>LS990925.1:22857469-24057469 GCA_900464855.2 Musa schizocarpa
TGGCACAACATGATTTTTCCTGCTTTAATTGTTTCATCCTGATCGATGCATCCTTCATCCTCAAAATGTAGATTAAAACATAAACACAATTATCAATTGGTTTCATCATCAAAATACAAGATTCAACTGGATGCTCAAGGCATATGACTAGAGATCCATCTCAATTCTCTAAGCTCACTAGCATAGACAAAGGCTATATCACATTTGGAGACAACAACAAGGGTAAAATCATTGGCAAAGGAATCATAGGTAAAAAAATCCAACTTCTTTATTTAAGATGTTTTGTTAGTTGATGATTTAAAACATAAACTCTTGAGCATTAGTCAACAATGTGATAAAAATATATTGCTAAATTCGAATCTAATGCTTCCATCATTGAAAAAAACCACACAAAAAAAACACATCTATGATTGCATTAAAATAAAATAACATATATACCATTGACATCAATGATCTTTGTAATGAAATGTGTTTTTCTCGATTTTGAATGAGGATGCTTGGCTTTGGCATAGAGATTAGGTCATGCAAGCATGAAACTAATCACTCAAATTTTATCCAAAGAACTTGTAAGAGAAATTCCTCATATTAAGTTCATCAAAGATAATGTGAGTGATACTTCTCAATTAGAAAAACAAATTAAGGGTAGCTTCAAATCTAAGAACCAAATAAGTACCTCTAGACCCTTGCAATTGATCCATATGGACTTATTTGGACCAATCTCTACATCAAGCCTAGGAGATAGCAAATACGCCTTTGTTATTGTAGATGATTACAGTAGATACATAGACTTATTTCTTGAAACACAAAAATAAATGCGTTAGATATTTCACCAAGTTTTGTAAACTTGTTCAAAATGAAAAGGGTTCTATGATTTCATCAATTAGAAGTGATCACGGTGGTGAATTTCAAAACTGTGATTTCCATGAATTTTATAAATTTAATGGATACAATCACAACTTCTCTACTCCAAGAAATCCTCAACAAAATGGAGTTGTAGAAAGAAAAAAAATAGAACTTTACAAGAAATGGCAAGAACCATGTTGAATGAACGTAGCCTACCCAAACATTTTTCGGCCGAAGTCGTAAACACTACACGCTATATTTTGAATAGAATTCTAGTAAGAACCTTACTCACCAAAACTCCCTATGAGTTGTGGAACAACAAAAAACCCAATGTTTCATATTTTAATGTTTTTGGATTTAAGTGTTTTATCTTGAATGAAAAAGATGCCTTAGGAAAATTTGATACTAAATCCGATGAAGAAAATTTTCTTGGTTATTCTTCGGTTTCTAATGTTGAATCTCGGATTTTGATGATGAAGTCAATTATCATTTGTTATTTAATCCATATGTTGAGATAAGTATGCAGGATAAACTACGATGGAAGAAAGACATGCAACAGAAGTTCTGTAGGAGTCAAGACCATGATTACGTTGGGGGGTTCGAGAGTTCATGGAAGTCGAGGACGGTCATCGGAGGTTCTCAGAGGAATAAATCCGAGAAGTCCAAGAGCTTGCCAAAGAAGCTGATCGAAACTCGCCAAGTGGATCATCGCAAGTCCAGGAGTTGGTCGGAAGTCCGCCGGAGCATCATGGGTTCGCCGGATGTTCGCCAAAAGTTCACGGAGCATCGCCGGAAGGTTCATCGGATGTTCAAAAAAAGTTCACCAAAAAAAGTCGGAAGAAGTGATTGATGCACCAGAGCAAGTTGTAGTAAATGTCTTAAGAAATATTGTAGTTAGAATGTAGATTAAATTAGGAATGGGAGGTGATCCCATTAACTTAATCTGGAGGCAATTGGGCCCTTGACAGATCCATATTGGGCCGAACGGATCAACCCATTTGGACCCAAATTTCCTAGCTGGTGGTGGCACCACCTAGGTCGGCGGTGGCACAGCCTAGGTGCTCAGTCTCTAGGAAAACTAGGTGGTTCAACAACCCCAGTCAAGCGATGGCACCGCTTGGGCTCAGTCTACGAGCAAGACTAGTTGGTGCAACCGCCCCAGTTAAGTGGTGGCACCGCTAGAGCTCTGTCAGCCGGTTGTACCACCCCAGTCAGGAGGTAGTACTGCCAAGACCTCGAAAATCCAGGATATGATATTTTTGAGCTCTAAATTCATACCAGTTTGGGGCCTATATATACCCCACCCTTTCCTGCATGAAAGGGCACCGAAAGCTTGATCTTACTCTATGATTTTAGAGCTCAAAAGTGTTGTGAAGGCTAGAAGTTCTATGCCATCTTTTCTTCCAAGTTTTGATATTTCAAGAGAGGAGTGAAAATTCTATAAAGGTTGTCTCCTAAGCCCGTCAAAAGGAGTAAAATTATAAGAGGGTGGTTGGCCTTCACCTATTGAAGGAAGGCCTCTAGTAGACGTCGGTGACCTCATGGAGGAGGAAGCCAAAAGTGGATGTAAGTCAAGATTGATCGAACCACTCTAAATCTCAGTTTGCATTTACTTTCTATTCTCTATCTTAATTGCATTTCGCCTAATCTAAGTTAAAGTATTTTCCGAATCGGCTTTCAAACCCAAATCGCTTTTATCGTCATTTAATGTCGTTTTAAATCGTCAAAAGTTTTTCGCTGCACTAATTCACCCCCTCCTCTTAGTGCTCTTGATCCTAACAATTATTGCACTAAATCACCCCCCCCCTCCCCCTCCTCTCTTAGTGTGCTTGATCCTAACAATTATTATCAGAGCGGGTTAACTCTCAAATGGATTAAAACTCAAGAGAGATGGCATATGCCGGAAACCAAGAGGGCCACTCTATTACACATCCACCCATGTTCAATGAGACCGACTACATCTATTGGAAGACCTGAATGAGGATCTTCCTTATCTCAATGGATTTTGAACTTTGGAATCTTCTCAAAAATAGATTTTCGAAGTCTTCTCTTCCTATGATCGATTGGAATGAATTGGAGAAGAAGACTTTTGCTCTTAATGAAAAGGCTATGAATGCCTTATTTTGTGCGTTTGATAAAAATGAGTTCGATCATGTTTCGGTTTGTGAAACTGCGTTTAATATTTGGCATATACTCGAAGTGACTCACGAAGGCACAAGTAGAGTGAAAGAGTCAAAAATCAATCTTTTGATACATTCTTTTGAACTTTTCCAAATGAAAACGAGCGAGATTATTGGCGATATGTACACCCGTTTCGTGGATGTCGTCAATGGTCTAAAAGGACTCAGCAAAAGTTTTTCAGATTTTGAGCTCGTAAATAAGATTCTAAGATTCTTTCCTGAGAGTTGGGACCCTAAAATCACTGATATTCAAGAGGCTAAAGATTTAAACAACTTCCCTCTTGAAGAACTAATCGGGTCATTATTGACCTATGAAATGACTTGCAAGGCTCATAAAGAGCAAGAAGACATCCTTCCAAAGAACAGGAAGGATATGACACATAGAACTTTAGATGACCACTTGAGAGAAAACTCAAGTGACGAAGACTGTGACAATGACTTGGCACTTATAACAAGAAAATTCATTAAGAGAAACAAGTTTAAAAATGACACAAAAAATAAATTTGAACCCAAAAAGGACCAAGTTATTTGCTACGAGTGCAAAAAGCTGGGACACTACAAAAGTGATTGTCCGTAAGCAAAGAAGGGAATATCAAAGAAGAAGGCGCTCAAAGCAACGTGGGATGATTCGAGCACGTCCGAAGAAGAGGAGTCTAACACCGAGCAAGTTGCTCATTATGCCCTAATGGCCATAGGAGAGGAGTTAACAAATTTAATCGATGCAGATTTATCATTTGATGAATTATTAAGTGCCTTCCATGACTTATTTGATGAATGCAAAACAATTAGTAGATATAATAAATTGCTGAAAAATAAGCATGATAGTCTTATTAGCAATTTTGATAAATTAAAAACTGAATATCATGATAGTTTAGCCCAATGTGAAAAATGCCATGATCTAAAAACTCTCTAAATGGAGAACTAGCTACTTATGGATGCCTTGAAGAAATTCAAGAATGGTAGCAAGTCTTTGAACATGATCCTTACAAATAAGGGTCACATTCCCAAAAGAAGTGGAATCAGATTTATGAGAAGTCCTCACCAAAATCCAACCACCTTCATAAAAGGCCCTATCTTACATGTTCATCACCAAAGCAAATGTAAATTTTGTTGCATACATGGACATAAAACGTATCATTGTCCATTCAAGAAAATTAGCCCAACAAATTGATTTGGGTTCCTAAAGAAACTATGATAAACTCTATGCAACATAATAAACAATGTAGATCAGTTTTTTTGAGGCACCCAAATATAAATGGGTACCTAAAATTATCCTTTCTTGTAGAGACATACACCATCACAAGCTAGGAGCAAGAGATGGTATCTTGAGAGTGGATGCAGTATATGACTGAAGATCCATCTCAATTCTCTAAGCTCACTAGAATAAATGAAGGCTATGTCACCTTCGGAGATAACAACAAGGGTAAAATCATTGGCAAAGGAACCATAGGTAACAAATCCAACTTCTTTATTAAAGATGTTTTGTTAGTTGATGATTTAAAACATAACCTCTTGAGCATTAGTCAATTATGTGATAAAGGATATATCATCAAATTCGAATATAATGCTTGCATCATTGAGAAACTATACAATAACACATCTATAATTGCTTTAAAACTGAATAACGTATACACCATTAACATCAATGATCTTTGTAATGAAATGTGTTTCTGGTTTTGAATGAAGATGATTTGGCTTTGGCATAGAGATTAGGTCATGCTAGCATAAAACTAATCACTCAAATATCATCCAAAGAACTTGTATGAGGAATTCCTTGTTAGGATCGGAGCGGCACTAAAGGGGGAGGTGAATTAGTGCAATGGATTAAAACTTCGGTTTTGGAAAAATCTTTCAAGACGATAACAAACAATATCGATGAGAACCGATTTGGAAGCTTGATAACTTAGAGGCGTATGGAAGCGTAATGACTAAGTAAAGAAGTTTGCAGTATGTAAATGGCAAGATTAGGATGCAAACCAGATAACATAGTAGTTTTAAAGTGGTTCGCTCAAAATGACCTACATCCACTTGCGAAGCCTTCTTCGAAGAGGCTCCCAACTTCCACTAGCAAATCTCTTTATAGGGGAAGGACTAATACCCCTCTTACAACCTTTACAAGTAGTTCACACTCTTAAAATTCTTTTCAACAAGATGGGAGGAGGTGAACACTCAAGCAATATGAAAAACAAGACTTCTAAGACTTTTCTAAAGCTCTTATCTCAAACTATTGCTTTGCAAGAAGGTGTTTTCTTAGCTGAGAATAGAGGGGTATTTATAGGCCCCAAGAGAATCAAAATTTGGGCTCCAAATTTTGAATTCTCTTGGGTTTCCGAGACTAGCGGTGCCACCGCTTCATCGATCGATGGTGCCACCTGTCAATGTCTTGTCGGGCGGGTGTATTGGCGGTGCCACTCGCCGGTGTCGGATCTTTGGGCAATGCCACCGCTTAGTCTGGCGGTGCCACTGCTTGACACTTCGAGGGTTCAGGCGGTGCCACCGCCCCGACACTTTGGGTTCTGGCGGTGCCATCGTTTAGTCCCATGGGTTCCACCGCCTGATCCCTACAACTTTCTCGTTTGGGTTTTTACGTCCCACCCAAACCAAGTCTCTTTTGGGCCCAGTTGGTTCCTAATTAAGATATAGGATTTTTTATTAATCCTAACCCTAATTACATGTGAACTACATTCCTAAAAACATAATCCTAAGCAAGTGTATAATCGGCCAACGTCAAGCTTTGTTTCGGCGAGCTTTCCTGCGTTCTTCCGGTGGACTTCCGATACGCCCTTGGACTCCTAGCAGGCTCCCGATCTTATGATGAATTCAACGAGTAGCCAAGCCTTCTCGGTGATCTCTGCGAACCTCCAACATTCTCTTCGGCAGACTTCCGAAAGTTCTGACAAGTCTCTGTTTTCTCTTGGTTGGTTCAGACAGCATCTCCAATGAATCTTCGGACTCTCAAACGTCCATCAAACTTGACTCTGGTATCCTTACTTTCTGTTTTTAGGCTGTCGTAGTTAACCCTACACATTGAACTTTAATAAAGTGGATTAGGTCAATTAACCAATCAATTGATTTCATCATCAAAATCCGAGATTCAACATTCCTCATATCAAGTTCATCAAAGATAATGTGTGTGATGCTTGTCAATTAGAAAATAAATTAAGGGTAGTTTCAAATCTAAGAATCAAATAAGCACCTCTAGGCCCTTACAATTAATCCATATGGACTTGTTCGGACCAATCTCTACATCAAGCCAAGGAGGTAGTATATATGCCTTCGTCATTGTAGATGGCTGTAGTAGATACACATGGACTTATTTCTTAAAACACAAAAATGAATGCTTTAGATATTTCACCAAGTTTTGTAAACTTGTTTAAAATGAAAAGGGTTTTATGATTTAATCAATTCGAAGTGATCATGGTGGTGAATTTCAAAACTGGATTTCCAAGAATTTTGTAAATCTAATGGATACAACCACAACTTCTCTACTCCAAAAAATCCTCAACAAAATGGAGTAGTAGAAAGAAAGAATAGAAATTTATAAGAAATGGCAAGAACCATGTTGAATGAACATTGCCTACCCAAATATTGATGGGCCGAAGCCGTAAACACTGCATACTATATTTTGAATAGAGTTCTAGTAAGACCCTTACTCACCAAAACTCCCTATGAGTTATGGAACAATAAAAAATCCAATGTTTTATATTTTAAAGTTTTTAGGTGTAAGTGTTTTATCTTGAATGAAAAAGATGCCTTAGGAGAATTTGATGCTAAATTCTACGAAGGAATTTTTCATGGTTATTCTTCGATTTCTAAAGCTTTTCGTATCTTCAATAAAAGAACTTTAATTATAGAAAAAACTATTCATGTTGTTTTCAATGAGATTTTTGAAATTAAGAAAAATAATTTTGATGATAATGTTAATTTCGATTCTTTGAATTTAAATAAAACCCCTTCTCCAACTAGCAACTTGGATGCATCCACTTACGAAACATCCTTACCAAAGGATTGAAAATATGTAGAAGCTCATCCTAAAGAGCTAATCCTAGGAGACACATCTAAGGGGGTTCAAACATGTTCTTCTCTTAAAAACTTTTGTGCCAATGCTGCTTTTCTCTCCCAAATTGAACCTAAATGTATTGACGAAGGGATGAAAGATGATTCATGGATTATTGCAATGCAAGATGAGTTAAATCAATTAGAGAGAAATGAGGTGTGAAAGATTGTTCCTAGGCCAAATGACTATGTAGTTATTGGTACTAAATGGGTCTTTTGAAATAAGCAAGATGAATATAGTATCATGGTTAGAAACAAGGCTAGATTAGTGGCCAAAGTTTTCAACCAAGAAAATGGTATCGATTACCAAGAAACCTTCGCTCCTAAGGCTAGATTAGAAGCTATAAGGATGCTCCTTGCCTATGCTAGTAATAATAATTTTAAGTTGTTTCAAATGGATGTTAAAAGCACTTTTCTTAATAGCTTTATTTTCGAAGAAGTTTAAGTTGAACAACCTCTCGGATTTGAAAATAATAGCCTCCCTAATCATGTATTTAAATTAACTAAAGCTCTCTATGGTTTAAAACAAGCCCCAAGGGCTTGGTATGATAGACTTAGTATTTTTCTTATTGAAAATAATTTCACAAAAGGCAAGGTCGATGCTACATTGTTTATCAAGAATTTTGAAAATAATTTTCTCATTGTTCAGATTTATGTTGATGATATTATCTTCGGTTTTATGAATGAATCTCTTTGTGAATCTTTTGGTAAAATTATGAGTCTCGAATTTGAAATGAGTTTGATGAGAGAATTAACCTTTTTCTTAGGCTTACAAATTAAGCAACTAAGCAATGGCATCTTTATTAGTCAAACTAAATATGCTTTAGATCTACTGAAAAGATTTAATATGGATAACTAAAGCTATTAACACTCCTATGAGCAGCTCCACTAAGTTAAAAGTTAATGAAGGTGGAGAAAGCTTCGATAAAAAAACTTATAGGGGTATGATAGGAAGTTTACTTTACCTCACTGCAACTAGACCAGATATCAAGTTCAGTGTTGGACTTTGTGCTAGGTTTCAATCGAACCCTAAGATATCTCATCTCAAAGTAGTTAAAAGAATACTTAGGTATCTTAAAGGTACCACAAATCTAGGATTATGGTATCCAAAATCCGAGAATTTTGAGTTAATTACTTATGCTGATGCGGATTTTGCTAGGTGTAGACTAGATAGAAAAAGCACATCAGGAACATGTTAATTTTTGGGACATTCCCTTTTTCCTGGTCATCTAAGAAACAAAACTCGGTTGCACTATCAACAACCGAAGTTGAGTATATTGTAGCTAGTGCATGCTGTGCACAAATTGTGTGGATGAAAAACACCTTAGAAGATTATAAAATTCATCTTAAAAACATTCCCATTAAATGTGATAACACAAGTGCAATATGTTTAACAAAGAATCACATTCAACACTCAAGAACAAAACATATTGATATTAGACATCACTTTACATGAGATCATGTCACTAATCATGATGTAATCATAGAGTTCATAGATACTGAGCATCAACTAGCTGATATTTTTACAAAACCTCTAAGAGAAGAACAATTTGATTTTATTAGAAGAGAATTAGGAATGTTAATATGTCCGAATGCATGAACTTGTTAAGATTATTTTTCAGATTTTTTTATTTAATGATCAAATCACTTAATTGCCATGATGATTTTACATAATTACATGCCTTAATTACATGTTGGAAATTATGTGTTTTGATATAAAAAATTTCCATGATAATAAGTATGTTTTATCTTCATCATTGAATTTGAAAATCTATAGCAAAACCTCGTCCGAATGCATGAAAGTGTTAAATTTCATTTTTGGATCTTCTTGATCCTAACAATCAGATTTTCTCGATACATTATTCTCTTCCGGACTTAATAAACATATGTCATATCGAGTTTGATTCACTAAAGAACTATCAACCCATATCATTATGCAACTTTATGTAAAATATCATCTCCAAAGTGTTAGTAAATAGAATGCAAAAGGTCATACAAAAGATCATTAGTCCAAATCAGGCTGCTTTCATCAAAGGAAGAAGTATACATCATAACATTATGCTTGCTAATGACTTGGTCAAAGATCTGCACTCAAAAACAAGAGGGACGAAAATTTGTTTTAAAGCTGATTTACGGAAAGCTTTTGATTCAGTTAATAGAAAATTTATCTATAAGATGCTCCTCGATATGGACTTCCCACAGCAATGGGTTAATTGGATTCAAAGTTGCTTGGAAAACCCAAAGTTTTCGATACTCTTTAATGGCTCACCTATTGGTTTTTTTGGGAGCACGAATGACATCCGACAAGGTGATCCACTCTCTCCGTATCTGTTTACTATTGCGATGGAAGGACTTAGCTATATGTTGGAATATGCAGTCTCGAATGGTAGCATTAAGGTACCCAATGTTGGTTCTATTCATATATCACACAACTTTTGCAAATGATTTACTTATCTTTCTCCAAAATGATCCAACTTCAAGTCTTGTTCCGGCGAGCTTTCCGACAAAATGATCCCATGTCTGACGGAGCGAACTCATCTTGCATGGTGCCAAAGACGAAGGGAGCTTCTAGGCACCGCTGTTTCTACGACGATAATTCTGCTCCTACAAGACAACACAATTCTGCAGCAAACTTTCACGGATTTTTATCAAACCTATATATGCCTTTAACCCGTCAACAAAAGAGAGATCTTAATATCATAGATTTGGAGTCATATACTATGGCATCTGAGGAGGCAATCAATGCAAAATTTGAAGCCTTTGAGGCACGAATGGAGGATAAGATTCAGACTCTCCTTACCGAATTCAGTTTGGGCCGACCACCAAGCCCGAAGAAATCACATCAAGGAGAGAGCTCTAACCAATCACAGCATACCCAAAGAGATGACTTTCAAGAAAGGGGAGGCTCTGTGACTGACCCCAACTATTCGCGCATAAGAATGGACTTCCCTAGATGGGAAGAAGGAGACCCAATTGGTTGGATCTCGCGCGCGGAGCGATATTTTCGGTATCATAAAATTACGGATGCATCCATGGTAGAAATTGCAGCTATAAATCTTGAAGGGGATGCCATACAATGGTTCGACTAGTTTGAACACACTTATGGAGTCCTTTCATGGCGACAATTCAATGAAGGACTCTTGATCCGCTTGGACCAACTTATTACGAGAACATTGACGGACAACTAGCAAAGATCCGACAAACCTCCACCATTCAGGAGTACCAGACCAGATTTGAAAGGTTATATAATCAAACTCATGATTGGTCTGAAAAAACAGTTATTGGGGACCTTTATCGAGGGCTTAAAGCTAGAAATCTGGGGAGAAGTTAAAGCGACAACAACCTTACACGCTTATGGCAGCCATCTCTTCAAGACGACTACAAGAGGAGCGATTGAACCATGAGGCCCGGAGGACTAGGATCACTCCACGACCTACAATACTAAAGCCCTCAGCCCCCTACTATCAACCCGAGTCCCTGCACGAAAAGGTTAACAAGAGAAGAACTTGAGAGAGCGATCTGCGAAGGGGTTATGTTGGCATAGCGACGAGCCCGTGGAGCCGCATGAAAGCATCGCTGTAAAAAAAAGGTAGACTTCTTATGATTGAACCAGTAGAAGAAGAGGTCATTGAACATCTAGAAGAGAGCCATGAACATGAAGAAGAAGATATGAAAGAAGAGCCACTGACCGACCGACATTACGGTACATGCACTAGCTGGCTACTCAAATCCATAAACGATGAAAGTTGGAGGCCTTCTCAAACAACAACCGATCACTGTTCTCATCGACACGGGTAGCAGTAATAACTTCCTAAATAGTAAGGTTACTACTCGGATGACACTACATATTGAAGGTTGCAGCAAGTTCGATGAAAAGGTTGCTGACGGCCGAATCCTAAAGTGCGACCAAAGATGCTCGCGGGTGAAACTATTACTGCAAGACCAAGAAATTATCACTGATTTCTTCCTCCTACCAATCGATGACTATGAGGCAGTGCTTGGTATTGAATGGCTGACTACACTGGGTGATGTCTCCTAGAACTTTTCTAAATTAATTATGAAATTCTACTGTAAGGGCAAACATATCATCCTACGCGGGAAGCGCGGAAGCAACGTTACAACTGTTTCGACCCAACGAATGGAGAAAGTTTTACACAAGGTAAATAATGGCTTTTTGATGCATCTCCAGCCACAACAAGAAGAGAAGAAAATAGAAATTGAGAATCAAAATCTTGCCCAATTGCTTACTAAATTTGCCGACATATTTGCTGAATCGCGCGGTCTTCCTCCTTCTCGGCAACATGACCACCGAATTCCAATCCTTCCGGGCAAGCCACCAGCAAACACTCGACTGTACTGGTATTCTCACCTCCAGAAAGATGAAATTAAAAAGATCGTAAAGGAGATGCTTGAAACAGGGGTGATTCGGCCAAGTTGTAGCCCCTATTCCTCACCAGTGCTACTTGTACGAAAGAAGGACGGAACTTGGTGGATGTGCATCGACTACCGAGCTTTAAATGGCATCACCATCAAAGACAAGTACCCAATACCAGTAGTGGATGAACTTCTTGATGAATTAAAAGGAGCTCGAGTCTTCACGAAGTTGGACCTCCGATCCGGTTACCACCAAATTCGGGTATGTGATGATGACATTCCAAAAACTGCATTTCGCACACATAATGGTCATTATGAATTCTTAGTAATGCCTTTTGGACTCACTAATGCTCCTTCAACCTTTCAAAGTCTCATAAACGATATTTTTTTGGACTTTCTTCAGAATTTATGCTAGTATTTTTTCGATGATATTCTCATTTACAACCCTTCTCTTGAGACTCACTTTCAAACATTTACGGATTGTTCTAACGATCCTTAGGAGAATCTCTTTTTTGTAAAGCAACCAAAGTGCAGCTTTCTCCAGCAAAAAAGTAGAGTACCTTGGGCATATAATATCAGAAGAAGGAGTGGCGGTAGACCCAGCAAAAAAAATGAGGCAATGCAAGGCTGGCGAAACCTACAAGCGATGAAATTACTACGGGGTTCCTTGGACTAAGGCTACTACCGAAAATTTGTTAAGGACTATGGGAAGATCAGTGCACCACTCACTTTTTTACTGAAAAAAGATGCTTTCCAATGGTCTGACAAAGCCTCTGCTGCCTTCGACAAACTTAAGGCAGCCATGACAACGACGCCGGTGCTTGCGCTACCAGATTTCAATAGACCCTTCATCGTTGAGGCCGACGCATCTGGAGTCAGAATTGGAGCCGTTCTCATGCAAAATGGTCGACCACTCGCATACACTAGTAAGGCATTATCTTCCTCCCATCAAAATATGTCAGTATATGATAAGGAGATGCTTGCCATTGTACACATAGTAATGAGGTGGAGACCCTACCTGATCGGCCGGCGATTTCAAATTAAAACTGACCATAAAAGCCTCAAGTACTTTTTGGAGCAAAAGATATCATCCCCTGAGCAGCAAAAATGGGTAACCAAACTTCTTGGATTTGATTATGAAATTATTTATAAAAAGGGAAAAAAAAATGTTGTTGCAGATGCACTTTCACGGCTACCTGAACAAGCTAAGGTTTCGGCCATCTCCCTTCCTACCACCAGTCTCCTCGAGGATGTTAGGGAAGAATGGAAGAAGGATGCAGAGACCAGCAACATCATAAAAAAATTGGAGGAGGATCCAAGTGCAATAGCCCACTACACCTGGGATTCGAGGGATCTACGCTACAAAGGTCGCATTGTGCTTATACCTGACTCCCCTTGCATCACAATCATTTTGCATGAAATGCACTCCATACCTTCAGCAGGGCACTCTGGATTCCTAAGAACCTACAAAAGAGTGAAGCAAAATTTTTCTTTGGAGAGTGATGAAAAAATTATTGCTGAATATGTGGCACAATGTGATGTATGTCAATAGCACAAGGGTGGGTGGCAAATCCGGAAGCTACAACCACTACCCATACCAAGAATCGGTGTGGTGACATCTCCATGGACTTCATTGAAGGGCTGCCATCTTCAAAAGTAAAAAAGCACGATCCTTGTGGTGGTTGATCGACTTACAAAAATATGCTCATTTTTTTGTCTTTGTGAGAAATCCCTACACTACTGCTAGTATTGCCCAGATTTTCATAGAAAATATTGTTAAAATATATGGGATGCCAAGGTTCATCATAAGTGATCGTAATAGGATCTTCACTAGTAAATTTTGGACCGAGTTATTTCAGTTACAAGGCACCAAACTCAAGATGAGCACAGCGTATCATCCACAAACTGACGGCCAAATAGAGGTGGTAAATAGGTGCTTAGAGACGTACCTCCGGTGTTTCGCTAGCTAACCATAAAAAAAGAGTGGGCAAAATGGCTACCTTGGGCGAATGGTGGTATAATACTACATATCATTCATCTACAAAAATGTGCCCCTTATGAAGCATTATATGGTCGACCAGCCCCTATGATTCCAAAGTATGTAATTGGCTCGACCAAGGTAGATCAAAGTTGACCAAGAATTGATTGATAGAGACAAACTCTTACAACTGTTAAAAAAGATAATCTCTCTACCGCTCAAGCTAGAATGAAGTGACAAGCCGACACACTGACGGAAGTGAAAGAGAATTTTCAGTGGGAGATTGGGTTTATCTTAAGCCTACAACCATACAAGCAACTCTCTATCAACACTCGAGCCTCTATGAAGCTATCCCCACATTTTGATGGGCCCTATAAGATCATAGAGCGTATTGGAGCCGTGGTGGCTACAGACTTAAATTACACGAGGGATGCCAAAATTCACCTGTCTTCCACGTATCATGCTTAAAGCCCAAGTTGGGAGAACACGAGTCATCCTAGATCCAAGCGCCCCAACACTGGCGAGGATGGAGTTATTCAAGCCCAACCACAAGCCATCCTCGATCGTAGGATCGTGATGCGTCGTCGACATCCCTTTCTTGAAGTACTAGTGCATTGGAATAATCTACCACTTGAAGCGCCACATGGGAACCATATGAGGAGTGAAGACCCGTTCCCCTGAATTCATGGAATCTGGCCTTGAGGACAAGGCTGATTTAAAGAGGGAGGGTCTGTTGGGACTCTAGCTAGAAGAGTCCTAATTGAGAGGGACATTCATGTAAAACCTACCTAAGCCGACCCCTATTAACGAGGTGAAGAGGCCGGCTAGGGTTAGGAGATTGTTTCTTAGAGATGAATTAGGAGTTGTAAAGAAATAGGAGTCTTGATTAGAAGTCCTATTAGGAGTTGGTTAGAAGGAGTCTTGAGTAGGAGTCTTGAGTAGGAGTCCCATTAGGAGTTAGGGTTTAGAAACCCTATAAATAGTTATATATTCCTCCTCTTTTCATAAGCAATAGATGAATCTTTTCTGCAGCCTTTGAGCAGCAACTTGGAGGGAGGAACCCCTATAGAGTTCGAAGGAGGCCGATCCCCTAAAGAGATCAACCCCAAGTTCAAAATCTGCACGGGCTCTAACACTTGCAGAATTCCAAGGAGCTCGATCCCCTAAAGAGATCAACCCCCAGTTTAGAATCTGCAAGGGTTCTAACACGCCAGCTGCAGTCGCCGGTTGCCGCAGCCCCTCATTGATCAAGCTGTGCCTCGAAAGGCTGTCACCTTCCAACTGACCCACCACCACTACCCAGCCACCATGCGGCAAACCGAAGCTTGCCTCCCCAACCGCCGGGCCCCCGGCAAAGGCGAGAACGATCGCCACCACTCCCCTTGTTTTGCCCCTTGGTGACCGAAATAGGGCAATCCTCTTCTCGCTCTGGCGGTCGTCGGTCCTTTGTTGCTGGGGCGTCGGTTGCCACCACCGTCGCCATTGCTGCCCAACCAGCGACGATGCCACTCGCCACCTAGCCTGCCACTGTCGATTCCTATTTTCCACTGCAGCCTCAACCTCAATAACACCACCGCAGCTGCCGGTTGCTGCAGCCCCTCATTGCAGCGGTTGTAGAAACAGAGCTTCCTCTGTTGCCATAGCACCTCGTCGATAGCAGTCGCACCTCGAGCACCGTCACCTTCCAACCGACCCAGCACCGCTGCCAGCCACCATGCTGTCACGGACAAACTTCTAAACAGGATGTTTGATGTAATGCTTATGTATGTCCGTGTCTTTTGGGTGTGTTCATGCTTTGTACAGCATGTAGAGGGACGACCGAAGGCTTAATAGTCCCATTTTAGTTGGGTTAGTGGCCACTTTAGGCTTGTAAATAAAGGTTGTGTCATGTAGACACGCGTGAGTGATTTTCGGTCTATAGTGGACCATTTTACCCTTTGTTGTGCAACTGTTCAAAGCTTATAAAGTCTGTTTGTAATTTGCATTGTCTATAAAGTGTTTTTCAGAGATGTTTGCTTGTGGATCCCGAGTGAGGCCTTTTTTTCTGTCTGTTCTCTCTTTTTTTGGGACCTAAGGGACCATGGGAGGTGACTTCTTGGACGAACACATAAGGGTGCCGCATACGACTTAAGCAAAACCAGCTAAGTCCATGACAGATGGTATGGGAGTGGGACAAGCACTCATAGAAGCACTTAGCATGCAAACGGGGGGGACCTAAGCGGGGCTGCGTTGAGGGCAAGCCACGACACGCCTTGATCGTTTGGGGAAAAAAACGGGCATGGAGATGTAGGGAAGAGGAGTTATTTCAGAGGAGCGGGCATCTCGAGATTGGCATTGAGGAGGAATGGCCAACCCTTCCGCAAGAGGCACCACGAGAATAGACAAGCTTGGAAGAATGTGAAGCGCTACAAAGGTTGGGATGGCTAAGTTTGAGCTATGGCTCAATGTTGACAACTATACTTGATGGTGCTCAAGGCAGCAGGCTTGGTAAAGGATGAGACCATGCAAGGTGGAATGAGTTGCTCAACGACCAAAAGAGTTATGCAAAGCTCACAGAGGTGAGGGGAATTGCTAGCTCGAAGAATTTGGTACTCATACATGGGCTTGTATGCGGACGATGGAATGTTCGTGGCCATCCCAAGGAGACCGAAACTCGGCACCATGGAGCATTGAATCTTTCTCTTCGGCATGTGAAGGATACATCCGTAGGAGGCTGAAGGGTGCAACTAGTTCAGCATGTTGCTAGGCCTTGAGGGGTGCAGCAGGGGCTGTATTGACGTGGAGTCACAATCTATTATTGCTATTTACATTATTGCAAACCTTCTTATATGCTTTAGTTCCTTATTACTTTTGCTGCGCATATTTAAGAATACGCTTTCAAGATTAAGCTTGTCAAGTTCCGCTCTTATCATACGAAAGATTTTTTAAAAAACCAAAGTTTTAATCCACTGCACTAATTCACCCCCCCCCCCCTCTTAGTGCTGCTCCGATCCTAACACCTAAGCTATTACAAAGTCTGCAAGTCTTGACTTCTTTTGGCGAGCTTTCGGCGATCTTCCGGCGGTCTTCCGATAAACTCTCGGAAAACATTCTGCGGACTCCCGGCAAGCTCCTAGACTTCACGATTTGATATTGGTGAGTTCCAGTGAGCTTCTTCGGCAAGCTTTGAGCTTTCTCAGTGAGCTCCGCGAACTTCCAACGAACCTTTTGGCGAGCTTCCGAAAAACCCTTTGGCAAGCTCCCTACTCATTCTTGGCTAGTTCCGGCAGCATTCCCGATGAACCTTCGAACTTCCGTCGAACTCTCGAACTCCCAACAAATCCTTCGCGCTTGACTCTGACACTTGTTTCGCTTTATGTCTTTGTCATTATCGTAGTTATTCCTGCACACACAAGCTAAAACTCTACTTCGAACTAGACAATTATTACAACGCAAATTGACATTCTACTGCCCGGCACGTCATTGGTTGGCGCTTCGTCCGATTCTTTAACGCATCGTCCTCTCTTGTGGCTTGTTGCCCAAATGGTGGTTGACCTCCGTAACACTGATATCCTTGGCGCAATTCCGCTCTCCTTAGCACGATGCCCGACGTCCGAAGCCTTCTGCCATCCAATATCCTGACGTGATCTCCTTTGGCGCAACGTCAATTCCTCCTACGTCAATTGTCTAATCCTGATCGGGTAGACCTGCATTACTCAAAACGCAGTTAAACATCTAAACACAATCAATTAGTTTCTGCTAGTCAAAGGTGCCCAACAAGCCAATCACGTGAGTGATGGCACGTGTGACTTAATAAAGAATCTTTTTGCTTATTATATTTTGGCATATATCACTTTATAACTATTGCATAAATGCATACATATATTGTGATGTCCTTGGATTTGTGCAATGGGAATCGGATCGTGGTGATATCATGATAGTGAGATCGATTCACCTTTAAACACATATCCTAAAATAATCCCGGTCATAGGTTATTCGAGAGGGATATCATGATAACCGGAGACGAGGCGGTGTGTCTTTGTATACCCGTCCATATGATGGATGTATTTGGTCTCATAGCTGCTTGGCAGGGACACTAGGGATACAATACAGGCAGGTGCTCATTGGAGAATGAGTTCATCGATTGATCCGCTTGGAAATTTGGATGGTTGATGATGCCTTATTGTGGATAGCAATTCCAGTAGTCCTAGTGGTGTATCTGGTCCTTAGACATGAGACACCAAGGATGTCTTGTATGAGTGCTCCACTCTTTTTGATATCGGACTTATAGGTTTGGTTGTCCGGATCTAGTACAAATGCTGGTCGTTGGGAGTGGTAGTCGACCTCACGAGGGCTATTGAGTGTCGATAGAGGATCATCCACTCTCTGGCCATGAGAGGAATATCCTATGTATTCTTGCTCGAGACAAATCCCTAGCCAAGGTCATTCGGGTTGAGAGAGAAAGAGTTCTCCCGGGAGAATCGATTAGAGCAAGACTCGAGAAGAAGAAACCGTGGGGGTCGACAACACCATGCTCGATATACGGGTCTGCGGTATATTAGATGGATGAGGGACTATAGGTACACAGAATGGCGAGGACAGACAGTCCAATGGATTGGATTCCCCCAGACGATCTGGGACTACGGCTTAGTGGCCTAACGTAAAGAGTGATGAGTCAGTAAATTATTTACAGAGATAATAATTCTTTGAATTAGAAGGAGTTCTGATAGGTATGACTCACGGCCAGCTCGATATTGGGCCTAGAGGGTCACACACATATGGTAGGCATTGCGATGAATAGAGGTTCAGATATGAGATATCCGACGGAGCCCTTGTCTTATTGGATGCAGATCCAATACCCACTAGGGGAGGACCCATTAGGGTTTGACAAGGGACCTCTATAAATAGGAGAGATTCAGAGCCCCATGGGCTAGAGAGCTCTTGTTTGCCTTTTCCTAATCTCCTCTCCATCTCCACCTCAGAATAGGTCTGGAGTTTTGAGGAGCGTCGTCGCAACCCTACTGTGTGGATCACCGCTAGAGAGGAGGACGCTTGACCTCCTTCACCCTCTCCTAAGGATCTGCAAGGAAACAGGGATATACGATCTTCCTAGGTAACACAATCTACTCTATACGCAGTTTCATATTTCGTAGATTTTTGTGTACCAATCTTCGCACGACGACGAACATCTCTTTGGGAATCTGGGATTTTACTTTTCTTGTTCTTCCGCTGCGCAGGTGATGTCGCCCCCTAGGATTTCCCAACTGAGGTATCAGAGCCAGGTTGCTCTGAATATCCCTGATTTCAGAGATTCCCTATAATATCCCTGATTTCAAAAAATATTAATTAATTAAAAAGTTTAGTTGATTATTATTTTTTATTATTATCTAGTAGTCCTGCATGATGATGATTATTTATACATGTGATGTATGATGTGTGGACGGATGATCATGGACCGTGTGATGTGTGTACCTGTGATTATTATTATTGAGGTCTGCGAGCCTCCATTATATTTCTCGTTTATTATCGGGCCTACGTGCCTATGATTAAGTTGTAATCACATGAGGAGGCACAACGGGAGCGTGGATGCGATAGCAGGACCCACGAGACGGATGATCGTGATGCATGAATATTCATCAAGATGTCGACGGAACCGACGAGGACGAGATAGACGATCACAGGGCATGGAGATGGACCATTGCACACATAGATCTTGATGTGAATGATTAGGCCTATTGGCTCGGGCCTAATCATATTAGGTTGTGGTCCATGATCATCTGGTGTAATTGCTTATACACATATTAGATATGTATATATATTTGCATGCGATGTAGATATATATTAAATATGTATATGTGTGACATGTCATATTAGGAGACCAAATCATAGAAATATCTCTCGATAATATTAAGTCGGTAAACGTGAGGCAATTAGATTGACCCACGTGGCCTTCCATCGTTATAAGTAGGAACCGATTCCCGGTGTAGGTTGAGTTGGTCGAGTCCCTCGAGACTCACCTATATCGCCATTCGCTATCTTGCTTATGACATAGAGATGTCACCGGTGACCTAAGGGCATGATATACTTGGTCGAGTCCCTCGAGGGTATATTATCAAATCAGACTCATCTTGTAACGAAGGTGTTGACTTAACCGAGCATCATGGTTGGTCGAGTCCCTCGAGGCCATGGTGATTCGGAGGCCGAACAGGACGGGAATCACAAGGAGTTGTGATCGACAAGAGTTGCCTACCTTTTAGGCTTAGTATGATTGATTGAGTCCCTCGAGGTTACACTAAGATGCTGATTGGATCCTGATCCCCACTAGAAGTCTGCCGGAGACTTCCGTTTCACGTGCTGAGGGTGTCGCGTGACTCGTTAGTAAAATAGTGGGAGCATATTAAGATAGAAGTCCATATCTTGATAGTTTATTTCTTGCAAAATCTGCATGTTATTCATTTCTGCTGCATCTTTATTTTCAGAAAATATCGCTTTCAAAACCCTTACGTGGCATACTTGATGTCAACCGCCTCACTGGTCCAAATTATATGGATTAACTTCGTAACTTGAGAATTGTTCTCACAGCGGAGAAAATCGTGTACGTCCTTGATATAGTGATGCCTGCGCCCGAAAAAGGGGCAAATGAGGATGAGATCGCTCGCTACGTGAAGTACATTGATAACTCCACTCTTGCTCAGTGCTATATGTTGGGCTCTATGACTCCTGAGTTACAGAGATAACATGAAAAGATGGATGCCAGATCCATTCTCCTACATGTCTGCAAATTGTTTGAGGAACAGGGAAGAACTCAGCGATATGAGATATCTAATAGCCTCTTCCGCGCTAGGATGACTGAGGGGACACCGGTTCAGAACCATGTCCTAAAGATGATTGAGTGGATAGAGAAACTCACAGGTCTAGGAATGGTCCTAGAGGATAACTTGTGTGTGGACATTGTGCTTCAGTCCCTACCATATTCCTTTTCATAGTTCATAATGAATTTTAATATGAACAAGCTTGAAGTGACTCTCCCAGAGCTTCTCAATATGTTGAGGGAGGCAGAGAGTACTATTAAGAAAGAGAAGCCAGTTCTCTACACTGGTGAGACCAAAAGGAAAAGGAAAGCAGAAAGGTCCCTTAAGAAGGGAAAGGGCAAGGGCAAACCAGGTAAAGCAAAGGTTGCTAAGAAAGACCCAGCAAAGGATAAAGGCCAGTGCTTCCACTATGGTAAAGATAGGCACTGGAAGAGAAACTGCAAAGAGTACTTTGCAGAAAGGGCAAAATAAAAGCTTGATGAAGCTTCAGGTACATTCATTATCAGTCTCCATTTGTCAGACTCTTATGATAATATATGGGTATTGGGTACCGGTAGTGCTTATCATATATGCAATTCGTTGCTGGTTCTGGCAAGGCCTAGGAGACTAGAGAGAGGCGAGATGGACCTCAAGATGGGTAATGGAGCAAAAGTAACTGTAGTAGTTGTTGAAAGGAATTAAGCCTACATCTGCCTAGTGGAGCTTTTATTGCATTAGATGCATGTTATTTTGTTCCTTCTATTATCAAAAATATTATCTCCATTTCATGTTTAACAGTTAGTGGATATAAATTTATTTTTGAGAACAATGGTTGTTCGATATTATTAGATGATAAGATCATCACGAAAGGAACATTGCATAATGGTTTATTTATGTTAGACACCACTCCACATATCATGAATGTAAATGTGTCCAAAAGGAAACGAGATGCGTTGAACAGTGTATACCTGTAGTATTGTAGGCTAGGTCACATCCATGAAAGAAGGATTCAAAAGTTGCTAAATGATGGATATCTAGATCCATTCGACTATGTGTCATATGCAACTTGTGACCCTTGCATTCGTGGGAAAGTCGACCAACTCTTCATTTAGTGGGCTGGAGAGAGAGCCACCGAAGTTGTTGGAACTCATACATAGTGATGTATGTGGACCCATGTCAACTCATGCCATTGGAGGTTACTCTACTTTATTACATTTCTTGATGATTTCTCAAGGTATGGATATGTGTACTTAATGAAGTACAAGTCCGAGGCCTTTGAGAAATTCGGAGAGTATAAGAATGAGGTGGAGAACCGGACTGGAAAGAGTATCAAAACTCTTCGATCGATCGAGGAGGTGAGTACTTGGCACTGAGTTCACTCAGTTCCTCAAGGACCATGGAATATTATCCCAATGGACACCTCCTTATACACCTCAGCTCAATGGTGTCTCTGAAAGGAGAAATCGTACATTATTAGATATGGTATGGTCCATGATGAGTTTCGCTGACTTACTCATCTCATTCTGGGGATATGTCATAGAAACCGCAGCTTACCTTCTGAACAGAGTTCCAACTAAGTCGGTAGTGTCTACACCATATGATATATGGAAAGGGAAGAAGCCTGATCTTAAGGTTGTTAAGATTTGGGGCTGCCCTGCCCATGTTAAAAGACATAACCCCGATAAGTTAGAATCAAGGACAGAGCGATGCAAATTTGTGGGATACCCTAAGGAAACTTGTAGGTATTATTTCTATCATCTCGAGGACCAAAAGGTCTTTGTAGCTAAGAGAGCAGTGTTCCTTGAGAAGGAACACATTCTTGGCGGAGACAGTGGGAGAATGATAGAATTGAGCGAGGTTGGAGAATCAAGCTTAAGCACCACTCTACAGCCCAAGTCTATTCAGGTACCTAATACACAAGTTTCAACTTTACGCAGGTCTGATAGAGTATCCCATCCTCCTGAGAGATATGTGGGACATATTAGAGGAGAGGATGTAGAGGATATTGATCCTCAGACCTACGAGGAGGCTATTATAAGTATAGACTCCGGGAAGTGGCAAGAAGCCATGAATTCTGAGATGGATTCTATGTACTCCAATAAGGTTTGGAACCTAGTTGATGCGCCCGAAGGTATTGTACCCATCGGTTGTAAGTAGATCTTTAAGAAAAAGATCATCGGAGTAGATGGAAAGGTAGAGACCTATAAAGCAAGGCTAGTGGTTAAGGGGTATCGTCAAAGGTAAGGTGTTGACTATGACGAAACCTTCTCACCCGTAGCAATGCTAAAATCCATCAGAATTCTATTGGCTATTGCAGCACACTATGATTATGAGATCTGGCAGATGGATGTGAAAACCGCATTCCTCAATGGGAACCTCGAGGAGGAGGTGTATATGATGCAACCTGAGGGATTTGTGTCCAAGAACTGCCCAGATAACGTGTGTAGGTTGCTTAGATCCATTTATGGATTAAAGCAAGCTTCCTGAAGTTGGAACATAAGATTTGATGAGGCAATCAGATCTTATGACTTCGTTAAGAACGAAGATGAGCCTTGTGTATACAGAAAGGTAAGTGGGAGCGCTATCACCTTTTTACTGTTATATGTGGATGACATCCTGATCATTGGGAATGACGTAGGAATGCTATCCACAGTAAAGGCTTGGTTATCTAGACACTTCTCCATGAAGGACTTAGGGGAAGCATCCTATATTTTGGGGATTAGAATTTATAGAGATAGATCCAAGAGGATGCTTGGCTTGTCCCAGTCCAAGTACATAGAAACCATTATCAAAAGGATTGGCATGGAAAATTCCATGAGAGGTCTCTTACCGATGAGACATGGGATATCGCTTTCTACGAGTATGTCCCCAAAGACTCTAGAAGAAAGGGCGAACATGGATATGATACCTTATGCCTCAGCAATAGGGTCCATCATGTATGCCATGCTATGTACTAGGCCTGATATAGCGCATGCTCTGAGTGTCACGAGCAGGTATCAAGCGGATCCAGGCTTGGAGCACTGGAAAGCAGTAAAGTGTATCCTTAAGTACTTGAGAAGGACTAAGGATCTTTTACTAGTATATGGAGGTCATAGCCTTAAGGTTTAAGGCTACACTGACTCAAGTTTTCAGTCTGATGTCGATGATAGCAAGTCGAATTCAGGGTATGTGTACACCTTGAATGGAGGAGCAGTGTGCTGGAAGAGTTCCAAGCAAGATACCACTGCTGACTCGACCACAGAGGCAGAGTACATTGCTTCATCAGATGCAGCAAAGGAGGGAGTTTGGGTGAAGAAGTTCATCACAGATTTGGGAGTCGTGCCGGGTAGCGAAGAGCCGATCTCCCTATATTGCGACAAGAATAGGGCGATTGCTCAAGTGAAGGAACCTAGGTCTCATCAGAAATCTAAGCATGTTCTGAGAAGGTTCCACCTTATCAGAGAGATCGTGACCCGAGGAGATATAGTAGTGGAAAGAGTTCCATCCGAAGATAACATTGCAGATCCACTAACAAAGCCGTTGTCTCAGATTTGTTTTGAGCGTCACAAGGGTCTGATGGGGATCAAACACATAGGTGGCTTTAGGTCAAGTAAGAGATTGCTAGTCATAGGTGCCCAGCAAGCCAATCACGTGAGTGATGGCACGTGTGACTTAATATAGAATCTTTTTGCTTATTATATTTTGGCATATATCACTTTATAACTATTGCATAAATGCATACATATATTGTGATTTCCTTGGATTTGTGCAATAGGAATCGGATCGTGATGAGATCACGATAGTGAGATCGATTCACCTTTAAACACATATCCTAAATAATCCCGGTCATAGGTTACTTTCGAGAGGGATATCGTGGATAACCGACAGACCGGTGTCTTGTATACCCGTCCATATGATGGATGCAGTTGGTCTCATAGCTGCATGTGTAGGGACACTAGGGATACGATACAGGTGCTCATTGGAGAATGAGTTCTTGATTGATCCGCTTACGGAATCTTTGGATGGTTGATGATGCCTTATTGTCGGGACAACAATTCCATAGTCCTAGTGGTGTATCTGGTCCTTAGACTTGAGACACCAAGGATGTCCTGTATGAGTGCTCCACTCTTTGATACAGACTTATAGGTTTGGTGTCCCTGATCTAGTACTGGTGGTCGTTGGGAGTGGTAGTCGACCTTACGAGGGCTATTGAGTGTCAATAGAGGATCATCCATTCGGCGTCATGAGAGGAATATCCCATGTGTTCTTGCTCGACAAAATCCCTGGCTAGGGTTACCGGGTTGAGAGAGAAAGAGTTCTCCTGAGAATCCGATTAGAGAGCGAGACTCGAGAAGAAACCGTGTGGGTCCGACAACACCATGCCTCGATATCTCGGTCTCGATATATTAGATGGATGAGGGACTATAGGTACACGGATGGCGAGGACGAGGCAGGTCCAATGGATTGGATTCCCCTATATCGTTTAGGGACTACTGCTGTAGTGGCCTAGCACGTCCGTAGTCGATGAGTCGAAAGTGAATTATTACAGAGATAATAATTCCTTTGAGTTAGAAGGAGTTCTCGATAGGTATGACTCACGGCCAGCTTGATATTGGGGCCTAGAGGGTCACACACATATGGTAGGCATTGCGATGAATAGTGGTTCAGATATGAGATATCCGACGGAGCCCCTTGTCTTATTGGATGCAGATCCAATACCCACTAGGGGAGGACCCATTATGGTTTGAGGGGGACCTCTATAAATAGGAGGGATTCAGAGCCCCATGGGCTAGAGAGCTCTTGTTTGCCTTTTTTTCTTATTCTCCTCTCCATCTCCACCTCAGAGTAGGTCTGAGTTTTTTGAGGCGTCGTCATAACCCTACATGTGTGGATCACGCCAGAGAGGAGGACGCTTGACCTCCTTCACCCTCTCCTAAGGATCTATAAGGAAACAGGGATATATGATCTCCCTAGGTAACACAATCTACTCTATATGCAGTTTCATGTTTCGCGGATTTTTGCATACCAATCTTCGCATGACGACGAACATCTCTTTGGGAATCGGGGATTTCGTTTTTCTTGTTCTTCCGCTGCGCATATGATGTCGCCCCCTAGGATTTCCCAACAATTTCATCATCAAAATCTAAGATTCAACAATTAGTAATGCCCGTGTCGATGAGAACAGCGATCGGTTGTTGTTTAAGAAGGCCTCCAACTTTAATCGTTTGTGGGTTTGAGTAGCCAGCTAGTGCATGTACCATAACTTCGGTCGGTTGTGGCTCTTCTTCTACATCTTCTTCATGTTCAAGACTCTCTTCTAGATGTTTAATGACCTCTTCTTCTATTGGTTCAATCATAAGAAGTCTCCCTTTTCTACAGCGATGCTCATGGCTCCAAGGCTCGTCGCAATGCCAACATAACCCCTTCGCATATCACTCCCGAAGCTCTTCTCTTGTTAACCACTTTGATGTAGGGACTTGGTCGACAGTAGGGGGGCTGAGAGCTTCAATATTGCTGGTTGAAGAGCGACCCTAGTCCTCCGAGCTTCATGGTTCAATTGCTCCTCTTGATGTCGTGCGAAAGAGATGGCTGCCATAAGCGTGTACGGTTGTCGTGCTTTAACTTCTCCTCGGATCTCTGGCTTCAAGCCCTCAATGAAGGTCCTCGATAGCTGTTTTTGAGACCAATCACGAGTTTGATTAGATAACCCTTAAAACCTGGTTTGGTACTCCTGAATGGTGGAGGTTTGTCGAATCTTTGCTAGTTGTCCGTTAATATTCTCATAATCGGTTGGTCTAAATCGGATCAGCAGTCCTTCTTTGAATTATCGCCATGAAAGGACTCCATAAGTGTGTTCAAACTAGTCAAACCACTGTATGACATCCCCTTCAAGATGTATAGCTGCAATTTTCACCATAGATGTGTCCGCGGTTTTATGGTACCGAAAATATCGCTCCGCATGCAAAATCCAACCAATCGGGACTCCTTCTTCCCATCTAGGGAAGTCCAATCTCATGCATGGATAGTTGGGGTCAGTCATAGAGCCTCCCCTCCCTTGGAAGTCATATCTTCGGGCTTGGTGCGATTGGGCAAAGCTCTCTCCTTGATGTGATTTCTTCGGGCTTAATGGTCGACCCAATCTGAGTTCGGTAAAGGGCATCTGAATCTTATCCTCCATTCGCGCCTCGAAGGATTTGAATTTAGCATTGATTCCCTCCTCATATGCCATATTATATGCCACCAAATCTGTGATGTTAAAATATCTCTTTTGTTGTCGGGTTAAAGACATGTATTGGTTGAGAGAGGTGATGGTCGAAAGGGTTGGTAGATTGGTGGATGTAGGCTACGGTTTAGGCTTGTTTTGTGGCTATTTTGGGTGCAGTTTGAGGGTGTGGTTTGGTTAAGTTTTAGGGCTGTGGATGAAAGTTTTGGATCTGTGGTAGATGGCAGCAAAGGTTTGATAGAAATCAGTGGAAGTTACAGTAAGTATGTGCTGTCTTGTAAGAGCAGAATTATCTTCGAAGAAATAGCGGTTTCTCGATGAAATTTCCACCAGAAACTTTGTAGAGATTTGGATAGAAAAAATATAGTACCAAGATCAAACAAATAGTGCTATGCGGTTGAAATTTTACAATGCAGATTTTCAAGTATAGCAGATTAGACTTAAAAGATCAATGGTTTATATTAAGAATTTTTTGACAAAACTAAAGAAAAATCTACTGTTAGGAAGTGTCAAAGATGTCATAAAAATTCATAGAAATTTGGATAGAAGAAACACAGTAGCAAGATCAAATAGATAGTGCTATGTGGTTGGAATTCTGCAATGTATCTTTCGTCGTAGAGATGAAAACTTTGTGACAAAAAGTTTATGCAGCAATATAGGAATAATTTTTTTTGGATTTTTGAATAAGGACAACTAAATTGCTGTTGTATTAAGGTAGGAAACCAGAACCTGTTGCAATTCACGGGAGATCAAACGATAATCTGCGGTGGTAGAGATGACGATAGAATTTGGCGACGATCTTTTAAGCAATTGTGGGAATTGCTTTGGGTGGTTGTGGAGGGTTGATGGATGGCTGTGGAAGGGTAGCGAGATGCCAAGAATGCTGCTCTAATTGTAGATTCTAAACTTGGGGTTGATCTCTTTAGGGGATCGGCCTCTTTGGAACTCTATAGGGGTTCCTCCCTCCAAGTTACTGCTCAAAGGCTACAAAAAAGATTCATCTATTGCGTATGAAAAGAGGAGGAATACATGGCTATTTATAGGGCTTCTAAACCCTAACTCCTAATAGGACTCCTACTCAAGACTCCTACTTCTAACTAACTCCTAATAGGACTTCTACTCAAGACTCCTATTCATTTACAACTCCTAATTCTTATCTAAGAAACAACCTCCTAACCCTAATCGGCCTGTTAACATCTTTAATAGAGGTCGGCTTAGGTAGCTAGAGTCCTAACACTTTGACACTTTCTAACAGCTGATTTCCCTTTGGTTTTGTTAAAAAATTCTCAAAATAAACTATTGATCTTTTACATCTAAGCTGCTATATTTGAAAATCTGCACTGTAAAATTCCAGCCGCATAGCACAGCTTGTTTGATCTTGCTACTATATTTTTTTCTATCCAAATCTTTATAAAATTTTATAACAACTTTGATACTTCTTAAAGCAGATTTCTCTTTAGTTTTGTCAAAAAATTCTTAATATAAACTATTGATCTTTTACGTCTAAACTACTATACTTGAAAATCTATACTGTAAAATTCCAACCGCATAGCACAGCTTGTTTGATCTTGCTACTATATTTTTTCTATCCAAATCTCTATGAAATTTTTATGATAGCTTTGACACTTCCTAACAGTATATTTTCCTTTGGTTTCATAAAAAAATTCTCAATATAAACTATTGATCTTTTACATCCAATCTGCCACACTTGAAAATTTGTGCTGTAAAAAATTTTAGCCGCATATTGTTGCCTTAACCCATCTATTTACAATATTTTTTGAATAAAATTTCTTATACAGTTCATAGATCATCTTGACTTCTATCTAAGATTGATCTATTGAGGAATTTATCTCTTAAAATGATTTTGTATTGCTGCAAATTTTCATCGTAAGCCACTGAAATTTTTCGATGAGAATTCTGCTATCATAACTTGCACCAATTTCCTTGCTGTTATACTGCCAAAATTTTCTTGATTAAATTGGACATCCTTGCTGTCATATAAACTGAGATTTTGTTATCAATTGCCTCCTCAAATCTCTTAATTTTTTGGTGGAAATTTTATCGAGAAACCGTTGTTTCTTCGATGATAATTCTGTTCTTACAAGACAACACATACCTGCAGCAACTTCCACTAATTTTTATCAAACCTTTGCTGCCATCTACCATAGATCAAAAACTTTCATCCACAGCTCTAAAACTTTCATCTACAGCCCTAAAACTCTACTTAACCACACCCTCAAACTGCACCCAAAACAACCACAAAACAAGCCTAAACCACAGCCTACATCCACCAATCCACCAACCCTTTCGACCATCACTTCTCTCAACCTATACATACCTTTAACCCGACAACAAAAGAGAGATCTTAACATCACAGATTTAGAGGCATATACTATGGTATCTGAGGAGGCAATCAATGCTAAATTCGAAGCCTTCGAGGCGCGAATAGAGGATAAGATTCGGATACTCTTTACTGAACTCATATTAGGTCGACCACCAAGCCCGAAGAAATCACATCAAGGAGAGAGCTCAGCCCAATCGCACCAAGTCCGAAGAGATAACTTCCAAGGGAGGGGAGGCTCTATGACTGACCCCAAATATCCATGCATGAGGGTGGACTTCCCTAGATGGGAAAGAGACTTGATTGGTTAGATTTCGCATGCGGAGCGATATTTTCGGTACCACAAAACCACGGATGCATCTATGATGAAAATTATAGCTATACATCTTGAAGGGATGCCATATAGTAGTTTGGCTAGTTTAAATACACTCATGGAGTCCTCTCATGGCGACAATTCAAAGAAGGACTGTTGATCCGCTTCGGACCAACCGATTACGAGAACATTGATGGACAACTAGCAAAGATCCAACAAACCTCCACCATTCAAGAGTACCAAACAAGGTTTGAAAGGTTATCTAATCAAACTCATGATTGGTCTAAAAAATAGCTATCTGGGACCTTCATCGAGGGCTTGAAGCCAGAGATCCAAAGAGAAGTTAAAGCATGACAACTGTACACGCTTATGACAGCCATCTCTTTCGCATAATTTCAAGAGGAGCGATTGAACCATGAAGCCCGGAAGACTAGGGTTGCTCCCCAACCAGCAATATCAAAGCCCTCACCCTCCCTACTATCGACCGAGTCCCTGCACCAAAAAGGTTGATAAGAGAAGAGCTTCGGAAGCGATATGCGAAGGGGTTATGTTGGCATTGCGACGATCTGTAGAGCCGTGAGCATCACTGTAGAAAAGGAAGACTTCTTATAATTGAACTAGTAGAAGAAGATGTCATTGAATATTTAGAAGAGAGCCTTGAACATAAAGAAGAAGATACAGAAGAAGAGCCACAACTGACCGATGTTACAGTACACGCACTAACTAGCTACTCAAATCCGCAAACGATGAAAGTTAGATGCATTCTTAAACAACAATCAATCACTATTCTCATCAACATGGGAAGCATTAATAACTTCCTAAATAGTAAGGTTGCTGTTCGGATGGCCTTACCTATCGAGAATTACAGTAGGTTTGACGTTAAGGTCACTAACAGACGGATTTTGAAGTGTGATCATAGGTGCCCGCGAATGAAACTGTTGCTGTAGGACCAAGAGATAATTGCATATTTCTTCCTCCTCCCTCTTGATGATCATGAGGCCATGCTCAGAATTGAATGGTTGATGACATTAGGTGATGTTTCCTGAAATTTTATGAAACTAATTATGAAATTTTACATTAAGGGGAGATAGGTGATATTGCACGAAAAACATGGGGATGACGTAACGACAATTTACACACAACAAATGGAGAAGGTTTTGCATAAAGCATGCAGCGGCTTTTTGGTATAACTTGAGTAGCAAACTAAGGGAGAGCTAATAGAATTTGAAGATCTAAACCTACTTCCTTTGCTTGCTGAATTTTCAGATATATTTGATGAACCACATAACCTACCTCTTGCCCATCGTCATGATCATTATATAACAATTCTTCCAAGCAAACCTCTAGCAAATACTCGGCCATATCAGTATCTACATCTCTAGAAAGATGAAATAGAAAGGATTATAAAAGAGATGCTTAAAACAGGAGTTATTCGGCCAAGTTGTAGCCTCTACTCTTCACCGGTGCTACTTGTACACAAGAAGGATGGAACATGGCGAATATGCATTGATTACAGAGCTCTCAATGACATAACCATCAAGGATAAATAACTTATTCTAGTAGTAGATGAATTGCTAGATGAAAGGGAGCACAAATCTTCACAAAGCTGGACCTTCGATCCGAGTATCATCAAATATGAGTGTGTGAAGAAGACATACTGAAAACCACCTTTCGAACACACAACGACCACTATGAATTTTTGCTTTCTTTAACAAAAGGTGGAACATCTTGGGCATATCATATCAGAGGAAGGTGTAACAGTGGACCCCTCCAAAATAGAAGCAATACAAAACTGGCCAACCTCGAGGAACATAAAATTGCTACGTGGTTTTCTCGGTTTAATAGGCTACAACCGCAAGTTCATGAAAAACTATGGAAAGATTAGCGCACCACTCACTTCTCTACTGAAAATTGATATCTTTCAATGGTCAGACAAAGCCTCCGCTGCCTTCGATAAACTTAAGGTAGCCATGACGATGATGTCGGTGCTAGCGCTTCCAGATTTCAGCTGACCCTTCATCATTGATGCCGATGCATCTAGAGTTAGAATTAGAGACATTCTTATACAAGATTGTCAACCACTCATATACACTAGCAAGGTATTGTCTCCCTCCCATCGAAAGATATCAACATATGATAAGGAGATGCTCACCATTGTGCATGCAGTAATGAGGTAGAGATCGTACTTGATCGAGCGATGCTTTCAAATCTAGCCCGACCATAAAAGCCTAAAATATTTCTTAAAGCAGAAGATATCTTCCCCCAAGCAGCAAAAATGAGTAACAAAGCTTCTTGGATATGATTATGAAATAACTTATAAAAAGAGGAAAGAGAATATTGTTGCAGATGCGCTTTCATAGCTACCCAAGCAAGCTGAATTTTTTGCCATTTCACTTTTGACAAGTGACTTCCTTAAGGATATTAAGAGAGAATAGCAAGAAGATCTGGAGACCAATAATATCATAAAAAAATTGGAGGAAGCACCAAGCTCTATGACTCATTACAATTGGGACTCAAAAGAATTATACTATAAGGGCACTAAATTGAAAAGGAGTATGGCATATCACCCGTAAACCAATGACCAGACGGAAGTGGTAAACAGGTGCTTGGAGACAGTCCAAAGCCACTCACCAAATATGACTACCCAAGGAGAACTCCATACCCAGTCAAGTGCCATTATTGATTGACGGATCGTGACTCTACGACGATGACCCACTACTGAAGTGCTAATACAATGGGCGAACTTACCAGTAGAAGGTGCCTCTTGGGAGAACTATGATGACTTGAAGATCAAATTCTCATAATTGAAGGATTATCAGCTTCGAAGACAAGACTAATTTAAAGAGGGTGAGTCTGTTAGGACTCTAGCTAGGAGAGTCCTAATTGAGAGGGGCATTCATGTAAAACCTACCTAAACCGACCCCTATTGAAGAGGTGAAGAGGTCGGCTAGGGTTTGCAGATTATTTTTTAGAGAAGAATTAAGAGTTGTAAAGGAATCGGAGTCTTGAGTAGGAGTCTTAATTGAGTAGGAGTCCTATTAGGAGTTAGGGTTTAAAAACCCTACAAATAGTCATATATTCATCCTCTTTTGATAAGTAATAGATGAATCTTTTCTATAGCCTTTGAGCGACAACTTGGAGAGAGGAACCCCTATAGAGTTCCAAGGAGGCCGATCCCCTAAAGAGATTAACCCCAAGTTTAGAAACTGCAAGGTTTCTAACATTGGGCTTGGTATGATTAGTCAAATCTCTCTCCTTGATGTGATTTCTTTGGGCTTGGTGGTCGGCCCAAACTGAGTTCGATAAAGAGAGTTCGAATCTTATCCTCCATTCCCACCTCGAATGCTTCGAATTTAGTATTGATTGCCTCCTTAGATACCATAGTATATGCCTCCAAATCAGTAATGTTAAGATCTCTCTTTTGTTATCGGGTTAAAGGCATGTATATGTTGAGAGAAGTGGTGGTCGAAAGGGTTGGTGGTTTGGTGGATGTAGGCTGCGGTTTAGGCTTGTTTTGTTGCTGTTTTGGATGCAGTTTGAGGGTGTGGTTTGGTGGAGTTTTAGGGCTGTGATGATAGTGGATGAAGGTTAGGGAAAAAAGTTTTTGATCTATGGTAGATGGCAGCAAAGGTTTGATAGAATTCAGTGGAAGTTACTGTAGATATGTGTCTTGCAATAGCATAATTGTCATCGAAGAAATAACGGTTTCTCAACGAAATTTCCAGTAAAAACCAAGAGATTTGAGGAGAAAAATCTCAGTTTATATAACAACAAAGATGACTAATTTAATCAAGAAAATTTTGACAATATAACAGCAAGGAAATTGGTGCAAGTTACGATAGTAGAATTCTCGTCAAAAAATTTCAGCGGTTTACAACGAAAATTTACAACAATACAAGAAAGTTTTTATAGATGAATTCCTCAATAGATCATTCCTAAATGGAAGCCAAGATGATCTATGAAGTGTATAAGAAATTTCATTCAAAAATGATTGCAAATAGATTGGTTAAAGCAACAATATGCGACTGAAATTTTCTGCGGCAATCCTTTATTCGCAAAGATGAAAACTTTTGTGATGAAAGGAATTCGCAGGAATATAGGAATAATTTTTTTTGGATTTTTGAATAAGGATAACTAAATTGCTCAATAGTAAGGTAGTAAACCAGAACCTATTGTAATTCATAGGGAGATCAAAGGATGATCTGCAGTGTTGGAGATGACGATAGAATTTGGCGACGATCTTTTAAGCAATTGTGGGAATTGCTTTGAGCAGCTATGGAGGGCTGATGGATGGTTGGAAGGGCAGCGAGACGCCAAGAACACTACTCTAATACTAGATGTTAGAACCTTTATAGATTATAAGCTTGGGGTTAATCTCGTTATGGGATTAGCCTCCTTGAAACTCTATAGGGGTTCCTTCTTCCAAATTGCTGCTCAAAGGTTGTTGAAAAGATTCATCTATTGCTTGTTAAAAAAGGATGAATACATAGCTATTTATAGGGCTTATAAACCTTAACTCTTAATAGGACTCCTTCTCAAGACTCCTATTCCTTTACAACTACTAATACTTGTCTAAGAAATAACCTCCTAACCCTAGTCGGCCTCTTCACCTCTTTAATAGGAGTCAGCTATGTAGGTTAATATGAATGACCCTCTCAATTAGGATTCTCCTAGCTAGAGTCCTAACAGTCATCAAAGACCCAATAAGTTCTTCAATCGGAAAATGATTTAAGTTCTTTAATTCTTATATTGCTGTTACTTTCGAATCTTAATTTTTAGAAAGTGATCGTAAACCTTTATTCATAAGTTCAAGATTCGAAAACCTTTTACTAAGAGCTTTTAGACTATTGACAATATTCGTAAAATAGGTTTATATGCCTCTAATAGTCTCACTTAGTTTCATACAAAATAATTTAAAATCATGCATCAAAATATTTAATTTAGAGTCTTTAACTATACTAGTGCCTCCATTTGTGATTTCGAGTGTGTGCCAAATGTCAAAAGCTGTTTTGCAAGTAAAAATTCGATTGAATTTATTTTTATCTATAGCGCAAAATAGAGCATTCATAGCTCTAACATTTAAAGAAAAAGTCTTCTTCTCCAAATCATTCCAATCGTTCATTGGAAGAGAAGACCATTGAAATATATTTTCAATGATATTTCAAATTTTGAAATATAAAGAAATCAAGAAAACTCTTATTCGAGTTTTTCAATATATGTAGTCCGTCCCATAGAACATGGGTGGACGAATGATCGAAAAGCCCTCTTGAAAGTCGAAAAGAGTCATTTCTCTTGGGTGTTAAACCTGTTGAATCTCATATTTTGATGATGAAACTAATTGATAGTATTATTAGGACCCTTTTTCTAAGCTTTTAAATAATGTTTATTGAGTCTGTTTAGTCCAGTTGTTTTTTGAGTTGGTTTGGTTCAGTTAGAATCAAGTAGAGGTTTATTTAATATTTATTTATTATTAGAGTTCAAGTCCTGATGGACTCTGGGTGAAACTCTATAAATAGGGATGTAACTTCTTCTTTTCAATAATCTATGAAAAATACTATTCTGTCTTTTGACAAACTCTAGGAGGCCGATCCCGTAGGGTCGATCCTCTCGAAGTGATCAAGTAGGGTCGATCCCCTCGAAGTGATCAAGGAGGGCCGATCCCCTCGAAGCGATCAAGGAGGCCGATCCCCTCGAAGCGATCATTATCATCCTCATTTCTCTCATTATCATCCCACCAGCGCCTCCTTCCACAGTGTGACAGAAACAGAGCAACGCTGCCTTCCATCTGCGCCGTCGCAGCCATCGCAGCAGTGAGCTCTTGGCGGTGCTGCCCCAACCGCACCACCATCGCTGCCTCTAAGCCCTCAGCAACAGCGATCCCTCTACGCAGCGACCGCAACAAGCATCGCTGCCTCCCACATGGCGACCGCAACTACATCCCCGCATCCTCGTAGCAACCCTTCATTCCCATAGTGTTGCCACCGACTACATCACAACAGCAGCACCGAATAGGGCAGTGATTGATGCCCTTGACCAACACCAAAAATAAGAGTTGAGATTACAGATTTGTAGTCTTACGAAATGGCCACCGATAACTTAGTGAAAGCACAAATGGAAGTATTGGAAATTAGAATTGAGAACCGGTTACAAGAAGTACTTAATGATTTCAAAAAGGACTTACTAGGGAGCCTTAGTAAATTTCAACATGGTGGGAGCTCAAGTTCTATATTGCACAGATCTAGAAATACTAGAAAAGGGCCCCAAGATTGTGACACAATCTACTCATACATGAAGGTGGATGGACAGCTCTCAAAAATTTGTCAGACTTCTACGGTGTTGGAATATCAGAGTAGGTTTGAAAGATTATCAAATCAAACTAGAGATTGGTCAGAACGATAACTTCTGGATACATTTATTGAATGTCTTATTCTAGAGATCCGTTGTGAAGTTAAGACTCGTCAACCCCGTACTATGATAGCTACGATCTCATTCGCACATCTACATGAGAAAAAAATCAACAGGGAAAATCATGGAAACAGAAGTGACAACAACCAAATGATTAGTAAGCCATTGGCCCCATCTATTCCCAACCAAAGTCTTGACACCTGAAGACTAACCCAAGAAGAACTCAATGAACGATTAGCAAAGGGTTTGCACTATGATGAAAAGTGGAGTATGGAGCACCAATGTAAACAAGGGCAACATATGATGATTGAGCCAATTAGAGAGGAACCGAAAGCCGAACCGAAAGCAGAAGAGTTGGACTCCGATCATGAAGGTATAAATTCTAATGAAGATGTTGGACCTACCATACATACAATGCATGCATTAGCCGACTACTCTAACCCGCAAACTATGGAAGTTGGCGAAACTCTGGAACAACAGCTTATTATAGTTTTGATTGATACTGGTAGCACTAACAATTTTATGGACAGTGAGACTGTTGACCGATTGGCCCACCACATTGAAGACTATGCCAGATTTGAAATAAAGATCTTTGATGGACGGATTTTCTCTTGCGATAGCAAAGGTTCAAAGATAAAATTGATTATACAGGGCCAAAAGTTTCATGCAACGATTACTACACTGAAAGACCGACCTACTGCTTACACTATCAAAAACTGGAGACCATACTTACTTGATCAACGGGTTGTGATGTGTTGCAGATAGTCTATGGCTAAAGTGCTGAAAGAGAAGTTCCCCGAGATTGAAGCTGCTCAGCCTTGAGGACAAGGCTGATTTGAAGAGGGAGGAATTGTTAGGATCCTTTTTCTAAGCTTTTGAATAATGTTTATTAAGTCTATTTAGTCCAGTTGTTTTTTGAGTCGGTTTAGTTCAGTTAGAATCAAGTAAAGGTTTATTTAATATTTATTTATTATTAGAGTTCAAGTCCTGATGGACTCTGGGTGAAACTCTATAAATAGGGATGTAACTACTTCTTTTCAATAATCTATGAAAAATACTATTCTGTCTTTTGACAAACTCTAGGAGGTCGATCCCCTCGAAACGATCATTATCATCCCCATTTCTCTCATGTCTTCGATGATAAGACTTTAGGATCGTATCATTTGGTATCAGAGCCTACGATAAGACTTTAGGGTCTTATCATTTGGTATCAGAGCCTACGATAAGACTTTAGAGTCTTATCAAGTATTTATGATTTGATCTGCGTTTTAAGTGACACAGGACTAGCTTTGATCAGAAAAGGTAAATCGATTAAAGTAGGAAGAATCAAACGTGGGGCCAAAGCAAACATGTTAGAAGATTGGACATCGGTTGGAGGATCGGCCAACGTGTCGGCAAAAGGCTTCAGTCCGTGAATTCGGGCATTAGGCCAAGAAGATCGTGTTAGGATCAAGAGAACTAAAAGGGGGAGGGGTGATGAATTAGTGCAGTGGAAAACTTTTGACGTTTAAAACTGTGTTCGTACAATGAAATCGTTTCCGACGTAAAACCATTTTCGGAAACTTAACTTGAGAGCGAGTTTGAAAAGAGTGCAGCAAAAGTAAAGAGAAAGTAAAGCACATATAGAGGTTTGTAGTAAGGTAAGAAGCAAGAATAAATGCAAACCAGAGAGCACCGTAATTTTAGAGTGGTTCAGTCAATCTTGACCTACATCCACTTTTGGCTTCCTCCTCCGACAAGGTCACCGACATCCACTAGAGGCCTTCTTTCAATAGGCGAAGGCCACCCACTCTTTTATAGTTTCACTCCTTTTGACGGGCTTAGGAGACAACCCTTACAGAATTTTCTTTCCTCTCTTGACAGATCAAAATTTGGAATAAAAGAGGAAGGAGAACCTTTAACTCATACAACACTTTTGAGCTCTAAAAATCATAGAGTAAGATTGGATTTTCGATGCCCTTTCATGCAGGAAAGGGTGAGGTATATATAGGCCTCAAACTGGTTTGAATTTAGATGGTGCCATTGTTAGGATCAAGAGCACTAAGAGGGGGAGGGGGGTGAATTAGTGCAGCGAAAAACTTTCGACGATTAAATGCGTTCGTACGTTGAAATCTGATTCTGATGTAAAAGTCATTTCATGTAGATAATAACTTTGAAAGCTTACGAAAAAATATTTGAAGTAAAGTAAGGAAGGCAGTTTACAGTTAAGATAGAAATCAGAATATAAGCGCAAACTAAAATATGATGTTAGTATGATAAAACCGATTTCCGTCTTAACGCCGATTCGAAAAATACTTAACTATGAAACAAGTTCGTAAATGAGCAGAAGGCAGTAAGCTATTGAGGAGGCTTGCATTAAAGATAAGATGCTCAAAGTAAATGCAAACCGAGATTTAGAGTGGTTCGGTCAATCTTGACCTATATCCACTTTTGGCTTCCTCCACCAACGAGGTCACCAACATCCACTAGAGGCCTTCCTTCAATAGGTGAAGGCCAACCACCCTTTTATAGTTTCACTCCTTTTGACGGGCTTAGGAGACAACCCTTATAAACTTTTTTCTCCTCTCTTGAAAGATCAAAACTTGGAAAAAGAGGGAGGAGAACTTCTAGACTTTACAACACTTTTGAGCTCTAAAATCACAGAGTAAGATTAAGCTTTCGGTGCTCTTTCATGCAGGAAAGGGTGGGGTATATATACGCCCCAAACTAGTTTGAATTTGGAGCTCAAAAATGTCATCTCCCAGATTTTCGGGGTCCTAGCGGTACTACCGCCTGACTAGGGCTGTACAACCGCCTGGCAGCTCGGAGACTGAGCCTCTGGGTGGTGCCACCACCTGATAGGGGTGGTTGCACCACCCAGTCTCACTGGGAGACTGAGCCCTGGCGGTGCCACTGCTTGACTAAGGCGGTTGCACCGCCTAGCAGAGCTTGGAGACCGAGCTAAAGTGGTTCCACCTCCTGTCAGGGTCGATTGCACCGCCCAGTCTCGCTAGAAGATTGAGCCTAGGCGGTGCCACTGCTTGCCTGGGGCGGTTGCACTACCCAGCTTTCCTAGGAGACCCTCTCCTAGGGCGGTGCCACCGCCGACCCTAGCGATGCCATCGCCTAGTAGGAATTCTAGTCCAAATGGGTTGATCCATTTGGCCCAATTTGGGTCTATCAAGGGCCCAATTGCCCCCAGATTAAGTTAATGGGATCACCTCCCATTCCTAACTTAATCATCGTGCTAACTAAGATTTTTCTTAAGACATTTACTGCAACTTGCTCTGGTGCATCAGTCACTTCTTCTGGCGAGCTTCCGGCGAACTTCCGTCGATCATCCAATGAACCCTCGGTGATGCTCCTACGAACTTCCGGCAAACTCCTGGACTCCCGACGATCCACTTGGCGAGTTCCAACGAGCTTCTTTTGGCAAGCTCCTGGACTTCTCGAATTTGTTCCGCAAAACCTCTGACGACCGTCCGGACTTCCGTCGAACTCCCAACGTGATCATAGTCTTGACTCCGGCGCAACTCCTGCTGCATGTCTTACTTCCATCGTAGTACATGTAAAATAAAAATTCGATCGAGACAATTAATCCTAAGCAATTAACCAAGTTGTCTGGCATGTCATTGGTCCCTCGACGCTTCGTCCAATTCTTCGGCGCATCGTCCTCTCCTACAACCTATTGCCCAATCGGTCAGTTGACTCCGTAACTCCGATATCCTTAGCGCAATACCTGCTCTTCTTGGCCTGATGCCCGAGTCCACGACTCGAAGCCTTCTGTCGATACGTCGACTGATCCACCGGCCCGACGTCCAATCTTTTGACATGTTCCTCCGGCACAACATGATTTTTCCTGCTTTAATTGTCTCATCCTGATCGAAGCATCCTGCATCACTCAAAACATAGATTAAAACATAAACACATATCAAGTGGTTTCATCATCAAAATATGAGATTCAACAATCTCCCCCTTTTTGATGATGATAACCACTTGATGACAGAGTTAACCTTAACTCCCGGAGTTTAAACAAACTCCCCCTATCAATATACCATATTGATAGAACCTTGATTTCAAACTAAATTCAAGTCATTGCAATATTCATCATGAATACTTGCAACATGTCATCATGAACTTATGCATAACATCATACTTCTCCCCTTTTGTCATCAACAAAAAGGAGAAATACCATAATCAAGTGTTTATTATATAGGTTCAACTCATTGCATGAAAAACATTGTATCACCATGCAATTTTGCTATCATCATAGATATGCAAGATAGTAAGATAGCAAGTTCCACAACATCAAGCTAGCAAATTTTATAATATTTTAGAATATGCAAGCTAGCAGTTTTGAGATGTTCAAGAAAGCAACTCTTGCTTCTTGAAATATGCAAATTTGTCAAGTTTTGCTAGATGTGCAAGTTAGCATTTTTGCCTCTTAAGATAGGCAAGATAGCACATTTGCTTCTTTTGAGATAGCAACTTTTTGCTTCTCTTTAGACTACAAGCTAGCAATTTTTACGATATGCAAGTTTCATAATATACAAGCTAGCAAAAATTTCGAAAGCAAATGCAAGATCGCTTTCTTGTGTAAGCTCATGATTCTTGCTTCCTATTGCAATATGCAAGTTGCAAGTTTTGCTTCTTGAGATAGGCAAGATAGCACTTTTGTAATTTTTGTTTCTTAAGATAGGCAAGCTTGTGATGTTCAAGACAACAAGCTCTTTCTTCTCTTTTGAGAAGTGTCATTTTTTGCTTTCTTCTTGAATTGTGCAAGCTAGCTAGTTTGCCTCTTTTCATGATGTCCACGCTAGAAATTCTTGCTCCCCCTTTGTCATTGTCAAAAAAAAGGGAAGACCCTTATATTAATTTTCATATTATGACAAAGGTAAGTATCAATCTTATTTGTGCATCATTATATATTCAAATTAAAACATATACAATTTTAAAAACCTTATTTTTCATGCACGATACCGAAATATAAATCAATCATCATTAATGAGCATATCATACATGATACTCAAACATTAAAATTTTTAAGCATTTATCAACATGTTGATTATGATACCAAACTTTCATCATTTAAAGCATTCATGATACACATCGTATGCAATACATCATGTACATCATTATCATAAGTATTGCAAGCATCATTTTAACTTCATGAATATTTCATCATTGCATGCATCATACCAAAACATTTCAAGCCATGCAAGCCATAAATACAAAGAAATCATGCCATGAAGGATAAAATCATTTGAAAACCAAAAGACATGATTCATATAGTAAATATCTTCTTTAAATAAAATATCAAGAAAAATCATAGGAGTACAAAGAAGAGATCTTGTTTTAAAAGAAAATCAAGTAATAATTCCAAGAACTCACAAGGAAAAATCATGATTTATTTAGAAAATCTCCTCTTAAGAGAATATCAAGTAAAATCGTAGAAGATCGATTAATGAGAAATTTTGATTTATAATAAAATCTCATATATCAAATGTTGAGAAATCAAAATGATGATTTATATAAAAAATATCACAAGTTATATTCAAGAGAAAAATCATCATTCATTTTCAACTCATTCAATTTGTCACATCAACATTTCTTAGATATGCATGATACCAAAACATGGTTTCAAATCTTCAATATATAACATGCATAAATTCAAAAATTGAAAGGAGAAGGGAAGAATTCAAAGGTACAAAGATTTCAACCATCTCATAAACAAATGTAAGACCAAGTTATGAATCTAAAATTTCATGAATCAAAAATGATCATCAAAGGTAATCTCATGTTATTCCAAGAAATTAATATCATGATTTTGATAAAACTCATTTCAAATTTAAATCATCAAAATCACTTTTATGGTTCATAAAATTCATAACATAGGTAGATTCATGATTTCATTGATAATATATTTTCTCTTTTTTTTAAATATTTGATTTCATGTTAGCATGCTTTTTCATTTATGTTAAATAAAAACATGCATCAACATTTAGGATCGAAAAATGAATTTCGTCATAAAACATTTAAGATCAATAGATTCTCAAAATTGAATTGTTATGGTCAAGAAAATCCGAAAATAAAATTTAACACTTTCATGCATCCGAACATAGTTTTGCCATATGTTTTTCAAATACACTCATGAAAATAACACATGCTTATCATCATATATAACTTAAAATCTCATGCATAAAATTGTCGATCATTGTATCAAAAACATTTAATATTTTCATTACTTCCAATCAAACATGATTTCATTCAACAATGTTAATAAAACATGATACACATTATTGCTTCTTAACCATAATTTCATATTTTCAATCAAAATCATTTTGTTTGTTTGTCATAAAATATACAATATTATCATTTTCAAAATTACTAACATGATCATAATTTTTGTATTTTTATTTTTAAACATGTAATTTTTAAGAAAATTAATTCTAAATTAAAAAAAGAAAATACATCATGAAAGCATCAAGTAATTTCAAAATAAATCAGGGGGATTTCGATTACCTTATCATTGAAAGCGGTTAAGGCATAGTTTGCCACCTCGCCTTTCTTGATTTTCACCTTGTTTTCGGAGGAGCTCGATTCATCCCACTTTGTGTTCTTCTTCTTTGGCCTCTTCCTCCGTTCAAGTTCATTGTTTATTTTAGATTTTTGTTTAATAAACTTATTAAGATTTAGTGTTCGAAGTTCAAGTTCATCATTGTCCTCATCACTTGAGTCATCGCTCAAGTGGTATTTATTTATCCGGAGTTCTAAATCCTTCCTGTTCTTTGGAAGGTTGTTTTGTTCATCATGTTTATAATGTGCATTGTGCACCATTTCATATGTCATCAACGAACCAATTAGTTCTTCAAGTGGTAAGTTGTTTAGGTTTTTATCTTCTTGTATTACAGTTACTTTTGAATCCCACTTCTTAGAAAGAGAATGCAAAATCTTGTTTACGAGTTCAAAATCTGAAAAACATTTGCCAAGAGCTCTTAAACCATTGACGACATCCGTAAAACGGGTGTACATGTCACCAATGGTTTCGCTTGGCTTCATTTGAAAAAGCTCAAAATCATGCATCAAAAAGTTGATTTTCGAATCTTTAACTCTAGAAGTGCCTTCGTGTGTGATTTCAAGAGTGTGCCATATGTCAAAAGCCGTTTCACACAAAGAAACCCGATTGAACTCATTTTTGTCCAAAGCGCAAAATAAGGCATTCATAGCCTTTGTGTTTAAAGAAAAATACTTCTTCTCCAAATCCGACCATTCGTTCATCGGTTTAGAGGGAAGTTGAAAATCGTTTTCAATAATATTCCATAAATCTAAATTCATAGAAATCAAGAAAACTCTCATTCGAGTTTTCCAATAAGTGTAGTCCAATCCATTAAACAATGGTGGATGAACAACCGATAAGCCCTCTTGAAAGCCATGAAGAACCATTTCCCTCAGGTGTAAATCCGAAATGAGAAATACCAGGCTCTGATACCAATTGTTATGATCAAGAGCACTAAGAGGGGGGGGGGGGGGATGAATTAGTGCAGTGGAAAACTTTCGACGATTAAAACTGTGTTCGTACGTTGAAATCTGATTCTGACGTAAAAGTCATTTTGTGTAGATAATAACTTTGAAAGCTTACAGAAATGTATTTGAAGTAAAGTAAGGAAGGCAGTTTGCAGTTAAGATAGAAATCAGAATGTAAGCGTAAACTGAAATATGATGTTCGTATGATAAAACTGATTTTCGTCTTAACGTCGATACGAAAAATACTTAACTATGAAACACATTCGTAAATGAGCAAAAGGTAGTAAGCTATTGAGGAGATTTGTAGTAAAGATAAGATACTCAAAGTAAATGCAAACTGAGATTTAGAGTGGTTCAGTCAATCTTGACCTACATCCACTTTTGACTTCCACCACCAACAAGGTCACCAATGTCCACTAAAGGCCTTCCTTCAATAGGCGAAGGCCAAACACCCTTTTACAATTTCACTCCTTTTGACGGGCTTAGGAGACAACCCTTACAAACTTTTTTCTCCTCTCTTGAAAGATCAAAACTTGGAAAAAGATAGAGGAGAACTTCTAGACTTTATAACACTTTTGAGCTCTAAAATCACAAAGTAAGATCAAGCTTTCAGTGCCCTTTCATGCAAGAAAGGGTGGGGTATATATAGGCCCCAAATTGGTTTGAATTTGGAGCTAAGAAATGTCATCTCCCGGATTTCCGGGGTCCTAGCGGTACTACCGCTTGACTGGGGCGGTACAACCGCTTGGCAGCTCAGAGATTGAGCCTCTGGGCAGTGCCACCGCCTGACTAGGGCAGTTGCACCACCTGGCAGAGCTCAGAGACGAAGCTCAGGCGATTCCACCGCCTGTCAGAGGCGGTTGCACCGCCCAATCTCGCTCGGAGATAGAGCCCAGGCGGTGCCACCACTTGCCTGGGGCGGTTGCACCACCCAGCTTTCCTGGGAGACCCTCTCCTGGGCGGTGCCACCGCCTAGCAAGAATTCTGGTCCGAATGGGTTGATCCATTCGGCCCAATTTGGGTCTCTCAAGGGCCCAATTGTCCTTAGATTAAGTTAATGGGATCACTCCCATTCCTAACTTAATTATCATGCTAACTACGATTTTTCTTAAGACATTTACTACAACTTGCTCGGGTGCGTCAATCGCTTCTTCCGGCGAGCTTCTAGCGAACTTCCATTGATCATCCGATGAACCCTTTGTGATACTCTTGCGGACTTCCGACAAACTCCTGGACTTGCGATGATCCACTTGGCGAGTTCCGACGAGCTTCTTTTGGTAAGCTCCTGGACTTCTCAGATTTGTTCTCGTAGAACCTCTGATGACCGTTCGGACTTTCGTCGAACTCTCGAACTCCCAACGTGATCATAGTCTTGACTCCGTTGTAACTCCTACTGCATGTCTTACTTCCATCGTAGTTAATCTTGCACATGTAAAATAAAACTTCGATCGAGACAATTAATTCTAAGCAATTAACTAAGTTGTCCGGCATGTCATTGGTCCCTCGATGCTTCGTCCGATTCTTCGGCGCATCGTCCTCTCCTACGGCCTATTGCCTAATCGGCTAGTTGACTCCACAATTCTGATATCCTTGGCATAATACCCGCTCTTCTTGGCCCAATGCCCGAGTCCACGACCCAAAGCCTTATGTCGATACGTCGACCGATCCACCGGCCCGACGTCCAATCTTCTAACATGTTCCTCTAGTACAACATGATTTTTCCTGCTTTAATTGTCTCATCCTGATCGAAGCATCCTGCATCACTCAAAATGTAGATTAAAACATAAACATATATCAAGTGGTTTCATCATCAAAATACGAGATTCAACAGCCATCACTTGGGTCATTATTTGGGCCTTTCATTGGGCCCAACATAGTCCTTACATGGGCCCAACTGGCCCTTAATTGTGTTGGCCCAAATCCAATCCCAATTATATGCTAACTACAAAATCTAAGGCATACTTAAGCTAAACAAGTCACTAGGTCTTAATTTCTTCCGGCCAGCTTCTGGCGATCTTCCGACGAACTTCCGACGATATCCCGACAATGTTCCAACGGACTTCCGGCAAGCTCCTAGACTTCACGATGATTTTCTTGGCAAGTTTTGATGAGCTTCTTCTAGCAAGCACTTGGACTTCTCGACTGATTCCTGCAAAACTTTTGACATACGTTTGTACTTCCGACGAACTGTCGAACTCCTAATGAAATCGCATCCTTAACTCTAGGACTTCATTTTGCTTCATGCCTTACTATCGTAGTTAATCCTGCATATGTAAAACACACTTTGATCTAGACAATTATTACTAAGCATGAATCATATTGTCTAGCATGTCATTGGTACATCGACGCTTTGTCCGATTCTTCGGCACATCATCCTCTTTTGCGGCCTATTCCCTAATCGGCCAGTTGACCTCCACAACTCCGATATCCTTGGCACAATGTCCGCTCTTCTTGGCCCAATGCCCGAATTTATGACTCGAAGCCTTCTGCCAATACATTGATCGATCCTCCGGCCCGACATCCAATCTTCTAACATGTTTTCCTCCAGCTCAACATAATTTTTCCTGCTTTAATTGTCTCATCCTGATCGAAGCATCCTACATCACTCAAAATTTAGATTAAATCATAAACACTTATCAATTCGTTAATCATCAAAATACGAGATTCAACACCCTTCTTAGTGCTGACTCATTCCTAACAAGACCAAACAAGAAATAACGTGGCTCTAATAATAACTGGTAGGAACAAGTTGGCACTAAGAGGGGGGGGGTGAATTAGTGCAACGGATAAAATCACCAATTTAAAAAATTCTTTGCTTAATAAAACCAATATCGGAACGATAACTTCAAATCTCGTTTGTAAGCGTATTGAAAGTAGTAAGGCAGTTTGTAGTAAAGATAAATTGTAAGAATGGAAATGCAAACCAAGTTTTATAGTGGTTCGGTCATCGTGACCTACATCCACTCTCGATTCCTCTTCACTCGAGGCCACCAGCTTCTACTATTGATCTTCTTTCAATGGGCAAAGATCAACTACCCTTTTACACTCTATTCTCCTTTTTATAGGTTTAGGAGAGAACCTTTACAACCCCCTTCACTTATCTCTTAAAACAAACTAACACTTAGAGCTTGAGAGAAGTTCTCACGAGATTATAATAGTATTTTCTACTTTTTTGCTCTCAATTCTTGTGTGTGTTAACCAATGATGAGAGGGGTATTTATAAGCCTCAAGTGGATTCAAACTTGGAGCCTAAAAGTGTCTCATCCCCAGTTTTCGGGGTACTGGCAGTACCACCACCTGTGCTGGGCGATACCATCACTTGTAGCATTGACACTAGGCGGTACCATTGCCCAATCTGGTGGTACTACTACCTAGAAGACTGTGTCTGGGTGGTACCATAACCTGACAGTCTCTCGGCGATTGCATCGGGTGGTACCATTGCCCAGACCGACGGTACCACCGCCTAACATAGCCTCGGAGACTATGCCATGACAGTTTTATCTATTGGGACACTATTTGGGCCTTTCACTTGGCCCAACACAGCCCAAACTTGGGCCCAATTGGCCCCTAATTGAGTTGGCCTAATTCCAACCTAATTATGTGCTAACTATGAATTTTAATGTATACACTAAGCTAAATAATTCTGGTAAGTCTAGGTTTCTTCTAGTGAGCTTCCTACGATCTTCCGACGAACTTCCGATAATCTCTCGGTAATATTCCAATGGAATCTCGGTAAGCTCTTGGACTTCACGACGATCTTCTTGTTGTGTTCTAACGAGCTTCTTTGGCAAGCTCCTGGACTTCTTGGTCAATTCCAGTAGAACTTTCGACGAATGTCCAGAATTCCAACAAACTTTCGAACTCCCAACGAAATCTCATTCTTGACTCCGGGACTTCATTTTGCTTTATACCTTGATCGCTATCATAGTTAATCCTGTACACTTCAAACCTACTTCAATCTAGACAGTGATTTCAAAGATTGAATCAAATTTTGTCCGGTATGTCATTGGTTCATCAACGCTTCGTCCGATTCTTCGGTACATCGTCCTCTCTTATGACCTATTGCCCAATCAGCCTATTGACCTCAGCAACTCTGATTTTCTTAGCGTAATTTTCACTCTTTATGGCTCGATGCCTGAATCCATGGCCCGAAGCCTTCTATCGATACGTCGATCGATCCTTCGGTTCGACATCCAATCTTCTAATGTTTTCTACTCCGACCCAACATGATTCTTCCTACTTTAATTGTCTCTCCCTGATCAAAGCTTCCTACGTCACTCAAAATGTAGATCAAATCATAAACTCTATCAATTGGTTTTATTATCAAAATATGAGATTCAACGGGTGATTAGCTTTAGGTCAAGTAGAAAATTGCTAGTCATAGGTGCCATGCAAGTCATTCACGTGAGTGATGACACGTGTAACTTGACACGTAGTATTTTTGCTTGTTATTATTTGACATTTTATCACTTTATATTACTTAAAGTTTGAATATATTGTGTCCATGGATATATGCAATGGGAATCGGATCGTGATAAGATCACGATAATAAGACTGATTTATCTTTAAACACATATCCTAAATAATCCCGATCATAGGTTACTCAAGAGGGATATCGAAATAACCAGATAGACTAGTGTGCTATATACCCGTCCATATAATGGATGCAATTGGACTCATAGCTGCTCATATGGGGACACTAGGGATACAGTACATGTGCTCATTGGGGAATGAGTTCATTGATTGATATACTTACGGAATACTGGATGGTTGATGATGTCTTATTGTCATACATCAATTTCGAAGTCCCAATGGTATATTTGGTCCTTAGACTTGAGACACCAAGGATGTCCTGTATGAGTACTCCACTCTTTGATAATAGACTTTAAGGTCTAGAGGTTCCAGATCTAGTACAGCTGTTCATCGAGAGTGGTAGCCAACCTTTTTTAATCTCGGATTTTAATGGTGAAACCAATTGATAGTGTTTATCTAATCTACATTTTGAGTAACGCAGGAAGCTTCGATCAAGGAGAGACAATTAAGATAGGAAGAATCTGTTGAATCTCGGATTTTGATGATGAAGTCAATTGTCATTTGTTGTCTAATCTATGTGTTGAGATAAGTGTGCAGGATTAACTACGATGAAAGTTAGACAAGCAGCAGGAATTGCGCCGGAGTCAAGATCATGATCACGTTGGGAGTTCGAGAGTTCGACGGAAGTTCGGACGGTCGTCGGAGGTTCTGCGAGAACAGATCCGAGAAGTCCGAAGCTTGCTGCTGAAGCTCGTCGGAACTTCGCCAAGTGGATCGTCGCAAAGTCCAGGAGTTTGTCGGAAGTCTGCAGTAGAATCACCGAGGGTTCATCGGATGATCGACGGAAGTTCAGCGAAACTCGCCGGAAGAAGCGATTGACGATCGGAGCAAAGCTGCAGAAATTGTCTTAGATTTAATCGTAGTTAGCATGTTGATTAAGTTGGAAAATGGGAGGTGATCCCATTAGCTTAATCTTGGGGCAATTGGGCCCTGAGAAAAAATTGAAATCGGGGCGAATGGAGCTAACCATTAGGACTCGATTGCACCAGTGCGGTGCAACCGCCCAGGCCAGAGGTGCAACCGCCTGGGCTATCTCTCAGCGAGACTGGGCGGTGCAACCACCCCAGCCCAAGAGGTGCAGCCGCCCAGAGCTCGATCTTCGAGCTAGACTGGCGGTGCAACCTCCTCGAGAGAGGTAGCACCGCTTTGAGCTCGGTCTTCGAGCTCGAGGCGAGAGAGGTGCAACCGCCTCGGTCGAGGGAGGTGGCACCGCCCGGGCTCGATCTCGAGCGGACTTCAGGCGGGCAACCGCCACGCCGAGAGAGGTGCAACCGCCGGGCTCGATCTCCGAGCTCGCCAAAGCGTTGCAACCTCCGGTCGGGACGCATTATTATCCATTCAGAAATTTAGTCCAAACAAATTGATTTGGGTTCCTAAAGGAACCATGACAAATTCTATGCAACATGATAGAAAATCTAGATCTATTAGTGAGGCACCCAAAAGCAAATGGGTACCTAAAAATCATCCCTTCCTACAAAAACATTAAAACCAAAGTCGGAGCAAGAATTAATGTTACGCTCCTTGATTCTCGATAGTCATGACCCAAATGCAATTTGGATACAACAACGAGTGGAAATTATGAAATCACAAATTCAATTTGGATACAACCTAATGTGACTTTTCAAAATCACAAACATATGTACGACATTGGGAGTATGCACGTTAAAAGGTCTATCTTGATCGTACAAGCGTTTTTTTTTGCCTTGAAATAAAAACGCACTGCGTAATCATGTAAGTAACGTTAATTGCTTTTGAATGAAAACTTTCCTCAAGACAAAACCTCCCTGATCAAATCACAATAAAGTGTTCATCGCCTACAAAGGCGGTGGCACCTCTCCAGCCAGCGGTGGCACCTCTCCGGTCGGCGGTGGCACCTCCAACCATCATGGGTTGCCGGTAGTTGCTTCCCGCTCGGTCGTGAGGTGCAACCGCCCGCAACTCTGCCTTTTTAACCCACGCTAGGGCCGGCGGTGAAACCGACCCCAACTCACCTCCCTTTCATTCTCTACTCCTCCAAGCCTCCTCCATCCTCATTTCACCCCGTTTAGCTTCCCAAATACCTCTCATTTCGGAGCAAAACATCAAGAATCGCTCCCTGTTTTGAAGATTTCACTAAGGTATTCTCTAAGAACCTCTTAAACTCTGTTTTGTTCTTCATTTACTCTTGTTCACCTTTATCCCTCTAAACAGCAGTAGTTATGGGATCTAGAAGATCCTCAAGGGACAAGGGAAAGAGGAGATTAGTAGAAGAGTTTGATCTTACCCTTTTTTATTCAAAAAACCATGCTGAAAAATTTCTCTCTTTCGAACTAAGAAGCATCAATAAGGAAAATACGTAGATCTGAATGAACTAAGAGACGAGAGACTATCCAATGGTTTGCAAACCTAAATCTACTTCCAATCTTGCAGATCAACGAACCCATCTATCCTAGGCTAGTTAGATTGTTTTACAATAACATACAAATAGATGATGAAGAAAGGATGTCCACCTATCTTTTAGGACAACATCTCAATCATCGATAGATTCATTTGTGATATGATAGGCATTCCCATGAAAAGCATAGGACTTTACTTTAGAGGATCATGGGATGATGAAACTATTGGAACATCCTATGTTGAAGCCTTAGGAACAATCTTTGCCGATCCTAACATAACATTTGTTCCTAAAAGTTGTGAGCATCTACTGCCTTTAAACACTAAGATACTTCATCATATCATGACTAGTATAATTCTTCCTAAACAATACCATCATGATGAAGTGAGTCAATTAGAATTAGGAACTATGTACTTAATCATGAAAGGACATGACATTTGTCTTGGCTATCTTATCCAACAAAACATGTTAGAATTATCTAAGAAAGATATGATGCTCCCATATGGTGGTATAATTACTAGAATAATGAAAGCTTACGACATTCAAATACCACCAGAAGAAGAAGTAATGAAAGTAGATAGATTCAGCATAATAAACAAAAATCTACTTCACCGACTAAGATGTCACTATAGAAACGTAATCGGGTTAGAATGCCTAGAAGAACTGATCCCCTCAACCTGAACTCCGAACCTGAACCCGAGGCAGAAACACCGGTCTTTAGGAGTACCCAATCTCCTCCGATCTGTCCCTTTGAGGAAACACATCCGGTTGAGCAAACTCACATCATCCATCGAAGATATTGGGATTGGATGGACCCGATTCGAACAAAGACAAGAACGGCTTGAACTTCGACAAGATCAAATCCTAAGCGAAAGCTACAAACAAATCCATCGACAATTTGACTCTTTATTTAGGCACTTCAACCTTCCACCTCATGAATGAGCTTGTATGAACACAATCATCCGTTGTTGTTATAAACTCCTCAAGGACTTTATCTTTGATATGGCATGTTGTAAACTCCTTATGTTACTCATCATGAAGGACTTTGTTTTTGATATGGTTACCGATATGTTGTAAACTCCATATGTTACCCTTTACCTTGATCGTAAGCATATGCAAAATTTACAAACATCTCTGGTTGTTTATCTCGGATTTTTGCAACTGAAACTAAAATGTTTTAAAAACCTTATGCCTTGAAAAATATAAAAACGACATAACAATATAGTTGATAAGTCAGCAATATGACATTGATATGGTTGCTATTATCGATGTTAATATGGTTGCTATCACCGATACTATGATTAGGCCATACTTTATCACCAAGAAAATATATGATTGCTATCATTGCTATATGCCCTGTATCAAGATATCAAACAAAAATTTGCATCGACGAAATGATATCTTACCATGTGATGCAATGCTACACTTGCTAAAATATTGAAATGTGTACATCATGAAATGATATTAGACATCACTTTATCTGAGATCATGTTACTTAATCATGATGTAATCATAGAATTCATTGATACTAAAACATCAACTAGCTGATATCTTTACAAAACCCCTAAGTGAAGAACAATTTGATTTCATAAGAAGAGAATTAGGAATGTTGATGTGTCCGAATACTTAAACTAGTTAAAATTATTTTTCGGATGTTATTACTATTACATGCCTTGGCATCACTTGATCAAATAACATGTTGGAAATTACGTGACAAATGTTTTTTTTTTTAAATCAGTAGCTTACTCATATCCGAATGCATATAAGAAGTTCATTTTTCGGTTTGAATGCTAAAAATGGGATTTTCTACATACACTCTTATGAAAACTTTTTTGAAAAATGACTTTCCTCCTTCAAACAACGAACTATAACAAGGAAAAGAGATATTCAAAGTATTATATGTGTCATGCCTTCCTTTATGTGCGTGATAACCTGCTGGAATCACATCTACCATGCTTTTTGATAATGCTATCATGCTTTTTGTTGATGACAAAGGGGGAGAAACATATGAATTGATAAACAGCTGCCATAATCATGTCTATGTCAGAGTTGCAAATACTTGAGTTATGCTATAAACAATGTTATGGTTATGCCATCCTTGCATCACCAAGAGATATATGAACATGTGCTATAGTTTGCATTATGTCTTGAGTTGATATCCTATCTTGTGAAGTAAATGCAAACTTGCTAGAAAATCTCAAATGTGTGCATCATGTAATAGTCCTTCACAGCTTTATATGATTACATGATGAATAGTTACAAACACAATCATACAAACTTGATGATGTATGTCAAGCCTTGACATCATTCTTGAAGAGATACATCATGATGGGTATCATGATGGGAGTATTGATAAGTTTAACTGATCTAACTTATCAATACATCACTTGAATTCTTAGGTCTTGAATTCAAGGTTGACTTATCTCAACTATGGCATATAGATAGGGGGAGTTAAGGATAACTCCATTATCAATTGATTGTCATCATCAAAAAGGGGGAGATTGTTGAATCTCGGATTTTGATGATGAAGTCAATTGTCATTTGTTGTCTAATCTATGTGTTGAGATAAGTGTGCAGGATTAACTACGATGAAAGTTAGATAAGCAGCAGGAGTTGCGCCGGAGTCAAGATCATGATCACGTTGGGAGTTCGAGAGTTCGACGAAAGTTCGGACAGTCGTCGGAGGTTCTGCCAAGCGAAGCTCGTCGGAACTCGCCAAGTGGATCGTCGCAAAGTCCAGGAGTTTGTCGGAAGTCCGCAGAAGAATCACCGAGGGTTCATCGGATGATCGACGGAAGTTCGCCGGAAACTCGCCGGAAGAAGCGATTGACGGAACGGAGCAAAGCTGCAGAAATTGTCTTAGATTTAATCGTAGTTAGCACGTTGATTAAGTTGGAAAATGGGAGGTGATCCCATTAGCTTAATCTTGGGGCAATTGGGCCCCTGAAAAGATTGAAATCGGGCGAATGGAGCTAACCATTGGGACCGATTGCACCAAAGCGATGCAACCGCCTAGGCCAGGAGGTGCAACCGCTTTGGGCTATGTCTCCAGCCGAGACTGGGCGGTGCAACCGCCCCAACCAGAGGTGCAACCGCCAGAGCTCGATCTTGAGCTAGATCGGCGGTGCAACCTCCCCGACAGAGAGGTAGCACCTTTGAGCTCGGTCTTGAGCTCGAAGCCAGCAGAGGTGCAACCGGGCGATCAAGAGGTGGCACCGCACTGGGGCTCGATCTCGAAGCAGGACTCGCGGTGCAACGCCCACCGACAGAGGTGCAACCGCTGGGCTCATCTCGAAGCTCATGGCGGTGCAACCTCTCCATCGAGAGGTACAGCCCCGATCCCGGAATTCCGGGATTTGATCGTTTTGAGCTCCAAATTTGAACTGGGTTGGGGCCTATAAATACCCCACCCATTCAGCACTGAAAAGACACAGATCTACACCGAATTCTTGATCTTTTCTGTGATTCTAAGAGCTCAAATTTGTGTAAAGTCCAAAAGTTCTCCTCTTTCTGTTCTTCAAGTCTTGAGTTGTAAAGAGAGGAGAGAAAGGATCTGTAAGGGTTGTCTCCTGAGCCCGTCAAAAGGAGTGAAACTGTAAAAGGGCAGTTGGCCTTCGCCCATTGAAGGAAGGCAGCTAGTTGACGTCGGTGACCTCGTCGGAGGAGGAAGCCAAAAGTGGAGTAGGTCAAGACTGACCGAACCACTCTAAATCTCTGGTTTGCTTTTACTTTGAGCACTTTATCATTACTGCAAACCTCCTACATTGCTACTGCCCTCTGCGCGTTTACGAACGAGTCTCTAAGTTCTGATCTTTCCGAATCTGCATTCAGACGTAAATCGGTGTTTTCGTACGATCTTTACACTACAGTTTACGCTTACGTTTTTTATTCCATTTATAACTGCAAATTGCTTTCTGCGTATTCATAAAACGCTTTTCAAAGTTCAAAACTGCGTTTAGACGTAAAATTACGCTTTGACGTTTAGACGCAAACTGCGTTTAGACGCAAAACTGCGTTTAGACGTAAAACTGCGTTTAGACGCAAAACTTCGTTTAGACGTAAAACTGCGTTTAGACGCAAAACTTCGTTTAGACGTAAAACTACGTTTAGACGTAAAATTGCGTTTAGACGCAAAACTGCACTTAGACGTAAAACTGCACTTAGACGTAAAACTGCGTTTAGACGCAAACTGCGCTCAAACGTAAACTGCGCTTAAACGCAAACTGTGTTTAGACGCAAACTATGTTTAGACGCAAACTGTGTTTAGACGCAAACTGTGCTTAGACGCAAACTGTGTTTAGACGCAAACTGTGTTTAGACGCAAACTGCGCTTAGACGCAAACTGCACTTAAATACAAACTGCGCTTAGATGCAATCTGCATTTAGACGCAAACTGCATTTAGACGCAAACTGCGTAAACTACACTTAGATACAAACTGTGAATCAGCTTTTACATCGAAATCGTTTTTATCGGACGAACGCAGCTTTCGTTTTTAAATCGCTGAAAGATTTCCGCTGCACTAATTCACCCCTCTTAGTGCTCTCGATCCTAACAGAATCATGTTGGGCTGGAGTGAAACATGCCAAAAGAGTAGAAATTGCACGATGGAAATCAGAGTTCTGGAGGTCAACTAGCTGATTGGGCAATAGATGGGAAGAGAGGACAATGCACCAAAGAATCAAACGAAGCATCGATAAACCAATGACATGCCAAACAATAATTGATTCAAGCTTTATAATAATTTTCTAGATCGAAGTAGGTTTTAAGTGTAATTGGGTTGGAATTGGGCCAACTTAATTAGGGGCCAATTGGGCCCAAGTTTAGGTTGTGTTGGGCCAAGTGAAAGGCCCAAACATTGACCCAACAAATGGAACCATCGGTGGCATTATCTCCAAGATTGTGTCAGGCGGTGGTATTGCCCAAACTCAATCTCCGAGAGACTATCAAGCGGTATTACCGCCAGATTGGGCGATGGTACCACCCAGTGGCAAGGTGTCAAGCTACCGCCAGACTAGGCGATGGTACCGCCCAGTGGCAGGGTGTCAGACCGTGGCACCGCCTAATGTCAGTGCGTCAGGCGGTGGTACCGCCCAGCACAAGTGGTGGTACCTCCAATACCCTGAAAACCGAGGATGAGATACTTTTAGGCTCCAAGTTTAAATCCACTTGAGGCATATAAATACCCCTCTCATCCCTAGTTAACACACATAAACATAAAGATCTTAAAAGTGGAAAAACGCTGAGCAATCACTTGAGAGATCTCCTCCTCTAGATCTAAAGTTTAGAATTCTATTTAGGGAGGAGTGAGTACTTGTAAAAGGTTATCTCCTAAACCTGTGAAAATGAGAAGAGAGGTGTGAAAGGGTAGTTGATCTTTGCCAATTGAAAGAAGATTGTTAGTGGATGTCGATGGCCTTGATGGAAGAGGAATCGGGAGTAGATGTAGGTCACGACGATCGAACCACTATAAAACTCGATTTCATTTACTTCTTATAATTTACTTTTACTGCAAACTTCCTTACTTGCTTTACTTTCTCATTAAACTCTTATAAATGCTTTCAAGTTAAATACATTTCCGATATTGATTTTATCATAATGAAGACTTTTTAGAACCGATGTCATTTTTATCCGATGCATTAATTCACCCACCCACCCCCCCACCCCTCCTCTTAGTGCTGACTCGATCCTAACAGTTGGTATTATTGAATCTCAGATTTTGATGATGAAGTCAATTATAATTTATTTGATCTAATCTATATGTTGAGAAAAGTGTGTAGGATTAACTATGATAGCAGTAAGACATAAAGCAGGTGTTGTGCCGGAGTCAAGATCGAGATCTCATTGGGAGTTCGAGAGTTCGACGAAAGTCTGGACGTTCGTCAAAAGTTCTGCTGGAACCAACCGAGAAGTCCAGGAGCTTGCCGAGAGTCCGCTGGAACATTGCCGAGAGTTCATCGGATGTTCGCCAAAAGTACGTCGGATGCTCGTCGGAAGAGCAATTGACACACCGGAACAAGAAGCACTGTAAATTATGTCTTAATTATCGTATTTAGAGCATAAATTAAGTTAAAATTGAGAGGTGATCCCACTAACTTAATTAGGAGCCAACTGGGCCCTTAACAAGGCTAAATTGGGCCGAAGTGAGCTGTCAATTCAGCCTCTGAAAATATGGCCGACGGTGGCACCGCTTGGAAGGTAGTGCCCCTGGATTTCTGGGCAGTGGTACCGCCCAGACTAGGCAGTGGTACCATCGGCAATAGTGCTACTAGCAGTGGTACCGCCCATGTTCGATGATGGTACCGCTCAATGTCAGATCAGCGACGGTAGTACCACCCAGTAACGGCGGTGGTACCGCCAGTACCCTGGATTTCGAAGATGTGACACTTTTTTGCTCCAATTTTGAAGCCATTGGGGCCTATAAAAATCCCACCCTTGTTTGAATGAAAGGGCATGAAAGTATTAGCTTAATCTTGAATTCTTGAGTCATAAAAGTGTTGTAAAAGTTAGAGTTCTCCTCCTTCATCTCTTAACCTTGTAACCATTTAAGAAAGATGAGTGAGACTTGTAAGGGTTGTCTCTTAAATCCGAAAAACGGAGAAAGTACTATAAAGAGGTGTTCGGTCTTCACCTATTGAAAGAAGGCCTTTAGTGGATGCCGGTGACCTCGTCGGAGGAGGAATTCGAAAGTGGATGTAGGTCACCTTGACCGAACTACTCTAAATTCCAGTTTGCTTTTCATTTGTGTAATTTACTTTACTGCAAACCTTCTTAATCTTCTCTTGCACTTTTATGAAAGCTTTTAAGTTCAACTTCTCTCTGAAATAGATTGAATCGAAACCATTTTCATCGGAATCAGTTTTAAACGAAACGAACAATTTTTTGAAATCGTGAAAGTTTTCCGCTGCACTAATTCACCCCCCCTTTTAGTACCGCTCTTGATCCTAACATGTATTAGAGCCACGTTCTTTTCTCATTTGGTTTAACAACTAAGAGAAATGGCTCTTTTCGGCTTTCAAGAGGGTCATTCTATCATTCGTCCCCCCATATTCAATGGGACGGACTATACATATTGGAAAACTTAGATGAGAGTTTTCTTGATTTCTTTATATGTCAATGTATGGAATATCAATGGTTTTCAAAAGTCTTCTACTCCAATGAACGAATAAAATGATTTGGAGAAGAAAACTTTTTCTTTAAATGCTAGAGCTATGAACAATCTATTTTGCGCTTTTGATAAAAATGAATTCAATCAAGTTTCTATTTGTGAAATGACTTTCGATATTTAGCATACCCTTGAAACCACACAACAAGGTACTCGTAGAGCAAAAGATTCTAAGATAAATCTTATGATGCATGATTTTGAATTGTTTCATATGAAACCATTGGCGATATGTACACCCGTTTTACGGATGTCGTTAATGGTTTAAAAGGACTCGGTAAAAGTTTTTTAAATCTTAAACTTTTTAATAATATTTTACAATCTTTTTCTAAAAATTGGGATTTAAAAGTGTTAGGATCAGGGGTCGACACTAGGATCAGGTGAATTAGTGCAGCGGTAAAATCATGTCTTCAAAACTTTTTGTTTCAATTAAAACCGATTACGATGAAAACTAATTTTGGAAACTTAACTTTGAAAGCATATGTTTATGAAGTGAATGCAGTAGGCAAGTAAAGATACAGTTTGCAGTATGTAAATGGCAGGAAGTAAATGCAAACCAGAGAACACACCAATTTTATAGTGGTTCGGTCGTTGTGACCTACATCCACTTCGTCGATTCCTCCTCCGTCGAGGCCACCGGCATCCACTATTGATCTTCCTTTAATAGGCGAATATCAACATCCTTCTTACACCTCTCTTCTCCTTTTACCGGGTTTAGGAGACAACCCTTACAAGGACTTACTCCTCTCTTACATAATTCTAACACTTGGACTAGAGGAGGATTCTCACCAGAGATTTCTACAATGTTTTTCTACTTTTAAACTCTCTGTGCTTGTGTATTTTAACTAAGGATGAGAGGGGTATTTATAGACTTCAAGTTGATTCAAACTTGGAGCCTAAAAACATCTCATCCCAGATTTCCTGGGCACAGGCGATACCACCGCCTACGTTGGGCGGTACCATCGCTAGTGTCAATTTGAGACTTGCTGAATCTCATATTTTGATGATGAAACCAATTGATAATTATATTTATGTTTTAATCTACATTTTGAGTGACACAGGATTCTACGATCAGGATGAGATAATTAAAGTAGGAAAAATCATGTTGGGCCGGAGGAACATGTCAGAAGATTGGACGTTGGGCCGATGGATCGGTTAACACATCGATAGAAGGCTTCGGACCGTAGACTCGAGCATCGGGCCAAGAAGAGTAGGTATTGTGCCAAGGATATTAGAGTTGCGGAGTCAACTGGCCGATTGGGCAATAGGCCACAGGAGAGGACGATATGCCGAAGAATCGGACGAAGCGTTGAGGGACCAATGACATGCCAGACAACTTGATTAATGCTTAGTATTAATTGTCTAGATCAAAGTTTGTTTTACATGTGCAGGATTAACTACGATAGAAGGAAGACATGCAGTAGGAGTTCCGCCGGAGTCAAGACATGATCACATTGGGGGTTCAAGAGTTCGACGGAAGTCCGGACGGTCGTCGGAGGTTATGCGGGAACAAATCCGAAAAGTCCAGGAGCTTGCCAAAGAAGCTCATCGGAACTCACCAAGTGGATCGTTGCAAGTCTAGGAGTTTGTCGGAAGTCCGTCAGAGCATTGCCGAGGGTTTGTCGGATGTTCGCCGGAAGTTCGCTGGAAGCTCACCAGAAGAAGCGATTGACACACCAGAGCAAGTTGCAGTAAATGTCTTAAGAAATATCATAGTAAGCATGTAGATTAAGTTAGGAATGGGAGGTGATCCCATTAACTTAATCTGGGGGCAATTGGTCCCTTGACAGACCCAAATTGGGTCAAATGGATTAGCCCATTCGGACCTAGATTTCCTGGTCGGCGATGGAACCACCCAAGAGCTCAGGAAAGCTGGGCGGTGCAACTGCCCAGGTCAGGCGGTGGTACTGCCTGGGCTCAGTCTCCGAGCGAGATTGGGTGGTGGTACCGCCCCTGTCAGGCGGTGGTACCGCTTGGGCTCAATCTCCGAGCGATACAAGGCGGTGGTACTACCCTTGTCAGATGGTGGTACCGCCTGGGCTCAGTCTCCAAGCAAGAGTGGGTGGTGGTACCTGCTAGTCATAGGTGCCCAGCAAGCCAATCACGTGAGTGATGGCACATGTGACTTAATATAGAATCTTTTTGCTTATTATATTTTGGCATATATCACTTTATAACTATTGTATAAATGCATACATATATTGTGATATCCTTGGATTTGTGCAATGGGAATCGGATCGTGATGAGATCACGATAGTGAGATCGATTCACCTTTAAACACATATCCTAAATAATCCCGGTCATAGGTTATTTTCGAGAGGGATATCGTGATAACCGGACACAGGCGGTGTGTCAGATACCCGTCCATATGATGGATGCAGCCGGTCTCATAGCTGCTTGTCTAGGGACACTAGGGATACAAGACAGTGCTCATTGGAGAATGAGTTCACCGATTGATCCGCTTTTACGGAATGCTTTGGATGGTTGATGATGCCTTATTGTCGATAGCGATTCCGTAGTCCTAGTGGTGTATCCGGTCCTTAGACTTGAGATATCAAGGAAGTCCCTGTATGAGTGCTCCACTCTTTGATACCAGACTTATAGGTTTTGGCTGTCCCGGATCTAGTAATGGTGGTCATTGGGAGTGGTAGTCGACCTTACGAGGGCTATTGAGTGTCGATAGAGGATCATCCACTCGGCGTCATGAGAGGAATATCCCATGTGTTCTTGCTCGGACAAATCCCTGGCCGTGGTCATTCAGGTTGAGAGAGAAAGAGTTATCCGGGAGAATCCGATTAGAGCGAGACTCGAGAAGAAACCGTGTGGGTCCGACAACACCATGCTCGATATCGGTCTCTCGGTATATTAGATGGATGAGGGACTATAGGTACACGGTAATCGAGGACGACAGGTCCAATGGATTGGATTCCCCAGATCGTTTTGGGACTACTGACGTAGTGGCCTAGTACGCCCAGAAGTCGATGAGTCGAAAGTGAATTATTACAGAGATAATAATTCACCGAAGTTAGAAGGAGTTCTCGACGGTATGACTCATGGCCACTTCGATATTGGGCCTAGAGGGTCACACACATATGGTAGGCATTGCGATGAATAGAGGTTAGGATATGAGATATCCGACGGAGCCCTTGTCTTATTGGATGCAGATCCAATACCCACTAGGGGAGGACCCATTAGGGTTTGACAGGGGACCACTATAAATAGGAGGGATTCAGAGCCCCATGGGCAAGAGAGCTTTTGTTTGCCTTTTCCTATTCTCCTCTCCATCTCCACCTCAGAGTAGGTCTGGAGTTTTGAGGAGCGTTGTCACAACCCTGCTATGTGGATCACCACTAGAGAGGAGGACGCTTGACCTCATTCACCCTCTCCTAAGGATCTGCAAGGAAACAGGGATATACGATCTCCCTAGGTAACACAATCTACTCTATACGCAGTTTCATGTTTCGCAGATTTTTGCGTAACAATCTTCGCACGACGACGAACATTTCTTTGGGAATCGGGGATTTTGTTTTTCTTGTTCTTCCGCTACGCATATGATGTCGCCCCCAAGGATTTCCCAATAGTGGTATCAGAGCAAGGTTGTTCGTGCGAATGATTGGTTTTGAACTGCGTGTGTTGTGTTTAGGAAGAATTTTGACGTCAAAATTATTGACGCAAAAACAAGGAAGGGCAGCAACAATTGCTGCCCTCGATCTGTGTGCGTGCAGTGCAGCTGAAGGCGGGTAGCATAGGGGCTGCGTCTGCTGCAGCCGACCGGCGGCCTGCTTACAGCAGGCTTGCTGCCGGCGGGGCTGGCAGCCCAAGGGCAGAGGCGCCGCTGGGAAGCGGCGCCTGCCGCCGCTGCTCCCGCGGGCGAAACCCCCCCATAGGGGCGGTCGCCCGGCGTGACAGCACCGCCTGCGGAGGCAACGACGCCCAAAGGGGGTGCCCACCCGCAGCGGTGGTGCCCACCCGCAGCGGTAGCGCCGCCAGCGGGCGTGCCGCCCGCCGGCAGGGTGGCGGCGGCGGCAGCATCGAAAGGGGGAAAGGGCATTAGGGTTTTCTGGGCAAAAGATAGTTTTGCCCCTCGGAATTTAAGAAATTTTAGTTTTTGTCTTTTGTCCAAATTATGAAAATACCCCTATGAATTCAGAAATTCTCTATAATGTCCCTGATTTCATAAAATATTAATTAATAAAAAAGTTTAGTTGATTATTATTTTTTATTATTATCTAGTAGTTATACATGTGATGTATGATGTGTGGATGGATGATAATGAACCGTGTGATGTGTGTACTTGTGATTATTATTATTGAGGTCTGCGAGCCTCCATTATATTTCTCGTTTATTGTCAGGCCTGCGTGCCTATGATTAAGTTGTAATCACATGAGGAGGCGCAGCGGGAGCGTGGATGCGATAGCGGGACCCACGAGACGGATGATCGTGATGCATGGAGATGCATCAAGATGTCGACGGAACCGACGAGGACGAGATGGACGATCACAGGGCATGGAGATGCACCGTTGCACACATAGATCTTGATGTGAGTGATTAGGCCTACTGGCTCGGGCCTAATCATATTAGGTTGTGGTCCATGATCATCTGGTGTAATTGCTTATACACATACTAGATATGTATATATATTTGCATATGATGTAGATATATATTAAATTTGTATATGTGTGACATGTCATATTAGGAGACCAAATCATAGAAACATCTCTCGATAATATTAAGTCGGTAAACGTGAGGCAATTAGATTGACCCACGTGGCCTTCCATCGTTATAAGTAGGAACCAATTCCCGGTGTAGGTTGAGTTGGTCGAGTCCCTCGAGACTCACCTATATCGCGATTTGCTATCTTGCTTACAACATAGAGATGTCACCGGTGACCTAAGGGCATGGTATACTTGGTCGAGTCCCTCGAGGGTATATCATCAAATCAGACTCATCTTGTAACGAAGGCCGAGCATCATGGTTGGTCGAGTCCCTCGAGGCCATGGTGATTCGGAGGCCGAACAGGACGGGAATCACAAGGAGTTGTGATCGGCAAGAGTTGCCTACCTTTTAGGCTTAGTGTGATTGGTCAAGTCCCTCGTGATTACACTAAGACGCTGATTGGATCCTGATCCCCACTAGAAGTCTGCTGGAGACTTCCGTTTCACGTGCTGAGGGTGTCGTGTGACTCGTTAGTAAAATAGTGGGAGCATATTAAGATAGAAGTCCATGTCTTGACAGTTTATTTCTTGCAAAATCTGCATGTTATTCATTTATGTTGCATCTTTATTTTTAGAAAATGTCACTTTCAAATCCCTCATATGGCATACTTGATGTCAACTGCCTCACTAGTCCAAATTATACGGATTGGCTTCATAACTTGAGAATTGTTCTCACAGCGGAGAAAATCGTGTACGCCCTTGATACAGTGATGCCTACGCCCGAAGAAGGGGCAAACGAGGATTAGATCACTCGCTTCGTGAAGTTCATTGATGACTCCGCTCTTTCTCAGTGCTATATGTTGGGCTCTATGACTCCTGAGTTACAGAGACAACATGAAAAGATGGATGCCAGATCCATTCTCCTACATGTCCGCAAATTGTTTGAGGAACAGGGAAGGACTCAACGATATGAGATATCTAAGAGCCTCTTCCGCGCTAGGATGACTGAGGGGACATCGGTTCAGAACCATGTCCTAAAGATGATTGAGTGGATTGAGAAACTCACAGGTCTAGGAATGGTCCTAGAGGATAACTTGTGTGTGGACATTGTGCTTCAGTCCCTACCAGATTCCTTTTCACGGTTCATAATGAATTTTAATATGAATAAGCTTGAAATGACTCTCCCAGAGCTTCTCAATATGTTGAGGGAGGTAGAGAGTACTATCAAGAAAGAGAAGCCAGTTCTCTACACTGGTGAGACCAAAAGGAAAAGGAAAGTAGAAAGGTCCCTTAAGAAGGGAAAGGGCAAAGTCAAACCAGGTAAAGCAAAGGTTGTAAGAAAGACCCTGCAAAAGACAAAGGCCAGTGCTTCCATTGTGGTAAAGATGGGCACTGGACGAGAAACTGCAAAGAGTACCTTGCAGAAAGGGCGAAACAAAAGCTTGATGAAGCTTCAGGTACATTCATGATCAGTCTCTATTTGTCAAACTTTTATGATAACATATGGGTATTGGATACCGGTAGTGCTTATCATATATGCAATTCGTTACAGGTTCTGGCAAGGCCTAGGAGACTAGAGAGAGGCGAGATGGACCTCAAGATGGGTAATGGAGCAAAAGTTACTGTAGTAGCTGTTGGCGAGGTCGCCCTACATCTGCCTAGTGGATCTTTTATTGCATTAGATGCATGTTATTTTATTCCTTCTATTATCAAAAACATTATCTCCATTTCATGTTTAACAGTTAGTGGATATAAATTTATTTTTGAGAACAATGGTTGTTCGATATTATTAGATGATAAGATCATCACGAAAGGAACATTGCATAATGGTTTATTTATATTAGACACCACTCCATATATCATGAATGTAAATGTGTCCAAAAGGAAATGAGATGAGTTGAACAGTGCATACCTGTGGCATTGTAGGCTAGGTCACATCCATGAAAGAATGATTCAAAAGTTGCTAAATGATGGATATCTAGATCCATTCGACTATGTGTCATATGCAACTTGTGAGCCTTGCATTCGTGGAAAACTGACCAACTCTCCATTTAGTGGTACTGGAGAGAGAGCCATTGAGTTGTTGGAACTCATACATAGTGATGTAGTGGACCCATGTCAACTTATGCCACTGGAGGTTACTCTTACTTCATTACATTTACTGATGATTTCTCAAGGTATGGATATGTGTACTTAATGAAGTACAAGTCCGAGGCCTTTGAGAAATTCAGAGAGTATAAGAATGAGGTGGAAAACCAGACTGGAAAGAGTATCAAAACTCTTCGATCAGATCGAGGAGGTGAGTACTTAAGTACAGAGTTCACTCAGTTCCTCAAGGACCATGGGATATTATCCCAATGGACACCTCCTTATACACCTCAGCTCAATGGTGTCTCTGAAAGGAGAAATCATACATTATTAGATATAGTATGGTCCATGATGAGTTTCGCTAACCTACCCATCTCATTCTGGGGATATGCCCTAGAAATCACAACTTACCTTCTGAACAGAGTTCCAACTAAGTCAGTAGTGTCTACACCATATGAGATATGGAAAGGGAAGAAGCCTGATCTTAAGGTTGTTAAGATTTGAGGCTGCCCTGCACATGTTAAAAGACACAACCCCGATAAGTTAGAATCAAGGACTGAGCGATGCAAATTTGTGGGATACCCCAAGGAAACTTGTGGATATTATTTCTATCATCTCGAGAACCAAAAGGTCTTTGTAGCTAAGAGAGCAGTGTTCCTTGAGAAGGAACACATTCTTGGCGGAGATAGTGGGAGAATGATAGAATTAAGCGAGGTTGGAGAACCAAGCTCAAGCACCACTCTACAGCCCGAGTCTGTTCAGGTACCTAAAACACAAGTTTCAACTTTACGCAGATCTGATAGAGTATCCCATCCTCCTGAGAGATATGTGGGACATATTAGAGGAGAGGATGTAGAGGATATTGATCCTCAGACCTACGAGGAGGCTATTATGAGTATAGACTCCGGAAAGTGGCAAGAAGCTATAAATTCTGAGATGGATTCTATGTAGTCCAATAAGGTTTGGAACCTAGTTGATGTGCCCGAAGATATTGTACCCATCTGTTGCAAGTGGATCTTTAAGAAAAAAGATCGGAGTAGAAGGAAATATAAAGACCGATAAAGCAAGGCTAGTGGCTAAGCAATTCCAAGAGATGTCTCATACCAACGAGACATGGGATATCGCTTTCTACGAGTATGTCCCCAAAGACTCTAGAAGAAAGGGCGAACATGGATATGATACCTTATGCCTCAGCAATAGGGTCTATCATGTATGCCATGCTACGTACTAGGCCTGATATAGCGCATGCTCTGAGTGTCACGAGCAGGTATCAGGCGGATCCAGGCTTGGAGCACTAGAAAGCAGTAAAGTGTATCCTTAAGTACTTGAGAAGGACTAAGGATCTTTTACTAGTGTATGGAGGTAATAGCCTTAAGGTTGAAGGCTACACTGACTCAAGTTTTCAGTTTGATATCGATGATAGCAAGTCGAATTCAGCGTATGTGTACACCATGAATGGAGGAGCAGTATGCTGGAAGAGTTCCAAGCAAGATACCACTACTGACTCGACCACAGAGGCGGAGTACATTGATGCATCAGATGCAGCAAAGGAGGGAGTTTGGGTGAAAAAGTTCATCACAGATTTGGGAGTCGTGCCAGGTAGCGAAGAGCCGATCTCCCTATATTCCGACAACAACGGGGCGATTGCTCAAGCAAAGGAACCTAGGTCTCATCAGAAATCTAAGCATGTTCTGAGGAGGTTCCACCTTATCAGAGAGATCGTGACTCGAGGAGATGTAGTAGTGGAAAGAGTTCCATCCGAAGATAACATTGCAAATCCACTAACAAAGTCGTTATCTCAGATTTGTTTTAAGCGTCACAGGGGTCTGATGGGGATCAGACACATAGGTGATTAGCTTTAGGTCAAGTGGGAGACTGCTAGTCATAGGTGCCCAGCAAGCCAATCACGTGAGTGATGGCACGTGTGACTTAATATAGAATCTTTTTGCTTATTATATTTTGGCATATATCACTTTATAACTATTGCATAAATGCATACATATATTGTGATGTCCTTAGATTTGTGCAATGGGAATCGGATCGTGATGAGATCACGATAGTGAGATCGATTCACCTTTAAACACATATCCTAATTATCCCGGTCATAGGTTACTCGAGAGGGATATCGTGATAACCGGACAGACTGGTGTGTTGTATACCCGTCCATATGATGGATGTAGCTGGTCTCATAGCTGCTTGTGTAGGGACACTAGGGATACAGTACAGGTGCTCATTGGAGAATGAGTTCACTTGATTGATCCGCTACGGAATGCTTTGGATGGTTGATGATGCCTTATTATCGACAAATGATTCCGTAGTCCTAGTGGTGTATCCGGTCCTTAGACTTGAGAGACACCAAGGATGTCTTGTATGAGTGCTCCACTCTTAGATACCGAACTTATAGGTTTGGATGTCCCGGATCTAGTACAGCTGGTCATTAGAAGTGGTAGTCGACCTTACGAGGGCTATTGAGTGTCGATAGAGGATCATCCACTCTCTGGGTCATGAGAGGAATATCCCATGTGTTCTTGCTCAGAAAATCCCGGCCGGGTCATTCGGGTTGAGAGAGAAAGAGTTCTCCGGGAGAATCGATTAGAGCGAGACTCGAGAATAAACCGATGGGTCCGACAACACCATGCTCGATATACGGTCTCGGTATATTAGATGGATGAGGGACTATAGGTACACACGGTAACTAAGGACGCATGTGTCCAATGGATTATATTCCCCCAGATCGCCTCGGGGACTCGGGCAGTAGTGGGCCTAGTACATCCGTAGTCAATGAGTCGAGAGTGAATTTTTTACAGAGATAATAATTCATTTGAAGTTAGAAGGAGTTCTGACGTGGTATGACTCACGGCTAGCTCGATATTGGGCCTAGAGGGTCACACACATATGGTAATGACATGATGAATAGAGGTTGGATATGAGATATCCGACGGAGCCCTTGTCTTATTGGATGCAGATCCAATACCCACTAGGGGAGGACCCATTAGGGTTTGACAGGAGACCTCTATAAATAGGAGGGATTCAGAGCCCCATGGGCTAGAGAGCTTTTGTTTGCCTTTTCCTATTCTCCTCTCCATCTCCACCTCAAAGTAGGTCTGGAGTTTTGAGGAGCGTCGTCACAACCCTGCTATGTGGATCACCGCTAGAGAGGAGGACGCTTGACCTCCTTCACCCTCTCCTAAGGATCTGCAAGGAAACAGGGACATACGATCTCCCTAGGTAACACAATCTACTCTATACGCAGTTTCATGTTTCGCGGATTTTTGCGTACCAATCTTCGCATGACGACGAACATCTCTTTGGGAATCGGGGATTTTATTTTTCTTGTTCTTCCGCTGCGCATATGATGTCGCCCCCAAGGATTTCCCAACAGTACCGCCCCTGTCAGGTGGTGGTATCGCCTGAGCTCGGTCTCCGAGAGGTAGTATTGCCCAATTATGGTGGTAGTACCACCAGGACCCCGGAAATCCGGGGGATGACACATTTAAGCTCCAAATTCAAATCAGTTGGGGCTTACATACACCCCACCCTTTCCTGTATGAAAGGGTAACCAAAAGGCACCGAAAATCCAATCTTACTTTGTGATTTTTAAACCTCAAAAGTGTTGTATAAGCTAAAAGTTCTCCTCCCTCTTTTCTTCCAAGTTTCGATCATTCAAGAGAGGAGTGAAAATTCTCTAAGGGTTATCTCCTAAGCCCATCAAAAGGAATGAAACTGTAAAAGGGTGGTTGGCCTTCGCCTATTGAAGGAAGGCCTCTAGTAGACGTTGGTGACCTCGTCGGAGGAGAAAGCCAAAAGTGGATATAGGTCAAGATTGACCAAACCACTCTAAAATTGCGGAGCTCTCTAGTTTGCATTTCTTCTTGCTGCTTACCTTACTGCAATCCTCCATATGTGCTTTACTTCCTTATTACTTTTGCTGCACTCCCATATGAACTCACTCTCAAGTTAAGTTTCTGAAAATGGTTTTACGTCAGAAACGATTTCATCGTACGAACACAGTTTTAATCGTTGAATGTTTTTTCGCTACACTAATTCACTCCCCCTTTTAGTGCTCTTGATCCTAACAATTGGTATCAGAGCCTCATTATTTCTCACTTGGATTAATACCAAAGAGAAATGTCTCTTTTCGGCAACCAATAGGGTCACTCTCTCATTTGTCCTCCCTTCTTCAATGGGACGGACTACACTTATTGGAAAACTCGAATGAGAGTTTTCTTGCTTTCATTGAATCTTGATTTATGGCATATAGTCGAAAATGAATTTGAAATGTCTTCTCTTCCAATGAACCATTGGAATGATTTGGAGAAGAAGACGTTTTCTCTAAATGAAAAGACTATGAATGCCTTGTATTGCGCCTTAGATAAAAATAAATTCAATCGGGTTTCTTTGTGCGAAACGGCCTTCGACATATGGCACACTCTTGAAATCACACACAAAGGCACTTCTAGAGTTAAAGATTCAAAAATCAACTTTTTAATGCATGATTTCGAGCTTTTTCGAATGAAGCTGAGCGAAACCATTGTTGACATGTACACCTGTTTTACGAATGTTGTCAATGGTTTAAAAGTTCTTGGCTAACGTTTCTTGAATTTTGAACTTGTTAGTAAAGTTTTACGATCACTTTCTAAAGCTTGGGAATCAAAAGTAACGGTAATACAAGAAACAAAAGATTTAAATATTTTTCCACTTGAAGAACTTATCGGTTCATTGATGACATATGAAATACCCGCTCTTCTTGGCCCGATGCCCGAGTCCACGACCTGAAGCCTTCTGTCGATACGTCAACCGATCCATTGGCCCGACGTCCAATCTTTTGACATGTTCCTCTGGCACAACATGATTTTTCCTGCTTTAATTGTCTCATCCTGATTGAAGCATCCTACGTCACTCAAAACGTAGATTAAAACATAAACACAATTATCAATTGGTTTCATCATCAAAATATAAGATTCAACAATCTCCCCCTTTTTTATGATGACAACCAATTGATGACGGAGTTAAACTTAACTCTCGGAGTTTAAACAAACTCTCCCTATCAATATGTCATATTGATATAACCTTGAATTCAAACTGAATTCAAATCATTGCAATATTCATCATGAATACTTGCAACACGTCATCATGAACATATATATAAACTTATGCATAACATCATACTTCTCCCCCTTTGTCATCAACAAAAAGCAGAAGTTCCAATTCAAATATGTTTGTAATATAAGTTTAACTCATTGCATGAAAAACATAGTATCAAATTTTATCATCATGCAATCTAGCAATTAAAGATGTGCAAGTTTAGCATGTTTGCTTTTCTTGAGATAGCAACTGTTTGCTTCTCTTTAGACTATAAGCTAGCAATTTTTATGATATGCAAGTTTTAGTATATACAAGCTAGCAAATTCAAAGATATGCAAGTTGGCATATTTGCTTTTCTTGAGATAGGCACGATAGCACATTTTTGCATTTTCTTGATGTTTCAAGCTAGCAATTCTCGGTGATGTTCAAGATAGCAATTTCTTCTCTTTTGAGAAGTGTAAATTTTGCTTTCTTCTTGAATTGTGTAAGCTAGCTATCTCCCCCTTAGTCATTGTCAAAAAGAAGGGAAGACCCTTTATGTCAATTTCTAAATAACGACAAAGGTGAGTAATCATTCTTATTTCAAAATTCCATAATTAAGATAAATCTTGAATTCAAATTAAGGTAATTTTAATCATGATTTACATCATATGCAATACATCACATAAAAAACATAAGTATTGCATGCATCATTTTAGCAACAAATCGTAGCATTTCATTACAAGGCAAGATATCAGCAAGTAAAATTTGTTAGGATTGGAGCGGCACTAAGAGGGGGGAGTGAATTAGTGCAGCGGATTAAAACTTCGGTTTCGGAAAAATCTTTTGCACGATTACAAACAATATCAATGAGAACCGATTTGGAAGCTTGATAACATAGAAGCGTATGGAAACATAGTGACTAAGTAAAGAAGTTTGTAGTATGTAAATGGCAAGATTAGGATGCAAACTAGAGAACACAGTGTTGAATCTCGGATTTTGATGATAAAATCAATTGATAGGTTATTTGATCTAATCCATATTATTGAGTTAAGTGTGCAGGATTAACTACGATAAACAGAAAACACAAAGCAAGTATACCGGAGTCGAGTTCGATGAACGTTTAAGAGTCCGAAGAATCGTCGGAGATGCTGCCGGAACCAACCGAGAAGAAATCGGGAACCTGTTGGAAGTTCGCTGAAGAGATCGTCGGAGGTTCGCAGAGATCACCGAGAAGTCTCAGCTACTCATTAAAGTCATCACAAGTTGGGGGAGCATGCTTGGACCCCGTCAAGGAAGTTCGTCGGAAAGCTCGCCGGAACAAGACTTGACGTTCGCGGTTATTAAATTGCTTAGGATGTGTTTTGTTATGTAGTTCACTTGTAATTAGGATTAGGATTAAGAAGATAATCCTATATCCTGGTTAGGGGCCAACTGGGGCCAAAGTCAGATTTGGTTTGGGCTAAAAGAAAGCCAAACCAAGTGAACCGTAGAGCCAGGCGGTGACACCTCCTGGGCTGGGCGGTGGCACCGCCCAGCACCCGAACGCTGGGCGGTGACACCTCCTGGGCTGGGCGGTGGCACCGCCCAGCACCCGAACGCTGGGCGGTGGCACCACTTGGCTGGGCGGTGGCACCACCAGCATCGGGAACCCAAAGAGAATTTGAATTTTGGAGCCCAAATTTTGGAGCCCAAATTTGAATCCTCTTGAGGCCTATAAATACCTCTCAAATCTCAGCTGAGATAACAACCTTTTGAGCAGCAAGAGTTTGAGAGAAAGATCTTAGAAAAGTGTTAGCTTGCTTTCTTTTCAATTTGCTAGTGTTCACCTCATCTCTTCTCGAAAATCTGTAAGAGAGTGAACCGCTTGTAAAGAGTTGTAAGAGGGTATTTACCCTTCCATTTCAAGAAGCTTGCTAGTGGAAGGTGGGAGCCTCATCAAGAGGGGCCTCGCAAGTGGAGTAGGTCATTTGACCGAACCACTCTAAAAATCATGGATCTGTGGTTTCCATGTTTCATTATTGTTATTTATATTATTGCAAATCTTCTTATATGCTCTAGTTCCTTATTAGTTTTTTCAAGATATTTAAGAATACGCTTTCAAGATTAAACTTGTCAAGTTCTGCCTCTCTTCATTTAAAGATTTTTTTTTAAAACCAAGTTTTTATCCGCTGCACTAATTCACCCCCCTCTTAGTGCTGTTCGATCCTAACACACAGTAGTTTTAAAGTGGTTCGGGTCAAAATGACCTACATCCACTTGCATGAAGCCTTCTTCAAAGAGACTCCCAACTTCCACTAGCAAATCTCTTTATTGGGAAGGACTAATACCCCTCTTACAACCTTTACAAGTGGTTCACACTCTTACAATTCTTTTCAACAAGAAGAAGGGAGGTGAACACTCAAGCAATTTGGAAACTAGACTTGCAAAGACTTTGCTAAGGCTCTTTTCTCAATCTCTTGCTTCTCAAATGTTGTGTTCTCAACTAAGAATAGAGGGGTGATGATAGGTCCTCAAGAGGATTCAAATTTGGGCTCCAAAATTTGAATTCTCTTGTTTCGAGGAGGCATGTGCCACCACCACCGGATCTCTCAAGGTGCCACCGCCAGATTGGGTTCTAGGCGGTGCCACCGCCTACACAATTTTAGCCCACTAGTTGGGCTCCAAACATGGCCCAAACCAGTCCGAACTCGGGCCCAATTGGCTCCTACTTGGATTATAGGATAAAAACCTAATTCTAACCCTAATTAACATGCTAACTACGAATTTAAAGATATTTTATAAGCTATTACAAAATCCGTAAGTCAAGACTTCTTCCGACGAGCTTCCGGCGAACTTTCGGCGGTCTTCCGATAAACTCTCGAAAACCATTCTACGGACTTTCGGCAAGCTCCTAGACTTCACAATTTGATCTTGGTGAGTTCCAACGAGCTTCTTCGGCAAGCTTCGATTTTTCTCGGTGAGCTCCGCGAACTTCCCATGAACCTTCCGGCTAGCTTCCGAAAAACCCTTCGGCATACTCCCTACTCATTCTCGGCTAGTTCTGGCAGCATTCCTGACGAACCTTCGGACTTCCGTCGAACTCTCGAACTCCCAACAAATCCTTCGAGCTTGACTCCGCACTTTATTTCGCTTTATGTCTTCATCGTTATCGTAGTTAATCCTGCACATGGAAACCAAAACTCTACTCCGATCAAGATAGTTATTACAACGCGAATTGACATTCTGTTGCCCGGCACGTAATTGGTTGGCGCTTTGTCCGATTCTTCAGTGCATCGTCCTCTCTTGCGGCTTGTTGCCCAAGCGGTGGTTGACCTCCGTAACCCCGATATCCTTGGTGCAATTCCACTCTCCTTGGCCCGATGCCCGATATCCGAAGCCTTCTGTCATCCAATATCCTGAAGTGATCTCCTCCGGCGCAACGTCAATTCCTCCTGCGTCAACTGTCTAATCCTGATCGAGTAGACCTGCATTACTCAAATGCAATTAAATATCTAAACACAATCAATTAGTTTCATCATCAAAATCTGAGATTAAAAAATCTCCCTCTTTTTTATGATGACAACTAATTGATGACTAACGGAGTTAACCTTAACTCCCCGGAGTTTAACCAAACTCCCCCTATCAATATGCCATTGATAGAACACTTGGATTATCCCAAATCCAAGTAACATTCATCACTTGTTATGAAAAACATTTAAACCATCATGCAAATATAAATAAAATATTCAATTCAATGCATGAAGTCATCAATATACTTCTCCCCCTATGTTATCAACAAAAAGGAGAAGTAGCTCTAGTTATTTTAAAAGATATGCAAGTTTTTATAACATGAAGCTAGATTTTCATCACAACATATAAGCACAAAAGCATAGCAAGATTCTTAAGTTCAATCATAGCAATTCAACACTTGCTTCTTATGCAAGATTGCACTTTGCTTTTCTTTGCATGTTCTAACTAGCAAAAGCTTTCTCCCCTTTGTTTTTGTCGAAAAGAAGGGAAGAGTATAAGCTAGCCTACATTTGCCTTGAGCTAGCAATCTTTCTCCCCCTATGTCATTGCCGAAATGAAGGAGAGGAACCAATGATTTACACTTTTTCATAAATCATAAATTTGCATCAATCAATATTTCAATCATCACATGATACATACAAGACAAAAATTTTTGAAATATAGGAGAATGATTAATTTAAGCATGCAATGTTTCAATCCAATTCAAGTCATAAATGCCAATACTTTCATATCGTGAGTATCAATTCATGAATACCAAAAGATATTATTTGTGACTTCAATTTTGCAAGATCAAGATTATGATTTAGATAAAACTCATTCAAATCAAATCATTAACTTGAAATTCATAATCAAGTCATCAAAATCAATTTCGAGATTCACAAAATATCATGAAATCATTAATCTCGATCAGATGGGAAAAGTATTTTTTAAATGATTCTTTTTCATCTAAGCATTATAAGCCAAATCAAGATAAGCATGAAAGTTCAAGACGTAAAGGCAAAATTTTATAAAACAACTCATCAAGCAAGATTTTAAACATCTATTTTCAAGCCATATAAAGAGTAAGTCAAGGATTCAATTATCTCATGTCATAAGTATGAATCAAGCATTTGTGAAATCTAAAATCATCCTCAAAGTCACATTCAATAAATTCATATATGGCAAGCATAGATTTATTGAAAAGTCGATAAGATAGAGGATCACATTTCGTTTTTATAAATTTTTATTCATATGATTTGCTTCTTATAAGCATGCCTTTACCTTTAATTAAATAAGTGTCAACATTTAAGATGAAAAGGTAAATTTCGTAAAACAAATCATCAAGCATGATTCCAAAAAGTATGTTCAAGAGAAATCATTAAGACCAAAAGCATGATACACTCATTTATTTTTCAAAATATTCGTCATGGTTATTTTCATGAGATTCACAAGATTGGTAAAATAAACTCATTAATCTCAATAGGATAGAAAATTCATTTCCATTTCATACAATTGATTTCATGTGAGGGTATTCAAGTCTTTTGTGAAAACATGTATCATCATGTAAAATCAAAACATAAGTTTCGTTATGAAATCGTCAAGACCAAACACATCTATCATCAAAAGACTATCAAAAAATTCATACATAGATATACATGTACTATATTATCTTAATTCGTCATAAAAACGATTAGACCAAAAACATGTTAATCTAAAATGAGAGTTTCAAATCAACATTTACTTTAAAAACTCATGAATGACATAAAATCATCAAGATACACATACATGAATTAATCCTAAGCATTATCATCCCTAACGTTGGATACATCATCCAACATTTCAAAACATAACATGCATGAAACCTTAGCGATATACTTTTTATGATCAATTTTTTAATTTTTCAACGATGCTAAAAAGAAAAACATGATATAATTTTTAAAAAATAATTTTTTATTTCCTATTCCTACTATCTAAATTAAGCACTTATGAAAGACTTCAAGTAATTTCAAAATAATTCAAGAGAGTTGAGTTACTTACCTTGTAGTCGAAGCCCGTCAAAGCCCAATTTGCCATTTCACTTTTGGAGGTTCTTGATTCATCCTTGGGTGCCTTCCTTTTCTTTGGCCTCTTCCTCCGTTCAAGTTCATTGTTTATTTTAGATTTTTGTTTAATGAACTTATTAAGATTTAGTGTTCGAAGTTCAAGTTCATCATTGTCCTCATCACTTGAGTCATCGCTCAAGTGGTATTCATTTGTCCGGAGTTCCAAATCCTTCATATTCTTTAGAAGGTGGTTCAAGTGTTCATCGTGTTCATCATGTGCATTGTGCACCATTTCATATGTCATCAATGAGCTAATTAGTTCTTCAAGTGGAAAAATATTTAAATCTTTTGTTTCTTGTATTATGGTTATTTTAGGATCCCACCTTTTTGGAAGGGATCTTAAGATCTTGCTTACGAGATCAAAATTCAAAAAATATTTACCAAGAACTCTTAGATTATTGATGACATCCGTGAAACAGGTATACATGTCACCTATAGTCTCGCTTGGTTGCATTTGAAAAAACTCAAAATCATGCAATAAAATGTTAACTTTCGAGTCTTTGACTCTACTAGTTCCCTCGTGTGTGATTTCAAGTGTTCGCCAAATATCAAAAGCCGTTTCGCACATAGAAATCCGATTGAACTCATTTTTGTCCAAAGCACAAAATAAGGCATTCATAGCCTTTGCGTTTAAAGAAAAATACTTCTTCTCCAAATCCAACCATTCGTTCATCAGTTTAGAGGGAAGTTGAAAACCGTTTTCAATAATATTCCATAAATCCAAATTCATAAAAATCAAGAAAACTCTCATTCGAGTTTTCCAATAAGTGTAGTCCAATCCGTTAAACAACGGTGGACGAACAACCGATAAGCCCTCTTAAAAGCCATGAAGAGCCATTTCTCTCAGGTGTAAATCCGAAATGAGAAATACCGGGCTCTAATACCAATTGTTAGGATCGGAGCGGCACTAAGAGGGGGGGGTGAATTAGTGCAGCGGATTAAAACTTCGGTTTCGGAAAAATCTTTCGCACGATAACAAACAATATCAATGAGAACCGATTTGGAAGCTTGATAACATAGAAGCGTATGGAAACGTAGTGACTAAGTAAACAAGTTTGCAGTATGTAAATGGCAAGATTAGGATGCAAACCAGAGAACACAGTAGTTTTAAAGTGGTTCGGTCAAAATGACCTACATCCACTTGCGAAGCCTTCTTCGAAGAGGCTCCCAACTTCCACTAGCAAATCTCTTTGTAGGGGAAGGACTAATAACCCTCTTACAACCTTTACAAGTGGTTCACACTCTTACCATTCTTTTCAATAAGAAGAAGGAAGGTGAACACTCAAGCAATTTGAAAACTAGACTTGCTAAGACTTTGCTAAGGATCTTTTCTCAATCTCTTGCTTCTCAAAGGTTGTGTTCTCAGCTGAGAATAGAGGGGTATTTATAGGCCCCAAGAGGATTCAAATTTGGGCTCCAAAATTTGAATTCTCTTGGGTTTCCGAGGCTGGTGGTGCCACCGCTTGTCGGTGGCGGTGTCACCGCCGGATCTCTCAGGTGCTGGGCGGTGCCACCGCTCAGTCTAGCGGTGCCACCACTCAGATCTCGGGTTCTAGGCGGTGCCACTGCCTACACTATTTTAGCCCACTAGTTGGGCTCCAAATATGGCCCAAACCAGTCCGAACTCAGGCCCAATTGGCCCCTACTTGGGTTATAGGATAAACACCTAATCCTAACCCTAATTAACGTGCTAACTACGAATTTAAAGATATTTTATAAGCTATTACAAAATCCGTAAGTCAAGACTTCTTCCGGCGAGCTTCCGGCGGTCTTCCGATAAACTCTCGGAAACCATTCTACGGACTCCCGGCAAGCTCCTAGACTTCACGATTTGATCTTGGTGAGTTCCAATGAGCTTCTTCGGCAAGCTCCGATTTTTTCGGCGAGCTCCGCGAACTTCCCATGAACCTTCCGCTTGAAGAAAAAAAACCCTTGGCAAGCTCCCTACTCATTCTCGGCTAGTTCCGCAAAGCATTCCGATTTAACCTTCGGACTTTCCGTGAACTCTCGAACTCCCAACAAATCCTTCGCGCTTGACTCCGCACTTTATTTCGCTTTATGTCTTCATCGTTATCGTAGTTAATCCTGCACATGGAAGCTAAAACTCTACTCCGATCAAGATAGTTATTACAATGCAAATTGACATTCTGTTGCCCGGCACGTGATTGGTTGGCGCTTTGTCCGATTCTTCAGCGCATCGTCCTCTCTTGCGGCTTGTTGCCCAATCGGTGGTTGACCTCTGCAACCCTGATATCCTTGGTGTAATTCCGCTCTCCTTGGCCTGATGCCCGACATCCGAAGCCTTATGTCATCCAATATCCTGACTTGATCTCCTTCGGTGCAACGTCAATTCCTCCTGCGTCAACTGTCTAATCCTGATCGAGTAGACCTGCATTACTCAAATGCAATTAAATATCTAAACACAATCAATTAGTTTCATCATCAAAATCTGAGATTCAACAGAATTACGATTCAAGTTCTTGATATATTAACATGATGCAAACATGGCATATGACAATCATAGCATTTCGATTATCAATTTACCATATATTTCGATGCAAGCTTCTTTTGATATCTTAACATTAATTCATATATTTTTCATTCAAATATGGCACTCATAGTATCAATTCATATATTTCTCCCCCTTTGTCATCAACAAAAGGAGAAGTAGCTCTAGCTATTTTAAAAGATATGCAAGTTTTTATAACATGAAGCTAGATTTTCATCACAACATATAAGCACAAAAGCATAACAAGATTCTTAAGTTCAATCATGGCAATTCAACACTTGCTTCTTGTGCAAGATTGCACTTTGCTTTTCTTTGCATGTTCTAACTAGCAAAAGCTTTCTCCCCTTTGTTTTTGTCGAAAAGAAGGGAAGAGTACAAGCTAGCAAACATTTGCCTTGAGCTAGCAATCTTTCTCACTCTATGTCATTACCGAAAAGAAAGGAGAAATCAATGGCCAAAAAACTTTAATCATTATACAAGCCATATTACAAAATCATGTCATGATATCAAGAAAATTCAAGGACATGATTCATTCGACAAATCCTTTTAATAGAGCAAAAGAATTATACAACCAAGGATCATGATTAAAATATATCAATATCATAGATCAAGTCATGATTCGTGATTCATCATAAAGCAAATTAATTTTCAGTCATCAAATAAGGCATTTAAAGAATTTTTGAAACATAGGAGAATGATTAATTTAAGCATGCAATGTTTCAATCAAATTCAAGCCATGAATACCAATACTTTCATATTGTGAGTATCAATTCATGAATACCAAAAGATATTATTTGTAATTCCAATTTTGCAAGATCAAGATTATAATTTAGATAAAACTCATTCAAATCAAATCGTTAACTTGAAACTCATAATCAAGTCATTAAAATCAATTTCGAGATTCACAAAATATCATGAAATCATTAATCTCGATCAGATGGGAAAAGCATTTTTTAAGTGATTCTTTTTCATCTCAGCATGCCTTAGTCTTTATATCCTAAATCAAGATAAGCATGAAAGTTTAAGACGTAAAGGCAAAATCTTATACAATAACTCATCAAGCGAGATTTTAAACATCTATTTTCAAGCCATATAAAAAGTAAGTCAAGGATTCAATTATCTCATGTCATGAATTCCAATAGGCATCTCAAATTATCAACATCACATTAAAAAGATATTTCAAAAAGATATATCGATAAGTGATTCATTTGTATCATTTCATTCATTCGGAAAATTCTCCTCTTTGGTAAATAAATCTAGGAGAACAAAATGAACTAAGGGAGATATAACATGATTAAAGCATTGAACATGATTCATATTTAAAATGTGTCTCATGTCATAAGTATGAATCAAGCATTTGTGAAATCCGAAATCATCCTCAAAGTCACATTTAATAAATTCATACATGACAAGCATATTTTTATTGAAAAGTCGATAAGATAGCGGATCGCATTTCATTTTTATAAATTTCTATTCATGTAATTTGCTTCTTATAAGCATGCCTTTACCTTTAATAAAACAAGTGTCAACATTTAAGACGGAAAGGTAAATTTCATAAAACAAATCATCAAGCATGATTCCATGATAACATCCTTTTAATATCTTGATATTCATTATCAAGTATGATTTCAAAAAGTATGTTCAAGAGAAATCATTAAGACAAAATGCATGATACACTCATTTATTTTCAAAATATTCATCATGTTTATTTTCATGAGATTCACAAGATTGGTAAAATAAATTCATTAATCTCAATAGGATAGAAAATTCATTTCCATTTCATTGATTTCATATGAGGGTATTCAAGTCTTTTGTGAAAACATGTATCATCATTTAAAATCGAAATATAAGTTTCGTCATGAAACCGTCAAGACCAAACACATCATGATATCACATCTATCATCAAAAGACTATCAAGAAATTCATACATAGATGTACATGCACTATATCATCTTAATATGTCATGAGAATGTCATCTTAATTTGTCATAAAAATGATTAGACCAAAAACATGTTAATCTAAAATGAGAGTTTCAAATCAACATTTACTTCAAAAACTCATGCATGACATAAAATCATCAAGACACACATGCATGGATTAATCCTAAGCATTATCACATATCATATAATTATCATCCCTAATGTTGCATACATCATTCAATATTTCAAAACATAAAATGCATGATACCAAAGCAATATACTTTTCATGATCAAATTATTAATTTTTCAAAGATGCTAAAAAGAATAACATGATATAATTTTTGAAAATTAATTTTTTATTTCATATTCCAACTATCTAAATTAAGCACTCATGAAAAACTTCAAGTAATTTCAAAATAATTCAAGAGAGTTGAGTTACTTACCTTGTAGTCGAAGCCCGTCAAAGACCAATTCGTCGTTTCACCTTTGGAAGTTCTTGATTCATCCTTGGTTGCCTTCCTCTTCTTTGGCCTCTTCCTCCATTCAAGTTCATTGTTTATTTTATATTTTTGTTTAATAAACTTATTAAGATTTAGTGTTCGAAGTTCAAGTTCATCATTGTCCTCATCACTTGAGTCATCGCTCAAGCGGTATTCATTTGTCCGGGGTTCCAAATCCTTCCTGTTCTTTGGAATGTTGTTTTGTTCATCATGTTCATCATGTGCATTGTGCACCATTTCATATGTCATCAATGAACCAATTAGTTCATCAAGTGGTAAGTTGTTTAGGTTTTTAACTTCTAGTATTGCAGTTACTTTTGAATCCCACTTCTTAAAAAGAGAACGCAAAATCTTGTTTACGTGTTCAAAATCCGAAAAACATTTGCCAAGAGCTCTTAGATTATTGACGACATCCGTGAAACGGGTGTACATGTCGCCTATAGTCTCGCTTAGTTGCATTTGAAAAAGCTCAAAATCAAGCAATAAAATGTTAACTTTCGAGTCTTTGACTCTACTAGTTCCCTTGTGCATGATTTCAAGTGTTTACCAAATATCAAATGTCATTTCGCAAGTAGAAATCCGATTGAACTAATTTTTGTCCAAAGCGCAAAATAAGGCATTCATAGCCTTTGCGTTTAGAGAAAAATACTTCTTCTCCAAATCCGACCATTTATTCATCGGTTTAGAGGGAAGTTAAAAACCGTTTTCAATAATATTCCATAAATCCAAATTCATAGAAATCAAGAAAACTCTCATTCGAGTTTTCCAATAAGTGTAGTCTAATTCGTTAAACAATGGTGGACGAACAACCGAAAAACCCTCTTGAAAGCCATGAAGAGCCATTTCTCTCGGGTGTAAATCCGAAATGAGAAATACTAGGCTCTGATACCAATTGTTAGGATCAAGAGCACAAAGAGGGGGGGGGGGTGAATTAGTGCTGCGAAAAACTTTCGACGATTAAAACTACGTTAAACTTTCAACGATTAAACCTACGTTCGTACGTTGAAATTCGATTCCGACGTAAAAGTCGTTTCATGCAAATAATAACTTTAAAAGCTTATGGAAATGTATTTGAAGTAAAGTAAGAAGGCAGTTTGCAGTTAAGATAGAAATCAGAATGTAAGCGTAAACTGAAATATGATGTTCGTACGATAAAACTGATTTCCGTCTTAACGCTGATTTGGAAAATACTTAACTAAGTAATACATTCGTAAATGAGCAAAAGGCAGTAAGCAACTGAGGAGGTTTGTAGTAAAGATAAGATGCTCAAAGTAAATGCAAACTAGAGAAGACGATAGTTTATAGTGGTTCGGTCAATCGTGACCTATATCCACTCCTCCGATTCCTCTTCCGTCGAGGCCACTGGCATCCATTAACGATCTTCCTTTACTAGGCAAAGATTAACCTCCTTCTTACACCCCTCTTCTCCTTTTACCAGGTTTAGGAGACAACCCTTACAAGTACTCACTCTCCTCTCTTAAATAGAATTCTAACACTTAAGCTAGAGGAGGGAAATTCTAGAGATTGCAACAGTTTTTCTCTCTTTTAATCTCTCTGTGCTTATCTGAATTAACCAGGGATGAGAGGGGTATTTATAGGCCCCAAACCAGTTTTAATCTGGAGCTCAAAACTATCATCTCTCGGAATTCCGGGGTCCTAGTGGTACCACCTCCTGACTGCGACAGTACAACCACCTGGCAGCTCGGAGACTGAGCCTCTGGGCGGTGCCACCGCCTGGCAGAGCTCGAAGACCGAGCCCAGGTGGTTACACCGCCTGTCAGAGGTGGTTGCACCGCCCAGTCTCGCTCGGAGACTGAGCCCAGGCAGTGCCACCGCTTGCCTGGCGTGGTTGCACCGCCCAATCTCGCAGAGCCCAAGCGGTGCCACCGCCGGACCTGAGCGGTTGCACCGCCCAGCTTTCCTGGGAGACTATCTCCTGGGTGGTGTGCCACTGCCTAACAAGAATTATGGTCACAATAGGTTGATCCATTCGGCCCAATTTGGGTCTGTCAAGGGCCCAATTGCCCCCATATTAAGTTAATGGGATCACCTCCCATTCCTAACTTAATCTACATGCTAACTACAATATTTTTTAAGACATTTACTGTAACTTGCTCTGGTGCATCAATCACTTCTTCTAGCGAGCTTCCAGCGAACTTCCATCAATTATCCGATGAACCCTCGGTGATGCTCCTGCGGACTTCCGGCAAACTCCTGGATATGCGACGATCCACTTAGTGAGTTCCGACGAGCTTCTTTGGCAAGCTCTTGGACTTCTCGGATTTGTTCCCGCAGAACCTCCAACGACCATCCAGACTTCCGTCGAACTCTCGAACTCCCAACGTGATCATAGTCTTGACTCTGGCGCAACTCCTGCTGCATGTCTTACATCCATCGTAGTTAATCCTGCACATGTAAAACAAAACTTTGATCGAGATAATTAATCCTAAGCAATTAACCAAGTTGTCCGGCATGTAATTGGTCCCTCGACGGTTTGTCCGATTCTTCGGCGCATCATCCTCTCCTATGGCCTATTGCCTAATCGGCTAGTTGACTCCGTAACTCCGATATCCTTGGCACAATACCCGCTCTTCTTGGCCCGATGCCCGAGTCCACGACCCGAAGCCTTCTGTCGATATGTCGACCGATTCATCGGCTCGACGTCCAATCTTCTGACATGTTCCTCCGGCATAACATGAATTTTCCTGCTTTAATTGTCTCATCCTGATTAAAGCATCTTGCGTCACTTAAAATGTAAATTAAAATATAAACACAATTATCAATTGTTTCATCATCAAAATATGAGATTCAACATGTAAAACGGGTGTATATGTCTCCAATGGTTTCGTTGGGTTTCAGATGAAATAGTTCAAAATCATGCATTAAAAGATTGACTTTAGAATCTTTTACTCTTCTCATGCCTTCATGTGTGATTTCGAGAGTGTGCCATATTTCGAAAGCCATTTTGCAAGTAGAAACCCGATTAAACTCTATTTTATTCGAAGCGCAAAATAGAGCATTCATAGCTCTTGTTAGGATCGGAGCGGCACTAAGAGGGGGGGTGAATTAGTGCAGCGGATTAAAATAACGTTGGTTTAAAAACTTTCATACGATAAAAACTAGTATCGATGAAAACCGATTTGGAAGCTTGATAACTTAGAAGCATATGGAAGCGTAGTGACTAAGTAAAGAAGTTTGCAGTATGTAAAAGGCAAGAGTAGAATGTAAACCAGATAACATAGCAGTTTTAAAGTGGTTCGGTCAAAATGACCTACATCCACTTGTGAAACCTTCTTTGAAGAGGCTCCCAACTTCCACTAGCAAAATCTTTTTGTAGGGGAAGGACTAATACCCCTCTTACAACCTTTACAAGTGGTTCACACTCTTACAATTCTTTTCAACAAGATGGGAGGAGGTGAACACTCAAGCAATTTGAAAACAAAAACTTGCTAAAGACTTTGCTAAGACTTTTAGCTCACTCTCTTACTTTTCAAAGGTTGTAATCTCGGCTGAGATTTGAGGGGTATTTATAGGCCCCAAGAGGATTCAAATTTGGGCTCCAAATTTTGAATTCTCTTGGGTTTCCGAGGCCGGCGGTGCCACCGCTGGATCTCTTGGGTGCTGGGCGGTGCCACCGCTAAGTCCAATGGTGCCACCGCTCAGATCTCGGGTTCTAGGCGGTACCACTGCCTAATCTGGTGGTGCCACCGTCTACACTGTTTCAGCTTACTAGTTAGGCTCCAAACTTGGCCCAAACCAATCCGAACTCGGGCCCAATTGGCCCCTACTTAGGTTATAGGATTAACACCTAATCCTAACCCTAATTAACATACTAACTACGAATTTAAAGACATTTCCTAAACTATTACAAAGTGCGCAAGTCAAGACTTCTTTTGGTGAGCTTTCGACGAACTTCCGGCGGTCTTCCGATAAACTCTCGGAAACCATTCTGCGGACTCCCGACAAGCTCCTAGACTTCATGATTTGATCTTGGTGAGTTCCAACGAGCTTATTCGGCAAGCTTCGATCTTTCTCGGTGAGCTCCACGAACTTCCAACGAACCTTCCGGCGAGCTTCCGAAAAACCCTTCGGCAAGCTCACTACCCATTCTTGGCTAGTGCCGGCAGCATTCCCAACGAACCTTCGAACTTTCGTCAAACTCTCGAACTCCCAACAAATCCTTCATGATTGACTCTGACACTTGTTTCGCTTTATGTCTTTGTCATTATCATAGTTATTCCTGCACACACAAACTAAAACTCTACTCCAATCTAGACAATTATTGCAACGCGAATTGACATTCTGCTGCCCAGCACATCATTGGTTGGCGTTTCATCTGATTCTTTAGCGGATCAACCTCTCTTGTAGCTTGTTGCCCAAACGGTGGTTGACCTCTGCAACCCCGATATCCTTAGCGCAATTCCGCTCTCTTTGGCCCGATGCCCGTCGTCCGAAGCCTTCTGCCATCCAATATCCTGAAGTGATCTCCTCTAGCGCAACGTCAATTCCTCCTGCGTCAACTGTCTAATCCTGATCGAGTAGACCTACATTACTCAAAATGCAGTTAAACATCTAAACACAATTGACACGGGAGTGTCTAATTTACTACAATCTGATTATATGAGCCTTGATTATGATCTAGTATCTTTTTCAGTCAATAATGATGCCTCATAATCTTTATCTCAGCATAATTAAATATGACAGCTCATCAGCATATTCTCTGCACAAAGTTAAAGTTGTTTCAAGCACACTCAAATATGACAGCTCATCAGCATATTCTCTGCACAAAGTTAAAGTTGTTTCAAGGTGCTTGGCATATTCTCATCAGCATATTCTTCAAGACAAAGAAATGCATTAAAGGAGTTGGTTGGCAGCTGTGAACATTTCTTCATTACCAATGAGTGCATTAAAATAGTTGGTTAGTAGTTGTAAACACTTAATTTCGAAATTCCCTATGCATGAAGGGTTGTTTCATGCACTAGTATTTATTTTGGTGTTTAGGACTTAGAAAGAGACCTTTAGAAAAGCTGAGGATATTGGTAGAAGCTCTCTTGGAGTGCTCTTGTGAACTTTGTATCTCTTGGAAGTATCCTTGAGTGGTGAGTCTTTTGCTTTCAGTTCTGTATCCTTGTTATTGTCATTAGGGTGGTGATCTTTCTGTATCCCTTTTGATTTTTAACTTGGTGGTGAACTATTTTTTTGTTTTACCGAAGTTTCTTCAAGAGTTTGTTCATTGCCTTTTGTGGCATTTTCTATCTGAACAACTATTCTATCGGTGTTCTTTCGAAATCCATTCTACATTTTTACCCTCCCCGGTATCAACAATCAATTAGTTTCATCATCAAAATCCGAGATTCAACAATCTCCCCCTTTTTGATGATGACAACTAATTGATGAGTAACGGAGTTAACCTTAACTCCCCGAAGTTTAACCAAACTCCCTCTATCAATATGCCATTAATAGAACACTTGAATTATCCCAAATCCAAGTAACATTCATCACATGCTATGAAAAATATTTAAACCATCATGCAAATATAAATAAAATATTCAATTCAATGCATGAAGTCATCAATATACTTCTCCCCCTATGTCATCAACAAAAAGGAGAAGTAGCTCTAGCTATTTTAAAAGATATGCAAGTTTTTGCAACATGAAGCTAGATTTTCATCACAACATATAAGCACAAAAGCATAATAAGATTCTTAAGTTTAATCATGGCAATTCAACACTTGCTTCTTGCGCAAGATTGCACTTTGCTTTTCTTTACATGTTCTAACTAGCAAAAGCTTTCTCCCTTTTGTTTTTATCGAAAAGAAGGGAAGAGTACAAGCTAGCCAACATTTGCATTGAGCTAGCAATCTTTCTCCCCCTATGTCATTGCCGAAAAGAAGGAGAGGAACCAATGATTTAGACTTTGACATAAATTATGAATTTGCATCAATCAATATTTCAATCATCACATGATACATACAAGACAAAAATGCAAAAAAATCATGTCATGAAAGACATCAATTGTTAAACATGATATGATAATAGTCTCAAAAATTTCAATTTGCGATATATGTGATACATTGCAATACTAAAAAACTTTAATGCGATGCTTTTAAGGATATCAACCTTATTTTTTATACAAAGCATGGCAAGAGCAATTATATTGCAAGTTTTCTAAGTTTTGCATTTTTTGCTTCTTTCGAGATAGCAATTCTTTGCTTCTCTATAAGCTAGCAACTTTTACGATATGCAAGTTTTACTACATACAAGCTAGCAAATATAAAGATGTGCAAGTTGGCATATTTGCTTTTCTTTACAATGTGCATGATAGTATTTCTTTGTAATGTTCAAGATAGCAAATTGTACATCATGCTAGCTAGCAAATTACAGATGTTTAAGAAAGCAAGCTCTTTCTTCTCTTTTGAGAAGTGTCATTTTTGCTTCCTTAGCAAAATGTCAACCTAGCAAGGAACAATGTTTTACATGAGGCAAGCAAACAATTTGGCAAGTGTTACATTTACATCTTCTCTTTAGATGTGCAAGAAAGTAAGCAAGTTTTTGCATTTTTGTGCAAGCTAACTAATTTCTTTTTGAGATAACCCTTTCCATCAATTCAAGATAGCACATTAGCAACTCTTTCTCCCCCTTTGTTATTGGCAAAAGGAAAGGAAGATTCAAGTCATGAATATCAAAATAATAATTTTATCATTTATATTTCATCATTGCGTGCATCATTATCATACGTTAAAGTATTACATACATAATACCAAATCATCATATATATTTTTAAAACATATAAACTCATCATTATATGCATGATTCTAAATCATCATTTATATTATTTCAATCATTGTTTCAATCATCACTATAACTCATCATGCACAAAATGTAAAATCATCTAACATGATACAAACATTTATTTTCAAAATATTTATCACTATTTTCATGTATGATAATAAAGTATTCATGATACACATTATATGCATATATTATCACAATAAAAAGTAATTGCATGCATAATTTCAAATCATAAATGTTTCAAATCATGATGGTATTAACTTGTCAAATTTCATCCTACCATTCATGATCATAACTTTTCATCAAAATAAATTAATGAATATTTCATGTATTCATATCATCACATAAGGAATATCAAGGAGAAAATAATTGGGTGATGAGATAAACATTTCATGAATACAAGGAATTACATAAAAATCATACCATAAAATATTAGAATATGTGAATGCCAACAGATATGATTTCTTTTTGAAAAGTCTCCTCATAAATAATTAAAGAAAAATCTTAGAAGATCAAATAATAAGAGATTTTTAAATAAAATTTTAAGTTAAGAATTTTCAAAAAGGATACTCTTTAGTAAATCACAAAAGGAAATGTAGGAGAAAAAGATTTCAATTCATGCATAAGAACACTTATGATTCATATTGAATATTTTCTCAAAATGTAAGAGAATAAAGAGTAAGAAATCTTGATTCATAAAAGATTTCATGTTATAAATTTCAAGAGATCAAGATCATGATTTCGATAAAAATTTATTCAAATTTAAATCATCAAAATCATTCTCAAAATCCAAGAGATTCACAAAGATAATACAAATGGATTCATCAAAATCAATAAGATTGAGCAAAATAATTTTTAAAAATGTTTTCCTCTTTCCGGTTGTTTCAAAACATATGATTTTGTTTTATTTATGCCAAATAAAAACATATATCATGTTTAAAACCGAAATTGTAAGATTTGTTATAACAAAAATTAACAAGGCACTTTCATTATGGTAAAAATCAATAATCCATAAATCACAAGATTCATTATGCATAATTTCAAAATTTATTATGCATGATCATTAAGCATGACATAAAATCATCAAGATACACATGGATTAATCCTAAGCATTATCACATATCATATAATTATCATTCCTAATGTTGTAGACATCATTCAACATTTCAAAATATAACATGCATGAAACCTTAGCAATATACTTTTCATGATCAATTTTTTTAATTTTTCAAAAGATGCTAAAAAGAAAAATATGATATAATTTTTTAAAAATAATTTTTTATTTAGTATTCCTACTATCTAAATTAAGCACTCATGAAAAACTTCAAGTAATTTCAAAATAATTCAAGAGAGTTGAGTTACTTACCTTGTAGTCGAAGCCCATCAAAGCCCAATTCGTCGTTTCATCTTTGGAAGTTCTTGATTCATCCTTGGTTGCCTTCCTCTTCTTTGGTCTCTTCCTCCGTTCAAGTTCATTATTTATTTTAGATTTTTGTTTAATGAACTTATTAAGATTTAGTGTTCGAAGTTCAAGTTCATCATTGTCCTCATCACTTGAGTCATCGCTCAAGTGGTATTCATTTGTTCGGAGTTCTAAATCCTTCCTATTCTTTGAAAGGTGGTTCAAGTATTCATCGTGTTCATCATGTGCATTGCGCACCATTTCATATGTCATCAATGAGCCGATAAGTTCTTCAAGTGGAAAAATATTTAAATCTTTTGTTTCTTGTATTGCGGTTATTTTAGGATCCCACCTTTTTGGAAGGGATCTTAAGATCTTGCTTACAAGATCAAAATTCGAAAAAGATTTACTAAGAACTCTTAGATTATTGACGATATCTGTGAAACGGGTATACATGTCGCCTATAGTCTCGCTTGGTTGCATTCGAAAAAGCTCAAAATCATACAATAAAATATTAACTTTCGAGTCTTCAACTCTACTAGTTCCCTCGTGTGTGATTTCAAGTGTTTGCCAAATATCAAAAGCCGTTTCGCACATAGAAATCTGATTGAACTCATTTTTGTCCAAAGCACAAAATAAGGCATTCAAAGCCTTTACGTTTAAAGAAAAATACTTCTTCCCCAAATCCGACCATTCGTTCATCGGTTTAGAGGGAAGTTGAAAATTGTTTTCAACAATATTTCATAAATCCAAATTCATAGAAATCAGGAAAACTCTCATTCGAGTTTTTCAATAAGTGTAGTCCAATCCGTTAAACAATGGTGGACGAACAACCGATAAGCCCTCTTGAAAGCCATGAAGAGCCATTTCTCACGGGTGTAAATCCAAAATAAGAAAAGCCAGGCTTTGATACCAATTGTTAGGATCGGAGCATCACTAAGAGGGGGGGGTGAATTAGTGCAGCGGATTAAAATAACGTTGGTTTAAAAACTTTCATACGATAAAAACTAGTATCGATGAAAACCGATTTGGAAGCTTGATAACTTAGAAGCGTATGGAAGCGTAGTAACTAAGTAAAGAAGTTTGAAGTATGTAAATGGCAAGAGTAGAATGCAAACCAGATAACACAGCAGTTTTAAAGTGGTTCGGTCAAAATGACCTACATCCACTTGCGAAGCCTTCTTCGAAGAGGATCCCAACTTCCACTAGCAAAATCTCTTTGTAAGGGAAGGGCTAATACCCCTCTTACAACCTTTACAAGTGGTTCAAACTCTTACAATTCTTTTCAATAAGATGGGAGGAGGTGAACACTCAAGCAATTTGAAAACAAAAACTTGCTAAAGACTTTGCTAAGACTTTTAGCTCACTCTCTTGCTTCTCAAAGGTTGTAATCTCAGCTGAGATTTGAGGGGTATTTATAGGCCCCAAGAGGATTCAAATTTAGGCTCTAAATTTTGAATTCTCTTAGGTTTCCGAGGCTGGCGGTGCCACCGCCGGATCTCTCGGGTGCTGGGCAGTGCCACCGCTCAGTCCAATGGTGCCACCGCTCATATCTCGGGTTCTAGGCGGTGCCACCGCCTACACTGTTTCAGCTCACTGGTTGGGCTCCAAACTTGGCCCAAACCAGTCCGAACTCGAGCCCAATTGGCCCCTACTTGGGTTATAGGATTAACACCTAATCCTAACCCTAATTAACGTGCTAACTATGAATTTAAAGACATTTCCTAAGCTATTACAAAGTCCACAAGTCAAGACTTCTTTCAGCGAGCTTTCAGCGAACTTCCGGCGGTCTTCCGATAAACTCTCGGAAACCATTCTACGGACTCCCGACAAGCTCCTAGACTTCACGATTTGATCTTAGTGAGTTCCAACGAGCTTCTTTGGCAAGCTTCGATCTTTCTCGGTGAGCTCCACGAACTTCCAATGAACCTTCCGGCGAGCTTCCAAAAAACCCTTCGGCAAGCTCCCTACTCATTCTTGGCTAGTTCTGGCAGCATTCCCGACGAACCTTCGAACTTCCGTCGAACTCTCGAACTCCCAGCAAATCCTTCACGCTTGACTCCGATACTTGTTTCGCTTTATGTCTTTATCATTATCGTAGTTATTCCTGCACACACAAACTAAAACTCTACTCCAATCTAGACAATTATTACAACGCGAATTGACATCCTGCTGCCCGGCACATCATTGGTTGGCGCTTCATCTGATTCTTTAGTGAATTGTCCTCTCTTGTAGCTTGTTGCCCAAACGGTGGTTGACCTCTACAACCTCGATATCCTTGGCGCAATTCCACTCTCCTTGGCCCGATGCCCAACGTCCGAAGCCTTCTGCCATCCAATATCCTGACGTGATCTCCTCCGACACAACGTCAATTCCTCCTGCATCAACTGTCTAATCCTAATCGAGTAGACCTGCATTACTCAAAATGCAGTTAAACATCTAAACACAATCAATTAGTTTCATCATAAAAATCTGAGATTCAACAACTCTAGCATTTGAGAAAAAAGTCTTCTTCTCCAAATCATTCCAATGGTTCATTAGAAGAAGTCCTTTGAAAACCATTTTCAACAATGTTCCAGAAGTTCAAATCCAAAGAAAGCAAGAAAACTCTTATTCGAGTTTTCCAATATGTGTAGTCCATCTCATTGCAAAATGGAGGACGAATGAGAGAAAGTCCCTCTTGAAAGCTGAAAAGAGTCATTTCTCTTGGGTGTTAATGCTAGTCATAGGTGCCCAGCAAGCCAATTACGTGAGTGATGGCACGTGTGACTTGATACAGAATCCTTTTGCTTATTATATATTAGCATATATCACTTTATAACTATTGCACATATATGTATATATATATTGTGATGTCATTGGATTTGTGCAATGGGAATCGGATCGTGATGAGATCACGATAATGAGATCGATTCACCTTTAAACACATATCCTAAATAATCCCAGTCACAGGTTACTCGAGAGGGACATTGTGATAATCAGACAGACTGGTGTGCTATATACCCATCCATATGATGGATGCAGCTGATCTCATAACTGCTCGTGTAGGGACACTAGGGATACAGTACAAGTCCTCATTGGAGAATGAGTTCACTGATTGATCCACTTATGGAATGCTAGATAGTTGATGATATCTTATTGTCATATAGCGATTCGTAGTCCTAGTGGTATATCTGGTCCTTAGACTTGAGACACCAAGGATATCCTGTATGAGTGCTCCACTCTTTGATACTAGACTTATAGGTTTGGCTATCCCAGATCTAGTACAGTTGGTCATTGGGAGTGGTAGTCGACTTTACAAGGGCTATTGAGTGTCGATAGAGGATCATCCACTCTCGACGTCATGAGCGGAATATCCCATGTGTTCTTGCTCAGACAAATCCCTGGCCAGGGTCATTCGGGTTGAGAGAAAAAAAGTTCTCCGGGAGAATCCGATTAGAGCGAGACTCGAGTAGAAACCGTATGGGTCTGACAGCACCATGCTTGATATACGGTCTTTGGGATATTATATGGATGAGGGACTATAAGTACACAGTAATTGAGGACAGACAGGTCCAATGGATTGGATTCCCGTGTATCGTTTGGGGACTACGGCGTAGTGGCCGAGTACGTCCGTAGTCGATGAGTCGAGTGAATTATTACAATGATAATAATTCACTGAGTTAGAAGGAGTTCTGATAGGTATGACTCACGGCCAGCTCGATATTGGGCCTAGAGAGTCACACACATATGGTAGGCATTGCGATGAGTAGAGATTCGGATATGAGATATCCGACGGAGCCCTTGTCTTATTGGATATCCAATAAGCCCCTGAATTATTGGATCCCATGGACGAGATCCAATAAGAACCTATGAGAGATTATTGGATAGAGATCTACTAATCTAAAAGGCTTGGGTTATTGGATGCAGATCCAATACCCACTAGGAGAGGATCCATTAGGGTTTGACAAGGGACCTCTATAAATAGGAGGGATTTAGAGCCTTATAGGCTAGAGCCTTTTCTTGCCTCTCCTATTCTCCTCCCCCTCTCGACCTCAGAGCAGGCCTAGAGTTTTGAGGAGCGTCATCGCAGCCCTGCTGTATGGATCACCACTAGAGAGGATGACACATGACCTCCTTCACCCTCTCCTAAAGATCTGCAAGTAAACAGGGATATACGATCTCCTTAGGTAACACAATCTACTCTATACGCAGTTTTAAGTTTCGTGGATTTTGCACACCAATCTTTGCACGATGACGAACATTTCTTTGGGAATCGGGGATTTTGTTTTCTTGTTCTTTCGCTGCGCATGTGATGTTGCCCCTAAGATTTCCCAACAGTTAAACCAAATGAGAAATAACCTTACTTTGATACCAATTATTAGGAAAAGAATCAGCACTAGGGGTTGAATTAGTGCAGCGGTAAAAATTACGTCAGTTCAAAACTTCATTGAGATTAAATTTGTTTCTGACGAAAAACTATTTCATAAAGGTAATAACTTTAAAAGCATATAGAAAAGCATAGTGGATGTAAAGCAAGTAAAGTGGTTTGCAGTAAAGTAAATTGCATAAGAGAAACGTATACCAGATTTTTATAGTGGTTCGATCGTCGTGATCGTCGATTCCTCTTCCGTCGAGGCCCTCAATATCCACTATCGGTTTTCTTTCAATGGGCAAAGACCAACTACCCTTTTACACCCCTCTTCTCCTTTTCATAGGTTTAGGAGACAACCTTTTACAAACCTCTTTTATAAGGTATCCCTCTTGTTATGATCAAGAGCACTAAGAGGGGGGGGGAATTAGTGTAGCAGATAAAAACATCAACTTCGTCAAATCTCTTGTATGATAAAAATCGTTTCCGACATAAATCCGATTTCGGAAATGTTAGGATCGGAGCGGCACTAAGAGGGGGGGGGTGAATTAGTGCAGCGGATTAAAACTTTGATTTTAATAAATCTTTCGTACGATAAGAACGGAACTTGAAAAGCTTAACTTGAAAGTGTATTCTTAAATATGCGCAGCAAAGATAATAAGGAACTAAAACATGTAAGAAGGTTTGCAGTAATGTAAATAGCAATAATGAAATGCAAACCAAAGATCACGCCGATTTTAGAGTGGTTCGGTCAAATGACCTACATCCACTTGCGAGGCCCCTCTTCGATGAGGCTCCCACCTTCCACTAGCAAATCTCTTGAAATGGTAGGGCAAATACCCCTCTTACAACCTTTTACGAACAGTTCAACCTCTTACAAATTTTCAACAAGAAAGGAGGAGAACTTTCTAGCAAATTGAAAACTAGACTTACTAAGACTTTCTAAGACTTTTCTCTCAATCAATTGCTGCTCAAAAAGTTGTGATCTCAACTGAGATTTCAGGGGTATTTATAGGCCTCAAGAGGATTCAAATTTGGGCTCCAAATTTGAATTCTCGTGGAGTTCCCGATGCTGGCGGTGCCACCGCCTGTCAGTGTCAGGCGCTGACAGTGCTAGGCGGTGCCACCGCCCAGCTCAGACGGTGCTACCGCCCAGCTCTCGGGCACTGGGCGGTGCCACCGCCTACAGTGTTTTCAGCCCACTAGTTGAGCTTCAATCTTGGCCCAAACTAGTCCGAACTCAGGCCCAATTGGCTCCTACTTGGGTTATAGGATTAATACCTACTCCTAACCCTAATTAACATGCTAACTATGAATTTAAAGACATTTTATAAGCTATTACAAAGTCCGTAAGTCAAGACTTCTTCCGATAAACTCTCGGAAACCATTCTGCGGACTCCCGGCAAGCTCTTAAACTTCACGATTTGATCTTGGCGAGTTCCAACGAGCTTCTTCGGCAAGCTCCGATCTTTCTCGACGAACTCTGCGAACTTCCCACGAACCTTCCGGCGAGCTTCCGAAAAACCCTTCGGCAAGCTCCCTACTCATTCTCAGCTAGTTCCGACAGCGTTCCCGACGATCCTTCGGACTTCCGTCGAACTCTTGAACTCCCAACGAATCCTACGTGCTTGACTCCACACTTTGTTTCACTTTATGTCTTCATCGTTATCGTAGTTAATCCTGCACATGCAAACCAAAACTCTACTCCGATCTAGACAGTTATTACAACGCGAATTGACATTCTGTTGCCCGGCACGTCATTGGTTGGCGCTTCGTCTGATTCTTTAGCACATCGTCCTCTCTTGCGGCTTGTTGCCCAATCAGCGGTTGACCTCCACAACCCCGATATCCTTGGCGCAATTTCGCTCTCCTTGGCCCGATGTCCGACATTCGAAGCCTTCTGCCGTCCAATATCCTGACGTGATCTCCTCCGACGCAACGTTAATTCCTCCTGCGTTAACTGTCTAATCCTGATCGAGTAGACCTGCATCACTCAAAATGCAGTTTAAATTATAAACACATATCAAGTGGTTTCATCATCAAAATACGAGATTCAACAATCTCCCCCTTTTTGATGATGACAACCACTTGATGACGGAGTTAACCTTAACTCCCGGAGTTTAAACAAACTCCCCCTATCAATATGCCATATTGATAGAACCTTGAATTCAAACAGAATTCAAGTCATTGCAATATTCATCATGAATACTTGCAACACATCATCATGAACATATGCATAAAACTTTTGCATCACATGTCATGCCATCAACATACTTCTCCCCCTTTGTCATCAACAAAAAGGAGAAGTACCACAATCAAGTATTTGTTATATGGGTTCAACTCATTGCATGAAAAACATAATATTAAGTTTTATCATCATGCAGTTTTGAAGCTAGAAAATTTAGCAAGTAATGCATCATGCTTAGGACATTCAAGCTATCAAGTTTTAGATATGCAAGTTTTACAGCATGAAGCTAGATTTTCATCACAACATATAAGCACAAAAGCATAGCAAGATTTTTAAGTTCAATCATGGCAATTCAACACTTGCTTCTTGTGCAAGATTGCACTTTGCTTTTCTTTACATTTTCTAACTAGCAAAAGATTTCTCCCCTTTTTTTTTTTTTGTCGAAAAGAAGGGAAGAGTACAAGCTAGCCAACATTTTCCTTGAGCTAGCAATCTTTCTCCCCCTATGTCATTGCTGAAAAGAAGGAGAGGAACCAATGATTTAGACTTTTACATAAATTATGAATTTGCATCAATCAATATTTCAATCATCACATGATACATACAAGACAAAAATGCAAAGAAATCATTTCATGAAGGATATCAATGTGAAAATTCACCAAGGATCACACGATACAATCGCAAATCATAATATCATTATGCGATATATCATGAGATGATAATTTACCATATCAATGAAAGATATCAATTGTTAAACATGATATGATAATAGTCTCAAAAAAATTTTAACTTGTGATACATGTGATACATTTGCGATACACTAAAAAAATTTAATGCAATGCTTTTAAGGATATAAATCTGTTTTTTGATACAAAGCATGGCAAGAGCAATTTTGTTGCAAGTTTTCTAAGTTTTGCACTTTTTTGCTTCTTTCGATAGGCAATATCTTTCTTTTCTTTTTTTTGAGAAGTGCAAGCTTGCAAGTTTTACTTCCTAGCATGCTAGGAAGTTTACTTTCATTTTCAATGCACAAGCTAGCAAAACCTTCTCCCCTTTATCAAAGTCAAAAGAAAGGGAGGACTCAATGGCTAAATATTTCAATCATTCAACAAGCTAAATATGCAAAGAATTCATGAAATATATCAATAAGGATCAATTCATGGATACCAAAGATATGATTCATGGTTCATTAAAATTCTTCTTAACAAGTTCACGATCAAGATTCATATAATTCATAATAAAGCAAATTGATGTACAATCATCATTATAACTCATCATGCACAAAATGTAAAATCATCTAACATGATACAAACATTTATTTTTAAAATATTTATCACTATTTTCATGTATGATAATAAAGTATTCATGATACATATTATATGCATATATCATCACAATAAAAAGCAATTGCATGCATAATTTCAAATCATAAATGTTTTAAATCATGATGGTATTAACTTACCATTCATGATCATAACTTTTCATCAAAACAAATTAATGAATATTTCATGTATTCATATCATCACATAAAGAATATGAAGGAGAAAATAATTGGGTGATGAGATAAACATTTCATGAATACAAGGAATTACATAAAAATTATACCATAAAAGATTAGAATATGTGAATGCCAAAAGACATGATTTCTTTTTGAAAAACCTACTCATAAATAATCAAAAGAAAATCTTAGGAGATCGATTAATGAAAAAATCTCGATTCATAATAAATCTTAATTTGTAAATATCACGGAATCAAGATCACGATTTTGGATAAAACTCATTCAAATTCAAATCGTCCAAATCATCAAAATCTCAACATTTCTTTTAAGGGATTCAAAATGGCATAAATAATTTTATTGGTCTCTTAGGTAGAAATCAATAAGATAGAGAAAAAGAAATTTTTTTAATAAAAAAATTTTCCTCCTTTTGTTTCAACTTATTGATTGATTCCATACATGAATGTCTCCTTTTTTTTTTTTTCAAATCCATGCATCATCGTTTAAAACGGAAAGATCAAAAATAAAAAAAAATGCAACACATAATTCAAAATAAAAATTATTTCAACTCATTACTTCAAGTCAAACATGATTTCATTTAATCAAAATTGAATAACTTCAAGACCAATAAATCATCATGTATAACAATCATCAAGTATGATACAAACTTTTCAAAACGTTTATCATGATAAGGCATATAAGCCAAAGAAACTATTAAATATAAAGCATATTTATCAATGATGGTTTCATTGTGCATAAGGCATTTTCAAACAAAATCATTTTGTTATTTGTTGTAGTTATGTATTTTTCTTTTTAGGTGAATCTATCTTTTCATGCTTAGTTTGCATACAAAAGCCGTGTATCATTTTTAAAGGCAACTTTCATCACGGTAAAAATTGATAATCTATAAATCGCAAAAGATCATCATGGAATTCATCAAAATCAATAAATTATAAATTACCCACAACTCATCATCATCATGCATAGTTTCAAAAAAAATAAATTTATTAGGCACGATATCATATAAGGTACTTTTAATCAAAATCATTTTGTTTATCATAAACATATAATTTTCATGATTATTTTCAAAATTACTAGAATGATAAGCATGATACCTATTTTTTTATTTTCATTACATTAAGCAATTAAAAATATTTTTTCTAAACTAATAAAAAGAAAATGTATCATAGAAAGCATTAAGTAATTTCAAAATGAATTGGGGGGATTTCGATTACCTCATCGTTGAAAGTGGTTAAGGCGTAGTTTGCCACCTCGCCTTTCTTAATTTTCTCCTCATCTTCGGAAGTTTTTGATTCATCCTTGGTTGCCTTTCTCTTCTTTCGCCTCTTCCTCCGTTCAAGTTCATTGTTTATTTTAGATTTTTGTTTAATGAACTTATTAAGATTTAGTGTTCGAAGTTCAAGTTCATCATTGTCCTCATCACTTGAGTCATCGCTCAAGTGGTATTTATTTGTCCGGAGTTCCAAATCCTTCCTATTCTTTGGAAGGTGGTTCAAGTGTTCATCGTGTTCATCATGTGCATTGCGCACCATTTCATATGTCATCAATGAGCCGATAAGTTCTTCAAGTGGAAAAATATTTAAATCTTTTGTTTCTTGTATTGCCATTACTTTTGATTCCCAAGCTTTAGAAAGTGATCGTAAAACTTTACTAACAAGTTCAAAATTCGAGAAACATTTGCCAAGAGCTTGTAAACCATTGACGACATCCGTGAAACGGGTGTACATGTCAACAATGGTTTCACTCGGTTTCATTTGAAAAAGCTCGAAGTCATGCATTAAAATGTTGATTTTCGAATCTTTAACTCTAGAAGTGCCTTCGTGTGTGATTTCAAGAGTGTGCCATATGTCAAAAGCCGTTTCGCATAAAGAAACCCGATTGAACTCATTTTTGTCCAAAGCGCAAAATAAGGCATTCATAACCTTTGCGTTTAAAAAAAACATCTTCTTCTCCAAATCATTCCATTGGTTCATTGGAAGAGAAGACATTTCAAATCCATTTTCGACTATGTGCCATAAATTCAAATCTAAAGAAAGTAAAAAAACTCTCATTCGAGTTTTCCAATAAGTGTAGTCCGTCCCATTGAAAAAGGGAGGACAAATGAGAGAGTGACCCTCTTGAAAGCCGTAAAGAGCCATTTCTATTTGGGTGTTAAACCAAGGTAGAAAAACCTTGCACTGATACCAATTGTTAGGATCGGAGCGGCACTAAGAGGGGGGGGTGAATTAGTGCAGCGGATTAAAACTTTGATTTTAATAAATCTTTCGTACGATAAGAACGGAACTTGAAAAGCTTAACTTGAAAGTGTATTCTTAAATATGCGCAGCAAAGATAATAAGGAACTAAAACATGTAAGAAGGTTTGCAGTAATGTAAATAGCAATAATGAAATGCAAACCAAAGATCACGCCGATTTTAGAGTGGTTCGGTCAAATGACCTACATCCACTTGCGAGGCCCCTCTTCGATGAGGCTCCCACCTTCCACTAGCAAATCTCTTGAAATGGAAGGGCAAATAACCCTCTTACAACCTTTTACGAACAGTTCAACCTCTTACAAATTTTTAGCAAGAAAGGAGAACTTTCTAGCAAATTGAAAACTAGACTTGCTAAGACTTTCTAAGACTTTTCTCTCAATCAATTGCAGCTCAAAAAGTTGTGATCTCAACTGAGATTTGAGGGGTATTTATAGGCGTCAAGAGGATTCAAATTTGGGCTCCAAATTTGAATTCTCGTGGAGTTCCCGATGCTGGCGGTGCCACCGCCTGTCAGTGTCAGGCGCTGACAGTGCCACCGCCCAGCTCTCGGGCACTGGGCGGTGCCACCGCCTACAGTGTTTTCAGCCCACTAGTTGAGCTTCAATCTTGGCCCAAACTAGTCCGAACTCGGGCCCAATTGGCCCCTACTTGAGTTATAGGATTAATACCTAATCCTAACCCTAATTAACATACTAACTACGAATTTAAAGACATTTTATAATCTATTACAAAGTCCGTAAGTCCATACTTCTTCCGGTGAACTTTCGGTGGTCTTCCGATAAACTCTCGGAAACCATTCTTTGGACTCCCGGCAAGCTCTTAAACTTCACGATTTGATTTTGGCGAGTTCCAACGAGCTTCTTCGGCAAGCTCCGATCTTTCTCGGCGAACTCTGCGAACTTCCCACGAACCTTCTGGCGAGCTTCCGAAAAACCCTTCGGCAAGCTCCCTACTCATTCTCAGCTAGTTCCGACAGCGTTCCCGACGATCCTTCGGACTTCCGTCGAACTCTTGAACTCCCAACGAATCCTACGTGCTTGACTCCACACTTTGTTTCACTTTATGTCTTCATCATTATCGTAGTTAATCCTGAACATGCAAATCAAAACTCTACTCCGATCTAGACAGTTATTACAACGCGAATTGACATTCTGTTGCCCGGCACGTCATTGGTTGGCGCTTCGTCTGATTCTTTAGCACATCGTCCTCTCTTGTGGCTTGTTGCCCAATCGGCGGTTGACCTCCGCAACCCCGATATCCTTGGCGTAATTCCGCTCTCCTTGGCTCGATGCCCGACATTCGAAGCCTTCTGTCGTCCAATATCCTGACGTGATCTCCTTTGGCGCAACGTCAATTCCTCCTGCGTTAACTGTCTAATCCTGATCGAGTAGACCTGCATCACTCAAAATGCAGTTTAAATTATAAACACATATCAAGTGGTTTCATTATCAAAATACGAGATTCAACAGGAAACATAGCTTGAAAGCATACGTAAATGTATTGAAGGTAGTAAGCTATTGAAGGAGTTTGCAATAAGGTAATAGCAGGAAATAAAATGCAAACCAGAGAAGATGGGAGTTTATAGTGGTTCGGTCAATCGTGACCTACATCCACTCCTCTGATTCCTCTTCCGTCAATTCCACCGGCATCCACTAATGATCTTCCTTTACTAGGCAAAGATCAACCTCCTTCTTACACCCCTCTTCTCCTTTTACCGGGTTTAGGAGACAACCCTTACAAGCACTCACTCTCCTCTCTAAACAGAATTCTAACACTTAGAATTTAGAGGAGGGAAATTCTAGAGATTACAGCAACGTTTTCTCTCTTTTAATATCTTTGTGCTTGTGTAAATTAAACAGGGATAAGTGAAGTATTTATAGGCCCCAAAATGGTTTGAATTTGGAGCTCAAAATTGTCATCTCCCAGAATTCCGGGGTCTGGCGGTTGCACCGCCTGGCAGAGCTCGGAGACTGAGCCTCTAGGCGGTGCCACTGCCTGACAGGGGTGGTTGCACCACTTGGCAGAGCTCAGAGACTGAGCCTCTAGGCGGTGCGACCGCCTGACAGGGGCGGTTGCACCGCCCAGTCTCGCTCGGAGACTGAGCCCAGGCGGTGCCACCGCCTGACTGGGGCAGTTGCACCGCTTGGCAGAGCTTGGAGACAAAGCTCAGGTGGTTCCACCCCTTGTCAGGGGTAGTTGCACCACCTAGTCTCGCTCAGAGACTGAGCCCAGGAGGTGCCACCGCCTGATTGGAGCGGTTGCACCACCCAGCTTTCTTGGGAGACCAATTTGATCTATTCGGCCCAATTTGGGTCTATTCGGCCCAATTTGGGTCCGATTGGGTTGATCTATTCGGCCCAATGGGTCTGTCAACGGCCCACCCAGCTTTCTTGGGAGAACAAGAATTGTGGTCCGAATGGGTTGATCTATTTGGCCCAATTTGGGTCTGTCAACGACCCAATTGCCCCCAAATTAAGTTAATGGGATCACCTCCCATTTCTAACTTAATCATCATGCTAACTACGATATTTCTTAAGACATTTACTGCAACTTGCTCCGGTGCATCAATCGCTTCTTCCGGTGAGCTTCCGGCGAACTTCTGTCGATCATCCGATGAACCCTCGGTGATGCTCCTGCGGACTTCCGACAAACTCCTGGACTTACGACGAACCACTTGGCGAGTTCCGATGAGCTTCTTTTGGCAAGCTCCAAGACTTCTCGGATTTGTTCTCGCAAAACCTCCGACAACCGTTCGGACTTCCGTCGAACTCCCAACGTAATTATAGTCTTGACTCTGGTGCAACTCCTGCTGCATGTCTTACATCCATTGTACTTAATCTTGCACATGTAAAACAAAACTTCAATCGAGATAATTAATCCTAAGCAATTAACCAAGTTGTTTGGCATGTCATTGGTCCCTCGACGCTTCGTCCGATTCTTCGGCGCATCGTACTCTCCTACCGCCTATTGCCCAATCGGTCAGTTAACTCCGCAACTCTGATATCCTTGGCGCAATACCCACTCTTCTTGGCCTGATGCCCGAGTCCACGACCCGAAGCCTTCTGTCGATACGTCGACCGATCCACCGGCCCGACGTCCAATCTTCTGACATATTCCTCCAGCACAACATGATTTTTCCTGCTTTAATTATCTCATCCTGATCGAAGCATCCTACGTCACTCAAAATATAGATTAAATTATAAACATATATCAAGTGGTTTCATCATCAAAATACGAGATTCAACAATCTCCCCCTTTTTTATGATGACAACCACTTGATGATGGGGTTAACTAACTCCCGGAGTTTAAACAAACTCCCCCTATCAATATGCCATATTGATAGAACCTTGAATTCAAACTAAATTCAAGTCATTGCGATATTCATCATGAATACATGCAATACGTCATCATAAACTTATGCATAACATCATACTTCTCCCCCTTCATCATCAACAAAAAGGAGAAGTCTAATTATTCTTGTGTTTGGAATATAGGTTCAACTTATTGCATGAAAAACATAATATCAAGTTTTATCATCATGTAGTTTTCAAGCTAGAAAATTTAGCAAGTGTTACATCATGCTTAGAACATTCAAGCTATCAAGTTTTAGATATGCAAGTTTTACAACATACAAGATAGCACTTTTGCTTATTTTGAGATAGCAACTTCTACATCATGCAAGCTAGCAAATTAGAGATGTTCCAGAATGCAACTCTTGCTTCTTAAAATATGTAAATTTTGTCAACTTTGCTAGATGCGCAAGTTAGCATGTTTTGCTGCTTGAGATAGGCAAGATAGCACTTTTGTAATTTTTGTTTCTTAAGATATTCAAGATAGCAAGCTCTACATCTTGCAAGCTAGCAATATTACAACATTTTAGAACATGCAAGCTAGCAATTTAGAGATGTTCAAGAAAGCAACTCTTGCCTCTTGAAATATGCAAGTTTGTCAAGTTTTGCTAGATGTGCAAGTTAGCATTTTTGCCTCTTGAGATAGGCAAGATAGCACATTTGCTTCTTTTGTTTGAGCTAGCAATTTTACTTCCTTTGCAAAGTGCATGTTTCTAAATTTTGCAAGATGAGCTAGTGATATTTCTCCCCCTTTGTCAATGTCAAAAAGACGGGAAGACCCTTTGCGTCAATTTCTAAATCATGACAAAGGTAAGTATCAATCTTATTTGTGCATCATTATATTTTCAAATTAAAACATGCACATTTTCAAAACCATACATTTCATTTTTCATGCATGATACAAATAAATCAATCATCATTATGATCATATCATACATGATATTCAAGCATTAAAATTTTTAAGCATTTATCAACATGTTGATCATGATATCAAATATTAATAATTTAAAGCATTCATGATACACATCATATGCAATACACCATGTACATCGTTATCATAAGAATTGCATACATCATTATAAATTTATGAATATTTCATGCATTCATATCATCACATAAGGAATATCAAGAAGAATTAGTTGGGTGATGAGATAACATTTCATGAATACAAGAAATTGCATAAAGATCATATCATGAAAGATTTGAACATGTGAATACCAAAAGACATGATTTCTTTTTTAAAAACCTCCTCATAAATAATCGAAGGAAAATCTTAGGAGATTGATTAAACAAAAAATCTTGATTCATAATAAAATTTCATGTATCGAGAAATCAAGATGATGATTCATAAAAAAAAATATCACAAGTTATATTCAAGAGAAAAATCATCATTCATTTTGTCAAATCAACATTTCTTGGGTATGCATGATATCAAAACATGGTTTCAAATCTTCAACATATAACATGCATAAATTCAAAAATCGAAAGGAGAAGGGAAGAATTCAAATGTACAAAGATTTCAACCATCTCATAAACAAATGAAGGATCAAGTCATGAATCAAAAATTCCATGAATCATTTCGACAAATCTCCTTTTAAATAATTGAGATGATCATCAAGGGAAATCTCATGTTATTCCAAGAAATCAAGATCATGATTTTGATAAAACTCCTCTCAAATTCAAATCACCAAAATCATTTTTATGGTTCACAAAATTCATAACATAAGTAGATTCATGATTTCATTAATAATAGATTTTTCTTTTTTTAAGTATTTCATTTTAAGTGATTGATTTCATGTTAGCATGCTTTTTCATTTATGTTAAATAAAAAAAAACATGCATCAACATTTAGGATCAAAAAATGAATTTCATCGTAAAACCATCAAGATCAATAAATTACAAAAATCAAGAGAATCCTTAAATGAAATCTAACACTTTCATGCATTCAGACATGGTTTTGCCATATGTTTTTCAAATACACTCATGAAAATAACACATGCTTATTATCATGTATAACTTAAAATCTCATACATAAAATTATCAATCATGGTATCAAAATGTTTAATATTATATCATTATGCATTTCTTCAAACATGATTTTATTTAATCAAAATCGAGAAATAACAATGGAAATCAACATGATACATATTATTACTTCTTGACCACATATAGCATGATTTCATATTTTCAATCAAAATCATTTTGCTTGTTTATCATAAAATATACAATATTATCATTTTCAAAATTACTAGCATGATCATAATTTTTGTATTTTTATTTTTAAAATATAATTTTTAAGAAAATTAATTCTAAACTAAAAAATAAAATACATCATGAAAGCATCAAGTAATTTCAAAATAAATTAGGGGGATTTTGATTACCTCAAAGCGGTTAAGGTGTAGTTTGCCACCTCACCTTTTTTTATTTTCTCCTCGTCTTCAGAGGAGCTCGATTCATCCCACTTTATGTTCTTCTTCTTTAGTCTCTTCCTCTGTTCAAGTTCATTGTTTATTTTAGATTTTTATTTAATAAACTTATTAAGATTTAGTGTTCGAAGTTCAAGTTCATCATTGTCCTCATCACTTGAGTCATCGCTCAAGTGGTATTCATTTGTCCAGAGTTCCAAATCCTTCCTATTCTTTGGAAGGTGGTTCAAGTGCTTATCATGTTTATCATATGCATTGCGCACCATTTCATATGTCATCAATGAGCCGATAAGTTCTTCAAGTGGAAAGATATTTAAATCTTTTATTTCTTGTATTATTGTTACTTTTGATTCCCAAACTTTAGAAAGTGATAGTAAAACTTTACTAACAAGTTCAAAATTCAAGAAACATTTGCCAAAAGCTTTTAAACCATTGACAACATCCGTAAAATGGGTGTACATGTCAAAAATGATTTCACTCGGCTTCATTCGAAAAAGCTCAAAATCATGCATTAAAAAGTTGATTTTCGAATCTTTAACTCTAGAAGTGCCTTTGTGTGTGATTTCAAGAGTGCGAAAAATATCAAAAGTTGTTTCACACGTAGAAATCCGATTTAACTCATTTTTGTCCAAAGCGCAAAATAAGGCATTCATAGCCTTTGCGTTTAGAGAAAAATACTTCTTCTCCAAATCCGACCATTCGTTCATCGGTTTAGAGGGAAGTTGAAAACTGTTTTCAATAATATTTCATAAATCCAAATTCATAGAAATCAAGAAAACTCTCATTCGAGTTTTCCAATAAGTGTAGTCCAATCCGTTAAACAACAGTGGACGAACAACCGATAAGCCCTCTTGAAACCATGAAGAGCCATTTCTCTCGGGTGTAAATCTGAAATGAGAAAAACCGAGCTCTGATACCAATTGTTAGGATCAAGAGCACTAAAGGGGGGGGGGGGGATAAAGTGCAGCGGATAAAAACGTCAACTTCGTCAAATCTCTCGTACGATAAAAACCGTTTCCGACGTAAAACCAATTTAGGAAACTTAGCTTGAAAACATACATAAATGTATTGAAGGCAGTAAGCTATTGAAGGGGTTTACAGTAAGGTAATAGCAGGAAATAAAATGCAAACCTGAGAAGACAGGAGTTTATAGTGGTTCGGTCAATCGTGACCTACATCCACTCCTCTGATTCCTCTTCCGTCGAGGCCACCGGCATCCACTAATTATCTTCCTTTACTAGGTGAAGATCAACCTCCTTCTTACACCCCTCTTCTCCTTTTATCGGGTTTAGGAGATAACCCTTACAAGCACTCACTCTCCTCTCTAAACAGAATTCTAACACTTAGAATTTAGAGGAGGGAAATTCCAGAGATTACAGCAACGTTTTCTCTCTTTTAATCTCTCTGTGCTTGTGTAAATTAACCAAGGATGAGAGGGGTATTTATAGGCCCCAAACCAGTTTGAATTTAGAGTTCAAAACTGTCATCTCCCGGAATTCCAGGGTCTGGCGGTTGCACCGCCTGGCAGAGCTCGAAGACTGAGCCTCTGGGCAGTGCCACCGCCTGATAGGGGTGGTTGCATCGCTTGGTAGAGCTCGGAGACTAAGCCTGTAGGCAGTTCCACCGCCTGACAAGGGCGATTGCATCACCTAGTCTTGCTCGGAGACTAAGACCAAGTAGTGCCACCGCCTGACTAGGGCGGTTGCAATGCCCATCTTTCTTGGGAGACCATCTCCTGGGTGGTACCACCGCCGACCCTGGCGGTGCCATCGCCTGGCAGGAATTCTGGTCTGAATGGGTTGATCCATTCGGCCCAATTTGGGTTTGTCAAGGGCCCAATTGCCCCAAGATTAAGTTAATGGGATCACCTCTCATTTCTAACTTAATCATCGTGCTAACTACAATATTTCTTAAAACATTTACTGTAACTTGCTTCGATGCGTCAATCGCTTCTTCCGCGCGAGCTTCCGACGAACTTCCGTCGATCATCCGATGAACCCTCAGTGATGCTCCTGCGGACTTCCGGCAAACTCCTGGACTTGCGACAATCCACTTGGCAAGTTTTGACGAGCTTCTTTTGACAAGCTCTTGGACTTTTCGGATTTGTTCTCGTAGAACCTCCGACAACCATCCGGACTTCCGTCGAACTCTCGAATTCCCAACGTAATCATAGTATTGACTCCGGTGTAACTTCTGCTGCATGTTTTACATCCATCATAGTTAATCTTGCATATGTAAAGCAAAACTTCGATCGAGACAATTAATCCTAAGCAATTAACCAAGTTGTCCGGCATGTCATTGGTCCCTCGACGCTTCGTCCGATTCTTTGGCATATCGTCCTCTCCTACGACCTATTGCCCAATCAGTCAGTTGACTCCGCAACTCTGATATCCTTGGCGCAATACCCACTCTTCTTGGCCCAATGCCCGAGTCCACGACCCGAAGCCTTCTGTCGATACGTCGACCGATCCACCGGCCCGACGTCCAATCTTCTAACATGTTCCTCCGGCATAACATGATTTTTCCTGCTTTAATTGTCTCATCCTGATTGAAGCATCCTGCATCACTCAAAATGCAGATTAAATCATAAATATATATCAAGTGGTTTAATCATCAAAATACGAGATTCAGCACCTCTCACACCTCCCTTAGAACTCTCTCTAAGCTTTGGGAGGAGGGAATTCAACTTGCTAAGGTTTACAACTGTAGAATCACCATGTTTTTCTTAATATTTCTTGCTTATCAATGTAGGAATAGCTAGGGTATTTATAAGCCTCAAATGGATTCAAATTTGGAGCCCAAAATTCATACCCTCGAAATTTCAGGGTACGGGCGGTACCACCACCTGCACTGGACAGTACCACCGCCTGCTACCTGACACTGGGTGGTACCACCACCCAGACTAACGGTACCACCACCTGACATAGTCTCGAAGATTGTGCCATAATGGTTTCACCTGTTTGGTCATTATTTAGGCCTTTCTTTTAGCCCAACACAGCCCAAACTTAGCCCAACTATCCCCTAATTGGGTTAACCCAATTCTAATCTCTATTACATGTAACTACGAATTTTAAGATATTTACTAAGCTAAAGAAAGTCCGTAAGTCTAGGTTTCTTCCAACGAGCTTCCGGTGAACTTCCGACGATCTCTCTGTAATGTTCCAGCGGACTTTTGGCAAGCTCCTGGACTTTATGATGACCTTCTTGGCAAGTTCTGACGAACTTCTTTGGCTAGCTTGACTCCTAGGTGAACGTCAAATCTGAGAGAACTTCCGACGAACTGTCACGGACTTAGCTAGTTTTGCCTAAGTCGTGCGGCACCCTTGCGTGTCCGTCCGCAAGGGTCAGCCTCCCCGAAGCCTCCCATGGTCCCTTAGGTCCCACAAAAGAGAGAACAGGACAGAGAAAAGGCCTCACTCGGGATCCACAAGCAAACATCTCCGAAAAACACTTTATAGACAATGCAAATTACAAACAGACTTTACAAGCTCTGAACAGTTGCACAACAAAGGGTAAAATGGTCCATTACAGACCGAAAATCTCTCACACGTGTCCACATGACACAACCTTTATTTACAAGCCTAAAGCAGCCACCGACCCAACTAAAATGGGACTATTAAGCCTTTGGTCGCCCCTCTACATGTTGTACAAGGCATGAACATGCCGAAAGACACGGACATACATAAGCATTACATCAAACATCCTGTTTCGAAGTTTGTCCGTGACAGAACGTCCAGACTTCCGACGAACTCTCGAAGTCCTAACGAAATTACGTTCTTGACTCTAAGACTTCATTTTTCTTTATGCTTTGCTATCATAGTAAATCCTGCATATGTAAAAATACACTTCGATCTAGACAATTATTACTAAGCATGAATCATGTTGTCCGATATCCTTGGCGCAATATCCCCTCTTCTTAGCCCAATGTCCAAATCAATGGCCTAAAGCCTTATGTCGATACGTCGACCGATCTTCCGGCCCGACGTCCAATCTTCTGACATGTTTTCCTCCGGCCCAACATGATTCTTTCTGCTTTAATTGTCTCTCCCTGATCGAAGCATCCTGCGTCACTCAAAATATAGACCAAATCATAAATACTATCAATTGGTTTTATCATCAAAATTTGAGATTCAACACTATCGATATGTCGACCGATCCTTCGGCACGACGTTCAATCTTCTGACATGTTTCTCCGGCCCAACATGTTTTTTCCTACTTTAAATGTCTCTCCCTGATCGAAGCATCCTGCATCACTCAAAACTTATATCAAATCATAAATACTTATCAATTGGTTTCATCATCGAGATTCAACAAGAACCCTAGCGGATTCTAAGCTTGGGGTTAATCTCTTTAGGGGATCAGCCTCCTTGGAACTCTATAGGAGTTCCTTCCTCTAAGTTGCTGCTCAAAGGCTGCTAAAAAGATTCATCTATTACTTATCAAAAGAGGATGAATACATGACTATTTATAGGGCTTCTAAACCCTAACTCCTAATAGGACTTCTACTCAAGACTCCTATTTCTAACCAACTCCTAATAAGACTCATACTCTAAGAAGGAACCTCCCAACTAACCCTAACCCTAGCCGGCCTCTTCACCTATTTAATAGGGGACGGTTAGGTAGGTTTTACATGAATGCCCCTTTCAATAAAATTTAATTAGGACTCTCTTAGCTAGAGTCCTAACAACGGATTAGATCATAAACTCTATCAATTGGTTTCATCATCAAAATCTGAGATTCAATAGTACCGCCGACAGTTAATGTTGCTAGGCAGTGGTACCGCTAGAGTTCGATCTCCGAGCCTCTGTCAGGTGGTCGTACCACCCAATGTCAGTCTACAAGCGGTGGTACCACTAGTACCCTAAAAATATACGATGAGACACTTTTTGACTCCATTTTTGTAGCCATTGGTGCCTATAAATATCACACTCTTTCCTATATGAAAGAGCAATGAAAGTATGAAAAAAAATCTTAAGATTTTGGGTTGTAAAATTGCTAAGTGTCCTCTGCCTCCCTTTCTAGTTTTGTGATCATTTAAGAGATGTGTGAGGCTTGTAAGGGTTGTCTCCTAAACCCATGAAAAGGAGAAAGTATTGTAAGAGGATGGTTGGTCTTCGCCCATTGAAGAAAGATCGTTAGTGGACTCCAGTGGCCTCAACAAAGGAGAAATCGGAAGTGGATATATGTCACGACAACCGAACCAATATAAATTTGGTATGCTTTCTTTATATGTCATTTCTTTCATGTTTTACATTGTTATCACTCACTAATTCACTTGCTCACTACCCTCAATCACTTAAGAACATTTTCAAGTTTAAACACTTTTTTCGGATACAAGTTTTATCGAATGAGTCTTTGAATTAACATTGAGTTTATCAAAAGCACTAATTCCCACCCCCCCCTTAGTGCCAACTTAATCCTAACAATATTAATTTTGTAGTAACGAATACTAGGTAATATAGAGTTACTCATACATTGAAAGGCTACAAATAAAATAATAAGATATTTGTAAGAGACTAAGGATTTTATCTTCATATATAAGAGATCAAATTAGATTAAAATAATATGATTTTTATATATTGATTCTGTAAATTATCTCGATAGTAGGAAGTTCATTTTATGATTTATATTTATATTAATTAGAGGTACAATTTTTAATAATAGTATAATGCGAAGTTGCTTTCATGATATGTTTTGAGGTATTTATTACATCAATTTTATGACTATCAAATTTTATCTATGGTATGTGGTTAAACTCAATTATCAAATCACTAAGGATATTTTATGATATATTACATCAATTTTAATCTCTAAGAATGACAAATAATGTAACAGTTATATGTGTTATGGTATAAAGTACTTGCTAGTTAAAAAAAAAAAAGAAATAGCTATTATCAATTGAGAACATAAGTTATACTATATTGATTGTTGATCTATTTACCAAGGCTTTATAGCCTAAGGTATTTAAAAATATATTTTTATAAATGGGTTTGTGAGGAATCCACAAAAGATATAGTGATACATATTTGAATGGACATCATAATTATTATTATTTTTTAATTAAAATTATTTATTTTTATTATTATGTTCACATTTATATATGTATATATTATGATTGAATATGATAACAATATTATTTTGATAAAACAAATTATCAGAATCATTGTGGATTGTATTAGGAAAGATTAATAGTATCGTGCTATAAAAAAGAGGTATAACATTAATGATATAAAATTATTATGACTCTTATTAGTAGTTGGACTTAATATACTATTATTATATTTATTAAACTTATTAACTTATTTTATAAAATTTATTATCAAATGTAAAATGCTTTTTAAAATTTACAATGATTTATTATGATTTTAAATAAATATATATATCACACACACACACACCCTTTTTTTCATATATTAAGGAGCTACATATATTTAGAAGAATAATTTAATCATTTAGAAATTTTTTTAAGTATGAATTTGGTTCAAATAATATTATTAGTTGGATTTGAATATTATGAACCCTAGTGATGTAATTAAATTTATTTATATATTTGTGAGATAATTGATATAGTATCATTCACTTGCATAAGTTTGGGATGATAAGTTATTTGTATAGGTCTAGGCGTTGCTTGTTGCAGGAAAACTTATGGGGATAATGATATCGTATCGTTTAATTATAACAACTTTAATCAATTATATGATTTCTTTTTTAGGAAAGCCAATATTGAAACTCCTTTAGGGAAGAGACAACAGAAAAAAAGAATCATAGAAATATTTTAAAATTAACATAATCAATAATTTTGTCAGAAAATCATGATACTCATGACTTATTTTGTCTCATGAATTATGCCCGCTTTTTTTTTCATCATTATCTGTTCTATCTTTTATGTTTTAAATTCGGAGGGATGACCAAGTCTTATGTTAAATTAAAATTCTAACAATCTTGCTCCAACTCAAAATCATTCGAGAATCTAAATTTTGTTACTAATCCAATTGGGGTTGTCATCCAAAAATCAATATATAAATTATTTTATTATCCACGATCAAATTCTAGTAAAAATAATGATTGATGGTTTAATAATAATTTTTGTTGTTTTTTGAGAGGTGAAATTCTTCCTTTGTTCCTTCTTATCTTTGATGTCAATTATTTGCTAATCAATTTAGGATGGGATAGTTAAATCAACTCATTCCTATATTTTCTTTCTGGATGTTAGTTATTCGGTTATCAATTAAACACGGAAGAGCTAAATCGACTTGCTTTATTGTGCGTCAGATGTGACACAAATTTTAGTCTCGGTGAAGAACTGCTGGTAAGAGAGAATGAGTTTGGTCCTCTTCAAGGTCGAAACACTCATCCGTTCCAGAGAGCTCCTGCAAAACTAATGCCAGGAGATGGTCAAGAGATTTCCTTTTAACACCTAAATTAGCGCATGGATGGTGGTCATGCACTGGATTGGCTCGCGTGGCATCGGAGAGAGGCTTTACGAGTTTTTAGGACTGTCTCGAGCAATCACTATAAAAATAAATAAATAGGTCTGACATAGTCTTAAGGAACATTTCGATTAAAATCAAGTGGTAATCGTTGATGAAGATTAGGTGCTTTGTTGCTAAATAAAAGCAGAAATATCTATTGTTTATCCTCGCATGTGTTACTCGTGTATTTATAAGATCCAACGTCCATAGTCAGAGGGGCGAAGAAAGTCTTCGTAAAATATTCTAAAACAGGTGTCATGCAAAAGCTAAAGAAAGAAAGGAAAAAAAAAACAGAGAGAGAGAGAGAGAGAGAAGTAGATCGAAGTCCCTGAAAAGGCTTTGCTCCCCCACTGTTAGGTACGATCAACATGCGATCTTAGAGACAGCCTCCTGGAAAAGAAGAAGAAGATCCACCATCGTCACTGCTACGCCATCAGTCATGTCTTCCATGCTCCACACAGTCTCTCTTTCGTGGGTGGGTGCCTCCCTTCTCGCCGCCACCCTCTCCTTGTTCTTATTCTTGCGCTGGACTGCGGCCAAGAAACCCGGCCAACTTCCGACCCCGCCAAGGCTTCCGATCATCGGCAACCTGCACCTGCTCGGCTCCCTCGCTCACCACTCACTGGCAAGGCTGTCCGAGAAGTATGGCCCTGTGATGCTCCTCCACTTCGGCCGCGTCCCTACGGTCGTCGTCTCCTCGGTGGCGGGTGCGCAGGAGGCCCTGAAGACCCGAGATCTGGCCTTCTCCGGCCGCCCACTCTCGAGCCTGAGCGACAGGCTCTTCTACGGCTCCCAGGACGTTGCCTTTGCCCAGTACGGCGGTAAGTGGCGGCAGATGAGGCGCGTTTGCGTCCTCCACTTGCTCAGCCCCAAACAGGTGCGCTCCTTTCGCTCGGTAAGGGAAGAGGAGGTGGCCCGTCTGGTTGACTGCATCCGCGCCGCTTCCGGTGCGGCGGTGAACATGAGCGCCATGATCATCGCCCTCACGTGCGACATACTTTGCAAGGTGGCGTTCGGGAGCAAGTACACCGAGGAGGGTGGAAGCCAAATCCACTCCTTGATGTCGGAGCTATCTGCAGTGATGGGGATGTTCCCACTGCGGGATCACATCCCATGGTTGGGGTGGATCGATTGGTTGAATGGAATGGATGGAAGGGTGAAAAAGATTGCCATGACAATTGATTCTTTCATCGAGAAAGTCTTAGAGCAGCATACGAGTCAGAGAGGCGGCAATAATAATGATAAAGAGGACAGCAGCATGGACGATTTGGTTGATATATTGATCTCCCTGGACGATAAAGAGGACCTTGATGTCATGTCACTCGGCAGGGACAGTATCAAGGCCATTATTTTGGTAGCTCTTTCTTCTCGTCAGCTTTGTTATCCTGAAAAGGATGCAACGCGGGCTAGTTTTGATAGTGTTTGGTGAATGCAGGATATGTTTGCCGCGGGGACGGAGACAACGTACGTGGCGATGGAGTGGGCGATGGCGGAGCTCATGAAGCACCCGGCAGAGATGAAGAGAGCGCAAGAGGAGGTCAGAAGGGTTGTCGGTCCAAGAGGAAACCTGGGAGAGGAGGCAGCGAAAGAGATGCAGTACCTAAAGGCAGTGATCAAGGAGACTCTCAGGTTGCACCCTCCGTTTCCAATACTGTTTCCGAGGCAGACGGTGGAAGACACCCAGCTGCTGGGTTATCACGTCCCACAAGGTACTTACTATGGAAATTTTCTCGACTTTAAAGAAATAAATAAAAGAAAAAGATCAGAAAATTATTTAAATTATGATTTCTATTTCAACTAAGAATATTAAATCGAATTACAGCGTTCAATTGAGAATTTCAATAGGTACCACCTTGTTCATCAATGCATGGGCACTCGGAAGGGATGTTGGGACATGGGAGAAGCCCGAGGAGTTCCGACCGGAAAGGTTCATCGACGACGTCGTCGATTTCAAAGGGCAGGACTTCCAGCTTATACCGTTTGGAGCAGGCCGCAGAGGCTGTCCTGGAATAGATTTTGCAGTCGCCACCATGGAACTCGCTCTTGCGAGTCTGCTGTACCACTTCGACTGGGAGTTGCCGGAAGGAATGAGAGTGGAGGAGATGGACATGAGCGAGTTATCCGGAATCACAGTGCGGAAGAAATCCAGCTTAATTATCGTGGGGAAGACGGTAAGCCAGTAAGTCGTTATCAACATCGTTCCTGTTCAGTTGTCCATCATTGTGCACGGGTTATGGTAATGTTGTTGTTCCATTAGTCGTAAACTATCTCCACGACAGAGACGATGAAGCCAACGGGCTCACAGGAAGCTGTCTGTGGTCTTCTGTGGGATGGTGTTCCCATCTCCTGGGTGTCAGTCTCCATCTTCGGCTAAGTACTCCGAAGAACCTACTATGCTACTTTATATACAGTAAAAAATGTTGAGAAGACAAACACAGCGTGAGATGGCAAGGTTTGTCCGGTATGATACGCACATCCTATACATCATCCAATACACTCGGTACAGGACCTATACCAGACATTTCTCTTTATTTTTCATATTTTTAAGATTTTTTAGAACTCGGTACATATTAATGCATTGACATTGGGCAGCGATCAGTACAATATCTCTTACGACGAAATTGTAGACCTGACGATACGGTATGCTGGCAGACAGCGGGCTGTAGCATAAAGTTCAACAAAATTGAAGCAGTGCTTCAGTGTACAGGTATTAAGTAGTGCTATATCAAGCTGCGAACAAGACTGAAAAGAGTGGATTTTGATTTGTAGGAAATCCGAGTGGAGAACTTCGCGTGGACAACATGTGCCAATCAACAAATTGCACATAAACATAAACTATAGTCCAAGGCTTGCATGTGAAACTTCCTGCATACACTCCCAGATAACGCACAAATGCTGATCTCCGTTTTCTAGTTCCGATGGACACAATAAAATAATGAAAAGCTATTCAGAGATCTGCATCACATTGTTCAAAAGAAACACAATAAAAAGTGGTTTTGGAGTCAAAATCCGATCAATCTTCTTACCAATTGCCAGAGATGATGCGAAGCAACATTGGCTCAAATGGAAGAAACAACGTAGCAAAAATGTCTGTGGTTGAAGAAGCCATGCGACTAAAGCTGGAGTGTTTTAGGACGCTATAAATTGCCACCAAGAACTTCATTTAAACGATGCGCTCCAACTCTCTGGCATAACTCAATGTCTGGTTGATCAGTTGCAGCGCGGGTATTTCTTTGCAAGGTTGAGATTCTTTCGCCTTTTGAAAGAACACACAACCATTCTTGATTTCCCATTCCGGGTGTTCCTGCGTAGAAGTGTGATGTTAGAATCTCTTTATTTTTTAAGTTTTTGAATAATATTTTGTTGAGTTCATTTGGTTCGATAAGAGTCGGATAAAAATTTATTTAATATTTATTTATTATTAAGAGTCAAAATCCTGGTGGACTCTGGATAGAACTCTATAAATAGAGATGTAACTATTTCTTTTCGGCAAGCAATGAAATATTATTCAGTCTTTTGACAAACCCTAGGAGACCGATCCCCTCGAAGTGATCAAGGAAGTCAATCCCCTCGAAGTGATCATCCCCTTTTCTCCCCTTTCTTCTATGATAAAACGCTAGGGTCTTATCATTTGGTATCAGAGCAGTGATCCTCGGTGTTCTCGCTGTAGTTATCATCATCAAAAAAAAAAAATTTCTGTAGCTGCATCCTTCTCGAGCAAGAAAGAAGCCCGGCCAGCGAAACAGAGTCCACTGCTCGCTAGCCAGCGACCACAGCCACCACTACTTCCCGCCCAACGGACCACCCCCTCGTTGATCCTAGCCCTCGACGAACCCCACGCGGACGCCGCCACTATTTCCCAGCCAACAAACCACCCCATCCTGCTCGAGCAAGAAAGGGTCGTCGTCGTTGTTTTCCGGTCAGCAGACCTCCCCCCTCGTCGAACCTTGGTGACGCTACTTCCAACCGTGCCACCACCACTGCCTCTCGACCTTGGGCAGCAACTTCCTCGCAGCGACCGAAACAGGGCAACTCACCGATTGCCCTTGTTCCCAGCCACGCCACCACCGATTCCTCTTCTCCACCGACATTCACAACACCGTCGCCTCCCCCCTTGCTCTGCATCCTTTGCCACAGCCGCTGGTTGCCACCACCGCAGCCTCAACCCCGACCGCTTCAACGTCGCCTCCCCCTTGCTCTGCATCCTCTGTTGTAGAAACAGTGCAACTCACCGATTGCCCTTGTTCCCAGCAGCACCACCACCAATTCCTCTTCTCCATCGGCATTGACAACACCGTCGCGTCCCCCTTTGCTCTGCATCCTTTGCTGCAACCGCCAGTTGCCACCACCACAGCCTCAACCCTGGCCACTTCAACGCCGCCTCCCCTTTGCTATGCATCCTCTACCGCAGCCACCGATTGCCATCACCCCAACCTCAACCCCGGTTGCTCGACAATCGCTCCCTTGGGTCGCAGCAGCTGCAGCCACACCAACGTCGTCACCTTCCATCCCCCGGCGCTCTCACCCCACGCAGTGACAGAAACAAGGCAGCAACTCTTCCTCCTCGCAGCAACCGCAACACTGCCATCAACGTCTGCTTCCTCAGCAGCTTCGCGTCGACAGTGCTGATGCCCTTGACCAGACATCAAAAATAAGAACTAGGGATTACAGATTTGCAATATTATGCAATGGCTACTGATAACTCAGTGAAAGCATAAATTGAAGCATTGGAAATCAGAATTGAGAACTAGCTACAAGAAACCCTTAACGATTTCAAAAAAAGCCTATTGGAGAACTTTAGCAAGTTTCAACAAGGTGGAAGTTCAAGTTCTGCATTAAATAGATCTAGAGATACAGGAAAATAGCCCCAAGAATATGACACAAGCTACCAATGTGTTAAAGTGAAATTTCCAAGATGGGAAGATGGGGATCCGACCAATTAGATCTCTAGGGCAGAAAAAAATTTTGTTTTCACAAAACCCCAGAAGAATCCAAGGTGGAAATAACCTTAATCCAACTAGATAGGGATGCAATCCAATGGTATGATTGGTACACAACTTGCCGTGGAGTCCCCTCATGGAAGTAATTCAAGAGAGGGCTTCTCGTTCGCTTTGGACTATCTGAATATGAGAATGTTGATGGGTAGCTCGTCAAAATTCGACAGATTTCTACAGTATTAGAATATCAAAGCAGGTTTGAACGATTGTCAAATCAAGCCAGAGATTGGTCTGAACGACAACCGGTGGGTACATTCATCGAAGGACTTAATCCATATATTAGATGTGAAGTTAAAGCTTGTCAGCCCCGTACTATGATCGCTGCGATATCATTTGTACGTTTACATGAGGAAAAAATCAGCAGGAAAAATCGTCGAAACAGAAGTGACAACAAACATATGAACAGTAAGCTACCCGCCCTCATCTATTCCCAACGGGAACCCTAACACCCGAAGGCTAACCCGAGAAGAACTCAAGGAAAGATCAGCGAAGGGTTTGTACTGGCACTGTGATGAAAAGTGGAGTAGGAAGCACTAATGTAAATAATGACAACTTCTAATAATTGAACCAATTGGAGAGGACCCAGAAGCTAACAATGTGGACTCCGATCATGAAGGTATGGATTCTGATGACGATGTTGGACCTATCATATATACAATGTTTGCATTAGCCGACTACTCCAACCTGCAAACTATGAAAGTTGGAGGAACTTTGGAACATTAGCATGTTACAGTTTTGATTGATACTGGTAGCACTAACAATTTTATGGACAGTATGGTTGTTGATCGATGATTAGCCTACCACATTAAAGACTGTAACAAATTCGAAGCAAAGGTCGTTGATAGACGAATTTTAACTTGTAATAGCAAATGTTCGAAGATAAAGTTGATTATACAGGGCCAAGAGTTGCTTGTGGACTTCTTTTTTATACCCTTGGAAGACTTGGAAGAGGTGCTTGGAATTGAATGGCTATCAACCTTGGATGATGTTTCGTGGAATTTTTCTAAACTAATCATGAAGTTTTTTATTAATGAAAAGCAGGTGATCCTAAAGAAAAGACATGGAAGTAAGGTCACAACTGCCTCTAGCCATCGGATGGAGAGGGTTTTTCAGAAGACTGCAACACCAAAAGGCCAACCTATTGCTTACACTATCAAGAAGTGGAGACCGTACTTACTTGATCAACAGGTTGTGATACACCGCAGATACCCTGTGACTGAAGTGTTGAAATAGAAACTCTCCGAGTTTGATGCTGCTCAACCTTGAGGACAAGGCTGATTTGAAGAGGGAGGAAATTGTTATAATCCCTTTATTTTCTGAGTTCTTGAATAATGTTTTGTTGAGTTTAGTTAGTTCGATAAGAGTCGGATAGAGGTTTATTTAATATTGATTTATTATTAAGAGTCCATGTCCTGGTAGACTTTGAGTGGAACTCTATAAATAGAGATGTAACTATTTTTTTTCGGTAAGCAATGAAATATTATTCAGTCTTTTGACAAACCCTCGGAGGTCGATCCCCTCGAAGTGATCAAGGAGATCGATCCCCTCGAAGTGATCATCCCCTTTCTTCCATGATAAAACCCTAGGGTCTTTTATCATGTGAAAAGAAGACATGAAGTGTTGAGAAAAACTTTATTGATGATCCTCACATATAAGCATAATAATTTCTAATATGCCAAAGAAATTGTAAATTATCTTATATCTGTAACCAGAAGTATCCTAGCAACTGTTGGAATAAGCAATACATCATAAGTAGGGATAGGACTCGAAAAGAATCAGCTACTTCTAAGAAATCAGCTACTTAGGGATAGGCCACCATATTAAAGACCGAGAGGCTAACTACAATTTTAACTACCCAAAAATAAGGAAATCATCAAGTTCCTGACTAAATTCACAAACTCAAATTGCAAATTTTAAATGAAAGTTATAATAATCTCAATCACCTTGTCATATATATATCAGGTAGTTCATGATGGGCAAGATTGCTCTACCTAGAGAATGAAGAGAGCATAACCATAAACTTATGAAACTTGCAGGTTAAAAGATAAAATATAATATAACTATAACATGAATTAGTTTCATGATTAGGAAAAATATCCACAAAAGTCAAAGGATCTTTAACAGATGATACAATCATGTAATTTGCCCTCTCAAGCTGAAATTGCAAACTTTAGCCTGTGTCACCTGCTGGGTGAAATGCATCAGTTTATGACCTTATTCAGTTTATCTTGTTTCAAGAAATTAACAAACACTGGAGAACATAATGCAAGATCAAAAGACTGTTGAATCTCGGATTTTGATGATGAAATTAATTAATAAATTAATGATCTAATCCATGTGTTGAGATAAGTGTTGCAGGATTAACTACGATAATGGATAAGACATAAAGTAGATATTGGGCCAGAGTCAAAGATCGGACGATATGACAAAGATTTCGACAATGTGCCGGAAGCTCGCTGAGAGTTCGTCGGGAGTACGCTGAGAGTTCGTCGGGAGCTTACTGAGAGTTCGTCGGGAGTTCCCCAAAAGCGTGCCAAGAGTTCACCGGAAGTTCGTCGATACTTCATCGGAAGAACGATTGACATATTGGACAAAGATTGCTTAGTTAATGCCTTAATTGTCGTAGTTAAAACTTAGATTGAGTTAGGATTATAAGGTAATCCCAGTAACTCAGTTAAGGGCCAATTGGGCCCAAATTAGGACTGAATTGGGCCAAGAGAAAGGCTCATTCAGTGACCCAAGCCAGGGTCGACGATGGCACCACTTGAGGCTCGATCTCCCAGGTTGTCTGGGCAATGGTACCACCGGTAGTTAATGCTGTCAGACGATGGTACCGCCAGAGCCCAATCTCCGAGGCTCTGTAAGGTGATAGTACCATCAGACTAGGCGACGATACCACCCAATGTCAGAGTGTCAGGCAGTAGTACCGCCCAGTACTGGCAGTACCACCGTCAGTACCCCGGAAACCCAGGATGAGACACTTTTTTACTCCAATTCTGAAACCATTGGGGCCTATAAATACCTCATTCCTTTCTGCATGAAAGGGTATCAAACTGTGGACAAAATCTTGAAGTGTTGGGGTGTGAAAGAATTGTAAAAGTGCTAAGTGTCCTCCTCTCTTTCTTCAGCCTTGTTATCATTAGAGAAGAGGTGTGAGGGTTGTAAGGGTTGTCTCCTAAACCCGTAAAAAGGAGAAAGCTTTGTAAGAAGATGATTGGTCTTCGCCTATTGAAGGAAGACCATTAGTGGACGCTGTTGATCTCAACGGAGGAGGAATCGTAAGTTGATGTAGGTCACAACAACCGAATCACTGTAAATTTAGTGTGTTTTTTCCTTACTGCTTTCTTTCACTACTTAGCTGCATTCTAAACTTTGCATTTACTTTAAGTCATTATTTTCATTACTTTCCGATACGGGCTTTGTCGAAACGATTGTATCGAAAGAAATTTTCCGAATCAACGAAATTGTTATCGCTGCACTAATTCACCCACCCACCCCCCCCTCTCTCTCTTTCTCTCTCTCTTTTAGTGTCGTATTGATCCTAACAAAATCACTGTTGCAAATAGTTAATATAAAAAGGAGAAACATAATGGAACCTTTTTCTAGTTCATGCTAAAAACACTATAGTAGTCATGATCATCTTAACTAAGGAAAAGTCATACTATTGAGAAGTAAAAGATCAACAGAAGAAAAAAGTATATATCTACAGAAACTTTATACCTCTGTGACATACTCCGAAAGCTCTTGGTCCGTAGAGAACATTAAAATTTTCTTGGCATTATTAATTGACAAATAATCATAGGCTTTTTCACTGCACCCAGCAATCTCATCTCTGCAAGTAAAAGGAACCATGAATTTGCTTTCAAATAACTTGCAAATTACAATTATATAACTGACAATATGGACAGGGCACTTTACCTGACTGTCTTCGCAAGAAGATCCAGGAAATAAACATAAGTATCATGTGGCACGGTCTGTCTCGCACTTAATACACGATTATAAGCACCTTCCATGAAAGATTGTTCCAACTCCACGGCATGCTTGATGCAAGGATTCTCCAAAGCACTTTGTGGAAGGAGTTCAAGTTCAGTATGGAATTCTGCTATTCTGTTTTGTACAAGCAGCCTCAGAAGGTTAAGGCCCAAGATTGGGTACTCTTGGGGTGACGGTGGTATTATGCCACTGTGAAATAAAAGTCATAAAGAAGTAAGATATGGAAGATGCCAAGTAGCCATGCACTTTATACAAATTCACATAACATCTTTATCTCAAACCAACATATAATGAAAATGGATATAATTTTGTAACAGTATCATCACCAAAGATACAAAACAAGTTAATTAGTTAGGACATCATTTTCCCACTGTAACTAGTCAGTAGGAGGAATTTGACCAATACATGAGCACCATACCATAATTATCATAGCATATTGCAGGTCACATCTAGTTGATATACAAAATGATCTACCATGTATGACCAATATGCTGGTGTAATCATTTTCTAGTATAATCTATATGGTCTGCCAGTCATAGTCAAAGTTCAATCTAGTATAATCTCTCTCTCTCTCTCTCTCTCTCTCTCTCTCTCTCTCTCTCTCTCTATATATATATATAAATATATATATATATATAACAGCAAACTTAACAAAAGAATGGATTTCAAAGAACATACCAAGTATCAGTATAGAACGGTTTGAGTTGAAAGAAATCTCTTTCAAAAGTATCTTGATCTTCAGTCTTCACACTCAAGACAACAGCATGCTCATATACATCTCCTGAAAATTCTCCAGCAACAGCAATCATGAATTCATTTTGTAAACAATTTTATTAAATTTAGAAGTTTACAATAATTAATGCAATCCAAAAAGGAAAAGAGAAGTTTTAGCATAATTGAACCGATAAAAATGAGCATTCAAAAATCTCTATAGATGATATACACGAGATACAAACAAAAAACAAGCATCAATGTCAAGTGAGAGTGTGGAAGTTGATATCAAATAGATATGACTGAGGGCTGCATTTGCCAGCCATCATTCAGCTTGACAGCACGTGTGAAATTAAAAACCTTGGATAACAAAGATGAAACAGTCCATATAATGTTCTTTATTTTACTTTCAGGATCACTGGTTTTCTTTGCATAAATCTTTAACGACCTTATTATCCTTAATCTGGATATCTAGAGAATTAATTAAAAAATTATCATACAAGTATAGACAATTGAGAATTTAACTTCAAACTCCCTGACCTGTTTCTCCAGAATTTTCTGAAGGCAGAGACATGCAAAGGATTATGGGACTAAACTGAGTCAAGCAGTTCCACAAAGATTAAATAACAAGTGCATTAGACAAATAAGAGTGTTGACAGAAACAATTTTGATCGTTACATTGTCATGTAAAAGGCCTAAGGTATTGAAAATCTTAAGACACAATTAGCCTAAATTTTGGCAACAATAGTAAAACATGAAATGAACAAAGTGCCAATCTGGAGAAGAAAGAGCCTAGCTGATTACCTAAGTGGATTAATCAGTCCATATTTATAGGTCAGCATCAACATGGAAACCAACTTCAATTTCCTGTTTATCAGCTTTGAAAGACAAGGTGAAAAAAATGATGATGCATAAAGTAGCACATGTGCTTCTTTAGTGTTTCCTATGTTTCTGTAATGCTTTTACTAATGATTGTAATTTGTGGCACAAGGAAGTGCTGCTATCTTTGTGGCCTGGTACAATTGGCACAATCATGTTTCATCGTAGCCAATATATTGATGTCTTTGGCATCAATCAACATGTTGCATGCTGATAACATTTTGACATAAAGTTTCATATAGTCCTGACACATGCCAACTGCCGCAACAATCCTTGGTTTTTTAGATAATAATTGCCCACAATTATAAACTAGATTCCATCAAGCAAAATGTGCAGCATTGATCGAAAACTTTTAGATATGAATTGCGTATAGGAATGAAGATCCCATTAACCAGTGAAATCAAATGATCAATACTATATTGGAAGGCAACATGCTGTCACATAAGTGCTAAACTGCCATACATGCTTCATTAATAACTGAAAAACAGGAAAAGGAATAAATCCTTATGAGATAAAATTTTACTTGCAATTGTCAGTTCCTGGACAGCACTTGGTGTTCCCTGATATGATGGTGGCAAACTAGGAAATTTTGTCAGCAGAACCTGAAAAGTGAACAACAGCTTTTACATACAAGAAATCCTAGAAATATAAGAGGTTTCACTGAGCAACATAATAACAGAAATAAAAACAAAACTAATTACAAATGATTGCATTACTACTATCCTTAAAAGTGATTTATCATGGCCTTGATTATGTAACATAAATATAAAAAAATCGTTATAATGGCCTTCACTATGTAACATATATAAAAAAAAATCCATTGTAAATCCTGAGATTCCAAATAAATTTCACAAAGACATTGTAGGCTAGAAACCATATATTTGACCTATCAATTTGACCACATTAGTAATTGATCTAATTTGCAAGCATCACACCATCCAAGATGACATCCTAGAGGCATGAACTTATCTTAAAAAGAATATAATTTTTTAACTCTCCATAATCCAAACCTAGGATCCATAACATAAAAATTTGAGGACACCAGTTGCATTTAATTCTCATTAACACACACTATCAAACCTATGCAATTTATAATCATTCAACACATCGCTTAATAATCACTTATAAACTCAAAAAAATCATTAACAATCACTTATAAACTCACAAGATCAATGAAACACTATAATCACATCAACATAAAAACTTCAGATTTAACATGAAAGGTCTTTTAACATTTATAACACACACGAACTCATACTTTTGGATAATATTACAAGCAAGGTGTTCTTTACAACAACATCTTGTTAAACCACTAAAAACATGCCACAAACTTCTAATATTCCACTACCCACTACCCACCCAAAACTAACATGAGTGTGAGTGACAAACTAACCTGCAAAATTTATATAGCAACAATGTAGGCTACAAAGCTCAATGATTGACTATCATATCCAATGCATAAAGATGACAAATCATGTGACATAAGCATCAAGGTGCAAAGCATGGATTCAAAAGAATAAATATCATTTCATTAGATTCATACTTGACAAGGGAGCAAAGAACAACATATGAGCATATCAAAAACAAGTGCAAGGAATGAGCTCAAGTGCGGAGTCATATTCAACATTCCATTCAATTCATTGATATCAAAGAAGCATACAAGAACATATGAGCAAATCAGAATCAAAATGTAAGGTATGAGCTTAAGAGTCATGTATGATATTTCATTAATTCATTGATAGCAAGGGAGCAAAGAATAACTTATAAGCACGTCAAGATTTAAAAAGGCGCTCGGGTGAGACGAGGCGAGGCCCGAGCGCCTCGCTAAACTTCCACGCGGTGCGCTTCAAAGAGGCGCCGCTTGGGCGCTCGCCCGAGCCCAAGCGCTGGGCGCTTCGGGCGAGCACCTGGGTTAATCCAGGCGACCGAACCAGGATTTTAGGTCTGGTTCGATCCTGGTTCGGTCTCCGATGGTTAGTTGGTTTAATCGAACCAACTAAAACCGATATCAGCGACAACCCAACCCTAACCCTCGTTGCCGCTCCCGATCCCGATCCCGCTACTCGCCGTTGTCGTTGCTTGCAAACGCTGCCGCTGTCGCCGCTCGCGGGCTCTCGCTGCCGCTACTGCTGCCTCCTTACACTCCCGCTCCCGCTCCCGCTGCTACTGCCTCCTTACACTCCCGCTCCCACTACTGCTGCCTCCTTACACTCTTGCTGTCGCTGCCTCCTTACACTCCTGCTGCCGCTGCCTCCTTGCACTCTGCTCCCGTTGTCGCTTCCTCTTTTCTTAGTCATCACCCCCTTACACTTCCTTCTTCTCCTTCTGTTAACAGTATACTGTATATTATTAATATTGTTAGGTTTATTTGAAATTATTAATTTTCAATACTGTTAATAGATTAATAATATATTATTTTGATTTTAATACTATTATTTTTTATTTATTTGAAATTATTGTTAGGTTTCAAGATAAATGGCAAGTGTACAAAGCAACTCAATAGAGTCTCCAATGGCATCAAAAAAAGATCCTGCATGGAAGTATAATTATTTGAAGGATCCGAAATATCCTAATGCAGTGACTTGCATATTCTACAATAAGACTACTAGATGTGGTATTTTTCGTGCAAAACATCTAATAGGAAATTTCAAGAATGCAGCAGCTTGCAAAAAGTGTCCACCTGAGGTAAAAGAAGAGTTGTTGAGTTATATGAATGAAAAGAAGATACAAAAGAATGAATCTTACGGGAATTTACCAGAAGACAATGTTGAACATCTCAGGAATAAAGAAAAATATTATTCTATGAGTATTAATCCAAGTGGAAAAAAAGTATACGACAAAAAAGGAAAAGAAGTTATGAGTACTAAGAAGGGTAAAAAAGGACCGATGGATCTATATATGTTTCAAGGATCCCAAAAACAACAAGGGCAAGCAGGAGGCTCAAAATTTAGACAAACAAATATAAGTGATACTCGTGATAAAGAAATAAGAGGAAGAACAATTCAGCATATTGCTCGCTTCTTCTATCAGGCTGGTCTTCCCCTTAGTACAACTTGTTTAGATAGTTTTAAGGATATGATTGAAGCTATTGGAAGATATGGTGCAGGATTAAAACCTCTAAGTTATTATAAGATGTGAGTTCATTACTACAAAAAGAGTTGAATTATACAAATGACTTACTAAAGGGTCATAAAGAATCATGGGCAACATATGGTTGCTCCATTATGTCAGATGTTTGGACTGACAGGAGGCGCAGGAGTATAATTAATTTTATGATTAATTGTTCTTTAGGGACTATGTTTGTGAAGTCAATAGATGCTTCATCGTTTATAAAATCTAGAGACAAGATATATGATTTACTTAACAACTTCGTAGAAGAAATTAAAGAACAAAATGTCGTTCAAATCATAACCGATAATGGAAGCAACTATGTTTTAGCTGGTAATATTCATCTTTTGAATTTGTTAATTATTTTATCTTCAATTAAATGTGTTAAACTCTTAAGTCTTATCATTTTTGTTATCCTTTGTCTCAAGTAAATTGCTTAAAACAAAAAAACAACACTTGTATTGGACTCCATGTGCAGCACATTGTATTGATTTAATATTGAAGGATATTGGAAAGATCTTAGAAATCAAGAAAACCTTAGAAAGGGTAATTTTTGTTGTTGGATTTCTTTATAATCAAATTGGGGCTTTGAATATGATGAGAGAATTTACATGAAACAAAGAATTAGTGAGACATTGTGTCACCCGATTTGCTACTTCATTCTTGACATTACAGACCGTGCATCGTCAAAAACATAATCTGAGAAACATATTTACCTTTGAAAAATGAGTGACAAGCAAATAGGCAAAAGAAGCAAAAGGCAAGAGGGCTGCTGATATCATCTTAATGTCATTCTTTTGGAATCATATAGTTTATATATTAAAAGTAATGGGGCCTCTTGTTCGAGTCCTTCGATTGGTGGATAATTAAAATAAGTCTGCAATGGGATATATTTATGAAGCTATGGATAAAGCAAAGGAGACAATTAAAATATCTTTTAATGAAAATAAAGAAATATATGAGAATTTTTTTACAATTATTGACGAAAGATAGAATTATCAACTTCATCGTCCCTTACATGTAGCAGGATATTATTTGAACCCTGAATTCTTTTATAAGATTAAATCTGTTGGGTTTGATGCAGAAGTTTTGGATAAGTTATATCAGTGCGTTGCAAGATTAGTTCCCAACCTTGAGGTTCACGATAAGATTATTCATAAATTATCTTTATATAAAAATGCCGAAGGTCTTTTTGGAATTCCAATTGTCGTTCGATCCAAGACAACTATGTCTCCAGGTATTAATAGCTTGATATAATTAATTTCATATATATTATGTTACTATATTATTGCTAATAATAACATAAATTTTGCAGCTGAATAGTAGAGTCTATTTGAAAATTCCACCCCAAACTTACAGCAATTTGCTATCAAAGTACTTAGTTTGATATATAGTGCTTCGGGTTGTGAGCGAAACTGAAGTGTCTTTGAGCATGTAAGGATCACTAAATATTTTTATTTTAATTAATTTATTTATTTAGATAGATGTATTAATATATTTTTAAATTATATAACATGACAGATTCACTCGAAGAGAAGAAATCGATTGGAACATCAACGATTGCACGATCTTGTTTACATAAAGTATAATCAAGCTTTGAAGGCTCGTCATGATTTGCAAAATAGATTTGATTTAATCTCATTACAAGATATTGATGATTCAAATGAGTGGTTAGTAGAAGAAATGGGTGATAATTTGCAAGATGCTGAAGACGAGCTTGTATTTGAAGATGATAGATTGACATGGGGAGATGTAGCAAGATTTTCAAGTGCTGGACAATAACAAACATATACAAGACAGATATCAAAGAGAAAAATGAGTGCAAAAGCATCAAGCTCGGCTCTTGCTATTGTTGAAGACATAGAGAATGAAACATATCTTGATGAAGAGGAAGGAGTCGAAGGACAAGAGGAAGAAGACGAATTCAATGAAGATGGTTTATGTGAAAATGACAATAATATTGATTATGATGAATGACTTTGATGTAAAATTTTATTGTTTTAAATTTTGAAACTTTTTGTTAATGTGACATTATGATTTTGTATCTTAGAGTTTCTTAATTTAATAGCATATTTTTATTTAAATTTTTAAATAATTATATTTATTAATTATATTATATATTTTTATATTTTAACGCCTCACTTCGCTCGGACGAGCGCCTAGCGTCTCGGGCGTGGCGCCTAGTGCTTTTTAAATCACTAGTACGAACTCAAGTGTCATATTTGATATTTCATTTGAATCATTGATAACAAAGAAGCAATGAGCAACATATTAGCAAATCAATATCAAATTGCAAGGCAATGAGCTCAAGAGGAGAGTCATATTTAACATTTCGTTCAGTTCATTCATATCAAAGGAATGCATAGCAACACATAAGAATGTCCTTTGGCATCATATCAAAGGAACATATATGGTAAAATTAGATCATAGCATAGCACAATACTACCCATTTCTAGGTGTCCACTAGTCTATAGCTCATCATGGCTCCACAACATAACAAAATCCTTTTTCCATTTCTGGCAAAGGGTCCACACTATCTCACAAATACCGGAGTACAAAAATATCATTCTGATCAAGGAAGTGAAAATGTACCAAAAACACATGTGAAACAACAAAAACATATATATGCATGTACAAAGAAATATCAGAGATAACTTGAACATATGCACAATTCATTCAATTATAGCCAAGATCAATGACTAAGAGAAAAAATAGTTTAATCTGCAACATGAGTCTCATTGAGGATTCTTAGCTAAAATCAAGTTCCAAAAAGTAGAAGCAAGAATTGGTAAATTTGAGAACTAATCTATTCTGGCAGAATCTATAAGGTAAATTACACGAGATGTTCGGATAGGCAATTATGCTCCAATTTATTCAAACAAGATATTGTTCGAAAGATATACGAGTCTACTTTCAAATAAAATAGGTTTTATAAATTAGAAATGTCTACAAAAACGTACAAGCAATTTAATGCAGACAAGCCAAAACATATCCTCTTTGTTTAGCAGAATTCAAGAGATCAAAAGAATTCATCATTCGGACAGCCATTTGTCCTTCAAATCATTCAAATAGGGTATTGAATGAAAGATATTATAGTTTAGTTTTCATCCGAAGATATTTTACTTGATTTAGAGTTTTGTACAGAACACGATAATTAAAAAAGGCAACTCGAATCATTTTGCCTCTATTTCACAGAATTCGAGAGATCAATTAAAATAAATATTTTGATAGACAATTGTACTTCAAATCAGTCAAATAAGGCATTGACAAAAAGATAATCAAGTTTCTAACAAAAGAGAGTTTGTTCAATTTCAAGCTTTGTACAGAATATTATAGTTAAAACAAGACAGATAGGTCAAAATTTATAAAATTCCAACATTACAAATTTACAACTCAATTGAGGTTGATGCTATCAGAAAGAGGCAAAGCTTTATAAATTATTCATAAAAAAGAAGGAATCAAAGATAACACTGTAGAATACGATAGAACACTTGCCTTAAAAAGCTAATCCCAAAGATGTTCAATTACCCCGAATTCCTTAACCAAAGCAAGAAGAGTTTGCTTCTTCTTCTCCACTTTCTTCCATTCTTCCCTTCACTAGATAAAGGGCAACAAGCTTCTAACTTGGTAATCTTTTTTCACTTTTGTTCTCTAATTACAAGTGTATAGATAACACAAAAGGTAGTAATGTGGCAAGAATGCAACATAGAGGCATAGGTGTCAACAGTTTAGTAAGCATGGATGGCAAACTACTTTATTTAGCTAGTGACATGTACTCCACTTCCTCTATTCTCTCTTTTCTTTTTATATTTTTTCTTCTCCACTAACCTAATATGAAAACTTCACAAATCATATCCAAATTCTAGGATTCACAATTAGGTCCCTAGCATTAATCCTCCAATATAAAATTACTTAATACAAGAAATTATTAAATAAATTCTCACATCAAAATAATAATAAAAATTCATCATATCATAAATAATTCAAAAATGAGAGATATTACAGCAAGAACTACTAAAGATCATTGCATAGGAAAATTATAATAATGAGACTAGTTATGTGAAAGAACATCAAACGAGGTAGGGTTACTAATAGAGATAACCTTGGGGGTTGGGAAGGTGAATTTTAGATTATTTTCAGCTTCTACAGAAGGATTAAATTTAGGATTGATTGGTTCAAAGACATGGGTATATAGCTGCACAGAAATAGAAAGATAAAAAAATCTTTCTGAATCAAGGCAGAAGTAATGTCTTCAACAATCTGCGCTTCTTATAGATGAAATAAAAGGAGTTCAAACAGAAAGATCCTTGCATGTCATCAAAGATTATAACTACATTGAGATTAATTGTGCAGATTTAACACAAAGGTAATGGTTCACAAGGGCATGAAACTCTAGGTTGACTGATTAAGAATGTCAAATAGCATCTCAAGAAAATGACTTGAACCAGCATAATGTCAAGGAGGTAGTATCTGAATCACTATAATTCATTCCCAAGAGGTAGAGAGATCCTGTCTCCTACAGAACACTTATACACTTAAAAATAGTAAGCCTACTACTAGATGGATAGATTTTTCATGGAGCATACTCAAATGGTTGCTAATGATAAGATAATTCAGTTTGCTTTCCCTCACATGGCCAGTCTGGAGGCAGCTGGTGTAATAGATATATTTTTTAAAGGACCTAATTGCAAATGATAACTTAAGAAGGGTCAAATTGACCCTTTAAAAAAAGAAAAATAGAGAAAAAGAAGCAGAAGAGAAGCGAGAAACAGAGGAAGAAAGAGAGAAAAATAAATAGAAAGAGGAAGAGGGAGAGAGACAAAGAAGGAAGAAATTTACCAAGCCTTCATTTTGCCACCAAGGAAATCATATGAGAGCTCAGAAAATCAAGGAGGTAGTATTTGTAGGAAACTGTAATCGTGCTCATGAGAAAAGATGACAGAGGAAAAGAAAAAAAATGTCAAGATGACAAAAAAGAAGAAATTGACAAAATTCTGGAATAAAAAGAAAATATGACTATTTATATATATATATATATATATATATATATATAATTTGAAAATTCTACATATGGTGTAGTTGTTTATGTTTTATGTGTGATTAGTAAATTATATTTTTGTATAATTAGGATAGGGCATCTTGATTATTGAGTGAGTTTAAGGATCCATGACCAATGAAAGTATCCAATAACTATCTCTAGCTTGTTTTGAAAAGTAATACTACATTTGTTTGCATTTAATGTATAAATTTGCAAATTGTGAAAATATATTATTTGCACCTATTAAAGGAAATAGGTATTGGTTTTCAAAACTATCTGTTTTGATAATATAATTATTGAAAAATATTGAAAAATATTTTTAGATTTAAATGTTTTATGAGTCTGTTACATTTGAAGTAAAGTGTAAAATGAATATGTACAAACGTTAGTTTGCTAAATGCATTTGATACCTTATATTGCATGACATTCAGTTGTCTAGTGGGTATCACTATGATCAGCACCCTAAACCCTACAAAAGTTATATATTGGTATATGTTTTAGAAACTAAAACGTGACCCATGGATAAATATGTTACCTACAACATAGGAGGTAAACAAACTTCTAGATCTTGTCACAAAATATAACATGGTCACAGCCATTAGTACTACTATGGCTACTATTCTACCATATACCTTCAGCTATAGTAATGTTTATTTATGAATTCAGATTTGCATTCTTAGATATATTTATTTAATTTGCGAACAGTTATCGGTAGACACTTATAAGAATGCACCATCTATTCTGATATGTAAGTTAACCGTATATGTGACTTTATTTCTGAAATGTGCTTTGAAAAGATATTCTAAGTACTTCATATGAACAAATTTATAGTTTGAGATGCATATGAAGGTTGTGTATGATTTTATTTAAATACTAAAAAAATAAAGGACTTAAGGTTCTTGTACCTTTTGTTTTGAAAGTAAGATTGAATGCAAGACCTTATAAGTTTTAAACAAATTATTTATTGGTACATATTTGTGATCATTTTTGTCTAGTATGTGAATTATGATGCTTACTAAGTTGTTGCTTGCTCATATGTTTATTCTTTAATTTTTTTTTTCAAAATCCTAAAAGTAGAATGTCATAGACATGTTTAAGGAAAAAATTTGTGATTCGGAACCCTCTTACGTTTTGGACTTGTATAATATTAAAATAATATGCTGCTTCTAGATCCGATATGGAGATCTTGTAAGTATGTATCTAAACTTGTGTTGAATGGGATACAAGGTTCTTTTGGTCGTTTATATGATTGAATATAACTTCCAGGATTTGTACATGAATTATGTCACTTGTTCAGGTTTACACCTTATAATTTTCATAGGGTTTCTTATGGAAATTGCGGTGTTTCTAGCTAAATTGGAGAGTTAAAGATGATGTTGCAAATAGACACATTACATTTTGGTACAACTAGTATCATTTTATTCTCGAGAAGAAAAGTAATTAATGTAGGTTGTAACCTTTTCAAACAGTTATCTTTGACTGTGTATAAATAAATATACATGAATATAGCAAGCAATTCATGTACTCCAAAATTTTGGTTTCGGATTATTTTTCTACAAGTCTAAATTTCAATTATTTTCCTAAGGTCCATCACATCATCACCTTGCAGGAGTAGGTTCCACGTAGATTTCTGTGCAGAACCCTAAAAAGCTCGAATCAAGCGTTCGGGGGTTTTTTTATCCATTGATCCACAAAGAACAAGGTTAGAAACCGTGCTAAATCTGCAGCAATCACCCAGGGAAACCCTCCAGGCGAAGCAATTGAAAGAAGAAGGCACATCTCTCGGCACCAATCCCTTCTAATTTCTGGAAAGAAGGGGAGATGGGAGAGCGGAGCGTACCTTGAGGTGGGAGAGGAGATCGATGCAGGCGCCGAAATCGTTCCTCACGAACGCGGCTTTGAAGCGCTCGAAGAGCTGCGTGACTTCCACCAGCTTCGGATCCATCTCTCTCGTCGCCTCCTCTCTTCCGATCAAACCCCAACCGTCGCTCCTATCTCTCTCTTCCAATCATCATAATCTAATTGGACGGCGATTTACATATCAAAAGGAAAGGTTGTGGGGCTGGGATTCCCTGTCATGCATCATGCAGGATTCACGCAGCCGGCCTACAGAGGTTTCATGGACCTCATATCAACTTAGCCTTTAGAAGTTGGCCCTAATTGGTCCGAGATGTGACCACTTTTTAAGTCCCAATTGGATTCACATAAATGGGTCGGAGTGGGCGATGCAATCCACCCGTGAGTCTCATTAACGGGTCCAGTTCGAACCTCCATCAAGTACATCAAGGACTGGAATGTGAGTCGCGTTAAACAGGCTTGGTCTAAATTTACTTCTGCTTGGGCCTAAGTGGGCCCAACTAAGATCATAAACCTGCTATAAAGTGATGCACATATAAGTTCAGCAAATCATTGTATTGTTTCTATCATTTTCTTACCAAATATGTTCAAGAAGTTTAAAAGGTGTGCAAGTCCTAACTTAGAGAGCATACTTGAGAGGACATTTTATAATGTTGTTTCATGATCGTTTGTTCAAATATGTGCACTAATATTTGAAATGCACCTCTTTTCATTTGGGTGAGATCGATATCAAGATGTTATCAATATAGTATCAGGGCTATTGGATACATGACATCAAAGTATTGTCACATGATACCATACCGAAATATCGATTACGTAGCATCAAGATCTCGATTATATATGATAAGAGAATGATGATATGGTTGACACCTTGCCATATAGTCGACATCTTGGTACTATATAATTAACGCACTAGTGTCATGTGACCAACACAAGGATATTTGACAACTCGATGTCATATTGGTTAATATCTCGACATGGTACCCCTTTTCAGACATTACAAACCGTATTCACAACTTCTGTACATTCTTCAAATTTGTGTGATATAATTTCACTATAATTAAGAGAGGTATATAATTATCCCTAATATTAATACACATCCTCGAGCATAACAATCATGAAAATACCCATAAAAGACCACCTCATGTGTGTTTTCTAAGCTAAAACACTCGAGTTTTCTTACGTTTAATCTTTGAAGGACTCAACACGGGTGACACCTCGTAAATACGTCTAACTTAAAAATCGAATGAGCTATATAAACATACCCTCGATATAATTTTATAGAGTTCGACATCTTAAAGAATAAAGGGGATTTGATACTTTCTCAAATCCAATCATGCATATTAAAAATTAGCACCAAAGAATAGTTCCATTTTCTCCAGAATATATGTTAACACTTGCAAAATTAGCAAAATCAAGATACATATGATTTGACGTTGGTTGACTTTGAGTTGATTAACTAGAATATGTATTAACACTTGTAAAATTAGCACTAGAGAATAGTTCAATATATGTATATTAAAAATATTTTAAAGATTTTTTTCTAATGCTCGTGCTAACGTGATAGGCCTAGTTGATTGATTTTATGATAATAGATGCTATCATTTGCATGGTTTTCCTCTGGATACAAATTCTATAAAAACAAAATCAGAAGATAGAACAGAGGCATTTGTCAACAACGTACAGTCAGTCAGATACTCCCAACTTTCATGCATGAACAAAATCAATAACTTTTGGCCCTCTTAAGCAATGGTAACACTCAGGCAAAGGCAAATGTTATAGGTTAGTCTATTCCTTTTTGTCTTTCATCTCATATTGATTTTATAATTTCAAATAAATGGATCATTGATAGTGGTGTTACAGATCATATTGCCTCATCCCTAAGTCTATTACACAAAATAAATATCTCTTCACATTCCTATGTTGGACTATCCAATGTAAAAAAGGCACAAGTAGCTTCTATTGGTTTTACCAAACTTGATCGTGAAATTATTCTTTCAGATGTTCTTTGTGTGTCTTTCTTTTATGTTAATCTATTATCAATCAGCAAGATGACTAAATGGTTGAATTATTCAATCTTTTTTTTTTTTTTGTCTCTTATAGGATTTGACAACTAAGAAGATGATTGGTCTGAGAAGCAACATAATGGTCTTTACTAATTTTTATAATTTCATCACCTCTAACAAAATAGCTCATAAAAAGCAAACAATACATCTTCACAACATAATCTATGGTATAGATGTTTTGGCCACCCATCCATACAACCTACGAGGCATTTTGTAGAATCGATATATGAAATTTCGATTTGCTCTAATAAATTTGTGATATTTATCCTTTAAGCTAAACAAGCTAATCTCCTTTAGTCTAAATTTAATTTCTACTACTGAACCATTTGAATTAATTTACTGTAATATTTGGGGGGCTTTTCAAGTTCTTTCTCGTTCAAATGCTTTGATACCACTTTTATTATAATTATAAGTTCTACATAACCCTATTTATGTTAGGATCGGAGCGGTACTAAGAGGGGGGGGTGAATTAGTGCAGCGGATTAAAACGTTGATTTCGACAAATCTTTCGTGCGATAAAAATCGGAGTCGGAAGTGCTTGAAAACGTATTCGCAAAATTGTGCAGCAAAGATAATGATGAAATAAAGCAAGTAAGAAGGTTTGCAGTAATGTAAATAGTAGTAATGAAATGTAAACCAGAGATTATGTCGTTTTTAAAGTGGTTCGGTCAAGTGACCTACATCCACTTGCGAGGCCCCTCTTCGATGAGGCTCCCACCTTCCACTAGCAAATCTCTTGAAAGGGAAGGGTGAATACTGTTAGGATCGAGAGCACTAAGAGGGGGGGGGGGTGAATTAGTGCAGCGGAAAACTTTCAGCGATTTAAAAACAAAAGCCGCGTTCGTCCGATAAAAACGATTTCAATGTAAATGTCGATTCATAGTTTGTAGTTTACGCAGTTTGCGTCTAAATGCAGTTTGCGTCTAAATGCAGATTGCGTCTAAGCGCAGTTTGCATTTAAGCGCAGTTTGCGTCTAAGCGCCAGTGCGCGTCTAAACACAGTTTGCGTCTAAGCGCGGTTTTTGCGTCTAAACACAGTTTGCGTTTAAAGCGCAGTTTGCGTCTAAAAGCGCGGTTGCGTTTTGGCGCAGTTTGCGTCTAAACGCGGTTTTACGCCTAAGTGCAGTTTTACGTCTAAGTGCAGTTTTATGCCTAAACGCAGTTTTACGTCTAAACGTAGTTTTACGTCTAAACGAAGTTTTACGTCTAAACGCAGTTTTACGTCTAAACGCAGTTTTACGTCTAAACGTAATTTTTCGTCTAAACGCAGTTTTGAACTTTGAAAAGCGTTTTTATGAATACGAGAAAGCAATTTGCAGTTATAAATGGAATCAAAACATAAGCGTAAACTACGATTGTAAAGATCGCATACGAAAACACCGATTTACGCCCCGGAATGCAGATTCGGGAAGATCAGAACTTAGAGACTTCGTTTAAACGCAAGCAGAGGGCAGTAGCAATGTAGGAGGTTTGCAGTAATGATAAAGTGCTCAAAGTAAAAGCAAACCAGAGATTTAGAGTGGTTGGTCGGTCTTGACCTACTCCACTTTTGGCTTCCTCCTCCGACGAGGTCATCGACGTCAACTAGCTGCGTTCCTTCAATGGGCTTAAGACAACTGCCCCTTTACAGTTTCACTCCTTTTGATGGGCTCGGGAGACAACCCTTACATATCCTTTCTCTCCTCTCTTTACAACTCAAGACTTGAAGAACGAAAAGAGGAGAACTTTTGGACTTTACACAAATTTGAGCTCTTAGAATCAGAAAAGATCAAGAAATGGGTGTAGATCACGTATCTTTTCAGATCTTTGAATGGGTGGGGTATTTATAGGCCCCAACCCAGTTCAAATTTGGAGCTCAAAAACGATCAAATCCGGAATTTAGGGATCAAAGTTACACCTCTTTTTTGGAGAGGTTGCACCGCCCAGTGAGCTTGAGGCCCGAGCAAAGTTTGCACCTCTCGTTGAGGCGGTTGCACCACCGAGTCCGCTCGAAGATCGAGCCCCAGGCGGTGCCACCTCCCTGGCGAGGCGGTTGCACCTCTGCCTGGCTTCTCAAGACCGAGCTCAAGCGGTGCTACCTCTCTCGTTAGGGAGGTTGCACCGCCTAGTCTAGCTCGAAGATCGAGCTGCGGGCGGTTGCACCTCCTGGCCGGGGGTGGTTGCACCGCCGGTCTCGGCCAGGAGACATAGCCCGGCGGTTGCACCTCTGGCCTCAGGCGGTTGCCCGCCGGTGCAATCGGGGTCCAAATGGTTAGCTCCATTCGCCCGATTTCAATCTTTTCAGAGGCCCAATTGCCCCAAGATTAAGCTAATGGGATCACCTCCCATTTTCCAACTTAATCAACGTGCTAACTACGATTATATCTAAGACAATTTCTGCAGCTTTGCTCGATCGTCAATCGCTTCTTCCCGACGAGTTTCCGGCGAACTTCCGTCGATCATCCGATGAACCCTCGGTGATTCTTCTGCAGACTTCGGCAAACTCCTGGACTTTTGCGACGATCCACTTGGCGAGTTCCGACGAGCTTAAGCAACAAGCTTCGGACTTCTCGGATCTGTTCTCGCAGAACCTCCGACGGCCGTCAGAACTTCCGTCGAACTCTCGAACTCCCAACGTGATCATGATCTTGACTCGGCGCAACTCCTACTGCTTTGTCTAACTTTCATCGTAGTTAATCCTGCACACTTATCTCAATACATAGATTAGACAACAAATGACAATTGACTTCATCATCAAAATCCGAGATTCAACAATCTCCCCCTTTTTGATGATGACAATCAATTGATAATGGAGTTATCCTTAACTCCCCCTATCTATATGCCATAGTTGAGATAAGTCAACCTTGAATTCAAGACCTAAGAATTCAAGTGACGTATTGATAAGTTAGATCAGTTAAACTTATCAATACTCCCGGTATCATGATGTATCTCTTCAAGAATGATGTCAAGGCTTGACATACATCATCAAGTTTGTATGATTGTGTTTGTAACTATTCATCATGTAATCATATAAAGCTGCGAAGGACTATTACATGATGCACACATTTGAGATTTTCTAGCAAGTTTGCATTTACTTCACAAGATAGGATATCAACTCAAGACATAATGCAAACTATAGCACATGTTCATATATCTCTTGGTGATGCAAGGATGGCATAACCATAACATTGTTTATAGCATAACTCAAGTATTTGCAACTATGACATAGACATGATTATGGCAGTTCAACTATGACATAGACATAATTATGGCAGTGTTTATCAATTCATATGTTTCTCCCCTTTGTCATCAACAAAAAAGCATGATAGCATTATCAAAAAAAGCATGGTAGATGTGATTCCAAAGCAGGTTATCACGCACATAAAGGAAGGCATGACACATATAGTACTTTGAATATCTCTTTTCCTTGTTATAGTTCGTTGTTTGAAGGAGGAAAGTCATTTTTCAAAAAAGTTTTCATAAGAGTGTACACGAAAATCCCATTTTAGCATTCAAAAAAAAATGAACTTCTTACATGCATTGGTTATGAGTAAGCTACTGATTTTTTAAAAACATTTGTCACATAATTTCCAACATGTTATTTGATCAAGTGATGCCAAGGCATGCAATAGTAATCGAGAACGTCAAAAAAAATAATTTTAACTAGATTAAGTATTCTCGACACATCAACATTCCTAATTCTCTTCTTATGAAATCAAATTGTTCTTCACTTAGGGGTTTTGTAAAGATTTCAACTAGTTGATGTTTCGTATCAATGAATTCTATGATTACATCATGATTCGTAACATGATCTCTCGTATAAAGTGATGTGTCGATGTCAATATGTTTTGTTCTTGAGTGTTGTATAGGGTTTTTTTGTTAGGCATATTGCACTTGTGTTATCACATTTAATGGGAATATTTTTAAGATGAACTTTATAATCTTCTAAGGTATTTTTCATCCAAACAACTTGTGCAATGCATGCACTTCTTGCAATATATTCAGCTTCGATTGTTGATAGTGCAACCAAGTTTTGTTTCTTGGATGACCAGGAAACAAGGGCATGTCCTAAGAATTGACATGTTCTCGATGTGCTTTTTTCTATCTAATCTACAACCAAATAAGTCCAAGATCAAAGATAAGCGAGTTAACTCAAGCTCCTCGATTTTGGGTACCATAATCCTAGATTTATGGTACCATTAAGATATCGAGTATTCTTTTAACTACTTTGAGATGAGATATCTTAGGGTTTGATTGAAATCTAGCACAAAGTCCTACACTAAACATTATGTCCGGTCTAGTTGTTTGGGTGAGGTAAAGTAAACTTCCTATCATACCCCTATAGATTTTTTGATCGAAGCTTTCTCCATTTTCATCAATTTCTAACTTAGTGGAGGTGCTCATAAGAGTGAATAGCTTTTGAGTTATTCATATTGAACTTCTTTAGCAAACTCATAGCATATTTGGATTGACTAATAAAGATGCCATTGCTTAGTTGTTTGATTTGTAGACCTAAGAAGAATGTTAACTCTCCCATTAGACTCATTTCGAATTCACGACTCATAGTTTTCGCAAAGGATTCACAAAGAGATTCATTCGTAGAACCAAAGATAATATCATCAACATAAATTTGAACAATGAGAAAATTAGTTTCAAAGTTCTTGATGAATAATGTAGTATCAACCTTGCCTTTTATGAAATTATTTTCAATTAGAAAAGAACTAAGTCTCTCATACCAAGCCCTTGGAGCTTGTTTTAAACCATAGAGAGCTTTAGTTAATCTAAACACATGATTAGGGAGACTATTATTTTCAAATCCAGGAGGTTGTTCAACATAGACTTCTTCGGAAATAAAGCCATTAAGAAAAGCTTTTAACATCCATTTGAAACAACTTAAAATTATTACTGCTAGCGTGGCAAGGAGCATCCTTATGGCTTCCAATCGACCCACAGGAGGCGAAGGTTTCTTCAGAATCGATACCTTCTTCTTGGTTGAAACCTTTGGCCACTAATCTAGCCTTGTTTCTAACCACGATACCGTTTTCATTTTGTTTGTTTTCAAGACCCATTTAGTACCAATAACTAAATGGTCATTTGGCCTAGGAACAAGCTTTCACACTTCATTTCTCTCAAATTGATTTAATTCATCTTGCATTGCGATAATCCATGAATCATCTTTCATGGCTTCATCAATGCATTTGGGTTCAATTTGGGAGAGAAAGGCGGCATTTGCATAAAAGGTTTTAAGAGAAGATCGTGTTTGAACCCCCTTTGATGCGTCTCCTAAGATTAGCTCCTTAGGATGAGCATCTACATACTTCTAATCCTTGGGTAAGGAAATCTGAGAAGTGGATGCGTCCAAGTTGCTAGTTGGAGATGGGGTTTCGTTTAAATTCAAGGAATCAAAATTAACATCATCGTCAAGATCATTTTTTTGTGATTTCAGAAATCTCACAAAAAAAACAACATGAATGGATTCTTCAATAGTTAGAGTTCTTTTACTAAAAGATCTGAAAAGGCTTTAGAAACTGTAGAATAACCAAGAAAGATCCCTTCATCGGATTTAGCATCAAATTTTCCTAAGTTGTCTTTTTCATTCAAGATAAAACACTTACACCCAAAGACTTTAAAATATGAAACGTTGGGTTTTTTATTGTTCCATAACTCATAGGGAGTTTTGGTTAGTAGAGGTCTCACTAGAACTCTATTTAAAATGTAGCATGCAGTATTTACGGCTTCGGCCCAAAAATATTTGGGTAGGTTGTGTTCATTCAACATGGTTCTTGCCATTTCTTGTAAATTTCAATTTTTTCTTTCTACAACTCCATTTTGTTGAGGGTTTCTAGGAGTAGAGAAATTATGGTTGTATCCATTGAGTTCACAAAATTCACGGAAATCATGGTTTTGAAATTCACCACCATGATCACTTCTAATTGACCAAATCATAGAACCTTTCTCATTCTGAGCGAGTTTGCAAAACTTGGTAAAAGATCTAAGGCATTCACTTTTTCTGTTTTAAGAAGTAAGTCCATGTGTATCTGCTATAGTCATCCACGATGACGAAAGCGTATTTGCTACCTCCTAGGCTTGATGTGGAGATGGGTCGAACAAGTCCATATGGATCAATTGTAAGGGCCTAGAGGTGCTTATTTGATTTTTTAGATTTGAAGCTACTCTTAATTTGTTTACCTAATTGGCGGGCATCACATACATTATCTTTGATGAACTTGATATGAGAAATTCCTCTTACAAGTTCTTTGGATGATATTTGAGTGATTAGCTTCATGCTAGCATGACCTAATCTTTCATTGCCATATCCAAGCATTTTCATTTAAAGCAGAAAAACATGTTTCATTACATAAATCATTGATGTCAATAGTGTATACGTTATTTTGTTTTAATGCAATCATAGATATGTTTTTTTGTGTGGTTTTTTCAATGATGCAAGCATTAGATTCAAATCGATAATATATCCTTTATCACACAATTGACTAATGCTCAGAGGTTATGTTTTAGACCATCAACTAGCAAAACATCTTCAATAGAAAAGTTGGATTTGTTACCTATGGTTCCTTTGCCAATGATTTTACCCTTGTTGTTGTCTCCAGAAGGTGACATATCCTTAAATCTATGCTAGTGAGCTTAGAGAATTGGGATGGATCTCCGGTCATATGCCTTGAGCATCCACTATCAAGGTACCATCTCTTGCTCCTAGCTTGCGATGGTTTAGTTTTCTACAAGAAATGATGATGTTTAGGTACCCATTTGCTTTTTGGGTTCCTCACAAATAGATCTATATTTTCTATCATGTTGCATAGAATTTGTCATGGTTCCTTTAGGAACCCAAATCAATTTGTTTAGACTAAGTTTCTGAATGGACAAGAATCGTCACAGTGTCGAACTTGCAACAAAAGTTGCATTTGCTTTGATGTCTAACATGTAAGATGGGGCCTTTTTATTTAAGGTAGTTGGATTTTGGTGAGGACTCCTCACAAATCCAATCCCACTTCTTTTGGGAACATGACCCTTGTTTGTAAGGATCATGTTTAATGACTTGCTACCAACCTCGAATTTCTTCAAGGTGTCATTAAGTAGTAAGTTTTCTTTTTGAAAAGTTTCTAGATCATGGCATTTTATGCATGAGTTTAAACTATCACTATGTTCAGCATTTAACTTATCAAACTTGTAAATAAGACTATCATACTCCTTTTTTAGCAATTTGTATTTACCACTAATAGTCTTACACTCATCAAACAATTCATGGAAAGCATTTAATAATTCATCGAATGATAAATCTGCATCTAATGAATTTGTTACCTCATCTTGATGGCCATTAGAGCGTAATGAGCAACTTGCTCGGTGTTGGTCTCCTCTTCTTCGGGATTTCGAAGTCAGTCCCATGTTGCTTGAAGAGCCTTCTTCTTTGATGTTCTTCTTTTGACTTGGGGACAATCACTCTTGTAGTGTCCCGCTTTTTTACATTCATAGCAGATCACTTGGTCCTTCTTGGGTTCAAGTTTATTTTTTAGATCATTCTTAAACTTGTTTCTTTTAAAGAATTTTTTTAAACTTTCTTGTTAAAAGTGCCAAGTCATCATCACAGTCCTCATCACTTGAGTTTTCTCTCAAGTGGCATTCAGAAGTTTTAAGTGCCATATCCTTCCTGTTCTTTGGAAGGATGTCTTCTTGCTCTTCATGAGCTTTGCAAGTCATCTCGTAGGTCATTAATGACCCGATTAGTTCTTCAAGAGGGAAGTTACGCAGATCTTTTACCTCTTGAATAGCAGTGACATTAGGATCCCAACTTTTAGGAAGAGATCTTAGTATCTTATTTACGAGTTCAAAATCCGAAAAACTTTGTCCGAGTCCTTTTAGACCGTTGACGACATCCGTGAAACGGGTAAACATGTCGCCAATGGTTTCACTCGGTTTCATTCGGAAAAGTTCAAAAGAATGCAGCAATAGATTGATTTTTGACTCTTTCACTCTACTTGTGCCCTCGTGGGTCACTTCAAGTGTGTGCCAAATATCAAAGGCAGTTTCGCAAGTTGAAACACGATTAAACTTGTTTTTATCAAGTGCGCATAATAAGGCATTCATAGCCTTTGCATTAAGAGCGAAAGCCTTCTTTTCCAATTCATTCCAATCGATCATTGGAAGAGAAGACTTTGAAAATCCGTTTTCAACTAGGTTCCACAGTTCAAAATCCATAGAAATAAGAAAGATCCTCATTGGTCTTCCAAGAGGTGTAGTCCGTTTCAATTGAACATGGGTGGGCGTGTAATAGAATGCCCCTCTTGGTTTCCGGCGTATGCCATCTCTCTTGGGTTTTAATCCGTTTGAGAGTTAACCTCGCCTCGATACCAATTGTTAGGATCGAGAGCACTAAGAGGGGGGGTGAATTAGTGCAGCGGAAAACTTTCAGCGATTTAAAAAACAAAAGCCGCGTTCGTCCGATAAAAACGATTTTGATGTAAATGCCGATTCACAGTTTGTAGTTTTTACGAAGTTTTGCGTCTAAATGCAGTTTCGTCTAAATGCAGATTGCGTCTAGCGCGTTTGCATTTAAGCGCAGTTTATGTCGGGGCGCAGATTGCGTCTAAACACAATTTTGCGTCTGTTTAGGTTTGCGTCTAAAGCGCAGTTTGCGCCTAAACACAGTTTGCATTTAAGCGCAGTTTGCGTCTAAAGCGCCAGTTTGCGTTTGAGCGCAGTTTGCATCTAAACGCAGTTTTCACGCCTAAAGTACAGTTTTACGCCTAAGTGCAGTTTTACGCCTAAACGCAGTTTTCGCGCCTAAACGCAGTTTTTTTCGCCTAAACGAAGTTTTACGCCTAAACGCAGTTTTTGCGTCTAAACGAAGTTTTACGCCTAAACGCAGTTTTACGTCTAAACGTAGTTTTGCGCCTAAACGTAGTTTTACGCCTAAACGCAGTTTTACGTCTAAACGTAATTTTACGCCTAAACGCAGTTTTGAACTTTGAAAAGCGTTTTATGAATACGCAGAAAGCAATTTGCAGTTATAAATGGAATCAAAACGTAAGCGTAAACTGCAGTGTAAAGATAAATCAAAAAAACACCGATTTACGCCCCAATGCAGATTCGGAAAGATCAGAACTTAGAGACTCGTTCAGTAAATGCGTAGAGGGCAGTAGCAATGTAGGAGGTTTGCAGTAATGATAAAGTGCTCAAAGTAAAAGCAAACCAGAGATTTAGAGTGGTTCGGCCGGTCTTGACCTACTCCACTTTTGGCTTCCTCCTCCGACGAGGTCACCGACGTCAACTAGCTGCCTTCCTTCAATGGGCTTAAGGCCAATTGCCCTTTTTACAGTTTCACTCCTTTTGACGGGCTCAGAGACAACCCTTACAGATCCTTTCTCTCATCTCTTTACAACTCAAGACTTGAAGAACGAAAAGAGGAGAACTTTTGGACTTTACACAAATTTGAGCTCTTAGAATCATAGAAAAGATCAAGAAATCGGTGTAGATCAGATTTTTCAGTGTTGAATGGGTGGGGTATTTATAGGCCCCAACCCAGTTCAAATTTGGAGCTCAAAACGATCAAATCCCGAATTCCGGGATCGGCGGTTGCACCTCTTGATCGAGAGGTTGCACCGCCTCGGGCAGAGCTTCGAGATCGAGCCCAGGCGGTTGCACCTATTCGTCGTGGGCGGTTGCACCACTCGAAGTCCGCTCAAGAAGATCGAGCCCCAAGCGGTGCCACCCTCGATCGAGGCGGTTGCACCTCTCTTCGCCGAAGCTCAAGACCGAGCTCAGCGGTGTTACCTCTCTGTTGGGGAGGTTGCACCGCCCAATCTAGCTTCAAGATCGAGCTCGGGCGGTTGCACCTCTCGGCCGGGGCGGTTGCACCGCCCAGATCTCATTGGAGACATAGCCCGGCGGTTGCACCTCGGCCTAGGCGGTTGCACCGCCTGGTGCAATCAGGGTCCGAATGGTTAGCTCCATTCGGCCCGATTTCAATCTTTTCAGAGGCCCAATGCCCCAAGATTAAGCTAATGGGATCACCTCCCATTTTCCAACTTAATCAACGTGCTAACTACGATTATATCTAAGACAATTTCTGCAGCTTTGCTCCGATGCGTCAATCGCTTCTTCCGGTGAGTTTCCGGCGAACTTCCGTCGATCATCCGATGAACCCTCGGTGATTCTTTCTGCGGACTTGCGGCAAACTCTCGGACTTTTGACGATCCACTTGGCGAAGTTCGACGAAGCGCTTTGGCAGCAAGCTTCGGACTTCTTCGGATCTGTTCTCAGAGAACCTCCGACTGACCGTCGAACTTCCGTCGAACTCTCGAACTCCCAACGTGATCATGATCTTGACTCCGGCAGCAACTCTGTTGCTTGTCTAACTTTCATCGTAGTTAATCCTGCACACTTATCTCAACACATAGATTAGACAACAAATGACAATTGACTTCATCATCAAAATCCGAGATTCAACAAATACCCCTCTTACAACTTTTTACAAGCGGTTCACTCTCTTACAGATTTTCAGCAAGAAAGAAGGAGGTGAACAGTTGCAAATTGAAAACAAGACTATCTAAGACTTTTCTAGGGTCTTTCTCTCAAACAATTGCTGCTCAAAAAGTTGTGATCTCAGCTGAGATTTGAGGGGTATTTATAGGCCTAAAGAAGATTCAAATTTAGGCTCCAAAATTTGAATTCTCTTGGAGTTCCGATCTTTGGCGGTGCCACCACTGTCGGTTCGACCGACGAAGGTCTGGGGTGCCCCCCCACAAGATGTTTTCAACCCACTAGTTGGGCTTCAATCTTGGCCCAAACTAGTCGAACTTCGGGCCCAATTGGCCCTCTCATTTGGGTTATAGGATTAATACCTAATCCTAACCCTAATTAACATACTAACTACGAATTTAAAGACATTTTATAAGCTATTACAAAGTCCATAAGTCAAGACTTCTTATGGCGAGCTTCTGACGAACTTTCGGCGGTCTTCCGATAAACTCTTGGAAACTATTCTACGGACTCCCAGCAAGCTCTTAAACTTCACAATTTGATCTTGGCGAGTTCCAACGAGCTTCTTCAAAGAAGCTCGATCTCTCTCGGCGAAGCCTTGAACTTCCCACCTAACCTTTCGGTGAGATTCCAAAAAACCCCTTGACAAGCTCCCTACTCATTCTCGGCTAGTTCCTAAACATTCGACGAACCTTGGGACTTCCATCGAACTCTCGAACTCCCAATGAATCCTTCAAGGCTTGACTCGCGACTTTGTTTCGCTTTTTATGTCTTTCTCATTATCATAGTTATTCTGCACACACAAACTAAAACTCTACTCCGATCTAGACAATTATTACAACGCGAATCGACATTCCGTTGCCCAAAGACGTCATTGGTTGGCGCTTCGTCCGATTCTTCAAAGAGATCCCCTCTCTTACGGCTTGTTGCCCAATCGGCGGTTGACCTCCGCAACCCCGATATCCTTGGCGCAATTCCGCTCTCCTTGGCCCGATACCCGACGTCCGAAGCCTTCTGCCGTCCAATATCCTGATGTGATCTCCTCCGGCGCAACGTCAATTCCTCCTGCGTTAACTGTCTAATCCTGATCGAGTAGACCTGCATCACTCAAAATGCAATTTAAATTATAAACACATATCAAGTGGTTTCATCATCAAAATACGAGATTTAACAATCTCCCCCTTTTTTATGATGACAATCACTTGATGACGGAGTTAACCTTAACTCCCAGAGTTTAAACAAACTCCCCCTATCAATATGCCATATTGATAGAACATTGAATTCAAGCAGAATTCAAGTCATTGCAATATTCATCATGAATACTTGCAACACATCATCATGAACATATGCATAAAACTTATGCATCACATGTTATGTCATCAACATACTTCTCCCCCTTTGTCATCAACAAAAAGGAGAAGTACCACAATCAAGTATTTGTTACATAGGTTCAACTCATTGCATGAAAAACATAATATCAAGTTTTATCATCATGCAATCTAATGATTAAAGATGTGTAAGTTTAGCATGTTTGGTCTTCTTGAGATAGCTATTGATTGCTTCTCTTTAGACTATAAGCTAGCAATTTTTACGATATACAAGTTTTACTACATACAAACTAACAAAAAATTACAAAAGCAAATACAAGATAGCTTTCTTGTGTAAGCACGATTCTTGCTTCCTATTGCAATATGCAAGTTGCAAGTTTTGCTTCTTTTGCAATGTGCAAGTTTTCAAATTTTGCATCTTGAGCGAGCAATATTTCTCACCCTTTGTCATTGTCAAAAAGAAGGAAAAACCCTTTACATCAATTATGACAAAGGTAAGTATCAATCTCATTTGTGCATCATTATATTTTCAAATTGAAATATGTACTATTTCAAAAACCTTATATTTCATTCATGCACGATATTGAATAAATCAATCAACATTATGAGCGTATCATACATGATACATCATTTTGGTAATAAATCATAGCATTTATCAATATTTTGATTATGATACCAAGCATTCATTATTTAGAGAATTTATGATGCAGCATATATCATCACAATAAAAAGTAATTGCGTACATAATTTCAAATCTTAAATGTTTCAAATCATGATGGTATTAACTTGTCAAATTTCATCCGATCATTCATGATCATAACTTTTCATTTGTATGTATCAAAATAATATCAAGAGTATTTCATGCATAATTTTATATCACCACATAAGGAATATCAAGAAGAAAGTAGTTGGGTGATGCGATAAACATTTCATGAATACAAGGAATATAAAAATCATATCATGAAATATTAGAATATGTGAATACCAAAATGCATAATTTCTTTTTGAAAAACCTATTCATAAATAATCAAAAGAAAATCTTGGGAGATCGATAAATGAAAAAAAAATCTTGATTCATAATAAATCTTAATTTATAAATATCACGGAATCAAGATCACGATTTTGGATAAAACTCATTCAAATTCAAATCGTCCAAATCATCAAAATCTTAATATTACTTTCAAGAGATTCAAAATGATATACATAGATTTATCATAAAGTAAATTAATTTTCAATCATCACATAAGGCATTTAAAGAATTTTTGAAACATAGAAGAATGATTAATTTAAGCATGCAATGTTTCAATCAAATTCAAGTCATGAATAACAATACTTTTATATTGTGAGTATCAATTCATGAATACTAAAAGACATTATTTGGAATTCCAATTTTGCAAGATCAAGATTATGATTTAGATAAAACTCATTTAAATCAAATCGTTAACTTGAAATTCATAATCAAGTCATCAACATCAATTTCGAGATTCACAAAATTAGTAAAATAAATTCATTAATTTCAATAGGATAGAAAATTTATTTCCATTTCATACAATTAATTTCATGTGAGTGTATTCAAGTCTTTTGTGAGAGTTTCAAATCAACATTTACATAAAAAAACTCATGTATGTCATAAAATCATCAAGATACACATGTATGGATTAATCCTAAGCATTATCACATATCATATAATTATCATCCCTAATGTTGCATATATCATTCAACATTTCAAAACATAACATACAAGAACCTTAGCAATATACTTTTCATTATCAATTTTTTAATTTTTCAAAGATGCTAAAAAGAGAAACATGATATAATTTTTGAAAAATAATTTTTTATTTTCTATTCCTACTATCTAAATTAAGCACTCATGAAAAACTTCAAGTAACTTCAAAGTAATTCAAGAGAGTTGAGTTACTTACCTTGTAGTCGAAGCCCATCAAAGCCCAATTCGTCGTTTCATCTTTGGAAGTTTTTGATTCATCCTTGGTTGCCTTCCTCTTCTTTGGCCTCTTCCTCTGTTCAAGTTCATTGTTTATTTTAGATTTTTGTTTAATGAATTTATTAAGATTTAGTGTTCGAAGTTCAAGTTCATCATTGTCCTCATCACTTGAGCCATCGCTCAAGTGGTATTCATTTGTCCGGAGTTCTAAATCCTTCATGTTCTTTGGAAGATGATTTTGTTCATTATGTTCATCGTGTGCATTGCGCACCATTTCATATGTCATCAATGAGCCGATAAGTTCTCCAAGTGGAAAAATATTTAAATCTTTTGTTTCTTGTATTGCCATTACTTTTGATTCCCAAGCTTTAGAAAGTAATCGTAAAACCTTACTAATAAGTTCAAAATTCGAGAAACATTTGCCAAGAGCTTGTAAACCATTGACGACATCCGTAAAAGGGTGTACATGTCAACAATGGTTTCACTCGGCTTCATTAGAAAAAGCTCGAAATCTTGTATTAAAAAGTTGATTTTCGAATCTTTAACTCTAGAAGTGCCTTCGTGTGTGATTTCAAGAGTGTGTCATATGTCGAAAGTCGTTTCGCACAAAGAAACCCGATTGAACTCATTTTTGTCCAAAGCGCAAAATAAGGCATTCTGAGCCTTTGCGTTTAAAGAAAAATACTTCTTCTCCAAAACCCACCATTCGTTCATCGGTTTAGAGGAAGTTGAAAATCGTTTTCAACAATATTCCATAAATCCAAATTCATAGAAATCAAGAAAACTCTCATTCGAAGTTTTCCAATAAGTGTAGTCCAATCCGTTAAACAACGGTGGATGAAAAACCGATAAACCCTCTTGAAAGCCATGAAGAGCTATTTCTCGAGAGTGTAAACCGAAATGAGAAATACCCAGGGCTCTGATACCAATTGTTAGGATCAGAGCGGCACTAAGAGGGGGGTGAATTAGTGCAGTGGATTAAAACGTTGATTTTGACAAATCTTTCGCAATGATAAAAAAAATCGAGTCGGAAGTGCTTAACTTGAAAACGATTATGAAAGTTATACAACAAAGGTAATGATGAAATAAAGCAAGTAAGAAGGTTTGCAATAATGTAAATAGCAAGAATGAAATGCAAACCAGAGATTACACCATTTTTTAAAGTGGTTGGGGTCAAGTGACCTACATCCACTTGCAAGGCCCCTCTTCGATGAGGCTCCCACCTTCCACTAGCAAATCTCTTGAAATGGAAGGGTAAATACCCTCTTACAACTTTTTTTACAAGCGGTTCACTCTCTTACAGATTTTCAAAGAAGAAAGAAGGAGGTGAACACTAGCAAATAAAAAAACAAGACTATCTAAGACTTTTCTAGAGCCTTTCTCTCAAACAATTGCTGCTCAAAAAGTTGTGATCTCAAATTGAGATTTGAGGGGTATTTATAGGCCTCAAGAGGATTCAAATTTAGGCTCCAAAATTTGAATTCTCTTGAGTTCTAATCTTTGGCGGTGTCTTTTTTTGTCGCCGTTCGACCGACCAAGGCGGTGGGCGATGCCACCCGCTTAGCCCAGCGGTGCTACGCCCAGCTCTCTAAATCAAGGCGGTGCCACCACCTACAAGTGTTTTCAGCCCACTAGTTGGGCTTCAATCTTGGCCCAAACTAGTTAGAACTCGGGCCCAATTGACCCCCCTACTTGGGTTATAGGATTAATACCTAATCCTAACCCTAATTAACATGCTAACTACGAATTTAAAGATATTTTATAAGCTATAACAAAGTCCATAAGTCAAGACTTCTTCCCATGAAGCTTTCATGAACTTTCGACGGTCTTCGATAAATAAACTCGGAAACCATTCTCATGGATTCAAGCAAGCTCTTAAACTTCACGATTTGATCTTGGCGAAGTTCTAACGAGCTTCTTAGACAAGCTCGATCTCTCTCGGCAAGTCTCATGAACTTCCCATGAACCTTTTGGTGAGCTTCAAAAAAACCCTTCAAGCAAGCTCCCTACTCATTCTCGGCTAGTTCGGACAAAGCATTTCGACGACGAACCTTTGGACTTCCGTTAACTCTCGAACTCCCAATGAATCCTTCGCTCTTGACTCCGCACTTTGTTTCGCTTTATGTCTTTCTCATTATCATAATTATTCCTGCACACACAAACTAAAACTCTACTCCGATCTAGACAATTATTACAACGCGAATCGACATTCCGTTGCCCGGCACGTCATTGGTTGGCGCTTCGTCCGATTCTTCAGCGCATCGTCCTCTCTTACGGCTTGTTGCCCAATCGGCGGTTGACCTCCGCAACCCCGATATCCTTGGCGCAATTCCGCTCTCCTTGGCCCGATGCCCGACATCCGAAGCCTTCTGCCGTCCAATATCCTGACGTGATCTCCTCCGACGCAACGTCAATTCCTCCTGCGTTAACTGTCTAATCTTGATCGAGTAGACCTGCATCACTCAAAATGGAGTTTAAATTATAAACACATATCAAGTGGTTTCATCATCAAAATACGAGATTCAACAATTTATAGGGTTAAAAAAATCTAATTAATATAAATCAACTAATAAATCAAGAAATATTAAATCTCTATTATTTGGTAGAAATGAAAAAAAAAAGATCGTACCAAAAGATATAAGGAAAAATAAAATGATCAAGCTCTTCTTTTCTTCTCTTTTTTTATTGTTTTTTCTCTTTCTTTTTCTATCGACTTAGAGGTTATAATCCATTAGTTTTCGATGAATTGAAGATTACCCCTTTTTATATAGGGTGGGGTGTGGGGAGAGAGTCCTAAAGAGTTTAGGGCTCTCGAGATTGACACCCCTTGTTGTTATTTTTAATTGATCGCTAAGTTTTTTTTAAATCCAAGTCTAATTTCGATTGGATGTTGTTGTTAGTTTGAGCTAGTCAAACTAGCTATATCTAACTTTGAAATTTAAGATTAGACTCAAGTTGGGATATTGAGATTGAATCATACTGATTGAAATTTGACTTCAACTAGACTTGAGCTTAATTTGAGTGAGATTAAAGCTGACTTAAATCTAGTCCTTAATATCCTATTCAAACTTAAGTTTGGTTCAACTTGGTTAAGATCGATTTAGATTTTCTTGATCATCCCTAATCACTAACAAGAGACTAAGAACAATGAAATAAAAGATTCAATTGGAAACTAAAAAAATGAGAGTGAAGACTTGCCATTGAAGAATCGGTGGCAAACACAAGTAAAAGCTCATCCAACTCAACTTTGGAGGCTTAATTAAAATAAAGATTTGAATAAGTAGGAAGAGGCATTGGCATTGAATTAATTAAAGGAGACATTTGTACTACTCTATCTAACAAAGTCAATTGTACTGCTAAGAATCTAAGTGACGATTGCAAAGATATTGGTGAACAAAATCTTTAGACGTGCTCTTATACCCAATAATTGGCATAAAATACTACACATCTCCATCATCGTTTTTATAGCCATATAGAATGGGCAAAACCATTGGGTTGCCGAGAACAAAGCATCGGTAGGCCCCCTTGGAACAAAGCATGTTGTTGGTATATTCGATGAGGAAAGACAATATATTGTGGATCCAAAGTGGTTCATGACATGCATTGGAATATTATTTTGCTAATATAACATTGATCTTGTTTAGATCTTCGTTTTTACATAAATATGATGTTGGAGTTGGTATTTCTTGATTAGAATTTATTCGGGGAAACAAGTTACTTGAAAGATATAAATTCAAGTATGAAAATAAACTTTTGGATATAATGAGTTTGTTGTTTTGTGTAAATACTCTATGTATCCCAAATTGGCTAGTTAACAGATAGTTAGCAACCAAAATATATAATCAAAATAAATATAATTAATAATGTCCATCATGTTAGAACTAAGAGAAAATTTGATGAAGGTGATATTAAAGAAAAAAAAAAGCATTTGATAGATTTAAAGCGAGTAAAAGAAATTTTTTCTGAGGTTAATATAAGAAAGGGTACAAGAGGCCTCCAACTCAGGTTGGTTTAACTCGAGAAAAAAATTATTTTTACATTTATTATTCCTATGTAGTGAAAAGTTGCATTTTCTTTTTTCATGAAAATAAGAAAGAATGTTGAACTATATAATCTTGCATTCATTATACGCATTTGTGATTTGACTAACTTCTTGAAGTAGCTCAAATCTCTAATAAAGTTTAATTAAAGAGGGATGTTTAAATATTATATGTGTTATTTTTATACATGTAATGAAGAATTAATAAATCTTATGTTATTTGTTATTTCTTTGTAAAAATTAATAGGAGCATCAATAAATCTTATGTTCACTATTTTACATTTAAAGATAAAATATACCTTCATTTGAATTATTATTGTAGCCAACTAAAATTCAGACATTTTCGTGTGAGCATAAAAATAAACGTACTACTATTATATAAAATAAATTTAATATAAAAAATAAAATCAAATAATCATATATCTAAAATTAAGATTACATATCTTTCGATGTCAATTCCAAATACATTTTTGTATGATTTGAGTACGACAATTCGTATGAAGCAATACTAATTTACGAGAAAAATGCTAGACTATTCTTTTTTTTCTCTTACTATCTTTCACAAAATCACGATCAATGATGGAGTAGGGATTAATAGAAAAAAAAATTCCTAAAGGATTCGAGAGTAAAGTGTTTAGGATAAATAATTAGAAGAGTCACTTCTATTAAGAGTATCCCCTAACGAATCATGTCATAAATTACTTACTTTCTATTGGTTGATAATCCTAATCAGAATTTAATTAAAACTTTAATATATGTTAATCAATTAAATAAAATCATATTATCAAATATTTTGTGCATATGAAAGCTTGGAAAAAAAAACAGATCAGAAGTCAAGGCCTTATCAATGTTTATGATTGGATACTTAACAAACTAATTGTGGGAGTGTCATGCCTTTCAACCTAATATTCCTAAGCCTTCTTTTTGGATGACTAGGTCTTTGAAGGTCTTCTCAAGCCAAAGAACTCTTCAGAGGCCATTGACAACACAGTTTCTCCACACCATAGAACACTAGGATAACGCACTTACCAACTCCATGCTATATATAATATTTCAACAACGTTAAGTAGTATACAACTTCATGGATTGTCAAGAGTCACAATGTGCGTAATAATCCCTTGTTTAATGTATTCATTTTCAAAGTATGAGAGAAATGCTAGAAATTAGGAGAAAATATCAAATTTACTACTCATAATTTAACATGACACACACATTACAAATTTGTTAACTAATCGTTTCTTTTATTAAATGATTGTTTTTTAACTTCATGGCTGTTATGACTATTTTGATTTTTTATTCCTTGTAGATTTTTAATGTTTTCGGAGTGCTTCAATCGTCAAGATCTTTACTAACTAAGCTAATTACCATCTTTCTTTCCTTGTAAACTTCACTCTTCGTTTTCATTTATATTCCTTTGGTTTTACTTGTGCTTATGTGAAACTGCTATCACTTTGTTCCTTAGAGATGAAAACTGCATCCTTCGCTTCCCTTAGCTCTGCAAGAACACGTGTGAATCATTTTTACAAACACTTGGTCTCCTTCGCTAAAGTGATGTTCTTGTGCAGAAAAGTTGCTACATTACTCGTGAAGTTTCGGTGTCCTGCGCATAAAGGGTGAGGAGCAGAGAGGAAAGCCTGTAAAGTCTCAACCAAAGTCCTCATTTATCCTTATCCATGAAATCTGTATGGTGGCTATCTTATTCTGACACTTCATCCGGCCTCTCGCTGTTTGAGTATTATTTAAGGATTCTATGAAAGCTGGGTCGGCTGGAAGCTTCTGTTGAATGATAGCAGCCATGCACCGCCGACAACATCAACCAAACAAGTAATCTAATGAAAGGATAAGAGAGCCAACGAATCATCAACAAAGCTGTCAACCAATAGAGGCGCTGTTTGGCCCAGAGCGCGTTGACCTCCATGCTTATCCACTCCTTTGTGATGAAGGTAAACAACAATTCACTTTCCTGAATGCTTGGAAGGTAGCAGGTTTTACTGTCTTCCTACCATAAACTCTTGCATGTGATCTCAACTCAAGTTGATTAACGTACAAACAGATCATGTGCTTCGTGTACCTCTATCTGTTTATTTCATGGGGGACGATCGAGGGAGGTGGCGAAAGCTCTGGTCAAGAGGAGACGAGGAAATGCATGCGCAGTCAAGATCTGTGTAAACGATGCGAGGCTGTGGTGGTCTGTGAGGAAGAAGAGGCGGCAGGAGAAAGACAGTTGAAAGCAGCAGCATTCCCGCTGCTGTTACTTTCTTCGCTGCGTCCACCTTTCTCGAGCTGTGGCCCTGTGGGCGACCTGTCCGATTGCTTGCTCTGCTGCGGCCGCACTCTCGAGTTTGACGGGAGTGATGCCGCAGGGGCAAAAACTCCAACTGCAGGAGTACAAGGAGCATCGGCCGGTGGTGCTGCAACTGTGTAATCTGGAGGTGGAACCCATATGCCGCTGACCACCACAAACTGGGGAATGGGAGGATTGGTGGTGTTGCTGCTGCTGCTGTGAACTGCAGTGCTCGGCCGCCGATTGTGCAGCCGGTATTTCTGCAACAACGAGATCACAAACATGTAAACATCTTCAAAGTTCTCTAGTGCTTTGGTTTGACCTCATTTCAGTGGAAAAGGATGAACAGGATCCATGAATAGATGTTAAATACAATGCTGAACTCTATGACAAGAAATGGAAGTAGTCATCTTCATGTTGAGTGGCCTGAACAATTATTAGGTCCACGAAAAGATGCAGCGTAACATTATATGGTCCATGCAGTTGTTTGCTCAGCCAAGCATGTGCAGAATAGAACATAAAGGGAAAGAGGAAGATAAGCTTATAATAAAAACCTAGCAATTATGTCACGACTGAGATGTTTACTAGTGATTGCCATTGTCCAAATGACCAAACAACAATCTGAGGTGGGAGGGTTCTCGTTTATGTCTATCAGAATTTGTGCTGATAAGTTCCAGGGAATCTGTTCCTATGGGGCAAAAATATCCAAGGAATCTGATGCTTTGCAGACAACCTAACATCATCAAATGCAATGCATCCAACTCAGGGAGGTGCGCATTCTCTACTTTGGTTTCCATTTGCAAGATTCAATAGTGATGAACAGATGAAACTGAGAGAAGAAGAATCGACTTTGGGTAAAGATACTCCCGAACCTGCAAATGGCTCTTGACCTCATCGTTGGTGAGGCCATCCACCTTCATCAGCTCTCTGATCTGCTTCGGCGTCGCGACTGCAAGCAATCAGCTCCAATTCCTCAGAAACAAGATATGTGATGGTAATCATACAAATCGTATGTATATGATGAGAACGGCAGGTGTTTCTTTCATGAACTCGGTGACCTACCATGGGAGCCACCGAGCTGTTTGAGGGCGTGCAGGAATCGTTGGTGGAGCTCCGGTGACCAACACCGTCTCGCCTTCCTATGAGGCTGAGACTGCCCTTCCTTCTCCTTCTCTTCTCCACCAACACCACTACCACCAACTCCTCCTTTTCCACTAGTTGTTGAGCTGGAAGCTGGGATTGGTGCTGCAATATGCTTTTCTCTTTCGAAGGGGTGGAATGCTCCCCCGATCCTCCTGGCATTCACAGCTATCGGTTTCGTCGGAGGTTCCTAACACAGCAAACATCCATCAGATTCGGCTCACGAATAAGACAACATGAAACCTCGGTAGAAGGAAGCAATAGAGATGGTTGTCTCACCACTTTCCCAAATGCGTCCGCTTCCTGATTCCAGAGCTGGACGGATCTAAGCCAGTCCGGCTTCTCATCGGCCCTGGTCGCCGCCGACCCGCTCTTCTTGGCAGCTCCATCGACGCTTCTATCCTCCGACGAAGACGAGCTCGGCTTCAACGGAATGAACTCCTCCAGAATAGGCCCGTCTTCGCTCATCGTAGCATGGCCATTCATCTGTCGTCTTGCACTGTCGATGGCTGCAACCAGTCGTCACTACGTTTCATCAACTAAGACAAATAACCAGAAGAAATAGCGACAACATGAGAGAACAATCGATTCTATATACCGCGCGTGACGATCTGCAGGCAAAGAGGCAGCTCTCTCTGAAACACCTGTATCTTCTTCCGCTCTTCCTCGAGTGCACGAACGTAGTCGCCACAGCTCGGCAGCGTCGCAGAGAAATCCATAGCTTGGTCTGATGCCAAAGATTTGACAGGTATAAGCAGACGACTGCGGGGAAGACCGTCAAGGAAGAAGTTTCTGCTTTGTTTAGAGCTCAAATGATCGAGGGTCAGTGATGGGGAAGAGAGGCGGAATCAGCTAACATGGGGATGGCATGGGGAGGAACGAAGAGGGGAGATCAGAAGAAGAGAGGCGTATAGGAGGGGAAGCCAAGTACGGGGCGTCGCGTGCATATCAGAATCTTTGCCAAGATCTTACAGAACCGTTATATTTAGTGTCACGTTTCGTTATCATCATCCATATCGAGTCATCGATGATAACTAGACGCTAACTGTCATATATATATGTATCGGGATACTCAATTGAGGACTATAACTGGCGTCATTTTGAGATGAAGCGAAGGAAAAGTAGGCGGCTGTTGCGTTGAATATTCCCCGAGCGATTCCGCTGCAATGGAGGCGCTGGCGCGGACGTCAACGACGAGGTGAAGAGATAAGATCGAACGACAAACGGCTGGATCTTCGACACGATGCAAGCAGACGGCCGTGATCCATTCGGTGGGGGAAGGAATCAGCTCAGAATCTTCGGCATACAAGAGGACGACACGCCACATCTGCCAGCCGCGTGTGAGAGAGAGAGAGGTGTGCTCAGTAGGTCATCTTCTTGCAGGTCATCCTCGGCTTGGGCAGAGCTTTCGATGGCTTCTTGCAGCAAAGGATTCAGATTTCTGAGGCAGGACATGGATTGGCCTTTGGGGACTGCCAAGGGGCAACAGGCATCCATTTCTTTGTGCACACGTGACTGGATTGAATCGAAGAGACTGACCCCAACTTCCGAAGAATATGCCTTGTGATATTATATGTCATCCCTCGGGCTGTTCCTTGGAATGGAGTATTTTAGTGGTGGTGGTTAGGTCTCGGACAAGGATGTCATGCAGCCAATGGATTTATTAGTTTCAGATATATTATGTCTGTTCCAATTAGGAAGAGAACATAAAAAAGAAAAAAAGAGAACCCGTCTCCTTCAGTTGGCAGACTAAGGTTCCTGACAGATGAGATTATAGAAGGTGAATAGGTGATTTCTTCTTGAGGTGCTTGGGATGTAGTGCCTTTGGGGTATCTCAAATGCCAAGGTCAAATGACATTTCTGCGAGGCGAAAGTCATACAGACAGCTTATTTATCCTCAAAGAAGAAAGTCAAATGATGCACGAACATAAGGGTTAGGCAGCTTAAATTGTATTTCCACGCCTACATTGAACAGCTTAAATCTTACAATTTCCGGAATAGTATTTACTCTATTCAGAATCACATATTGCTATTTGCATAGGGGCAAATGATTCTCAAACATCATTCGGTCACACATGAACACAAAGGTTTACGGGAACCAATATGGTTTAAAAAAAAAAAAGATTGCTATCCACTAAAAAACCAATGTGATTAAAAAAAAAAAAACTGAGAGAAATGAGAGAAAATAAAGTAATAATTTATCTGAAAAAAATTTAGTGGATAGCAACCTTTTTCTATTTGGTTGAAAATAAGGGAGAATACATGGTATGGTTCAACAAAACCTTGTGTTATCTCCTATATTTTTTCAAATTATCTTATATTATTATCTTCTTATCCTCCAGTAACATAAGAGGGTTATCTCGCTCATCACCATGATCGATCACTGGAAGTCCTCATCCTCATAAGCGAGTAGTCCAAAATTATGAATAAAACTATGTCGCTAGTTCGAGTTTAGCCCTTCTTGTACACTGATTACTAAAGCCTTAAATCATAATGCGAAGGTCATTAAACTTGTCTTCCTCATAATTGAGTTCGTCATAGCTTTACAGTGAGAGTTGTCATTAGTCTATAGTTGTTGAAGCTATGGTTTGAAGTGTTCTTTAGGTTTTTCTCACTAATTTGATATAATATTCTCTCATTCCTTAATTGTTAGAATCATTTGTCTTACAAAACTTTCTTTTAAGTGAGAAAATAGTGATTTTCAAAGTACAACATCTTTAAACTCTTGAACTCCACCGAATGTAACGAATTTATCCGGCTCTAGCTCGACGTTGATGTGTTGGTTTCCTTGGGTTGCCACGATTAGACTTTTGAAAGGCTCTTTGATGAAGTGATAGTTTTCATTTATCATCAGAATTAGGTAGAGAACTTAAGTGAGCAAAGAGATCTTAAGAGAATAATTAAAGAGCATATAAATTCTTAATCAAATGTGTGAGGAAGAATAAGGAATTTTAGAGGGTTTTGGAAGATCTCTCTTTCCAAAAATGCTCCCAAAACTAACTATTATTTAGTTATAGGAAGAGATAAATATATTTTTTATTTTTTTATTTTTTAAATTATAAAATGATTAACAGACCCTAAAAATAATTGTTATCTGACTGTTGAAAGGGGACAGGTCCTTTGCCCCTCCTTTAACTGTTGGGTTATGTGTGAACAGTTATTGTTTAACCCCAACCATCGGTCAAACCCAACATTGACTGAGCTTTTTTGTAAAAAAAAATTATGTGATATGACATATTTCAGAACTGATAAAGGATCTTGAGACTAACATGATGCGACATCTCGGACTTGAACGAGACGACCACATGACCTTCGTGTTGTTCGACATCGTACAAGTCGGTGTCAAATACCATGAAGCGAGTTCGGAAAGTTCGGAATGATGCCGCACGACAGGGACCCATACGGGTCGATCAATGCTCATTTGCAGGATACAAGTCATCTTACTCGGCATCGTACAAGTCAGCGTTGAACACCATGGAGCCGTTCCACAAAACTTGGAATGACGTCGCACAACACCGACCTGTACGGGTCAGTCTGCGCTCGTCTGCAGGGTATAAGCTATCCTCCCCAGGAGTTTACAACCATTAAAGGACTATGTACGATTGACCACCCCTTCGCAAGTATAAAAGCCAACCCCCTGACTAATGTAGAGGGGGAGTTTGCATATTCAACTCACTCTTATTCCACTTAACTCTAACTTAAGCTTTGGAGGGATCGAGTCAGGAAATCCCCCTCCCGACCTTGACCTGAGTGCAAGGGCGGGCAACGAAGAAGCAAGCAATGAGACCCATAGCTCAACCAGACCCAATGCTCACTTCTGCCACCTGAGTCTCCACGTGGGCAACCTTACATATTTAGGATTGGACCGAGCCGTGTTGACTCCTCAACCATGACGTAAAGGTTCACCAATATTTTGGCGCTAGAAGGAGGGCCCGATATCACCACCAAACAACCCCAGCAAACACCCCAGCGAGAAGGTACCTGCCACTATCTCCACCTTCGACCTCGAAGGGCAGCTCCCCACTCTACCATATATGGATGGAAGCGCTTCGGCTTAGACTCTGGGGCAATATTGGCATTTGCTCAAAAACCCTGGGCTCTTACCTCTCGGGGTTGGCGCGGGGTAGTTGGTCGTCTTCGTCGAGGCATTCCTTAATCTCACCTACTAAGTGCAAGCATTAGCTGGGATGATACATACCATGTTGAATCTCGAATTTTGATGATAAGGTCAATTATAAATTGTTTGATCTAACCTATATGTTGAGAAAAATGTGCAGGATTAACTACGATAGCAGTAAGACATAAAGCAGGTGTTGTGCCGGAATCAAGATCGAGTTCTCGTTGAGAGTTTGAGAGTTCATTGGAAGTCTGGACATTCGTCGGAAGTTCTGCCAGAACAACCGAGAAGTCCAGGAGTTTGCCAAAGAAGCTCATCGGAACTCACCAAGAAGATCATCGTAAAGTCTAGGAGCTTGTCGGGAGTCCGTTGGAGCATTGTTGAAAGTTCATCGGATGTTCGTCGGAAGCTCGCTGGAAGAGCAATTGACACACCAGAACAAAAAGTGCTATGCTTATGTCTTAATTGTCATAGCTAGATCGTAAATTAAGTTAGGATTGGGAGGTAATCCCACTAACTTAATTAGAGGCCAACTGGACCCTTGACAGGACTGAATTGGGCCGAATTAAGCAACCCATTTAGCCCCTAAATTCTTGGTCGGTGGTGGCATCGCTTGGAAAGCAGTGCCCCAGGTTATCAGGGTGGTGGTACCACCCAGATTGGGCAGTGATACCATTAGCAATTAATGCTACTAACGATGGTACCACCCCTGTCAGGCGGTAGTACCGCCAAAGCTCGATCTCCAAGCTCTATCAGGCGGTGGTACCGCCAGTACCCCAAAAATATGGGATAAGACACTTTTGACTCCAATTTTGAAGCCATTGGGGCCTATAAAAGCCTCATCTTTTTCTACATGAAAGGGAATGAAAGCATTAGCATAATATTGAGTTCTTGAGTCTTAAAGTGTTGTAAAAGTAAGAAGAGTTCTCCTCCTTCATCTCTTAGCCTTATAACCATCCAAGAATGAGGAGTGAGACTTGTAAGGGTTATCTCCTAAACCCGGCAAAAGGAGAAAGAGATGTAAAAAGGTAGTTGGCCTTCGCCTATTGAAGGAAGGCCTTTAGTGGATGCCGGTGACCTCGTCGGAGGTGAAATCCAAAAGTGGATGTAGGTCACATTGACCGAACCACTCTAAATTCTGGTTTACTTTTCGTTTGTGTAATTTACATTACTGCAAATCTCCTTAATCTTTTCTTGCACTTTTACGAAAGCTTTCAAGTTCAAATTCTCTCTGAAATGGATTGAATTGAAACCATTTTCGTCGGAATCGGTTTTAATCGAAACAAAGACTTTTGAAATCGGAAAAGTTTTATGCTGCACTAATTCACCCCCCCCACCCCCTCTTAGTGCCACTCTTGATCCTAACAATTAGTATCAGAGCAAGGTTTACTCTCGTTTGGTTTAAAACCCAAGAGAGATAGCATTTATTGGCAATCTAGAGGATCATTCAATTATACGTCTGCCCATGTTTATTGGGACGGATTACACATATTGAAAGACTAGAATGAGGATCTTCCTAATTTCAATAGATCTTGAATTATGAAATATTGTAGAAAATGGGTTTCAAAAATCTTCTCTTCCAACGAACAATTAGAATGAGTTGGAGAAGAAGACTTTCGCTTTAAACGTAAAGGCTATGAATGTCTTATTTTATGCCTTAGATAAAAACGAGTTTAATCGTGTGTCCATTTGTGAAACTGCTTTTGGTATTTGGCACACACTCGAAGTGACTCATGAAGGCACTAGTAGAGTGAAAGAGTCAAAAATTAATCTTTTAGTGTATACTTATGAGTTGTTTCGAATGAAACTGAGTGAGACCATTGGAGACATGTACACCCGATTTACGGATATCATCAATAGTCTAAAAGGACTAGGTAAAGGTTTCTCAGATTTTGAACTTGTTTATAAAATTTTAAGATCCCTTCCAAAGAGTTGGATTCTAAAGTTACGGTTATTCAAGAGACCAAAGATCTAAATAATTTTCCTCTCGAAAAATTAATTGGGTCACTAATGACCTATGAGATGACTTGTAAAGCTCATGAAGAGCTTGAGGACACCATTCCAAAGAATAGGAAGGATATGACACTAAAAACCTAAGAAGACCACTTAAAAGAAAACTCAAGTGATAAGGACCTTGATGAAGACTTGACACTTTTAACAAGGAAATTCAAAAAATTCATAAAAAGAAATAAATTTAAAAATAACACTAAAAATAAATTTGAAGCAAGGAAAGATTAAGTAATATACTATGAATGTAAGAAGCCGAAACATTACAAGAGTGAATGTCCTCTAGCCAAGAAGAGGCAACCAAAGAAGAAGGCTCTTAAAGCAATATAGGACGACTTAAGTTCATCCGAAGAAGAGGAGCCTATCATGACTGAGCAAGTTGCTCATTATGCATTAATGACCATTGGAGATAAAGTGAGTAGTTCATTTGATGCAAATTTATCCTTTGATGAATTATTAAATGCATTTCATGATTTATTTGATGAATGTAAATTAATTAGTAAAAATATAAATTATTAAAAAAGGAGCATACTACTCTTGTTAATGATTTCGATAGATTAAAAGTTGAGCACAATGATAGTTTAGCTCCATGTACGAAATGTGATGAACTAGAAATACTTAGAAAGGAAAATTTGCTACTCAAAGAAACTTTAGAAAAATTTGAGGTTGGTAGCAAGTCCTTGAACATGATGTTAGGATCAAGAGCACTAAGTAGGCGGGGGGTGAATTAGTGCAGTGGAAAACTTTTGACGATTAAAACTACATTCGTATGATAAAAGCGATTTTGGTAAGAAAGCCGATTCGTAAATCTCTTTAACTTGTGATCAAGCGAGATACAGTTAAAGCAAAGATATAAAGGCAGTTTGCAGTTATGATGAAAATCAGAATATAAGTGCAAACTGAAATATGATGTTCGTACGATAAAACCGATTTCCATCTTAACACCGATTCGGAAAATACTTGACTATGAAACACATTCGTAAATGAGCAGAAGGCAGTAAGCTACTGAGGAGGTTTGCAGCAAAGATAAGATGCTCAAAGTAAATGCAAACCGAGATTTAGAGTAGTTCGGTCAATCTTGACCTACATCCACTTTTGGCTTCCTCCTCCGATGAGGTCACCGACGTCCACTAGAGGCCTTCCTTCAATAGGCGAAGGCCAACCACCATTTTACAGTTTCACTCCTTTTGACGGGCTTAGGAGACAACCCTTACAAACTTTTCTCTCCTCTCTTAAAAGCTCAAAACTTGGAAGAAAAGAGGGAGGAGAACTTCTAGCCTTTACAACACTTTTGAGCTCTAAAAATCACAGAGTAAGATCAAGCTTTCGGTGCTTTTGGTTGCCCTTTCATTGCTGAAAGGGTGGGGTGTTTATAGGCCCCAAACTAGCTTGAACTTCGAGCTCAAAACTGTCATCTCCCGGAAATCCGGGGTCTGGCAGTTGCACTGCCTGACAAAGCTCGGAGACTGAGCCTCAGGCGGTGCCACCTCTTGTCAAGGGTGGTTGCATTGCTTGGCAGAGCTCGGAGACTAAGCCTCTGGGTGGTGCCACCACCTGACTGGGGCGGTTGCATCGCTTGGTAGAGCTCGGAGATCGAGCTTAGACAGTTCCACCGCCTGTCAGGGGAGGTTGCACCGCCCAGCCTAGCTCGGAGACTAAGCCCTGGGCGGTGCCACCGCTGGCGAAGAAATTTGGGTCTGAATGAGCTGATCCATTCGGCCCAATTTGGGTCTGTCAAGGGCCCAATTGCCCCAAGATTAAGTTAATGGGATCACCTCCTATTTCTAACTTAATTATTGTGCTAACTATGATATTTCTTAAGACATTTACTGCAACTTGCTCCGGTGCGTCAATCGCTTCTTTCGGCGAGCTTCCGACGAACTTCCGTCGATCATCTGATGAACCCCCCGGTGATGCTCCTACGGACTTCTGGCAAACTCCTAGACTTGCGATGATCCACTTGGCGAGTTCCAACGAGCTTCCTTGGCAAGCTCCTGGACTTCTCGGATTTGTACCCGTAGAACCTTCGACGACCATCCGGACTTCCGTTGAACTCTCGAACTCCCAACGTGATCATAGTATTGACTCCGGCACAACTCTTATTGCATATCTTACTTCCATCGTAGTTAATCCTATACAAGTAAAACAAAACTTCGATCGAGACAATTAATCCTAAGCAATTAACTAAGATGTCTGGCATGTCATTGGTCCCTCGACACTTCGTCCGATTCTTCGGCCCATCGTCCTCTCCTACGGTCTATTGCCCAATCGGTCAATTGACTCTGCAACTCTGATATCCTTGGTCCAATACCCGCTCTTCTTGGCTCGATGCCCGAGTCCACGACCCGAAGCCTTCTGTCGATACATTGACCGATCCACCGACTCGACGTCCAATCTTCTGACATGTTCCTCCGGCACAACATGATTTTTCCTGCTTTAATTGTCTCATCCTGATCGAAGCATCCTGCGTCACTCAAAACATAGATTAAAATATAAACACATATCAAGTGGTTTTATCATTAAAATACGAGATTCAACAATCTCCCCCTTTTTTATGATGACAACCACTTGACGACGGAGTTAAACTTAACTCCCGGATTTTAAACAAACTCACCCTATCAATGTGCCATAGAACCTTGAATTCAAACTGAATTCAAGTCATTGCAATATTCATCATGAATACTTGCAACAGTCATCATGAACTTATGCATAACATCATACTTCTCCCCCTTTGTCATCAACAAAAAGGAGAAGTCCAACTATTCTTGTGTTTGGAATATAGGTTCAACTCATTGCATGAAAAACATAATATCAGGTTTTATCATCATGCAGTTTTGAAGCTAGAAAATTGAACAAGTGTTACATCATGTTTAGAACATTCAAGCTATCATGTTTTAGATATGCAAGTTTTACAAGATCGCACTTTTGCTACTTTTGAGATAGCAACTTCTACATCATGCAAGCTAGCAAATTAGAGATGTTCAAAAAGGCAACTCTTGCTTCTTGAAATATATAAATTTTGTCAATTTTGCTAGATGTGCAAGTTAGCATGCTTTGCATCTTGAGGTAGGCAAGATAGCACTTTTGTAATTTTTGTTTCTTAAGATGTTCAAGATAAAAAGTTCTACATCTTGCAAGCTAACAATGTTACAATATTTTAGAACATGCAAGCTAGCAATTTAGAGATGTTTAAGAAAGCAACTCTTGCTTTTTGAAATATGCAAGTTTGCTAGATGTGCACGTTAGCATGTTTTGCTTTTTCTTGAGATTTCAAACTAGCAATTAGCAATTTCTTCTCTTTTGAGAAGTACAATTTTTGCTTTCGTCTTGAATTGTGTAAGCTAGCTAGTTTGCCTCTTTTCATGATATTCATGCTAGAAATTCTTGCTCCCCCTTTGTTATCGTCAAAAAGAAGGGAAGACCCTTATATCAATTTTCAGATTATGACAAAGGTAAGTATCAATCTTATTTGTGCATCATTATATATATTCAAATTAAAACATACACAATTTCAGAAACCTTATTTTTCATGCATGATACTGAAAAATAAATCAATCATCATTAATAAGCATATCATACATGATACTTAAATATTAAAATTTTTAAGCATTTATCAACATATTGATCATGATACCAAACATTCATCATTTAAAGCATTCATGATACACACCATATCATATGCAATACATCATGTACATCATTATCATAAGTATTGCATACATCATTTCAAATTCATGAATATTTCATCATTACATATATCATACCAAATCATAAAATATAAAATCATCATTAATGCATGATTCCAAATCATCATTTATTTCATATCATGATGGTACCAATTTTGTCAAATTACATCCTACCATGCATGATCGAAACTTCTTATTTGTATACATCAAAACAAATTAATGAATATTTCATATATTTATATCATCACATAAGGAATATCAAGAAGAATTATTAGGTGATGAGTTGTATTTCATTCATTCAAAGAATTTTACATAACAAAATTCAAGTCATAAGCCTTAAAAGATGTCACGAGAGAACATATAAACAATCTTGATTTATAAAATGAATACTCAAGTTATAATTTTGAAAAATCAAGAGAAACCGTGATTCATTTTAACAAATCTCCTCTTAAATAAATAATATAAAGAATTCTTAGGAGATCATGATATAGATAGAATTCATTCAATCTTGTAAGAGAACAAGATATTAATTCATGTATATAAAATCTTGACTTAAGCATAAGAAATCTCAATTTATAAATTTCGAAAAATCAAGATAAAGCTCATTTAAAATCATCAAATCAAGATCATTTTTAAGAGATTCACAAAAGTAATACAAGTAGATTCATTAATTTCCCTTTTTGAAAAATCAATAAAGTCAGAAAAATAAAATTTCCAAGAAGAAACCTTCCACTTTTTAGTTGTTTTAATTCATGTGATTTATTTCATACATGCATGTTCTTTTCTTTTATGCCAAATAAAAACATGCATCAACGTTTAGGATCGAAAAATGAATTTTGTCATAAAAACCATCAAGACCAAATCATCATGTATAACTTTTAAAATCTCATGCATAAAATCGTCAATCATGGTATAAAAAATATTTAATATTTTTATTATATCATTATGCATTACTTTAAATCAAACATGATTTCATTTAATCAAAATCGAGAAATAACAATGGAAATCAAAATCAAAATCATGATTTCATATTTTCAATCAAAATCATTTTGTTTGTTTATCATAAAATATATATTTTTCATGATTATTTTTAAAATTACGAGCATGATCATATTCTTGCATTTTTAATTTTTTTTAAAAATATAATTTTCAAGAAAAATAATTATTCTAAAAAAGAAAATACATCTTGGAAAACATCAAGTAATTTCAAAATAAATTAAGGGGGTTTCGATTACCTCATCGTTGAATATCGTTAAGGCGTAGTTTACCACCTCGCCTTTATTGATTTTCTCCTCATCTTCGGAGGAGCTCGATTCATCCCACTTTGTGTTCTTCTTCTTGCGTTCAAAGCAAGTAGTTCCATTCTTTTTGTTCTTAAATTTTTGTTTCTTTAATCTTTTAAATTTCTTAGTGAGTTGTTCTTTTTCTATGTCCCAAATCCTTCCTGTTCTTTGGAAGGTTGTTTTGTTTATCATGTTCATCATGTGCATTGCGCACCATTTCATATGTCATCAATGAGCCGATAAGTTCAAGTGGAAAATTATTTAAATTTTTTTATCTCTTGTATTACGGTTATTTTAAGATCTTACCTTTTTGGAAGGGATCTTAAGATCTTGCTTACGAGATCAAAATTCATAAAAGATTTATCAAGAACTCTTAGATTATTGACGACATCCGTGAAACGGGTGTACATGTCGCTTATAGTCTCGCTTGGTTGAATTCAGAAAAGCTCAAAATCATGCAATAAAATGTTCACTTTCGAGTCTTTGACTCTACTAGTTCCCTTGTGCATGATTTCAAGTGTTGCCAAATATCAAAAGTCGTTTCGCACGTAGAAATCCGATTGAACTCGTTTTTGTCCAAAGCGCAAAATAAGGCATTCATAGCGTTTGCGTTTAAAGAAAAATACTTCTTCTCCAAATCTGACCATTCGTTCATCGGTTTAGAGGTAAGTTGAAAATCGTTTTCAATAATATTCCATAAATCCAAATTCATAGAAATCAAGAAAACTCTCATTCCAGTTTTTCAATAAGTGTAGTCTAATCCGTTAAACAACAGTGGACGAACAACCGATAAGCCCTCTTGAAAGCCATGAAGAGCCATTTCTCTCGGGTGTAAATCTGAAATAAGAAATACCGGGCTCTGATACCAAATGTTAGGATCAAGAGCACTAAGAGGGGGAGGGGTGAATTAGTGCAGCAGAAAACTTTCGACGATTAAAACTATATTCGTACGATAAAAGCGATTTTAGTAAGAAAACCGATTCATAAATCACTTTAACTTGTGATCAAGCGAGATGCAGTTAAAGCAAAGATATAAAGGCAGTTTGCAGTTATGATGAAAATCAGAATGCAAGCGCAAACTGAAATATGATGTTCATATGATAAAACCGATTTTCTTCTTAATGCCGATTCAGAAAATACTTAACTATGAAACACATTTGTAAATGAGCAGAAGGAAGTAAGCTACTGAGGAGGTTTGCAGTAAAGATAAGATGCTCAAAGTAAATGCAAACCGAGATTTAGGGTGGTTCGGTCAATCTTGACCTACATCCACTTTTGGCTTCCTCCTCCGATGAGGTCACCGACGTCCACTAGAGGCCTTCCTTCAATAGGTGAAGGCCAATCATCCTTTTATAGTTTCACTCCTTTTGACAGGCTTAGGAGACAACCCTTACAAAGTTTTCTCTCCTCTCTTGAATGCTCAAAACTTGGAAGAAAAGGAGGAGAACTTCTAGCCTTTACAACATTTTTGAGCTCTAAAAATTAGAGAAAAAGATAAGCTTTGGTGCTTTTGGTTTCCCTTTCATTGCTGAAAGGGTGGGGTATTTATAGGCCCCAAACCAGTTTGAATTCCGAGCTCAAAACTGTCATCTATCGGAATTCCGGGGTCTGGCAGTTGCACCGCCTGGTAGAGCTTGGAGACTGAGCCTCTAGGCGGTGCCACCTCCTGTCAAGGGTGGTTGCACCGCTTGGTAGAGCTCGGAGGCTGAGCCTCTATACGGTGCCACCGCCTGACTAGGGCGATTGCACCGCTTGGCAGAGCTCGAAGACCAAGCTAAGGCGGTTCTACTGCTTGTCAGGGGCGGTTACACCGCCCATCCTAGCTCGGAGACTGAGCCCTGGGAGGTGCCACCGCCGACCCAAGCGGTGCCACCATTGGCCAAAAAATATAGGTCCAAATGAGCTGATCCATTCGGCCCAATTTGGGTCTATCAAGGGCCAAATTACCCCAAGATTAAGTTAATGGGATCACCTCCCATTTCTAACTTAATCATCATGCTAACTATGATATTTCTTAAGACATTTACTACAACTTGCTCCGGTGCATCAATCGCTTCTTCCAGCGAGCTTCCGGTGAACTTCCGTCGATCATCCGATGAACCCTCAGTGATGATCCTGCGGACTTCCAGCAAACTCCTGGACTTGCGATGATCCACTTGGCGAGTTCCGACGAGCTTCCTTGGCAAGCTCTTGGACTTCTCGGATTTGTTCCCGTAGAACCACCGACGACCGTCCGGACTTTCGTTGAACTCTCGAACTCCCAACGTGATCATAGTCTTGACTCCGGCGTAACTCCTACCACATGTCTTACTTCTATCGTAGTTAATCCTGCACATGTAAAACAAAACTTCGATCGAGACAATTAATCCTAAGCAATTAACCAAGTTGTCTGGCATGTCATTGGTCCATCGATGCTTCGTTCCATTCTTCGGCGCATCATCCTCTCTTGCGGCCTTTTGCCCAATCGGTCAGTTGACTCCGCAACTCCGATATCTTTGGCACAATACCCACTCTTCTTGGCCCGATGCCCGAGTCCATGGCCCGAAGCCTTTTGTCGATACGTTAATCGATCCACCGGCTCGACGTCCAATCTTTTGACATGTTCCTTCGGCACAACATGATTTTTCCTGCTTTAATTGTCTCATCCTGATTGAAACATGCTACGTCACTCAAAATGTAGATTAAAATATAAACACATATCAAGTGGTTTTATCATCAAAATACGAGATTCAACATATGATCCTTGCCAACAAGGGTCACATTCATAGAAAAGACTAAATTAAATTTGTGAGTAGCTCTCACTAAAATCCAACCACCTTTGTTAAAGGCTATACTTTGCATGTTTCATCCTAAAACAAATGTAATTTTTGTTATAAATTTGGGCATGTAACTTATCATTGTCCATTCAAGAAATGTAGTCCACATAAATTTATTTGGGTTCCTAAAAGAATCTCAAATGATTCAATGTAACATGATAAACTATGTAGATCGATTTTTGAGATACCCAAGGTCAAATGGGTACCTAAAAATCATCATTTTTTTAGAAAATTGTACCATCATAAGCTAGGAGCAAGAGATGGTATCTTAATAGTGGATGCTCAAGGTATATGACTGGAGATCCATCTCAATTCTCTAAGCTCACTAGCATAGACAAAGGATATATCACATTCGGAGACAACAACAAGGGTAAAATCATTGGCAAAGGAATATAAGTACGTAGATGCTCATCCCAAGGAGCTAATCATAGGAGACACATCTAAAGGGGTTCAAACTCGTTCCTCTCTTAAGAATTTTTGTACAAATGCCATTTTTCTCTCCCAAATTGAACTTAAATGCATTGACGAGGCCTTGAAAGATGATTCATAAGTCATCCCAATGCAAGATGAGTTAAATCAATTTGAGAGAAATGTGATGTGGAAGCTTGTTTTGAGGCCAAATGACCATTTAGCTATTGGTACTAAATGGGTCTTTAGAAATAAGCAAGATGAACTTGGTATCGTGATTAGAAACAAGACTAGATTAGTGGCCAAATATTTTAACCAAGAAGAATGGATCAATTATGAAGAGACCTTCGCTCTTATGGCATGATTAGAAGCTAATAAGGATGCTCCTTGTCTATATTAGTAGTAACAATTTTAAGTTATTTCAAATTGATGTTAAAAGTGCTTTTCTTAATGGTTTTATTTGTGAAGAAGTTTATATTGAACAACCTCCTGGATTTGAAAATGATAATCTCCTTAATCATATGTTTAAAATGACTAAAGTATATTCTAAATGATGACGGAGTTAACCTTAATTCCCTCTATCAATATGCCATATTGATAGAATCTTGAATTAAAGCTGAATTCAAGTTATTGCAAATTTTATCATAAATATTTGCAACACATCATCATGCATAACATGATCATACTTCTCCCCCTTTGTCATCAACAAAAAGGAGAAGTGTAACTTTCAAATATTTGGAAATATAAGTTCAACTCATTGCATGATAAACATAATCTTCATTTTTATCATCATGCAAGCTAGCAAAAATTTAGCAAGTGCTACATCATATTAGAACATGCAAGCTATCAAGCTTTAGATATGCAAGATAGTAAGATAGAATGTTTTACAACATACAAGCTAGCAAAATTTTTCATCATTTTAGAAAATGTAAGCTAGCAATTTTATATCACTTTACAACATGCATAATCACCAAATCATCATTAATTTTAAAGATATGCATGATTGTAAATTTTGTAAGTTAGCATGTTTTGCTTCTTGAGATAGGCAAGACAACACTTTTGCTTCTCTTGAGATTGCAAGCTAGCAATTCTTAGTGATGTTCAAGATAGCAATTTCTACATCATGCAAGCTAGTAAAATTTTTTACATCATTAAAAAAAATATACAAGCTACTAATATTGAGATGTTCAAGAAAACAACTTTTGCTTCTTGAAATATACAAGTTAGCAATATTTGTTTCTCTTTTGAGATGAGGAAGTTAGCATGACTTTGCATCTTCTTGACTTGTGCAAGCTAGCTATCTCTCCTTTTGTCCTTATCAAAAAGAAGTGAAGAATATAATTTTATAATTCTTTTCCCTTTATGGTAATTTTTAAATCATGACAAAGGTAAAATATCAATCTTATTTGTGTATAATTATATTTTCAAATTAAAATATGTATAATTTTAAAACCTTATATTTGTATCCTTACTTCATGCATGATACAAATAAATCAATCACTATGGGCATATCATACATGATATTCAAGCATTCATGATACATCATTTTGGCAACAAATCATAGCATTTCAAATCATGATGGTATATAAATGTCAAATTATATTACATCCTATCATACATGATGATAACTTCTCATTTGTTTGCATCAACATAAATTCATGAATATTTCATGCATAATTCCATATCATCATAAAAATATCAAGAGATTTTTGGTGATGAGATATATAAATCATGAAGACAAATTGTGAATATCAAGAGACATATTATGATTCTTCTCAAATGGTGAAAAGAAAGAATCATAGTAGACAATCATGATTTATAAAAAAAAATTCAAGTTATAAATCATGAGAAATCAATATCATGATTTCGATAAAATCCATTAAATTTAAATCATTTTTATAATCCATGAGATTCACAAAAGAATAATATACATGGATTCATTAATGAAAAATCAAAATCAATTTCATGGTTCAAAAATTCATAACATAGGAATTGAGAAATTTTCAAGAAATGTATTCCCCTTTTATTTCATATAAGCATGCCTTTGTTAAATAAAAACATTCATCATCATTTTAAAACCAAAAAATTAAATTTTATCACGACAAGGATCAACAAGCCATAAATCATAAAAATCATCATGCATAATTTCGAAATATAAACTCATTAAGCATGATATCAAATCTCTTAACATTTTCATTAAGACATTTAGTATGGCTTTATTGAACATAATGTTGAATGATTCTTAAAGATATCTAATCTTCTTTATGTTGAATCTCGGATTTTGATGATGAAACCAATTAATATGTGTTTATGTTTTAATCTGTGTTTTGAGTGACGTAGGATGCTTCGATCAGGATGAGACAATTAAAGCAAGAAAAATTATATTGGGTCGGAGGAACATGTCAGAAGATTGGACGTCGGCATGCCTTTGTTAAATAAAAACATTCATCATCATTTTAAAACCAAAAAATTAAATTTTATCACGATAAGGATCAACAAGCCATAAATCATAAAAATCATCATGCATAATTTCGAAATATAAACTCATTAAGCATGATATCAAATCTCTTAACATTTTCATTAAGACATTAAGTATGGCTTTATTGAACATAATGTTGAATGATTCTTAAAGATATCTAATCTTTTTATGTTGAATCTCGAATTTTGATGATAAAACCAATTAATATGTGTTTATATTTTAATCTGTGTTTTGAGTGACGCTAGATGCTTCGATCAGGATGAGACAATTAAAGCAAGAAAAATCATATTGAGCCGGAGGAACATGTCCGAAGATTGGACGTCGGACCGGTGGATCGGTCGACATATCAACAGAAGGCTTCGGGCCGTGGATTCAGGCATCGGGCCAAGAAGAGCGGAGATTGCACCAAGGATATCGGAGTTGCGAAGTCAACTAGCCGATTGGGCAATAGGCCACAAGAGAGGATGATGCGTTGAAGAATCGGACGAAGCATCGAGGGACCAATGACATACCGAACAACTTGATTAGATGCTTAAGATTAATTGTCTAGATCGAAGTGTGTTTTACATGTGTAGGATTAACTATGATAGCAAGAAATGAAGAAAATTAAGTCCCGAAGTCAAGATCGAGATCACGTTGGGAGTTCGAGAGCTCGTCGGAAGTTCTGCGGGAACCAGCCGAGAAGTCGTAGAGCTTGCCAAAGAAGCATGTTGGAACTCGCCAAGAAGATCATCGTGAAGTCCAGGAGCTTGCCGGGAGTCCGTCGGAACATTGCCGAGAGTTCGTCGGAGGTTCGCCGGAAGCTCGCCAGAAGAATTGACATAGGGATTCATTTAGCTTAGAATATGTCTTAGGAATCGTAGTTAGCACGTAATTGGGATTAGATTTGGGCCAACCCAATTAGGGTCCAACTAGGCCCATGTAATCACTGTGTTGGGCCCAATAAGAAGCTCAAACAGTGCCCCAAGAAGACTCATCGTTGTGGCACAATCTTCGAGGCTATGTCAGGCGGTGGTACCTCCCAGCACTCTGCCCCAAGCGGTGGTACCACCTAGGATAGTGTCAATCAAAGTGATACTGTGTCACGGACTTAGCTGGTTTTGTCTAAGTCATGCGGCACCCTTGTGTGTCCGTCCGCAAAGGTCAGCCTCCCGAAGCCTCCCGTGGTCCCTTAGGACCCACAAAAGAGAGAACAAGACAGAGAAAACGCCTCACTCGGGATCCACAAGTAAAAATCTCTGAAAAACACTTTATAGACAATGCAAATTACAAACATACTTTACAAGTTCTGAACAGTTGCACAACAAAGGGTAAAATAGTTAATTATAGATTGAAAATCTCTCACACGTGTCCACATGACACAACCTTTATTTACAAGTCTAAAGTGCCACCAACCTAACTAAAATGGGACTATTAAGCCTTCAGCCATCCCTCTACATGCTGTACAAAGCATGAACATACCAAAAGACACGGACATACATAAGCATTACATCAAATATCCTGTTTAGAAGTTTGTCCATGACATTCTCCCCCACTTATTCCTTCGACGTCCTCGTTGAAGCCTTTGCCGACACTGCAACTCCTCGCCTTTGCTAAGTCTTCAATCTTCTGCTCCAGCTACAATGTGCCTCTTGGCTCCCAATTGCTCTCCGCTGTTGTTTTTGAATAGTCGAACCTTTGATTCGCCATGCTACTTCAACTCACCAATGACTCTGACTCTGGTGTGGGGTTGGCTGAGTTGTGTTGATCCTTGTTGATTCCTGCGGATCCTCCAAATGAAGGAAAAGACCATCCTTACTCTGTTGTCTTTCAAATGCCTCATGCTGCTTGAACTGGGTGAATGCTTGTTGGAGCTTTAACGAGCATTGTCTCGTAAACTTCTGAAGTTTTGGGTCCTTCCTCCACAAAATTTGCTCATTGACTCTTCTTTCACTTAGTTGTCACATCCAAGTAGGTTCACATCACTTCCGCTTTCGATTGGCATTTCCTTAGGAAATGAAGCGAACAATCTACTCCCAATAGCACTGATTACCGTTGGTGAGGATTTGACAACTATTATCTTCCATTATCTTCGAAGGGTCTTTGAACTTGTGCAGAGCTCCTCTACTAGATAGATAAGAGAATTGGGGTACTCGGTTTCGCCCATTCTCTTAAGGGTTGAGAAGGCAAAGGTTACTTGACTTCGCTCGCCTCATCGAGGTTGTACTTCATGCATCGAGCTGGTTACTGGCCTTCGCCTGCTCTTTGCTCACACTTCTGAAGCACTTGAAGTGTTTGCACTCCTTGCGTTGAGTTAGCTACTGTGAATCACCTTCTCAATGCCATCGAACTTCTAGAATACGGGAAGTTTTCACCCCAACTTGGAGTAATTCTCTAATAGATTTGGTCACCTATGGGATTGTATCATCTTCTCCATCAACCCTGCCACCTACTCCCCTGAGTAGCGAAGGTATAGCACCGCGTACTACCTACTTCGTTCCTTGGTCGTGCACTCTTGCATGACTCGAAGTCCTTCACTTTCGACTATCTTGATGAGAAACTCATTGACGCTGGTCTTACGAAGTTCCTTGGCCTCTGCCCTTCAGCCTTGTCTTGGTATTTGGAGTTTGCCTCTGCATGCTCCACCTCCTCGGCCCCTTTCACGACCAAGCGCTCTCCCTCCATGAGAGCAAGGGATCAATGACTTTCACGGAAGTCCCGCCTCTGCGGTACCATGGCGGTGCCATGCCCATGGCACTACTATCCGTCGCCTCGCATCTACATCCCTTCACAATCAATAGATATGCCTCTGTGGTACACCTCCGAGTCCACCTCCATTCTAACTGATGCTTGATTTTGGGTAGCTAAGTCCCTCTTGACTCGTCGTCGCTTCCTCACCCCTTTCGACCCCCTGCTTCAACGCCTCTGTGTTCTCCAAGCAGCTCCTTTTGGTCGATGGAAAGACAGACTGCAACTCCCATGCATGGCCTCTGCCATCACGTTGTAGGGTTTGCACCGATTTTGTTCTCCTTAGCTTCCTTAGTAGCAACGTTCACTTACTCGACCTTGTTCTCTGACTTGTCGGGCTCCCTTAAGCGAATATGAGCTCTAGAGCTGTCCAACTCTCCAGCTACTTCGATCATACCTCTGTATGATCAAGTCCCTCCCATGGGACTCACTAGTACTTGCATTTGAACTTTTCCCTTGGTGGAACACAGCCCCCATATGCTGATGACCAAGGTTTTCATCCGATGTAAAATTTGATGCACGCATGGAAGACCCGCCTCAGCGGTACCATGGCCTTCACTCCTTGAATCCATAGCCCTTCTTGTCATTGTGTTGTTCACTGAAGTGGAGCTTCCAATAGCTCCCGATCATACCTCCGTATGATCTAGTCCCTCACGGGACTAGATTGTGTGTATCGCATTGCCACGAATTGTTCCACCACGATCCGCTGCACCATGTCGCCTCCTGGTGACATCTCTATTACATTCTGATCCATGTGGGATGAACTCAAATTGTGAACCCTTCATGTGTGGCCTCTGCTAATACATCGCAAGGTCTCTTTCACCTTCGATTTTGTTCGCTCCTTTGGCAATCAACCTTCATCCACCCACTCTTGGGTCACACCTAGATGAAGCACCACTCTAGGACAGTCCGTCGCCTAGTAGCTCCCGAAGTCCCCTGACTTCGCTGCAATTAGTGCACCATTGTCTAGATCCTGGGCCTCTACCCCTACCAGTACAATCTTCGCTGCGCACCGCTTCCTTTATAGCAACTTGAATGATAACACTATGGTATATTCTTTAAGAGTACCCGCCTCTACGTCCTCTTGCCCCGTGCTAAGGCCTTCTGAACCCAACTTTGCCTCCGCAAATTGAGTCACCTTAGTTCCTCCATCAAATGCTTTTCCGAAATAAGGTGCATGTGCCCAAAAGCTCCCTTCGTCTTTGGAACCATGCAAGATGAGTCTGTTCTGTCAGAATAAAGGACCCATGGAACAACATGATCCTACTCTTGCCTCTGCAAGAGTTCATGTCCTTGACCTCTGTCTAAGGAAAGAACTGTGCCTCCGCTCCATGTTCCAACTTCTATGCTGGCTCCCTTCATGCGGCTTGGGTACTTCGCCAAGTTACACCCAAGTTGCTCCACCCTCATTTTTGCATTGAGTCGATGGTGGCCATCACACCCACCATTCCACGGGTCAGCCCTCCCTTGAGTCCGATCTCCATATCGAATCCAAGTGTGCCTTCATTTGTGTTGCTTTAGGTCGCTCCCCCAATGCATTCTCTCAAGCGAGATCATGCGATGACTCCTCGCCGCTTGCTTAGTCTATTGAGCTTCGTGGAGTTGTTGTTTGTTGAGGTACTCCTCCTCAACTTGTGAGGTTCGTCCCACATGATTCTCCCTTTGGAGAGTTGGGACTTATCCCTCCTGGATAACTGTCCCATTGGAGCAATATCTCTCTTCATTTCGGAGACCACCATCCCCTTGGGCTACTCCGATCTGCCGAACAAACTATACATTATTCTGCCTCCTGCAAACACACTTGCTAGATTGCGACTCGACGTCAATATAGCCCCTACTGCACCACTCAAGGCCTAGCAACATGCTGAACTTGTTGCACACTTTAGCCTCCTACGAACGTATACTTCATATGCCGAAGAGAAAGTTTCAATATTCCATGGTGCCGAGTTTCGGTCACCTTGGGATGGCCATGAACATTCCATCGTCCGCATACAAGCCCATGCATGAGTACCGAATTCTTTGAGCTAGCAATTCCCCTCACCTCTGTGAGCTTTGCATAACTCTTTCGGTCGCTAAGCAATTTATTTCACCTTGGATGGTCTCATCCTTTACTAAGTGTCTCGCTTGCCTTGAGCACCATCAAGTATGGTTGTCAACGTTGAGCTATAGCTCAAACTCAACCAGCCCAACTTTTGTGCGCTCCACATTCTTCCAAGCTTGTCTGTTCTCGTGGTGCCTTTTCCGCGATGGGTTGGCCATTCCTTTGAATGCCAATCTCAGATGTCCGCTCCTCCGAGTGACTCCTTTTCCCTACATCCCCATGCCTGTTTTCCCCTAAACGATCGCGCGTGTGCTAACTGCCCTCAACGCAGCCCCGCTAGGTCCCCCATGTTTGCATGCTAAGTGTTTCTATGAGTGTTTGTCCCGCTCTGATACCATATGTCACGGACTTAGCTAGTTTAGCTGTCTTCGAGGTTGTGTCAGGTGGTGGTACCGCCCAGCACTCTGCCCCAGGCGGTGATACCACCTAGGACAATGTCAGTCAAACTGACACTGGGCGGTGGTACCGCCTAGTGCAGGCGGTGGTACCACCCGTGCTCGGGGAACCCGGGATGAGATGTTTTTATGCTCCAAATTGAATCAACTTGAAGCCTATAAATACCCCTCCCATCCCTAGTTAAAGCACACAAGCACAGAGAGATTAAAAGAGAGAAAACGCTGCTGTAATCTCTAGAATTTCCCTCCTCTATATTCTAAGTGTTAGAATTCTGTTTAGAGAGGAGAGTGAGTGCTTGTAAGGGTTGTCTCCTAAACCCAGTAAAAGGAGAAGAGGGGTTTAAGAAGGAGGTTGATCTTCGCCTAGTAAAGGAAGATCGTTAGTGGACGTCGGTGACCTCATCGGAAGAGGAAGCCAAAAGTTGATGTAGGTCAAGATTGACTGAACCACTCTAAATCTCGGTTTGCATTTACTTTCTATTCTCTATCTTAACTGTAAACTGCCTCCATAGCTTTACTTTAATTTCACTTCGCCTAATCTAAGTTAAAGCAACTTTCGAATCGGCTTTCATACCGAAATCACTTTTATCGTAAGAACGTCTTATTTCGGTTCACAATTACATTTGTTCTCTATCTTAACTGCAAACTGCCTCTATATCTTTACTTTAACTGCATCTCGCTTGATCACAAGTTAAAGTGATTTCCGAATCGGCTTTCTTACCGAAATCATTTTTATCATATGAACATCGTTTTAAATCGTCGAAAGTTTTCCGCTGTACTAATTCACCCCCCCCCCCTCCTCTTAGTGCTCTTGATCCTAACAATTGGTATCAAAGCCCGGTATTTCTCATTTCGGATTTACATCCGAGAGAAATGGCTCTTCATGGCTTTCAAGAGGGCTTATCAGTTGTTTGTCCACCGTTATTTAACGAATTGAACGACACTTATTGGAAAACTCGAATGAGAGTTTTCTTGATTTCTATGAATTTGGATTTATGGAATATTGTTGAAAACGGTTTTCAACTTCCCTCTAAACCGATGAACGAATGGTCGGATTTGGAGAAGTATTTTTCTTTAAACACAAAGGCTATGAATGCCTTATTTTGCGCTTTGGACAAAAATGAGTTCAATTGGGTTTCTTTGTGCGAAATGGCCTTCGACATATGGCACACTCTTGAAATCACACATGAAGGCACTTCTAGAGTTAAAGATTCGAAAATCAACTTTTTAATGCATGATTTCGAGCTTTTTCGAATGAAGCCGAGCGAAACCATTGTTGACATGTACACCTGTTTTACGGATGTCAATAATGGTTTAAAAGCTCTTGGCAAATGTTTCTCGAATTTTGAACTTGTTAGTAAAGTTTTACGATCACTTTCTAAAGCTTGGGAATCAAAAGTAACGGCAATACAAGAAACAAAAGATTTAAATATTTTTCCACTTGAAGAACTTATCGGTTCATTGATGACATATGAAATGGTGCACAATGCACATGATGAACAAAATAACCTTCCAAAGAACAAAAGGGATTTGGGACATAGAACATTTGAAGTCCACTCGAGCATAAGCTCAAGTGACGGTGAACAAGAACTACTCACTAAGAAATTTAAAAGATTAAAGAAACAAAAAGAACGGAACTACTTGCCTTGAACGCAAGAAGAAGAACACAAAGTGGGATGAATCGAGCTTCTCCGAAGACAAGGAGAAAATCAACAAAGGCGATGTGGCAAACTAAGCCTTAACGACATTCAATGATGAGGTAATCGAAACCTCCTTAATTTATTTTGAAATTACTTAATGTTTTTCATGATGCATTTTCTTTTTTAGAATAATTATTTTTCTTAAAAATTATATTTAAAATAAAAATAAAAATATAAGAATATGATCGTGCTTGTAATTTTGAAAATAATCATGGAAAAAAATATTTTATGATTAACAAACAAAATGATTTTGATTGAAAATATGAAATCATGCTATATGTGGTTAAGAAGTAATAATGTGTATCATGTTGATTTCCATTGTTATTTCTCGATTTTGATTAAATAAAATCATGTTTAAGAAATGCATAATGATGTAATATTTAATATTTTGATACCATGATTGACAATTTTATGCATGAGATTTTAAGTTATACATAATGATAAGCATGTGTTATTTTAATGAGTGTATTTGAAAAACATATGGCAAAACCATATCCGAATGCATGAAAGTGTTAAATTTCATTTTCAGATTCTCTTGATTTTTGTGATTTATTGATCTTGATGGTTTTATGATGAAATTCATTTTTCGATCCTAAACGTTGATGCATATTTTTTTATTTAACATAAATGAAAAAGCATGCTAACATGAAATCAATCACTTAAAATGAAAGGGAAAATATATTATCAATGAAATCATGAATCTACTTATGTTATGAATTTTGTGAACCATAAAATTGATTTTGGTGATTTGAATTTGAGATGAGTTTTATCAAAATCATGATCTTGATTTCTTGGAATAACATGAGATTTCCCTTGATGATCATCTCGATTATTTAAAAGGAGATTTATCGAAATGATTCATGGAATTTACGATTCATGACTTGATTCTTCATTTGTTTATGAGATGGTTGAAATCTTTATACCTTTGAATTCTTCCCTTCTCCTTTCGATTTTTGAGTTTATGCATGTTATATGTTGAAGATTTGAAACCATGTTTTGATATTATGCATACCCAAGAAATGTTGATTTGACAAAATGAATGATGATTTTTCTCTTGAATATAACTTGTGATATGTTTTTTTTTATGAATCATCATTTTGATTTCTCGATATTTGATACATGAAATTTTATTATGAATCAAAATTTTTTGTTTAATCTATCTCCTAAGATTTTCTTTCGATTATTTTTTAGGAGGTTTTTCAAAAAGAAATCGTCTTTTGGTATTCACATGTTCAAATCTTTCATGATATGATCTTTATGCAATTCCTTGTATTCATGAAATGTTTATCTTATCACCCAACTAATTCTTCTTGATATTCTTTATGTGATAATATGAATGCATGAAATATTCATAAATTTGTAATGATGCATGCAATACTTATGATAATGATGTACATGATGTATTACATATGATGTGTATCATGAATGCTTTAAATGATGAATGTTTGATATCATGATCAACATGTTGATAAATGCTTAAAAATTTTAATGCTTGAATATCATGTATGATATGCTAATAATGATGATTGATTTATTTGTATCATGCATGAAAAATGAAATGTATGGTTTTGAAAATATACATGTTTTAATTTGAAAATATAATGATGCACAAATAAGATTGATACTTACCTTTGTCATGATTTAGAAATTGACGCAAAGGGTCTTCCTTTCTTTTTGACATTGGTAAAGGGGAGAAATATCGCTAGCTCATCTTGCAAAATTTAGAAACATGCACTTTGCAAAGGAAGCAAAATTACTAGCTCAAAGAAAAGAAGCAAATATTTGCTAGCTTACATATTGCAAGGAGAAGAACTTTGACATCTTGAACATCACAAAAATTTGCTACCTTGCATGATGTAAAATTTGCTAGAATTCCTAGCTTGTGATATAAAGATAGGCAAAAAGTTACTATCTCAAAAGAAGCAAATATGCTATCTTGCCTATCTCAAGAGGCAAAAATTCTAACTTGCACATCTAGCAAAACTTGATAAATTTGCATATTTCAAGAAGCAAGAGTTGCTTTCTTGAACATCTCAAAACTGCTAGCTTGCATGTTCTAAAATATTATAAAATTTGCTAGCTTGATGTTATAGAACTTGCTATCTTACTACCTTGCATATCTATGATGATAGCAAAATTGCATGATGATAAAACTAGAGATTATGTTTATTATGCAACAATTTGAACTCCTACTTCTAAACATATGAGAATTGTACTTCTCCTTTTTGTTGATGACAAAGGGGGAGAAGTATGTTGTTGGTATGTCATGATTTGATCATGACATGTTACTTGGATTTTTGAATCCAAGAGTTTCTATCAATATGGCATATTGATAGGGGGAGTTTGTTTAAACTTCGGGAGTTAAGGTTAACTCCGTCGTCGATTGATTGTCATCATAAAAAAGGGGAAGATTATTGAATCTCGGATTTTGATGATAAAACCAATCAATATGTGTTTATGTTTTAATCTGCGTTTTGAGTGACGTAGGATGCTTTGATCAGGATGAGACAATTAAAGTAAGAAAAATCGTATTGGGCCGGAGGAACATGTCAGAAGATTGGACGTCGGACCGGTGGATTGGTTGACGTATCGACAGAAGGCTTCGGGCCGTGGATTCGGGCATCGGGCCAAGAAGAGCAGAGATTGCACCAAGGATATCAGAGTTGCGGAGTCAACTAGCTGATTGGGCAATAGGCCGCAAGAGAGGATGATGCGCTGAAGAATCAGACGAAGCGTCGAAGGACCAATGACATACCGGACAACTTGATTAGATGCTTAGGATTAATTGTCTAAATCGAAGTATGTTTTACATGTGCAATATTAACTACGATAGTAAGACATGAAGCAAAATGAAGTCCCGAATTCAAGATCGAGATAACGTTGGGAGTTCGAGAGCTCGTCGGAAGTCCGGACGTTCGTCGGAAGTTCTACGGGAACCAGCCGAGAAGTCATGGAGCTTGCCAGAGAAGCTCATCGGAACTCGCCAAGAAGATCGTCGTAAAGTCCAGGAGCTTGCTGAGAGTTCGTCGGAACATTGCCGAGAGTTCGTCAGAGGTTCGCCGGAAGATCGCCAGAAGAATTGACATAGGGATTCGTTTAACTTAGAATATGTCTTAGGAATTGTAGTTAGCACGTAATTGAGATTAGATTTGGGCCAACCCAATTAGGGTCCAGCTAGGCCCATGTAATCACTGTGTTGGGCCCAATAAGAAGCCCAAACAGTGCCCCAAGAAGACTCACCATCGTAGCACAGTCTTCGAGGCTGTGTCAAGCGGTGGTACCGCCAATCTGGGCGGTTGTACCGCCAATCTGGGCGGTTGTACCACCCTTGGAAGGGTGCCAGGCGGTGGTACCGCCCAGCACTCTACCCCAAGCGGTGATACCGCCAGACTTGGGTGGTGGTACCGCCTAGGACAATGTCAGTTAAACTGACACTAGGCAGTGGTACTGCCCAACGCAAGCGGTGGTACCGCCCGTGCTCGGGGAACCCGGGATGAGATATTTTTAGGCTCCAAGTTTGAATCAACTTGAAGCCTATAAATACCCCTCCCATCCCTGGTTAAAGCACATAAGCACAAAGAGATTAAACGAGAGAAAACGCTGCTGCAATCTCTAGAATTTCCCTCCTCTAAATTCTAAGTGTTAGAATTCTGTTTAGAGAAGAGAGTGAGTGTTTATAAGGGTTGTCTCCTAAACCCAGTAAAAGGAGAAGAGGGGTGTAAGAAGGAGGTTGATCTTCGCCTAGTAAAGGAAAATCATTAGTAGACGTCGGTGACCTCATCGGAGGAGGAAGCCAAAAGTGGATGTAGGTCAAGATTGACTGAACCACTCTAAATCTTAGTTTGTATTTACTTTCTATTCTCTATCTTAACTGCAAACTACCTTCATAGCTTTACTTTAACTGCACTTCGCCTAATCTAAGTTAAAGCAACTTCCGAATCGGCTTTCATACCGAAATCATTTTTATCGTACGAACATCGTATTTCGGTTTGCAATTACATCTGTTCTCTATCTTAACTGCAAACTACCTCTATATCTTTACTTTAACTGCATCTCGCTTGATCACAAGTTAAAGTGATTTCTGAATTGGCTTTCTTACTGAAATTGTTTTTATCATACGAACGTTGTTTTAAATCGTTGAAAGTTTTCCGCTGCACTAATTCCCCCCCCCCTCTTAGTGCTCTTGATCCTAACACTTTAGTTTCAATTTGTATGATTGACTTTATATTAGCATGGCCAAATATTTGTTCTTATATCAATACTCTACATCATGTTTAAAATCGAAAACCAAGGACAAGATTCATCACAAAAATCATCAAGCCTTCCATATAAAAGCTATCATATATAACTACAAAATCTCATGTATAGAATAAAGTCATCAAGCAACCAAAACTTTTATTAAAAACAACAAGCATGATTTGATTGAACATTTTCAATCAAAGTCAGAAATCAATATGGAAATCAATATGATATATATTATTGTTTCTTTAGACAAAAGATTTGATTTATCTTTTTATGTGATTGATTTTATATAAGTATGTTCAAAATTTTCATATGAAAGCCATCCAACAAAACTTGAAAAGCAATACAAAATTATCACAATGCACATAATTATTTAAACCATACAAGAAATTAATCACTACATTTAATTCTAACATTTTGTTCATTTATCATAAAATATATAATTTTCATGATCATTTTTAAAATTACTAGAATGATAAGTATGATCCTAATTTTTTAATAATTTCATTATATTATTAAATATGTAATTTTCAAGAAAAATAATTAAACTCGATTAAAAATAACTTATTAAAATTATCATGTAATTTCAAAATAAATTAAGGGAGTTTTGTTTACCTCGTCATCAAAAGCCATTAAGGCGTAGTTTGTCCCCTCACCTTTGTTGATTTTCTCCTCATCTTCAGAGAAACTCGATTCATCCCAAAGTTTTTCCCTGTTCTTGCGTTTATAGCAAGTAGTTGCGTTCTTTTTGTTCTTTCATTTTTGTTTCATGAACTTTTTAAATTTCATAGTGATGAGTTCAAGTTCACCATCACTTGAGCTTATACTCAAGTGGTCTTCAATTGTTTTTAGTCCGAAATCATTCTTGATCTTTGGAATGTGGTTTTCAAGTTCTTCACGCACGTTATTTCAAAGGTCATTAGAGACCTGATAAGTTCTTCAATAAAAAAAGTATTTAAAATTTTTGATTCTTGAATAGCCATTATTTTCAAATCCTAATTTTTTGAAAGTGATCATAAAATCTTATTAATGAGTTCAAAATTAGAAAAGCATTTGCCAAGATCTTTTAAACCATTGACGACAAATGTAAAATGGGTGTACATGTCAACAACGGTTTCGCTTGGCTTCATTCGAAAAAGTTCAAAATCATACATTAAAAGATTGACTTTAGAATCTTTAACTCTAGTAGTGCCTTCGTGTGTGATTTCAAGAGTGTGCCAAATATCGAAAGTCGTTTCACACATAGAAATACGATTAAACTCAGTTTTATTCAAAGCACAAAATAGAGCGTTCATAGCTCTAGCATTTAAAGAAAAAAATCTTCTTCTCCAAATCATTCCAATGGGTCATTGAAAAAGAAGACATTTCAAATCTGTTTTCAATAATATTCCATAAATTTAAATCCAAAGAAAGTAAGAAAACTCTCATTTGAGTTTTCCAATATGTGTAGTCCATCCCATTGAACAAGAGAGGACAAATGAGATAAAGTCCATCTTGAAAGTCAAAAAGAGCCATTTCTCATTGGGTGTTAAACCAAAAGAGAAAAACGAGGCTCTAACACCAATTGTTAGGAACAGAGTCAGCACTAGGGGGGGGTGAATTAGTGCAACGGTAAAATACGTCGGTTCCAAAAACTTTTCGTACGATAAAAGCCGAACTAAGAAATGCTTAACTTGAAAGCGTGTTCGTAAATGTATTGAAGGCAGTAAGCAAGTAAAATAGTTTGCAGTAAAGAAAATTGCTCAAGACGAAATGTAAACTAGATTTTAGAGTGGTTCGGTCATCGTGACCTACATCTACTTCGTCGATTCCTCTTTTGTTGAGGCCATCAGCATCTACTATCGGTCTTCCTTCAATAGGTGAAGACTAACCACCTTTTGCACCCTTCTTTTCCTTTTCACAGGTTTAAGAGATAACCTTTACAAGCACACACTCCTCGTAAACAGAATTCTAAACTTAGACTAGAGGGGATTTCTCAAGTGATTGCAATAGTGTTTCTTCACTTTTAAACTCTCCGTGCTTGTGTATCTTAACCAAGGATGAGAGGGATATTTATAGGCCTCAAGTTGATTCAAACTTAGAGCCTAAAAACATCTCATCCCGGGTTTCCTAGGTTCGGGCGGTATCACCGCTTGTGCTGGGCAATACCACCACTAGTGTCAGTTTGACATTGACATTGCATTGGGTGGTACCATCGCTTGTCACTAGGCCATTGGCCGGTACCACTGCCATGATTAGCGGTACCATCACTTGGCACCTTGCTAAGGGCGGTACCACCGCCTGGCACCCTGCTAGGGGCGGTACTGTTAGGATCGAGAGCACTAAGAGGGGTGGGGGGGGGTGAATTAGTGCAGCGGAAAACTTTCAACGATTTAAAAACAAAAGCCGCGTTCGTCCGATAAAAACGATTTCGATGTAAATGCCGATTCACAGTTTGTAGTTTATGCAGTTTGCGTCTAAATGCAGTTTGCGTCTAAATGCAGATTGCGTCTAAGCGCAGTTTGCATTTAAGCGCAGTTTGCGTCTAAGCGCAGATTGCGTCTAAACACAGTTTGCATCTAAACACAGTTTGCGTCTAAACACAGTTTGCGTCTAAACACAGTTTGCGTCTAAGTGCAGTTTGCGTCTAAACACAGTTTGCGTTTAAGCGCAGTTTGCGTCTAAGCGCAGTTTGCGTTTGAGCGCAGTTTGCGTCTAAACGCAGTTTTACGTCTAAGTGCAGTTTTACGTCTAAACGTAATTTTACGTCTAAACGCAGTTTTGAACTTTGAAAAGCGTTTTATGAATACGCAGAAAGAAATTTGCAGTTATAAATGGAATCAAAACGTAAGCGTAAACTGCAATGTAAAGATCGTACGAAAACACCGATTTACGTCTGAATGCAGATTCGGAAAGATCAGAACTTAGAGACTCGTTCATAAACGTGCAGAGGGCAGTAGCAATGTAGGAGGTTTGCAGTAATGATAAAGTGCTCAAAGTAAAAGCAAACCAGAGATTTAGAGTGGTTCGGTCAGTCTTGACCTACTCCACTTTTGGCTTCCTCCTCCGACGAGGTCACCGACGTCAACTAGCTGCCTTCCTTCAATGGGCGAAGGCTAACTGCCCTTTTACAGTTTCTCTCCTTTTGACGGGCTTAGGAGACAACCCTTACAGATCCTTTCTCTCCTCTCTTTACAACTCAAGATTTGAAGAACAGAAAGAGGAGAACTTTTGGACTTTACACAAATTTGAGCTCTTAGAATCACTGAAAAGATCAAGAATTCGGTGTGGATCTGTATCTCTTCAGTGCTGAATGGGTGGGGTATTTATAGGCCCCAACCCAGTTCAAATTTGGAGCTCAAAACGATCAAATCCCGAATTCGGGATCGGCGGTTACACCTCTTGGATCGAGAGGTTGCACCGCGGCGAGAGTTTCGAGATCGAGCCCAAGGCGGTTGCACCTCTCTGTCGGGGGGTGGTTGCATCGCCGAGTCTGGCTTCGAGATCGAGCCCCAGCGGTGCCACCTCTCGATTGAGGCGGTTGCACCTCTGCGCCGAGCTCGAAGACCGAGCTCAAGCGGTTGCACCTCTCTCATCAAGGAGGTTGCACCGCCCGATCTAGCTCAAGATCGAGCTCGGGCGGTTGCACCTCAAAGAACAGTTGCACCGCCAGTCTCGCTGGGAGACACAGCCTGGCGGTTGCACCTCGGCCTGGCGGTTGCACCGCCTTTGGTGCGAATCGTGGTCCGAATGGTTAGCTCCATTCGCCCAATTTCAATCTTTTCGGGGACCCAATTGCCCCAAGATTAAGCTAATGGGATCACCTCCCATTTTCAAGCTTAATCAACGTGCTAACTATGATTAAATCTAAGACAACTTCTGCAGCTTTGCTCCGTCGTCAATCGCTTCTTCCGGCGAAGTTTCCGGCGAACTTCCGTCGATCATCCGATGAACCCTCGGATTGATTCTTCTGCGGACATCCGGCAAACTCCTGGACTTTTGCGACGATCCACTTGGCGAGTTCGACGAGCCGGCGGCAAGCTTCGGACTTCGGATCTGTTCTCGCAGAACCTCCGACGCCGTCGAACTTCCGTCGAACTCTCGAACTCCCAGCGTGATCATGATCTTGACTCGGCGCAACTCCTACTGCTTGTCTAACTTTCATCGTAGTTAATCCTGCACAACAAAACAAAAACTTCGATCGAGACAATTAATCCAAAGCAATTAACCAAGTTGTCCAGCATGTCATTGGTCCCTCGACGCCGTCCGATTCTTGGCGCGATCGTCCTTTCTGCAGCCTATTGCCCAATCGGCCAGTTGACTCTGCAACTCCGATATCCTTGGCACAATACCCGCTCTTCTTGGCCCGATGCGAGTCCACGGCCCGAAGCCTTCTGTCGATACGTCAACCGATCCACCGCCCGACGTCCAATCTTGACATGTTCCCCGGCACAACATGATGTTCCTGCTTTAATTGTCTCATCCTCGATCGAAGCACCCTGCGTCACTCAAAAAACGCAGATTAAATCATAAACATATATCAAGTAGTTTCATCATCAAAATACGAGATTCAACAATCTCCCCTTTTTGATGATGACAACCACTTGATGACGGAGTTAAACTTAACCCCGGAGTTTAAACAAACTCCCCCTATCAATATGCCATATTGATAGAACCTTGAATTCAAACTGAATTCAAGTCATTGCAATATTCATCATGAATACTTGCAACACGTCAACATGAATATATGCATAAACTTATGCATCACATGTCATGTCATCAACATACTTTCATCAACATACTTCTCCCCCTTTGTCATCAACAAAAGGAGAAGTATCACAATCAATCGTTTGTGATATTGATTCAACTCATTGCATGAAAAACATAGTATCAAGTTTTATCATCATGCAATCTTGGAGCTAGAAGATTTAGCAAGTGTTACATCATGCTTAGAAAATTCATGCTATCAAGTTTTAGATATGCAAGTTTTATAGCATATAAGATAGCACTTTTGGTAATGTTCAAGATAGCAAGTTCTACATCATGCAAGCTAGCAAATTAGAGATGTTCAAGAAGGCAACTCTTGCTTCTTGAAAATTTTGTTCACTTTGCTAGATGCGCAAGTTAGCATTTCTGCCTCTTGAGATAGGCAAGATAGCACATTTGCTTCTTTTGAGATAGCAACTTTTTTGCTTCTCTTTAGACCAACAAGCTAGCAATTTTTTATGATATACAAGTTTCACAATATATAAGCTAGCAAAAATTTGAAAGCAAATGCAAGATAGCTTTCTTGTGTAAGCTCATGATTCTTGCTTCCTATTGCAATGTGCAAATTGCAAGTTTTGCTTCTTGAGATATTCAAGATAGTGATGTTCAAGAAGACAATTTTTCTTCTTGAAATAAGCAAGTTAGCAATCTTTGCTACTTAAGATAGGCAAGCTAGCAATCAAGTTTTTTGCATCTTCTTGACTTGTACAAGCTAGCTATCTCCCCTTTGTCATTGTCAAAAGAAAGGAAGAATACAGTTTTGTAGTTCTTTTTTCCTTTTACAATGATTTCAAAATCATAACAAAGGATGAATAATCAAGTCATGAATGTCAAGACAATTTTTCATCATGAATATCATTGCATGCATCGTTATCATAGGTTAAAGTATTACATGCATAATTTCATATCACCATTCATAATTACATTAATGTTTCAATATAGCAATTTTTTCTCAAAGTGTGTAACTTAGCACTCATAGCATTTTAAATCATGATTTACATCATATGCAATACATCACATCATAATTAGAAAGCACAAGTATTGCATGCATAATTGCACATTATAAATGTTTCATATCATGATGGTATCAATTTTGTCAAATTATATCCTACCATGCATGATCAAAACTTCTCCCCATTTTATCATTGAAAACAAGAAGAAAGTAGGGGGAAGAGCATAAAAGTTAAATATTTCAATCATTTCAAGGCATTTATATCATAGATCAAGTTATGATTCGTGATTCTTTTTCATCTAAGCATGCCTTAGTCTTTATATGCCAAATTAAGATAAGCATGAAGGTTCAAGACATAAGGCAAAGAAATCTTGTTATTTCTATATTATGAAATATATGATATCAAGGCTCATGATTCATTTGAAAAGATACAGTACAAAGAGCAACTTGTAACATTCTTATCAAGATCACATTTTAAAATATTCCAAGTTTCAAGATATCAATATGACACTTCATTGAATTCTAAGAAAACAAAAGACAAGTTGCATTTCATTTGAAGAACTCCTTTTTGATAGATGTAGGGAGCATAATGAACGATCATGATTTATAAAGAGCTTCATGTTATAATTATCAAGATCATGATTTTAATAATTATTCTCTTTAGCAAAAACACTATCATTCATATTTCAAGATGGAATTTATAAGCAGGAATCATTTCATCAAATCCATTTTAGAAAAATATTTTTCATAAGTGTATGAGAAAATCCGATTGTTAGGATACCAATTGTTAAGTGAATCCGAAAATGAAATTAACACTTTCATATATTCAGACATGATTTTTGCTACAGATCTTGAAATTAAATCATGAAGATCAAACAAGCTCATGATCATGGATAACTTAAAATCCCATGCATAAAATTGTTAATCATTGTATCATAACCATTTAATATTACATCTTTATGCATTACTTTAAATCAAACGTGATTTCATTCAACAATGTTAATCAAACATGATACACATTATTACTTCTTAACCATGATTTCTCAATCAAAATCATTTTGTTTGTTTATCATAAAATATGCAATATTATCATTTTCAAAATTACCAGCATGATCATAATTTTTGTATTTTTATTTTTAAACATGTAATTTTCAAGAAAATTAATTCTAAACAAAAAAAGAAAATACATCATGAAAGCATCAAGTAATTTCAAAATAAACCAAAGGCATTTTAATTACCTCAACATCGAAAGGCGTAAAGGCGTAGTTTGCCACCTTGCCTTTGTTGATTTTCTCCTCGTCTTCGGAGGAGCTCGATTCATCCCAATTTTTGTTCTTCTTCTTGCATTCAAAGCAAGTAGTTCCATTCTTTTTGCTTTTTAATTTTCGTTTCATTTGCAGTTTAAGTTCACCATCACTTGAGCATATGCTCGAGTGGTCTTCAAATATTCTATGTCCCAAATTCTTCCTGTTTTGTTCATCATTGTCCTCATCACTTGAGTCATCGCTCAAGTGGCATTCATTTGTCCAGAGTTCCAAATCCTTCCTGTTCTTTGGAAGGTGATTGTGTTCAACATGTTCATCATGTGCATTGTGCACCATTTCATATGTCATCAATGAACCAATTAGTTCTTCAAGTGGAAATTGGTTCAAGTTTTTCGATTCTTGAATAGCAGTTACTTTTGAATCCCAAGTTTTAGAAAGTGAGCATAAAACTTTGTTAACGAGTTCAAAATCGAAAAGCTTTTACCAAGTGATTTTAAACCATTGACGACATCAAAAAACGGGTGTACATGTCAACAACGGTTTCGCTTTGGTTTCATATGAAAAAAGCTCGAAATCATGCAGTAAAATATTAACTTTCGAGTCTTTGACTCTACTAGTTCCCTCGTATGATTTCAAAGAGCGCCGGATATCGAAAAGTCGTTTCTTACAAAGAAACCCGATTGAACTCATTTTTGTCCAAAGCGCAAAATAAGGCATTCATAGCTTTTGCGTTTAAAGAAAAATACTTCTTCTCTAAATCCGACCATTCGTTCATCGGTTTAGAGGGAAGTTGAAAACCGTTTTCAACGATATTCCATAAATCCAGATTTAGAGAAATCAAGAAAACTCTCATTCGAGTTTTCCAATAAGTGTAGTCCAATCCGTTAAAGAACGGTGGACGAAAGACCGAAAAGCCCTCTTGAAGAGCCATTTCTCTCGGGTGTAAATCCGAAATGAGAAATACCCTGCTCTGATACCAATTGTTAGGATCGAGAGCACTAAGAGGGGGGGGGGGGTGAATTAGTGCAGCGGAAAACTTTCAGCGATTTAAAAACAAAAGCCGCGTTCGTCCGATAAAAACGATTTCGATGTAAATGCCGATTCACAGTTTGTAGTTTACGCAGTTTGCGTCTAAATGCAGTTTGCGTCTAAATGCAGATTGCGTCTAAGCGCAGTTTGCATTTAAAAGTTAGTTTTCGTAAAAAAGCGCCAGATTGCGTCTAAACACAGTTTGCGTCTAAACACAGTTGCGTCTAAACACAGTTTGCGTCTAAACACAGTTTGCGTCTAAGCGCAGTTTGCGTCTAAACACAGTTTGCGTTTAAGCACAGTTTGCGTCTAAGCGCAATTTGCGTTTGAGCGCAGTTTACGTCTAAGCGCAGTTTGCGTTTGAGCGCAGTTTGCGTCTAAACGCAGTTTTACGTCTAAGTGCAGTTTTATGTCTAAGTACAGTTTTACGTCTAAACGTAATTTTACGTCTAAACGCAATTTTGAACTTTGAAAAGCGTTTTATGAATACGCAGAAAGCAATTTGCAGTTATAAATGGAATCAAAACGTAAGCGTAAACTGCAATGTAAAGATAAATGCGAAAACACCGATTTACGCCCGAATGCAGATTCGGAAAGATCAGAACTTAGAGACTCATTAAAACGCGCAGAGAGGGCAGTAGCAATGTAGGAGGTTTGCAGTAATGATAAAGTGCTCAAAGTAAAAGCAAACCAGAGATTTAGAGTGGTTGGTCGGTCTTGACCTACTCCACTTTTGGCTTCCTCCTCCGGACGAGGTCACCGACGTCAACTAGCTGCCTTCCTTCAATGGGCGAAGGCTAACTGCCCTTTACAGTTTCTCTCCTTTGACAGGCTCGGGAGACAACCCTTACAGATCCTTTCTCTCCTCTCTTTACAACTCAAGATTTGAAGAACGTAAAGAGGAGAACTTTTGGACTTTACACAAATTTGAGCTCTTAGAATCCTTTGAAAAGATCAAGAATTCGGTGTGGATCTGTATCTCTTTAGTGCTGAATGGGTGGGGTATTTATAGGCCCCAACCCAGTTCAAATTTGGAGCTCAAAATGATCAAATCCGGAATTAGGGATCAAGGCGGTTGCACCTCTTATTTGGAGAGGTTGCAAATTTGGCGAGCTTCGGAGATCGAGCCCAGGCGGTTGCACCTCTCTGTTAGGGGCGGGCACCGCCGAGTCTAGCCTCGAGATCGAGCCCCAGCGGTGCCACCCTCGATTGAGGCGGTTGCACCTCTCGCCTGAGCTTCGAAGACCGAGCTCGGCGGTGCTACCTCTCTGTCGGGGAGGTTGCACATGCGAGCCTAGCTTCGAAGATCGAAGCTCGGGGCGGTTGCACCTCTCGGCTGGGCGGTTGCACCGCCAGTCTCGCTGAGAGACACAGCCCCGGCGGTTGCACCTCTGGCCTGGGCGGTTGCACCGCCTTTGGGTGTAATCGAGGGTCCGAATGGTTAGCTCCATTCAGCCAAATTTCAATCTTTTCGGGGGCCCAATTGCCCCAAGATTAAGCTAATGGGATCACCTCCCATTTTCAAGCTTAATCAACGTGCTAACTACGATTAAATCTAAGACAACTTCTGCAGCTTTGCTCGATCGTCAATCGCTTCTTCCGGCGAAGTTTTCGGCGAACTTCCGTCGATCATCCGATGAACCCTCGGTGATTCTTCTCGGACATCCGGCAAACTCCTGGACTTTGCGACGATCCACTTGGCGATTTCCGACGAAGCCGGCGGCAAGCTTACGGACTTCACCGGATCTGTTCTCGCAGAACCTCCGACGACCGTCGAACTTCCGTCGAACTCTCGAACTCCCAACGTGATCATGATCTTGACTCCGGCGCAACTCTTGCTGCTTGTCTAACTTTCATCGTAGTTAATCCTGCACAACAAAACAAAAACTTCGATCGAGACAATTAATCCAAAGCAATTAACCAAGTTGTCTAGCATATCATTGGTCCCTCGACGCTTCGTCCGATTCTTCGGCGCATCGTCCTTTCCTGCAGCCTATTGCCCAATCGGCCAGTTGACTCTGCAACTCCGATATCCTTGGCACAATACCCACTCTTCTTGGCCCGATGCCCGAGTCCACAGCCCGAAGCCTTCTGTCGATACGTCGACCGATCCACCAGCCCGACGTCCAATCTTCTGACATGTTCCTTCGGCACAACATGATGTTCCTGCTTTAATTGTCTCATCCTGATCGAAGCACCCTACGTCACTCAAAACGCAGATTAAATCATAAACATATATCAAGTAGTTTCATTATCAAAATACGAGATTCAACAGGTACCACTGCCCAGACTATTAGTACCATCGCCTGACATAGTCTTGGAGACTGTGCCATGACGGTACCATCTCTTGGGTTAATGTTTGGGCCTTTCACTGGGCCCAACTAGCCCCTAATTAGGTTGGTCCAATTCCAATCTCAATTATGTGCTAACTATGAATTCTTAGATATTTCCTAAGTTAAACAAGTCCGTAAGTCTAGTTTCTTCCGACGAGCTTCTGGCGATCTTCCGGCGAACTTCCGATGATCTCTCGGTAATGTTCCAATGGACTCCCGACAAGCTCCTGGACTTCACGACGATCTTCTTGGCGAGATCTGACGAGCTTCTCTGGCAAGCTCTGAGACTTCTCGGCTGGTTCCTATAGAACTTCAGACGAATGTTTGGACTTCCAACGAACTCTCGAACTCTCAACGAAATTGTGTTCTTGACTTTGAGACTTCATTTTTCTTTATTCGTTTCTATTATAGTTAATCCTACACATATAAAAATACACTTCGATCTAGACAATTATTACGAAGCATGAATCATATTGTCTGGCATGTCATTGGTCCATCGACGCTTCGTCCGATTCTTCGGTGCATCATCCTCTCTTGCGGCCTATTGCCTAATCGGCTAGTTAACCTCCGTAACTTCGATATCCTTGGCACAATATCCACTCTTCTTAACCTGATGCCCGAATCAATGTCCCGAAGCATTCTGTCGATACGTCATCCGATCTTCCGGCTAGACATCCAATCTTCTGACATGTTCCACCGGTCCAACACAATTCTTCCTACTTTAATTGTCTCTTCCTGATCGAAACATCCAGCGTCACTCAAAATGCAGATCAAATCATAAATACTATCAATTGGTTTCATCATCAAAATATGAGATTCAACACATTGTTTATCAAAAATTTTAAAAATAATTTTCTTATTGTTCAAATTTATGTTGATGATATTATTTTTGGTTCCACGAATGAATCTCTATGTGAATTATTTGCTAAAAGTATGAGTCCTGAATTTGAAATGAGTTTGATAGGGGAATTAACTTTCTTTTTAGGCTTATAAATCAAACAACTAAGTAATGATATTTTTCTTAGTAAAACAAAATATGTTTTAGATTTGCTAAAAATGTTTAATATGGATAGCTCAAAGGCTATCAATACTCCTATGAGTACTTCCACTAAGTTAAACATTGATGAAAGTAGAGAAAGCTTTAATCAAAAAGCTTATAGGGATATGATAGGAAGTTTACTATACCTCACTGCAACTAGACCGAATATCATGTTTAGTGTAGGACTTTGTGCTAGGTTTCAATCTAATCTTAAGCTATCTCATCTATAGCAGTTAAAAGAATTCTTAGATATCTTAAAGGAATCACTAATCTAGGATTATGGTATCCAAAATCTAAAAATTTTGAATTAATTGCTTATGTTGATACAGATTTTGTTGTAGGTAGATTAGATAGAAAATGTATATCCGGAACATATCAATTCCTAGGTCATGCACTTGTCTCTTGGTTTTCTAAGAAACAAACTCGGTTGTACTATCTACAACTGAAGCCGAATACATAGCGGCTAGTACATATTGTGCACAAGTCGTATGGATGAAAAATGTATTAGAAGATTATAGAATTTATCTTAAATATATTCTCATAAAATATGATAACACAAGTGCAATATGTTTAATGAAAAATCCTATTCAATACTCTAGAACTAAATATATTGACATTAGGCATCACTTTATATGAGATCATATTAATAATCATGATGTAATCTTAGAATTCATTGATATGAAACATCAATTGGCTAATATCTTTCCAAAACTTTTAAATGATGAATAATTTAATTTCATTAGAAGAGAGATAGGCATGTTAAACTGTATGAATACATGAGTTTGTTGTATTTTTTTCGGACTATCTTTCTTTTAATGTATTTCATGAATGGAGCTTTCATAAATTTATTTTGTTTTGGTATAATGTTTACTCCATACCCTTGCTCCATCACATAATGATGTTTGATATATTGACAAATACATCTTTCATAGATTTCACTCTTATGAATTTTTAATAAGAAACAAATTTGACTTATGAAGACTTATTCAAGGATTTTTAATCCTTCATTTGATGCTTCTTCCTTAATGAAGTCTTCTTCCTTACTCTTCTTATGAAAGAAAAAGTTTATGAATTGATCACTTGCAAAAATGACAATTTGACTTAGTGTGTAATGGATTTGATTTATGATACACTTGATCATTTTCATAAATCCCTTCTCTTTGTTAAAATTGAAGCATGATTTAATGAAACTCATTTATTGTTTTGAATTTGACTTGGTTCAAATCATTTCATGAAATTTGGTTCTTGATGTATTCTTTTATTACTCTCTTCTTCTTCTTCTTTTTTTATGATAAGGAAGAACATCTAAAGAAGAGCTAAAAAAGCCTATCGCATCCAAAGTAAAAATATTAGCTTAACCAAAAAAAAATTAATCATGCAAAGTTTTGCTTACCTTCATTTATTGTTTGAATACATTGGTGTAAAACTTGCTTGAATTTTTACCACACTTGTATTGTTGAATTATTCTTCTTTTTGTTGATGAATTATTCTTCTTTTCTATAGTTGGGAGTCCTGGATTTCAAATTTTTTAAGAAGTTATTTTTGTGCATTTGAGGTACAATCAACCGTATTAGATATGATATTAAGTTTTTATCCTAGTTCTTCATGGTTTCACCTGTGTGAAAAGATAAAATATATAGGCCTCCACAACCGTCGATGTTTCAATCCTTGTGAAAAGAAAATTGCTGTGAAAAGAGTTTCAATCCATGTGAAAAGGTAAAATATATAGGCCTCAGTAACTATTGGGATGTTTCAATCCTTCTGAAATGGTTTCAGAAGTTGTTTTTATGTTTTGTTTGTATCATTTCTATTTTCATATGAAATACCAGGTTGGTTGGATTGCATTACTTGTTTATGTTAGAGGACTTTCATTTTTAAGCAATACTGATAAATGCATCCTATCTTGACTGTGAGACTTTCAATTTTCATAATTTTTTAAAAAACTTATGATATTTTTTAATAATTCACCTCTTTTTTTTCAATGAGAGATTTTGATTCTGAAAACTCTATTAGAAAATAACTGATTATTTTTTTATATTTTTTAAAATTAATATTTTAAAATATAAAAATAATTAGAACTTTTAAATTATTTGTTATATTTTAAATTATTATTAGAACTTTTAAAAATTATTTTAGAAAAATTACATTTTTAAAATGAGATGCATATTTTTTGTGATAGAATTTGTGGTTTTTTTTTTTGTTGTTTGTTTTATATGTTAATTTTCTTTCCTCTTATGCTAATTTTCACGTTGATGATGTTTCCATATTGATTATTGTATTTAACATTGTTTTAGTTGTTTTAAGTAGGAAATGATATGGCAAATTGATGACAAATTCGATGTGTTAGTTAAATGCATAAAATGCATTATATTGTAAATACTTGAAATATGACTAAATATGATTGGTATCATCAAACACATACTTGAAAAATATCAAAATGTTTGCTTGAAACGTATCAAAATGTGGCATGATTACTTGTAAATGTTTTATTCCTATCATCATGCTTGAATTTGTATCATTTTGATAAATATATTTCATTATGATAAGGTATCATGAGCTTAACTTGCTATTCACAATTGATATCATGTCATGAAACGATGAGTTGTCATATTTTATGAAGAATTGTCATCTTGCTAAATTTCATATTCAAAATTCGTATCATATTTGAAAACGATGATTGTTTATCATTGGACTTGAAAATTGATGTCATGTATTGATATCATTTTTATTGACAAATACATGGTATCATATTTAGAATCGGTAAATCATGATAAGTATCATGATGTGCATGTTGATAAGTTTAAATGAATATAACTTATCGGTTTGATGCTTGAATTCAAAGGCCTTGAATTCAAGAATATCTTTCCTCAAGTATGGCATATAGATAGGGGGAGTTAAAGTTAACTCCGTCATCAATTGATTGTCATCATCACAAGGAGGAGATTGTTGAATCTCATATTTTGATGATGAAATAAATTGGCAACTTATTTGATCTAATCTATATGTTGAGAAAAGTGTACAGGATTCTACGATAGGAGTAAGGCATAAAACAAATGATGGGTTGGAGTTGAAGATTCGGATGATGTACCGTTAGTCCATCGGGTGCTCGCCAAGAGTTTCTCGGAAGATCATCGAAAGTTCATCGGGAGTTCGTCGGGAGTTCGCTGGAAGACTCGCTGAGAAAAAAATCAATATATCAGACAAAGATTGTTTGCCTTAATCATAGTTAGAACATTAGTTGAGTTAAGATTGGGAGGTAATCCCACTAACTTAGGTAGAGGCCAACGGTGGCCCCTACCTGAAATCACAGTCGGCGATGGCACCGCCTTGGACTCGATCTCCCAAGTGTTCTAGGCAGTGGTACCATTAATAGTTAATGCTGTCAGGCGGTGGTACCGCCCAGACTGAGCGATGGTACTGCCTAGTATCAGTCTACAAGCGATAGTACCACCCAATAATGGCAGTAGCACCGCCAATACCCCCAAATATAGGGATATGAAACTTTTTAGCTCCAATTATGAAGCCATTGGAGCCTATAAATACCTCACCTTTTTCTGCATGAAAGGACATAAAAGTGTTAACATAATATTGAATTCTTGGGATGTTAAAGTGTTGTAGAAGTACAAGAGTCCTCCTCCTCTTTTTCTAAGTATTGAGATCATTCAAAAGAGGTATGAGGCTTGTAAGGGTTATCTCCCAAATCTATGAAAAGGAGAAAGCATTGTAAAGAGGTGGTTAGTCTTCACCTATTGAAGGAAGACCATTAATGGATGTCGGTGACCTTGACGAAGGAGGAATCAGAAGTGGATATAGGTCATAACGATCTAACTACTCTAAATTCTAGTTTGTATTTCTATTTGAGCAATTTACATTACTGTAATCTTCCTTAACTTTTTCTTTACACTCTTAAGAATGCCTTCAAATTTAATATCTTTTCGAAACAGATTTAATCGAAATGAATATTTTTTGAAATCAATGATTTTTTCACTACTCTAATTCCCCCCTCTTAGTGCCGCTCTTGATCCTGACAAGTTTTACAACATACAAGCTAGCAAATTTTTTTCATCACTTTAAAATATGCATAATCACCAAATCATCATTCATTTTACGGTTGTGTAAGATTGCAAATTTTGCAAGTTTGCATTTTTGCTTCTTAAGTTAGGCAGACTAGTAATTTTTGGTGATGTTCAAGATAGCAAATTCTTTTTTCTCTTTTGAAAAATATGATTTTTTTGCTTCCTTTGCAAAGCGCAAGCTAGCAAAATTTTATATCATTTTATAACATGCAAGCTAGCAACTTGGCAAGTGTTACTTCTCTTTGAAGTATGAAGGCTTAGCAAGTTTTTGAAAAAGAATGCAAGATAGCAAGCTAGCAAGATAGTGATGCATCATTTTAGAATATGCAAGCTAGCAAATTTTACTGCCCCTTTGTCATTGTCAAATAGAAGGGAAGAATACAATGTTGTAATGCTTTTCATTTTACTTCAATCTTCAAATCATGACAAAGATAAGGTATCATTCTTAATTCAATATGTTTGTGCATCATTATAGTTTCAACTTAAAATATGCATAATTTCAAAACCTTTCATATCATCCTTACTTTATGCATGATACCAAAAATAAATCAATCATCACTATATGCATCTCATATATGATACTCAAGTATTCATGATACATCATTTTATCAAAAAATCATAGTATTGCATGCATCATTCCAAATCATAAATATTTTAAATTATGATAGTATCAAAATGTCAAATTACATTACATCCTACTATGCTTGATCATAAGTTCTCGTCATAAGTTCTCATTTGTATGTATCAACATAATATCATGAGTATTTCATGATAATTTCATATCATCACATAAAGAATATCAAGAAAAAATAATTGAGTGATGAGATATACACTTCATGAACATAAGGAATTATACAAAAAAAAAAGTTCATATCATGAAAGATAAGATCATGTTATAATTCCAAAAATTCATAAGAAAAATCATGATTCATTTGACAAAAGGATTGTCGATTCATGCATTTGAAGAAATATTTTTAAACCATTATCACTTAAACTCATCATGCATAAAATGTTAAATCATCAAATATGATACAAGCATTTATTTTTTAAAACATTTATCATTATTTTTAACTCATTCAATTTGTTTTGTCAAATCAACAAAGTCACTTTCAAGAGATTCAAGATAAACTAAAAAGATTTATCAATCTTTTGAAATATTAGTGATTTCCTTTCCCCCTTTGTCATTGTAAATAAGAAAGAAGAAGCATAGAAGAATAAAGAAAAGATCTTGATTCACATGAAATAGAAGATATCTCAAGAGAAAGTTCATAATTCGATTGGAAAAAAAAATCTCATTTAAATTCAAATCATCAAAAATCTTTTTCATAGTCCAAGAGAATCATACAAATAGAGTCATCAATCTCCTTTTTTGAAAACTTCGATAAGTGAGAAATTCTTAAGAAAAATGTTTTCCTCCCCTTTTTTGTTTGATTTATTTCTCACTATCATGCCCAAGGTGTCATATCAAAACATGCATCATTGATTAAAACTGAAAAACAAATTTCATCATTAAAATCATCGTGATAGAAAATATAACATATTAAATATAAGGCTTCTTTAAACAAGTGATCTGATTTATCAGTTTGATTCCAATGATAATATATATATATATATATATATATATATATATATATATATATATATATATATATATTTAATGTGTTTCATTTTATGTAATTGATTTCATATAAGTATACTCAAGTTTTTCATTTGAAAAATCATCCATCATGTTTAAAATCAAAAAAGCAATACAAAATCATCAAGAGACACATAATTGTTTCTTATAACATACATAGAATTAATCTTATTAGGTGTACAAGCATTATATTTAAATATAACATTTTGTTCCTTTATCATAAAACATGCAATTGTCATGATCATTTTTTTAAAATAAAAAAAGAAGCATGATATATTATTTTTTTAATAATATTTTTTTTTTTTGCTAATTAATTTAAAAATAACTCATAAAAAAAAGCATTAAGTAATTTTAAAATAAAGTAAAGGAGTTTCGTTTGAGTTGTTTACCTCATTGTCGAGAGTCACCAAAGCGAAGTTAAGCCACTTCATCTTCATCGGTTTGCTTCATCTTCATTTGTTTCATCCTAAGTCATATTGAGTGTTTTCTTCTTTTTTTTGTAGCTTCTTATTTTTAGGTTCATTTTTTATTCTTTGATTCTTGTTTTAAGAATTTTGTAAGCTTTATTGTGATGAGTTCAAGGTCATCATCATCATCACTTGAGTCATCACTCAAAGTGGTATTCTATTGTTTGAAGTACCAAAGCCATCTTGTTATTTAGAAGATTGTTCTCAAGTTCATCATGTTCAACATGTGCCATACAACTCATTTTATAGGTCATTAAAGACCCAATAAGTTCTTCGAGAGGAAAATGGTTCAATTTCTTTAATTCTTGTATTATCGTTATTTTTTAATCCTAATTTTTAGAAAGAGATCGTAAAACTTTGTTAACAAGTTTAAAGTTCGAAAAACATTTACCAAGAGCGATGACATACATAAAACGGGTGTACATATCAACAATAGTTTTGCTTGGCTTCATACGAAACAACTTGAAATCATGCATCAAAAGATTAATCTTTGAATCTTTAATTCTACTAGTGCCTTCGTGAGTGATTTTGAGTGTGCGCCAAATATCGAAAGCCATTTCACAAATAGAAACATGATTAAACTCATTTTTGCTCAAAGCAAAAAATAGAGCGTTCATAGCTCTAGGATTCAAAGAAAAAATTTCTTCTCCAAATTATTATATTCGTTCATTGGAGTAGAAGACTTTTGAAATCTATTTTTTTTATAATATTCCATAAATTTAAATCAATAGAAAGCAAGAAAACTCTCATTCGAGTTTTCCAATATGTGTAGTCTGTCCCATTGAATATAGGAGGACGAATAATAGGAGGTCTCTCTTGAAATCCAAAAAGAGTCCTTTCTCTTAGGTGTTAAACCAAACGAGAAAGAATGTGGCTCTGATACCAACTATTAGGATCGAGTTGGCACTAAGAGGGGGGGTGAATTAGTGCAGCCGATAAAATTACGTTGGTTCAAAAATCTTTTATTTGATTAAAACTGATTTCAGAAAGATATTAACTTGAAACACATTCGTAAAAGTGTGCAGATAAAGTAATGAGGAAGTATAGTAGTTTGTAATAAATATAAATAGCCAAGCAGAAGTGCAAACCAGATTTTATAGTGGTTCGGTTATCGTAACATATATCCACTCCTGATTCCTATTCTATCGAGGCCACTGGTATCCACTAATGATCTTCCTTCAATAGGCGAAGACCAACCACATTCTTACAACTCTATTATCCTTTTGTAAGCTTAGGAGAGAAGCTTTACACCCCCACTTACTCATCTATTAAACCATACTAACACTTAGAGCTTGAGAGGAGTTCTCATAAGATTACAACAGCGTTTTTCTACTTTTTTGCTCTCAATTCTTATGTGTGATAATTAAGGATGAGAGCGGTATTTATAAGCTTCAAGTGGATTCAAACTTGGAGTCTAAAAGTGTCTCATCCCCGAATTTTAGGGTATTGGCAATACCACCACCTGCAGCACTGACATTGGGTGGTACCATTGCTCAGTCTGGTGGTACCACCACTTAATTTGGTAGTATCACCGCTTGAAAGTCTCTCGGAGATTGTGTCTAGGCGGTACCACCACCTAGACTAGTGGTACCACCACCTAACATAGTCTTGGAGACTATACCACGATGGTTCCACTTGTTGGGTCATTATTTGGACCTTTCACTTGGCCCAACACAGCCTAAACTTGGACCCAACTGTCCTCTAATTGAGTTGACCCAATTCAAACTCAATTATGCCTAAAACCTACTTCGATCTAGACAAAATCAAATATTGTTCAGCATGTCATTAGTTTATCGATGCTTTGTCCGATTCTTCGGTCCATCATCCTCTCTTGTGGCCTATTGCCCAATCGGCTAGTTGACATTCACAACTCCGATTTCCTTAACGTAATTTTCGCTCTTCTTGGTTCGATGCCCAAAGCCTTGGCCCGAAGCCTTTTGCCGATATGTCAACAGATTCTCTAGCTCGACGTCCAATCGTCTGATATGTTCCACTCCTTCCCAATATTGATTCTTCCTTCTTTAATTATCTTTCCTGATCGAAGCTAGTCCTACGTCACTCAAAATGTAGATCAGATCATAAACACATCAATTGGTTTCATCATCAAAATATGAGATTCAACAATTTAGGCTTGAATCAGAGCTAAATTGGGTCTACTGTTTGGCCCATTCAGTGACCTGTAGTAAGCTTTGGTGGTGATACTGCCTAGACTGGGTGGTAGTATTGCCCAGACATAGTCTCCTAAATTATGTCAGGTGGTGGTACCGCCCAGTGTTAATGTCAGATTAGATGGTGGTACCACTTAGTGTCAGACTGACAAGTGCTGGTATTGCTAGTTATTAGTCTGGTAGGTGGTGGTACCGTCCAATATCAACGGTGGTGCTTGCCGTACCACGAAAACCCAGGATGAGACTATTTTGGCTTCAAATTTGAATCCATTTGGGGTATATAAATACCCCAATCTTTTCTACTTGATGAAGCAAGAAAAGAGAACGAAAACTTGGGGTTTAGAGTGTGAAAACTTTATGAAAGGGTGTTGTAATCTCTTTAAAGTTAGTAAGTCTCTTCCTCTTAGAGATAGAAAGTTTCAAAGGGAGGGGTGAGGTCTAAAAGAGAGAGGTGTAAAGATTCTCTCCTGAGCTTGTGAATAAAAGAAAGAGTTGTAAGGGTAGTTGATTTTTATCCATTGGAAAAAAGATCAGTAGTAGAAGCCAGTGGTCTCGAATGAAGAGGAATCGAGAATGGACGAAGGTCACAATGACCAAACCACTATAAAATTGGTTTCCATTTCCTTCATGCTTCTCATTTATATTGCTAACTGATTTACTTGCTTACTATGCTCACTATGCTTATGAACGTGCTCTCTAAGTTTAATTGCCTTCCGATATGATTTAATTGAATAAGATTTTTAAACCGATATTTTTACGAAAGCATTAATTTCTACCTAGGGAGATTGTATATCCTTGAATTTCTATATATCTATTAGATTGGATGAAAGAGTTCAAGTGTCCTCCTCACTAGCGGTGATCTACACAATAGGGTTATGACGATCTTTGCTCAAATCACTACCTAAATCTCCACACCTACTTTTTTTGAGGAGGAGAAGGGAGAGGAGAATAGGAGGTGACAACCAGAAAAGCTGACCCTAAAGGGCCTTTGGTTCCCTCATATTTATAGAGGCCTCTAGTTAACTTAACCCTAATGGATCCTGCTTTATTGGGTATTAGATTTCCATCCAATTACCTAAGCCTCTTAGATTAGTGAGTCTCTACCCAATAATATCTTATTAGCTCTTATTTGATCTCATTCATGAGATCAAATAATGTAGGGCTTATTGGATACCCAATAAGATAGGGGCTCCAACGGATATCTCATCTCAAGCCTCTACTCGTCACAACACCTACCATATATGTATGACCCCTCAAGCATAATATCTATTGAATCTTAGATTTTAATAATGAAATTAATTGATGAAGTTAAGATCTAATATGCGTTTGAGTGGCGTAGGACTAACCTCGATCAAGGAAAGACAATTCGATTAAAAGCAGGGAAGAATTAAACGTTGGGTAGGAGTAGAATATGTGAGGAAGATTAGATGTTGATTTTGGAGGAATAGTCAACGTATCGAAAAGGATTTCATGCCATGAGTTCGGCATTGGGCCAAAGGATGGGATATTGTGCCATTGGAGTCAACATGCCGATTGGGCAATACACCGAAGGAGAGGACGATACGTCAAAGGATGGGACGAAGTCTTTGGACGAACCTATGACATGCCAGACAACATAAGATTCATACTTGTAATCATGCATATTTAGATCGAGTTAGTTAGGTATAATTGAGTTGGTTTTGGGTGTAACCATGCTAACTTGATTAGAGGCCCATTGGGCTTGTTGTTTGGCCTATTAGGTGACTGTTGTTGTAAGGTTTGGCGGTGGTACCACCCAAACATAGTCTCCCAAACTATGTCGGTGGTGGTACCACTAGATTAACTTGATGGTACCGCCTAGTGTGGAGTGTCGGGGGTGGTGGTGGTTGCTAGTCATAGGTGCCCAAACAAGCCAATCATCCGTGAGTGATGGCACGTGTGACTTGATACAAAATCTTTTTGCTTATTATATTTTGGCGTATATCACTTTATAACTATTGCATAAATGCATATATATATTGTGATGTCCTTGGATTTGTGCAATGGGAATCGGATCGTGATGAGATCACGATAATGAGATCGATTCACCTTTAAACACATATCCTAAATAATCCCGGTCATAGGTTACTCGAGAGGGACATCGTGATAACCGGATAGATTGGTGTGCTGTATACCCGTCCATATGATGGATGCAGCTGGTCTCATAGCTGCTCGTGTAGGGACACTAGGGATACAATACAGGTGCTCATTGGAGAATGAGTTCACTGATTGATCTGCTTACGGAATGCTGGATGGTTGATGATGCCTTATTGTCGGGGCAAGCGATTCCGTAGTCTAGTGGTGTATCTGGTCCTTAGACTTGAGACACCAAGGATGTCTGTATGAGTGCTCCACTCTTTGATACCGAACTTATAGGTTTGGCTGTCCCGGATCTAGTACAACCGGTCATTGGGAGTGGTAGTTGACCTTACGAGGGCTATTGAGTGTCGATAGAGGATCATCCACTCTCGGCATCATGAGAGGAATATCCCATGTGTTCTAGCTCAGACAAATCCTGGCCAGGGTCATTCGGGTTGAGAGAGAAAGAGTTCTCGGGAGAATCCGATTAGAGCGAGACTTCAGTAGAAACCGTATGGATCGACAACACCATGCTTTCGATATCGATCTCGGGATATTAGATGGATGAGGGACTATAGGTACATGGTAGCTAAGGATAGACAGGTCCAATGGATTGGATTCCCCAGATCGTGCGGGGACTCACGGCGTAGTGGGCCTAGCACGTCCGTGAGTCGATGAGTCAGTGAATTATTACAGAGATAATAATTCATTGAGTTAGAAGGAGTTTCGGCAGGTATGACTCACGGCCAGCTCGATATTGGGCCTAGAGGGTCACACACATATGGTAGGCATTGCGATGAGTAGAGATTGGGATATGAGATATCCGACCGAGCCCTTGTCTTATTGGATGCAGATCCAATACCCACTAGGGAAGGACCCATTAGGGTTTGACAGGATCTCTATAAATAGGAGGGATTCTGACCTCATAGGCTAGATTCTTTGCTTGCCTTTCCTATTCTCTCTCCCTCTCCACCTCGGAGGCCCTGGAGTTTTGAGGAGGGTCGTCGCCACCCCCTTTGTGGTGGATCACCGCTAGAGAGGGGACGCTTGACCTCCTTCACCCTCTCCTAAGGATCTGCAAGGAAACAGGGATATACGATCTCCCTAGGTAACACAATCTCTATACGCAGTTTTGTGTTTTGCGGATTTTTGCGCACCAATCTTCGCACGACGACGAACATCTTTTTGGGAATCGGGGATTTTTGTTTTCTTGTTCTTCCGCTGCGCATATGATGTCGCCCCATGATTTCCCAACAGTGGTATCAGAGCCAGGTTGTTCGTGCGAATGATTGGTTTTTTGAACTGCATGTGTTGTGTTTAGGAAGAATTTTGACGTCAAAATCGTTGGCCCTAAAAGCGAGAAAGGGCAGCAACAGTTGCTGCCCTCGATCTCGCGTCGTGCGGCAGCGCAGCCGAAGCATGGAGCATAAGCGCATGTGCCTGCAGCAGCCGGCGGGCGGTCTACTTTCGGCAGGTTTTCTGCCGGCGGGCTGGCGGCGAACCACGAAAGGCATGGCCGCAGGGCGGCGGCGCTGCCGAAGGAAGCGGCGCCTGCCGCCAGGAAAACGACGCCGCCGCCCTGGTAGCGACGCCACCGCCGATGCTCCCCGCTGGCTTAAACCCCCCCCCCAGGGCGGGCCGGAGGGACAGCACCGCCGGCGAGGCAACGCCCAAAGGAGCCCACCCCAATGAGCGTCACCGCCCGATGGCGTCCCGCCTGCAAGCGAGGCAATGCCCTCGCCCGCCAGAGGCAGCCGGCCGAGGGTGAAGGTGGGCGGCAAATGGGCAGCAGCAGAGGGAATTAGGGTTTTGGGCAAAGGACAGTTTTGCCCCCTGTGAATTTGAGAAATTCCAGTTTCTATCTTTTATCCAAATTATGAAAATACCCTTAGAATTGAAAAAATTCCCTACATGTCCCCTGATTTCAGAAAAATATTAATTAATTAAAAGGTTTAGTTGATTATTATTTTTATTATTATCTAGTAGTCCTACATGATGATGATTATTTATACATGTGATGTATGATGTAGGGGACGGATGATCATGGACCGTGTGATGATGTGTACTTGTGATTATTATTGTTGAGGTCTACGAATCTCCATTACATTTCTCGTTTATTGTTCCCCTGCGTGCCTATGATTAAGTTGTAATCACATGAGGAGGCTAGCGGGAGCGTGGATGTGATGATAGCGGGACCCACGAGACGGACGATCGTGATGCATGGAGATGCATCAAGATGTCGGCAAACCTAACGAGGACGAGATGAACGATCACAGGGCATGGAGATGCACCGTTGCACACATAGATCTTGATGTGAGTGATTAGGCCTACTAGCTCGGGCCTAATCATATTAGGTTGTGGTCCATGATCATCTGATGTGATTGCTTATACACATACTAGATATGTATATATATTTGCATGCGATGTAGATATATATTAAATATGTATATGTGTGACATGTCATATTAGGAGACCAAATTATAGAAACATCTCTCGATAATATTAATTCCGGTAAGCGGAGGCAATTAGATTGACCCACGTGGCCTTCCATCGTTATAAGTAGGAACCGATTCCGGTGTAGGTTGAGTTGGTCGAGTCCCTCAAGACTCACCTATATCGCGATTCGCTATCTTGCTACGACATAGAGATGTCACCGTGACCGAGGACATGGTATGCTTGGTCGAGTCCCTCGAGGGTATATCATCAAATCGGACTCATCTTGTAACGAAGGTGTTGACTTAACCGAGCATCATGGTTGGTCGAGTCCCTCGAGGCCATGGTGATTGGAGAGCCGAAGCAGGGCGGGAATCACAAGGAGTTGTGATCGGCAAGAGTTGCCTACCTTTTAGGCTTAGTGTGATTGGTCGAGTCCCTCGAGGTTACACTAAGACGCTGATTGGATCGATCCCCACTAGAAGTCTCTTTGGAGACTTCGTTTCATCTTTGAGGGTGTCGCGTGACTCGTTAGTAAAATAGTGGGAGCATATTAAGATAGAAGTCCATATCTTGATAGTTTATTTCTTGCAAAATCTGCATGTTATTCATTTTACGCTACATCTTTATTTTGAGAAAATGTCGCTTTTCAAATCCCTTTACGTGGCATACTTGATGTCAACCGCCTTCTTGGTCCAAATTATATGGATTGGCTCCGTAACTCGAGAATTGTTCTCACGGCGGAGAAAATCGTAATGCGTCCTTGATCTGATGATGCCTATGCCCGAAGAAGGGGCAAGCGAGGATGAGATCGCCGCCACTTCGTGAAGTACATTGATGACTCCACTCTTGCTTTCGAGTGCTATATGTTGGGCTCTATGACTCGAGTTACTGAGAGACAACATGAAAAGATGGATGCGGATCCATTCTCCTACATGTCCATAAAATTGTTTGAGGAATAGGAAAGGACTCAACGATATGAGATATCCAAGAGCCTTTTTTCGCTAGGATGACTGAGGGACACCGTTCAGAACCATGTCCTAAAGATGATTGAGTGGATAGAGAAACTCACTGTGTCTAGGAATGGTCCTAGAGGATAACTTTGTGTGGACATTGTGCTTGAGTCCCTACAGATTCCTTTTCACAGTTCATAATGAATTTTAATATGAACAAGCTTGAAGTGACTCTCCCAGAGCTCCTCAATATGTTGAGGGAGGCAGAGAGTACTATTAAGAAAGAGAAGCCAGTTCTCTACACTGGTGAGACCAGAAAGAAAAGGAAAGCAGAAAGGTCCCTTAAGAAGGGAAAGGGCAAGGGCAAACAAGGTAAAGCAAAGGTTGCTAAGAAAGACCCAACAAAGGACAAAGGCCAGTGCTTCCACTATGGTAAAGATGGGCATTGGAAGATAAACTGCAAAGAGTACCTTGCAGAAAGGGCGAAACAAAAGCTTGATGAAGCTTCAGGGTACATTCATGATCTCCATTTGTGGAGACTCTTATGATAACACATGGGTATTGGATACCGGTAGTGCTTATCATATATGCAATTCGATTGCGGGTTTCGGCAAAGCCTAGGGACTACTGAGAGAGGCGAGATGGACCTCAAGATGGGTAATGGAGCAAAAGTTGCTGTATTAGCATTGTTGGTGAGGTTGCCCTACATCTATCTAGTGGAGCTTTTATTGCATTAGATGCATGTTATTTTGTTCCTTCTATTATCAAAAAACATTATCTCCATTTCATGTTTAACAGTTAGTGGATATAAATTTGTTTTTGAGAATAATGGTTGTTCGATATTATTAGATGATAAGATCATCACGAAAGGAACATTACATAATGGTTTATTTATGTTAGACACCACTCCACATATCATGAATGTAAATATGTCCAAAAGGAAATGAGATGAGTTGAACAGTGCATACCTGTGGCATTGTAGGCTAGGTCACATCCATGAAAGAAGGATTCAAAAGTTGCTAAATGATAGATATCTAGATCCATTCGACCATGTGTCATATACAACTTGTGAGCCTTGCATTCGTGGAAAACTGACCAAATCTCCATTTAGTAGAACTGGAGAGAAAGCCAATGAGTTGTTGGAACTCATACATAGTGATGTATGTGGACCCATATCAACTCATGCCATTGGAGGTTACTTCTACTTCATTACATTTCTTGATGATTTCTCAAGGTATGGATATGTGTACTTAATGAAGTACAAGTCCGAGGCCTTTGAGAATTAGAGAGAGTATAAGAATGAGGTGGAGAACCATTTGGAAAGAGTATCAAAACTTTTCGATCAGATCGAGGAGGTGAATACTTAAGTACAGAGTTTACTCGGTTCCTCAAGGACCATGGGATATTATCCCAATGGACACCTCCTTATACACCTCAGCTCAATGGTGTCTCTGAAAGGAGAAATCGTACATTATTAGATATGGTACGGTCCATGATGAGTTTTGCTGACCTACCCATCTCATTCTAGGGATATGCCCTAGAAACCGCAGCTTACCTTCTGAACAGAGTTCCAACTAAGTCGGTAGTGTCTACACCATATGAGATATGGAAAGGAAGAAGCCCGATCTTAAGGTTGTTAAGATCCGGGGCTGCCCCTGCCCATGTTAGAAGACACAACCCCGATAAGTTAGAATCAAGGACAGAGCGATGCAAATTTGTGGGATACCTCAAGGAAACTTGTGGGTATTATTTATATCATCTCGAGGATCAAAAGGTCTTTTAGCTAAAGAGAGCAGTGTTCCTTGAGAAGGAACACATTCTTGACGGAGACAGTGGGAGAATGATAGAATTGAGCGAGGTTGGAGAACCAAGCTCAAGCACCACTCTACTGCCGGAGTCCTGTTTCAAGTACCTAATACACAAGTATCAACTTTACTGCAGGTCCGATAGAGTATCTCATCCTCCTGAGAGATATGTGGGACATATTAGAGCAGAGGATGTAGAGGATATTGATCCTCGGACCCACGAGGAGGCTATTATGAGTATAGACTCCGGGAAGTGGAAAGAAGCCATGAATTAGAGATGGATTCTATGTACTCCAATAAGGTTTGGAACCTAGTTGATCTTTAGAAGGTATTGTACCCATCGGTTGCAAGTGGATCTTTAAGAAAAAAAAGATCGGAGTAGATGGAAAGGTAGAGACCTATAAAGCAAGGCTAGTGGCTAAGGGGTATCGTCAAAGGCAAGGTGTTGACTCTGTGAAACTTTCTCACCAGAAAGCAATGCTAAAATCCATCGTAATTCTATTGGCTATTGCAAGCACACTATGATTATGAGATCTGGCGGATGGATGTGAAAACCGCATTCTCAAGCGGGAACCTCGAGGAGGAGGTGTATATGATGCAACTGAGGGATTCGTGTCCAAGAACTGCGAGATAAGGTGTGTAGGTTGCTTAGATCCATTTATGGACTAAATCAAGCTTCAAGTTGGAACATAAGATTTGATGAGGCAATCAGGTCTTATGACTTATTAAGAACGAAGATGAGCCTTGTGTATACAGAAAGGTAAGTGGGAGCGCTATCACCTTTTTGGTGTTATATGTGGATGACATCCCCGATCATTGGGAATGACGTAGGAATGCTATCCACAAGAAAGGCTTGGTTATCTAGACACTTCTCCATGAAGGACTTAGGAGAAGCATCCTATATTTTGGGGATTAGAATCTATAGAGATAGATCCAAGAGGATGCTTGGCTTGTCCCATCCGGTACATAGAAACCATTGTCAAAAGGTTTGGCATGGAAAATTCAAGAGAAGTCTCATGATGATGAGACATGGGATATCGCTTTCTACCAGTATGTCCCCAAAGACTCGAAGAAAGGGCGAACATGGATATGATACCTTATGCCTCAAGCAATATGGTCTATCATGTATGCCATGCTATGTACTAGGCCCGATATAGCGCATGCTCTCGAGTGTCCTGGCGTGTATCGGCGGATCCGGGCTTGGAGACTGGAAAAAAGAAAGTGTATCCTTAAGTACTTGAGAAGGAATAAGGATCTTTTACTAGTATATGGAGGTAATAGCCTTAAGGTTGAAGGCTACACCGACTCAAGTTTTCGGTCGATGTCGATGATAGCAAGTCGAATTCAGGGTATGTGTACACCTTGAATGGAGGGCAAGCAGTGTCTTTGGAAGAGTTCCAAGCAAAATACCACTCACCGACTCGACCATAGAGGCGGGAGTACATTCTTTGCATCAGATGCAGCAAAAGAGGGAGTTTGGGTGAAGAAGTTCATCACAGATTTGGGAGTCGATCTGAGATAGCGACAAGTCGACTTCCTTATATTGCGACAACTATGGGGTGATTACTCAAATAAGGAACCCGGGTCTCAATGAAGGTGTTCGAGGAGGTTTCAACTTATAAGAGAGATCGTAACCGAGGAGAGATGCTTGATGGGAAAGAGTTCCATCGAAGATAACATTGCAGATCCAATCGACAAAGCCGTTGTCTCAGATTGTCTTTGAAGCGTCACGAGAGTCCGATGGGGGGGAACATATAGGTGATTGGCTTTAGGTCAAGTGGGAGATTGCTAGTCATAGGTGCCCAGCAATCCAATCACGTGAGTGATGGCACGTGTGACTTGATATAGAATCTTTTTGCTTATTATATTTTGGCGTATATCACTTTATAACTATTGCATAAATGCATATATATATTGTGATGTCCTTGGATTTGTGCAATGGGAATCGGATCGTAATGAGATCACGATAATGAGATCGATTCACCTTTAAACACATATCCTAAATAATCCCGGTCATAGGTTTTTCGAGAGGACATCGTGATAACTTAGGATAGATTGGTGTCTTTGTATACCCATCCATATGATGAATGCAGCTGGTCTCATAGCTGCTCATGTAGGGACACTAGGGATACAATCAGTGCTCATTGGAGAATGAGTTCTTGATTGATCCGCCACGGAATCTTTGGATGGTTGATGATGCCTTATTGTCGACGGCGATTAAAGTAGTCCTAGTGGTGTATCTCGGTCCTTAGACTTGAGACAACAAGGATGTCTGTATGAGTGCTCCACTCTTTGATACCGGACTTATAGGTTTGGCTGTCCCGGATCTAGTCTGTTGGTCATTGGGAGTGGTAGTCGACCTTCTACGAGGCTATTGAGTGTCGATAGAGGATCATCCACTCGGCGTCATGAGAGGAATATCCCATGTGTTCTTGCTCGAGACAAATCCACGGCGAGGTCATTCGGGTTGAGAGAGAAAGAGTTCTCCGGGAGAATCCGATTAGAGCGAGACTTCAGTAGAAATCGTATGGGTCCGACAACACCATGCTCGATATCGGTCTCAGGATATTAGATGGATGAGGGACTATAGGTACATGGTAAGCGAGGACGACAGGTCCAATGGATTGGATTCCCACAGATCGTCGGGGACTACTGGCGTAGTGGCCTGAAATACGTCCGTAGTCGATGAGTCGAGTGAATTATTACGAGATAATAATTAATTGAAAGTTAGAAAAGGGAGTTTCGACGAGGTATGACTCATGGCCAGCTCGATATTGGGCCTAGAGGGTCACACACATATGGTAGGCATTGCGATGAGTAGAGGTTTGGATATGAGATATCCGGAGCCCTTTGTCTTATTGGATGCGATCGAATACTGTTGAATCTCGGATTTTGATGATGAAGTCAATTGTCATTTGTTATCTAATCTATGTGTTGAGATAAGTGTGCAGGATTAACTACGATAAAAGTTAGACAAGCAAGCAGGAGTTGGCGGAGTCAAGATCATGATCATGTTGGGAGTTCGAGAGTTCGACGGAAGTTGGACGGTCGTCTCCGGAGGTTCTCTGACGAGAACAGATCCGAGAAGTCCGGAAGCTTGCAAAAGCGAAGCTTCGTCGGAACTAGCCAAGTGGATCGTCGTAAAGTCCAGGAGTTTGCGGATGTCCATGAGAAGAATCACCGAGGGTTCATCGGATGATCGGAAGTTCGCGGAAACTTCGCCGGAAGAAGCGATTGACGATCGGAGCAAAGCTGCAGAAGTTATCTTAGATTTAATCATAGTTAGCACGTTGATTAAGCTTGAAAATGGGAGGTGATCCCATTAGCTTAATCTTGGGGCAATGGCCCCTGAAAAAGATTGAAATTGGGGCGAATGGAGCTAACCATTGGACCACGATTGCACCTGGCGGTGCAACCGCCTAGTCCAGGAGGTGCAACCGCCGGGGCTATGTCTCCAGCAGATCGGCGGTGCAACCGCCCAACCAAGAGGTGCAACCGCCCGAGCTCGATCTTGAGCTAGGCTGGGCGGTGCAACCTCTGACGACGAGAGGTAGCACCGCCCGAGCTCGGTCTCGAGCTCAGCGGAGAGGTGCAACCGCCTCGATCGAGGAGGTGGCACCGCCCTGAGGGCTCGATCTTCGAGCGGACTTCGGTGATTGCAACCGCCCACGACGAAGAGGTGCAACCGCCTGGGCTCAGAACCTCCGACGACCGTCCGAACTTCCGTCGAACTCTCGAACTCCCAACGTGATCATGATCTTGACTCCAGCGCAACTCCTGCTGCTTGTCTAACTTTCATCGTAGTTAATCCTGCACACTTATCTCAACACATAGATTAGACAACAAATGACAATTGACTTCATCATCAAAATCTGAGATTCAACAGCATAGGCTTCTTTCATGCATGCTTGCCACCTAGCAAATTCTTATGTTAGCTAAACCTAAGTAATTAAAGAAGAAACTAAATGAAAATCCATGAGCTGTAGCATAAGTTTGAGAAGAGAGGGAAGAGGAATTCAAGTAGAGAAAGAAAAAGCTTTGCTTTGGCTTGAGATTTTGCATCAATTCCATACTTTTGGGACTCAAATTTATTTAACACAGTATTCTAACCTCTTCCTACATAACTCTCGATCTCTGATTTCATCTTAATCTTTAAAATTTTGAAAGATTTTGGCTTCATATATGATATTTCTTTTGTTTTGGAACGAAACTGTGAATCTAGAATTTTTTGAAGATTTGACCTTTCTATATTCTTCTAGCCATAACTTTCTATATCGATTTTGGATTCAAGCGAAACTAAATTTATCCAAAAATAGACTCATATATCTTTCTTTTGACACCTAGAATGGTAAATTTAGAGACTATTTTCCTATCTAAACTGTTATTTCAATTGACCCTATGAAATCTATAAGACAAAGACTGTTGGTTTTGACCTTTCAGTACTCTATTGCTTATTGTTAGGATCGGAGTGGCACTAAGAGGGGGGGGTGAATTAGTGCAGCGGATTAAAACTTTGGTTTCGGAAAAATATTTCATACCATAACAAACAATATCAATGAGAACCGATTTGGAAGCTTGATAATTTAGAGACGTACGGAAGCGTAATGACTAAGTAAAGAAATTTGCAGTATGTAAATGGCAAGATTAGAATGCAAACCAGATAACACAGTAGTTTTAAAGTGATTCGATCAAAATGACCTACATCCACTTGCGAAAACTTTTCGAAGAGGCTCCCAACTTCCACTAGCAAATCTCTTGTAGGGGAAGGACTAATACCCCTCTTACAACCTTTTACATGTGGTTCACACTCTTACAAATTTTTGAATAGAAAGAAGGAGGTAAACACTCAAAGCAATTGAAGACAAAAACTTGCTAAAGACTTTACTAAGACTTTTGGCTCACTCTCTTGCTTCTCAAAGGTTGTGATCTCAGCTGAGAATTGAGGGGTATTTATAGGCCCCAAGAGGATTCAAATTTGGGCTCCAAAATTTGAATTCTCTTGGGTTTCCGAGGCTAGCGGTGCCACCGCCCGATCTCTCGGGTGCTGGGCGGTGCCACCGCTCCGTCCAGTGGTGCCACCGCCCAATTCTCGGGTTCTGGGCGGTGCCACCGCCTAATCTGGCAGTGCCACCGTCTACAGTGTTTCAGCTCATTAGTTGGGCTCCAAACTTGGCCCAAACCAGTCCGAACTCGGGCCCAATTGGCCCCTACTTGGGTTATAGGATTAATACCTAATCCTAACCCTAATTAACATGCTAACTATGAATTTAAAGATATTTTCTAAGCTATTACAAAGTTCATAAGTCAAGACTTCTTCCGACGAGCTTCCGGCGAACTTTCGGCGGTCTTCCGATAAACTCTCGAAAACCATTCTGCAGACTCCCGACAAGCTCCTAGACTTCACGTTTTAATCTTGGTGAATTCCAACGAGCTTCTTCAATAATCTTCGATCTTTCTCGGCGAGCTCCATGAACTTCCAACGAACCTTCCGGCGAGCTTCTGAAAAACCCTTCGGCAAGCTCCCTACTCATTCTTGGGTAGTTCCGACAGCATTCCCGATGAACCTTCGAACTTCCGTCGAACTCTCGAACTCCCAACAAATCCTTCGCGCTTGACTCCGACACTTGTTTCGCTTTATGTCTTTGTCATTATCGTAGTTATTTCTGCACACACAAATTAAAACTCTACTCCGATCTAGACAATTATTACAACGCGAATTGACATTCTGCTGCCTGGCACATCATTGGTTGGTGCTTCATCCGATTATTTAGTGCATCGTCCTCTCTTGCGGCTTGTTACCCAATCGGTGGTTGACCTCCGCAACCCCGATATCCTTGGTGCAATTCTGCTCTCCTTGGCCCGATGCCCGACATCCGAAGCCTTCTGCCGTCCAATATCCTAACGTGATCTCCTCCGACGCAACGTCAATTCCTCCTGCGTCAATTATCTAATCCTGATTGTGTAGACCTACATCACTCAAAATATAGTTAAACATCTAAACACAATCAATTAGTTTCATCATCAAAATCCGAGATTCAACAATCTCCCCATTTTTGATGATGACTAACAGAGTTAACCTTAACTCCCCGGAGTTTAACTAAACTCCCCCTATCAATATGCCATTGATAGAACACTTGGATTATCCCAAATCCAAGTAACATTCATCAAATGTTATGAAAAAACTTTTAAACCATCATGCAAATATATATAAAATATTCAATTCAATGCATGAAGTCATCAATATACTTCTCTCCCTATGTCATCAACAAAAAGGAGAAGTAGCTCTAGCTATTTTAAAAGATATGCAAGTTTTTGCAACATGAAGCTAGATTTTCATCACAATATATAAGCACAAAAGCATAGCAAGATTCTTAGGTTGAATCATGGCAATTCAACACTTGCTTCTTGTGCAAGATTGCACTTTGCTTTTCTTTGCATGTTTTAACTAGCAAAAGTTTTTTCCCCTTTATTTTTGTCGAAAAGAAGGGAAGAGTACAAGCTAGCCAACATTTGCCTTGAGCTAGCAATCTTTCTCCCCCTATGTCATTGCCGAAAAGAAGGAGAGGAACCAATGATTTAGACTTTTTCATAAATCATGAATTTGCATCAATCAATATTTCAATCATCACATGATACATACAAGATAAAAATGCAAAGAAATCATGTCATGAAAGACATCAATTGTTAAACATGATATGATAATAGTCTAAAAAATTTCAATTTGCAATACATGTGATACATTGTAATACTAAAAAATTTAATGTGATGCTTTTAAGGATACCAACCTATTTTTTATACAAAGCATGGCAAGAGCAATTATATTGCAAGTTTTTTAAGTTTTGCATTTTTTGCTTCTTTCGAGATAACAATTCTTTGCTTCTCTATAAGTTACCAACTTTTACGATATGCAAGTTTTACTACATACAAGATAGCAAATTTAAAGATGTGCAAGTTGGCATATTTGCTTTTCTTTGCAATGTGCATGATAGTATTTCTTTATAATGTTCAAGATAGGAAATTGTACATCGTGCTAGCTAGCATATTAAAGATGTTCAAGAAAGCAAGCTGTTTCTTCTCTTTTAAGAAGTGTCATTTTTGCTTCCTTAGCAAAATACCAAACTAGCAAGGGACCATATTTTACATGAGGCAAGCAAACAATTTGGCAAATGTTACATTTGTATCTTTTCTTTATATGTGCAAGAAAGTAAGAAAGTTTTTGTATTTTCTTGACTTGTGCAAGGTAGCTAATTTCTCTTTGAGATGACCCTTTACATCAATTCAAGATGGCACATTAGCAACTCTTTCTCTCCCTTTGTCATTGGCAAAAAGAAAGGAAGATTAAAGTCATGAATATCAAAATAATAATTTTATCATAAATATTTCATCATTGCGTGCATCATTATTGCATGCATAATACCAAATCATCATATATATTTTCAAAACATATAAACTCATTATTATATGCATGATTCCAAATCATCATTCATATCATTTCAATCATTGTTTCAATCATCACTATAACTCATCATGCACAAAATGTAAAATCATCTAACATGATAAAAACATTTATTTTCAAGATATTTATCACTATTTTTATGTATGATAATAAAGTATTCATGATACCGAACATTAAGTCAACAATGATTTATTTTATCAAATATCTTCTTTTTATAAATAACAAAAATTGTAGGTGTACAAAGAAGAGATTGTGATTAAAAAAATCTCAAATAGTAAATTCAAGAAGTCAAGATCAAACACATCTATCATCAAAAGACTATAAAAAATTCATGCATAGATGTACATGTACTATGTTATCTTAATTCGTCATAAAAACGATTAGACCAAAAACATGTTAATCTAAAATGAGAGTTTCAAATCAACATTTACTTCAAAAATTCATGCATGACATAAAATCATCAAGATACACATACATGGATTAATCCTAAGCATTATCATCCCTAACGATGCATACATCATTCAACATTTTAAAACATAACATGCATGAAACCTTAGCTATATACTTTTTATGATCAAATTTTTAATTTTTCAAAGATGCTAAAAAGAAAAACTTGATATAATTTTTGAAAAATAATTTTTTTTATTTCCTATTCCTACTATCTAAATTAAGCACTCACGAAAGACTTCAAGTAATTTCAAAATAATTCAAGAGTGTTGAGTTACTTACCTTGTAGTCGAAGCCCGTCAAAGCCCAATTCGCCGTTTCACTTTTGGAAGTTCTTGATTCATCCTTGGATGCCTTCCTTTTCTTTAGCCTCTTCCTCCGTTCAAGTTCATTGTTTATTTTAGATTTTTGTTTAATGAACTTATTAAGATTTAGTGTTCGAAGTTCAAGTTCATCATTGTCCTCATCACTTGAGTCATCGCTCAAGTGGTATTCATTTGTCCGGAGTTCCAAATCCTTCCTATTTTTTCGAAGGTGGTTCAAGTGTTCATCGTGTTCATCATGTGCATTGCGCACCATTTCATATGTCATCAATAAGCCAATTAGTTCTTCAAGTGAAAAAATATTTAAATCTTTTGTTTCTTGTATTGTAGTTATTTTAGGATCCCATATTTTTGGAAGGGATCTTAAGATCTTGCTTACGAGATCAAAATTAAAAAAATATTTACCAAGAACTCTTAGATTATTGACGACATCCGTGAAACGGGTGTACATGTCGCCTATAGTCTCGCTTGGTTGCATTTGAAAAATCTCAAAATCATGCAATAAAATGTTAACTTTCGAGTCTTTGACTCTACTAGTTCCCTCGTGTGTGATTTCAAGTGTTCTCCAAATATCAAAAGCCGTTTCGCACGTAGAAATCCGATTGAACTCATTTTTGTCCAAAGCGTAAAATAAGACATTCATAGCCTTTGCGTTTAAAGAAAAATACTTCTTCTCCAAATCCGACCATTCGTTCATCGGTTTAGAGGGAAGTTGAAAACCGTTTTCAACAATATTCCATAAATCCAAATTCATAGAAATCAAGAAAACTCTCATTCGAGTTTTCCAATAAGTGTAGTCCAATCCGTTAAACAACGGTGGATGAACAACCGATAAACCCTCTTGAAAGCCATGAAGAGCAATTTCTCTCGAGTGTAAATCCGAAATGAGAAATACCGGGCTCTGATACCAATTGTTAAGATCAGAGTGGCACTAAGAGGGGGGGGTGAATTAGTGCAGCGGATTAAAACTTCGGTTTCGGAAAAATCTTTCACACGATAACAAACAATATCAATGAAAACCGATTTGGAAGCTTGATAACTTAGAGACGTATGGAATCGTAATGACTAAGTAAAGAAATTTGCAGTATGTAAATGGCAAGATTAGGATGTAAATCAGTTAACACAGTAGTTTTAAAGTGGTTCGATCAAAATGACCTACATCCACTTGCGAAGCCTTCTTCGAAGAGGCTCCCAACTTCCACTAGCAAATCTTTTGTAGGGGAAGGACTAATACCCCTCTTACAACCTTTTATAAGTGGTTCACACTCTTACAAATTTTTGAATAGAAAGAAGGAGATGAACACTCAAAGCAATTGAAGACAAAATCTTGCTAAAGACTTTGCTAAGACTTTTGGCTCACTCTCTTGCTTCTCAAAGGTTGTGATCTCAGTTGAGAATTGAGGGGTATTTATAGGCCCCAAGAGGATTCAAATTTAGGCTCCAAAATTTGAATTCTCTTGGGTTTCCGAGGCTAGCGGTACCACCGCCCGATCTCTCATGTGCTGGGCGGTGCCACCGCCCAGTTCTCGGGTTCTGGGCGGTGCCACCGCCTAATCTGGCGGTGCCACCACCTACAGTGTTTCAGCTCACTAGTTGGGCTCCAAACTTGGCCCAAACCAATCCGAACTCGGGTCCAATTGGCCCCTACTTGGGTTATAGGATTAATACCTAATCCTAACCCTAATTAACATGCTAACTATAAATTTAAAGACATTTTCTAAGCTATTACAAAGTCCATAAGTCAAGACTTCTTCCGACGAGCTTCCGGCGAACTTTCGGCGGTCTTCCGATAAACTCTTAAAAACCATTCTGCGGACTCCCGGCAAGCTCCTAGACTTCACGATTTGATCTTGGTGAGTTCCAATGAGCTTCTTCGGTAAGCTTCGATCTTTCTCAACGAGCTCCACGAACTTCCAACAAACCTTCCGGCGAGCTTCCGAAAAAACCTTCGGCAAGCTCCCTACTCATTCTTGGCTAGTTCCGGCAGCAGTCCCGATGAACCTTTGAACTTCCGTCGAACTCTCGAACTCCCAACAAATCTTTCGCGCTCGACTCCGACACTTGCTTCGCTTTATGTCTTTGTCATTATCGTAGTTATTCCTGCACACACAAACTAAAACTCTACTCCGTTCTAGATAATTATTACAACGCGAATTGACATTCTGCTACCCGGCACGTCATTGGTTGGTGCTTCGTCCGATTCTTCAACGCATCATCCTCTCTTGCGGCTTGTTGCCCAATCGGTGGTTGACCTCCGCAACCCCGATATCCTTGGTGCAATTTCGCTCTCCTTGGCCTGATGCCCGACATCCGAAGCCTTCTGCCATCCAATATCCTAACGTGATCTCCTCCGGCGCAATGTCAATTCCTCCTGCGTCAACTGTCTAATCCTGATCGAGTAGACCTACATCACTCAAAATATAGTTAAACATCTAAACACAATCAATTAGTTTCATTATCAAAATCCGAGATTCAACAATGCTTATAACTCTCTTTTAAAAATGCTTATCTATACAAAGTATGATTTATCAGAAACTAAACTCATAGATCTTTTTATGCAAGTATAAATGTCTATTGATTCATCTGTTCAACTCAACTCTATGAATTCTGCAAAATAGAGATAATGTTCTCTGACCTTTGGTTACTAAATTGTTGATAACTCGATGTTTGAATCTTCAATTCATACAAACTTGATTTATCTAAATTTATATTGATACATCTTTCGAATGATCCCTATTATGGGCAAATTAGAGTATACTTGGTTATCTAAATAATTCATTCAATGTGCCTTCTATTAGAATCGAGCTTTGATCGATTCTGCCTATTCTTGTTTCATCTATTTGGAAATTGATTTCAGCCAACATCTTTACTTCAGTCAAGCTTTACATTATTGCTTTGAATTCCTGTATATCTTATCCTTCAATTATTTATATATGTGAATCTATTATGTAAAGTTCATGTTTATATCGTAATGTTTCGTATAGGCACATGCATTCCGTTATTTCGCTTTTGTTTTTTATATGACCCAATTTATTGTTCACAATACCCTTTTGTACTCTAGTGTTTGTGGGATTATTTGGACCTTTGCTATAAATAGTAAAGGGATTATTTGAACCTTTGCTAGAAATGGTAAATGGATTATCTAGACCTTTACCAGAAATGGTAAAGGGTATATGCTTCTATATGTGCTTTGGATGCGAATGAAATGTGTGTAACTTCAAATGCGACATTTGAGCTTCTATTTTGTATTTGTTCTTTGATATGCTCGGAAATGCTTTATATGTCATTGATATGTTCTGAAGCATTTCATCTGCCATTGATATATTCCGAAATATTTCATCTACCATTGATATGCTCCAAAATGCTTCATATGTCATTGATATTTTTTGAAGCATTTCATCCATCATTGATATATTCCGAAATGTTTCATTTGTTATTGATATACTCCAAAACATTTCATACGTCCTTGATATGCTTCAAAATACTTCATATGTCATTGATATGTTCCGTAACATTTCATATGATATTGATATGCTCCGAAATGCTTCTTATGTCATTGATATACTATGAAATACTTCATATGCCATTGATATATTCAGAAGCATTTCATCTGTCATTGATATGTTCTGAAATGTTTCATCTGCCATTGATATACTCCAAAATGCTTCATATATTATTGATATGTTCCGAAGTATTTCATCCATTATTGATATATTTCGAAATGTTTCATTTGTTATTGATATACTCCGAAACATTTCAAACGTCCTTAATATATTCCAAAATGCTTCATATGCCATTAATATACTCTGTAACATTTCATATGTCATTGATATACTCCGAAATGCTTCCTATGCCATTGATATACTCTAAAATGCTTCATATGCCATTGATATGGTCTAAAGCATTTCATCTGTTATTGATGTGTTCCAAAATGTTTCATTACGTCAATGATTTACTCCAATTAGTCTTTATTCCCTTATTTTGAACAAAACATGCTTCGAATGAAATAACATTGTAATTCTGCATTCGTTGAGTGACTATCTATGAACTCTTATATCCTTGCCTTGTATTTAGTACATTATTTTCTTTGAAACTATCCTTTTTCGCCATTTATATGTTAGTCGCTTACTGAGCTCTATGTGCTCACCCCATTGTTATATAATTTTTTTAGGATAGATTGTCGCTCGCTAGAATATTTAAATTGAGCTACGATAGTGGAAAGCTAGAAGACTTTGGGTAAACCTTTAGTAGATGATATATTTTTATTGTATATGTACACTTAATGTCTAATGGAATGTTGATGGTAAATATGAACTTATGAGTTTTGTAAAAGTTTAAAGGACCTTTCATGTTAGGATTTTGGAGTGTTAAGTTAATTTGTGTAATGATATGGACATGTGGTAAATATTAGTTTTTGTGATTATATAGAATCCTACACTTGTGGATTTATGAGGTGGTTCTTGTCTTAGTAAGTTGGTTTCATATTTTATGATTCATCGAGTGATGTGGTATATGAATTTAAATTGCACATGTTTTAGGAATTATGTAATTATGGATATGAATGACTTGAATGTTTTCTCAGTATTATCAAATGTATGATTGGATTTTGGAATGTATTGTTGATCTATAATAAATTCGATGGGTGTGACAGAGTGATATTAGAGCATGATTTGAGGATCTCTAAAATATTTGATATGTTTGATGTATAAAATATATTGAGGTCCAGTGAACTATAGTGATCGATGAAAATTTTCTTTGATACATTTTATGAATCTAGGATGACGAGAACATTTAGTCCTCCTACTTCATCTACTTTTGATTAATTAAGTGAGATGAAAGGGTTGATTGGGGATATCAAATTAGAGTGGCACAACGGAAGCGTAATGAGCCTGATCCAATGGTAGCAGAACAATATAAGTTATTAGGAGAAAATTTTAATTTGAATGTTATGAGAAAAGAGCAAGACTCAATGCCATTGATAGCCTCTATCCAGGAGCAATCTTGATCTCAACTTTTCGTCGAAGGAGGTATGACAAATTTAGAGGACTAAATTTTTTTTTCAAGGAGGGTAGAGTGTAACACCCCTCATTTTTTAAAATTCTTTAAGTTCTTATTTGTAATATAGGGACATAAATATAAATATAAGAAATTAGATATGATTTGTAAAAGATTCATATTAAGTTTTAACTAAAAAAGAATGGAGGACATGTGTCACTAGCTAACCTAAAGAGGGTGTTACCTATGTTTGTTCTAAGAATGACACATAGGCTTCTTTTATGCATGCTTGCCACCTAGTAAATTCTCATGTTAACCAAACCTAAGTAATTAAAGGAGAAACTAAATAAAATATCAAGAGCCGCAGCATAAGTTTGAGAAGAGAAGGAAGAGGAATTTAAGTAGAGAAAGTAAAAGCTTTGGTTTTACCTGAGATTTTGCATCAATTCCACACCTTTGGACTCAAATTTATTTAAGACAAGCATTCTAACCCCATTCCTACATAACTCTTAATCTCTGATTTTATCTTAGTCTTGAAAATTTTGGAAGATTCTAGCTTCATACATGATATTTCTTTCGTTTGGGAATAAAACTGTGACTCTAGAATTTTTTTTGAAGATTTGACCTTTCTATATTGTTCTAGCTATAACTTTCTACACTGATTTTGGATTCAGGCGAAACTAAATCTATCCGAAATAGACTTATATATCTTTCTTTTGACACCTAGAATGATAAATTTGGAGACTATTTGCCTATCCAAACTATTATTTTAATTGACCCTATAAAATCTGTAAGATAGAGACTATCGATTTTGACCTTTCAGTATACTATTGCTTATAACTCTTGTTGAAAATACTGATCTATACAAAGTAAGATTTATCATAAACTAACTCATAAATCTTTTTGTGTATATATGATTTAAATGATTTAGAGCATAAATGTCTATTGATTCATCTGTTCAATTCAACTCTATAAATTCTACAAAATAGAGAAAATGTTCTTGACCTTTGGTTACTAAACTATTGATAATTCAATGTTGAAATCTCTAATTTATATAAAACTTAATTTATCAAAATCCATATTGGTAATCTTTCGAATGATCTATATTTTGGGTAAATTAGAGCATAATTAGTTACCTAAATAATTCATTCAACATGCCTCTTAAATTCTATCAGAATCGAGCTTTAATCGATTCCGCCTATTCTTCTTTCATCTCTTTGGAAATTAATTTCGACCAACATCCTTCCTTCAGTTGAGCTTTATATTATTACTTTGAATTCCTGTATATCTTATCCTTTAATTATTTATATACCTGAATCTATTATGTAAAGTTCATATTTATATCATAATGTTTCATATAGGCACATGCATTATGTTGTTTTGCATGTGTTTCCGATATGCCCCAATTTATTGTTCATAATACCCTTTTGTACTATGGTATTTATGGAATTATTTGGACCTTTACTATAAATAGTAAAGAGATTATTTGAATCTTTGCCAGAAATGGTAAAGGGATTATCTAGACCTTTTCCAAAAATGATAAAGGGTATATATATGCTTAGAGCCCGCGATGTTCTGTCAGCCTCCTCTGGCTTCATCCAAAAGTGGATGGATGACGCTCCCAAACGTGCAAGATTATATTTAGGATCCCTCTTCACCTTCTATATGTTTGATATGGTATCCAGAGCTTTGCTTATATGCTATATATGTGTTTTGGATAAGAATGAAATATGTACAATGTCAAATGCAACATTTGAGCTTCTGTTTCATATTTGTTCTTTAATATGTTCCGAAATACTTCATATGTCATTGATATGTTCTGAAGCATTTAATCTGCCATTGATATATTCTGAAATATTTCATTTATCATTGATATGCTCCAAAATGCTTCATATGCCATTGATATATTCCGAAGCATTTCATCCGTCATTGATATGTTCCGAAATGTTTTATTTATTATTGATATACTCTAAAACATTTCATACGTCCTTGATATGCTTTGAAATGCTTCATATACCATTGATATACTCCGTAACATTTCATATGTTATTGATATGCTCCGAAATGCATCCTATGTCATTGATATACTTCGAAATACTTCATATGCAATTGATATGTTTAGAAGTATTTCATTTGCCATTGATATGTTTCGAAATATTTCATCTGCCATTGATATGTTCCAAAATGCTTTATATGTCATTGATATGTTCCAAAATACTTCATATGCTTCATATGCCATTGATATGTTCCGAAGTATTTCATCCATCACTAATATATTTCGAAATGTTTCATTTGTTATTGATATACTCTAAAGGGTTGTGGGTTGGACTCCTTGTTTGGCACCCTTGACCTATAGTGGTCTAACCCACCCAGATTGAACACGATCCTCCCGTGTGATCGAAGCCAATTGACTCCTGATTGATCCGAGCTAGCATAAGTCAGCTCGGGCATGCCAGCCTGGTCACCTAGCCTAGTGGTCCTCTACACAAGTGTAGTAATAAAACCAGAATAAACTTTACTAATAAGAAAACTTTAGTAAAATACATAAAATAAAAAAAAATTAAAAAAAAACCCCAGCAATGCACAAATAATTTAGAAAAATATAAATGATAAGAATGAGATTATTGAACTAAATTAAACACCATAATAACCTTAGATTGTTGATTTAGACCCCTTACAAATGCAAATATAAATGCTACAAGAGAAATTAAAATAATAATAAAACTTATCAAAACTGATTGATCTATCTTCCTTGCATATTAAACCCCTTACTTTGCAATATTAACTGGCTTTGACCTTGATTGAGTCTAATGAAGACACCACATCTTGCCTTATGTCATTAATATATTTATGTACATGTTAATGTATGATTTTATGTGATATGAGTATGCTGATTAATGTATAATACTAAATAGAGGAAAAGCTGATTTCGTGTTGAGGGCAAAATGCGAATATTGATAAGGTGATTGATTATCTTTGGATGGCTTCAAGACTTGAGGGATCAAGGAACCATCAAACAGGAGGTCTTCTACTTAAGGATAGGGGAGATGTGTCATTACTGTAGCCTGTAAGACATTACTCTGTCAATCGTTATGAGAGTTTGACATCATAAAAGATGTGAGCATCCCATTTGTCAATAATGATTTATATATGATGTTGTATGTGTCTGTATAATTTGCTAACTTGTGTAGGTTGTGTTTAACTTTTTTCATTGCATTATCAGTCATTTGTGATATTCTTCCTACCATCTGATTTGCTAAAGACTACCCTACTCAACAACAATATTACTAAATATATATTATTGTTCTAAATTTTTTTAGAAGCACAATGTAATAATAAAGGAGAAAACAATACATGTCCTTTGGTATAAATACCTTTTTTTTATTTAATACAAAAATTATAAATTCAAGTCATCATGTTATGTTATGTTAGGAGGGGTAACTAGGTGAGTCACCACACCAAACACAAGAAACACCACTAGTGATTGTTCATCAAAATTACAATCATATCGTAGAACACTCCACTTAGCGACACTAAATCAAAAGTTTAATAGCTTGTAGTGAGTCGGATTAAATCATCAATTGCACTTACATCACATTCTAAAGTATAATAGTTTGCTTTAGGAGGAGAAAAACGCTAACTTTATTATTATTATTATTATTATTATTATTATAAATATTAGACTTTTGAGATGTAATGAAATGGATCTCGTATCATATTATTAATCCTTAGTATTTATGTCTAAAATGTACTTAGTGCGTGATAGTGTGTGTGGCGGAGATACTTTCAGGTTTCCCCGTGTCAATACATGAAGCGACGTTCTCCAGTATCAATGGCTGACCAACCTAAAAACTAGCCTGTGACAAGTTCACTGCATCACAAGTCCTTTTCTCTGACACTTGGGTCGAAGAGAATCCAAAGCCAATCACCCCACATCAAAAAAAAGTATCTATGGCAAGTCAGGTCAAGACCGTCTTAGGAGCTACAACTACGTACGTACTCTGCACATCTCTCTGCTCACCAGGGCAGACCCCTTCATGTGCGGGTCTTCACAACAGGAGATGGCCCGGGAATTCCTGCTAAAGAAAGAAAGACCATGTCACGTGAATCTCACAAGTACCACCGGTGCTGCACGCCAACTGGCCCTTTTGTTCTGCAACATAAAAGATCAAACCCACCACAGAACCTCCCTGGCTCATCACCGCCTCTCACTGCGATCCAGGTTGGCTGGTCCTCTCTGTGTTCTCAATCCAGTCAGAAGAAATGAATGACCCAGCTTACATCACTGTCATTGCCAGTGAAATGATACGGGTAGACACAGGCTGAGGATCTACTGGCCGGTGGTGCTTTCTTCTACAACAGGGACCAATCAGGGAATTAATTACTCGCCGTCCAGATGATGTCCATCATGGAATTCATTACTTCTGGAGCAAAGCATCATTCATTCTTTACTTCTGGAGCAAGGATGGAATTCTCAGAGACACAGTGGGAGTGCATTCAAATACTGCTGTATGATTTATTAATAGGCAACAATCCCAGAGCAACATGGTACGTATCTGCTCAAAGTGCAAAGATTATGTGGACTCAAGGTTCATGGATGAACCCTAACCTGTGACAAAGATGATACAAGAACGGGACTCTTCCTATCACGACAGAGGCATATCAGCAAAAGACAAATAACGCAACTCATAGTAAATAGACCGTAAAACTTCCCTCACCTCAATCGGAACCTCTTCTTTCTTCTTCACTCGTCTTTTACCAGAATTCCCCGACTTGGGTTCATGATGCTCTGGTTGCCTTGGCATCAGCCGGTGCCGTCCCATCGGCGATCACGACACCCGAGCTCACGGGCAATGGAGTGGCCTGAGAGTAGTACATCTGAGGGTGAGCACGATCATCAGCGAATTCATAACCATAATTAACCATCGTTGCCGGGGACTGAGAAATATGATGCGGCTGCACCACATGATACCCCATGCCGGTGGCATATGGGTGGGCTTGGTCCGCCGCGACATGGATCAGCGGGGGTTGCAATGCGGTAGCAGGGGATGGGGCGTTGGTCCTATACAAATTCGCAGGCAATTCAGACTTGGCAGGGACACGAGGCACCGGCAAGGCAGGTTTTGCTGCTGAAGATATCAGATTGGGATCCCCCAAACCGGGCTGCATTGCCGCCAAATCGTATGATGGAGTCTGCCGAACAGGATAGTAGTACAGGGGCATTTGGGGATCGTAAGCGTGGGCTTGCGGCGGTTGCTGGATAGTGTGGGTGGCAACTGGGAAGTAAGACGGGACGGGGATGACACCCCCGGAAGCAGGGTGGTGGATGTAGTGGGGGTTCGCTGGAATGTACTGCTGCTGCTGCTGCTGCTGCTGCTGCTGCTGCTGCTGCTGCTGCTGTTGATGATGAAACTGGGGATGAAGCTGTTGCTCGTGGAATTGCTTTGGTTGCAATGAGGGCAATTGGTAACCTGCAGCGTCCGTAGCCAGAATCGGGATGCGATTGCTGGGATCGGAAGAGACCGGGAGCTCTCGTTTTGGATCAGAGGTGGCATTCAAGTACATCGTTCTAGATGAAGAGAAAAGAGCAATTTTTTTCCGTAAGAGCCTTCAAAAGTTTATAGCTTTTGTCCAGAGTAGTTTGTAGAAGGATCAATACCTTGAACCTGAATCGTACGAGAGCGCTTCGATCTGAGTTAAGTCCGGAGGACGATGCTGCAGCGGCTTCCGGACGCCGCCGTGGTCGGACTTCTCGTCATCAGAGGAGAAAGCTTTGCTAGGGTTTTCGGTGGGGGAGATGGTCAAGGTGGAAGCGGAGGAAGCAGAGGGGGGGATCGGCGGAGAGGGTTGGAGCTCGGGAGCGTAAGATGGCTCCTTAAAATTGTCGTCCGCCCTCTGTCCGCCGCCGGCAGCCACGGTGCCGGATGACAGGTTCATCTGGGCGAAGTGGTCATCGAGACCGGCGATCCGGGGATCGGACGGGCGGTCGTCGGGACGAACGCGGATAGGCGGGAGATTGGAGAGTGAAGGGACGGAGGAGGCCGACCCAAAGGAGGAAGTAGTGTCGAGCATCGGCGAGTCCGGGATGGAGTGGACGTCCTGGCTGTGTCGGGCGAGCTTGCCGGACGAGTCTGGGCGCGGGAGGACGAGACGCTCGGGCAGCTCCGAGTGAGCGCCGCCGCGGACGACACCTGACGAAGCGATTGCGGAGCCACCATGGGAGTGGACGGAGGAGTCGTCCTCGAGGCCGAGGAGGCAATTGACGGAGGCCGAGTCGGAGGAGAGGCCGCGAGGGAGGCCGTCGATCCCCATCCCGCCCATGGCACTATTGAGCGCGTCGACGAACCAAGTCTCCGACTTGGAGTCATCCAGAAGCGACCCGATCGAGGACGTAGGCGACGACTCACTCTTAGAGGGGAACAGGAACAGCCGGAGGCGGGAGGACCGGTTGGAGCCACCGGTAGCGCCGGCGGCAGCAGCGAGGATACGGTCGTACTCTTCGATCATGTTGTCGAGGTCCTCGTCGGTGGCGACCGAGATGAGCGAGTCGAGATCCTCGTTTGGGAGCTGGTACTTGAGGGAGAAGGGGCGGCCGCCGAGAAGGTTTCGGGAGAGCTTGGCCGAGAGGTCGGGGAGGGAGGAGTGGCGGTCGACGACGACGATACGGGTCTCGCCGCCAAGGTAGCAGAGGGACTTGTCGGTGGGCCGGGGGACGATTCGGCCGCCGTAGCTGCACATCAACCGGAGGCGGCCAGCTGCAGCGGAGGGGAAGGCTGGCTCGTCCCACGAGTCGCCCCCGCGGGAGCGCGGGGAGGATTCGACGGAGTCCGCGTAGCCCGGGCCGCCTCCGCCAGCGGCAGCCGCCGTTTCCATCATCGGATCGAGCGAACAGGACTTGGAGACGGAGCGCAAGTAGGGCTGGTTTTGGGAGGGGCGTGCGGAGCAGGAAAAGGAAGCGGGGTATCGTATTGCCTTATATTCTCGCACTTTTGCTTTGGAGGTACAAGATATTATTAAGTAAATTATCAGAAAAAATTCTTTTTATTATAATTCCTAAAATATTCGTAAGTAGTGCAAGAAAAAATAAATAAATAAATACATGTTACATTTAAATGCACATTTGAATTATATATGAAGTAAGAAATAATAAATGTTACACTGGAAGTAAGTGCAATCTTCCTACTCCTTTTTTTTCTAAGACGAATAGTTTAGTATAGTTTAATAAGTAATCAGACATTCAGGAAAAACTTTGATAAATATGTTAAAAATAATTTTAGAAAGTAAAGTGCATTCAGTAATACCATCATTTCAGAGAGAGAGAGAGAGAGAGAGAGAGAGAGATGTCTATATATATATATATATATATAAAGTATCTAAATAAAAATTTAAAAAAATAAAAAATATTAAAGTTTAATTATTAAAAATTATAAAGATATTGAATCTTTTACTTATAACTTGAGCTTCTGAAAATAACAACAATTCAATCAAATCTTTGTCGTCAAAACGTCTCATGTTTAGTTAGTACTTAGCAATACTCTTGAACAACACATTGGGGCTTCATCCATGCTTTAAATTTAAGACAAGAGTTGCACAAGAGAAAGCGGTATTAAAATATATATAAATATATATTGTATCCTTAGCTTTTGGGATTACAATCTTTGTCATTAATGAACAACAACGTAGTCATAAAGTCAGTACCAGAGATCTAGTTTTGCTCTTGCAGTTTTCCTGGTCTGTGAAGGACTCAAAGAGTGACCATTTCCCAAATGGCAAAGAGTTATTGCCTTGAAGTGCTGCAAGCCAGGTAACAGGAGGAGTCAAACAGGCCTTGTTCCCACTTACAAGAATGCCATGTTTCTTTTCCTTGAAAGCTTTCAATCCAAGCCTTCCTTCCCTACAGTGAATCCATGTTCTCATCCCATGAGACCCACCAGATAGAGTGAGTGAGACTTGCCACCAGCCTTTGTTCAACAGATGTGCGAGGGGACGTATTCGTCGTCGTCATGGGTGGAGAATCTAAAACCAGGCCTCCGGCAGAGCTCCATGGGGTAGGCTGCTCCGATTGGCTTTGTGGGAACAGGTGTTCGCGGTATTACCTGTTTGCATATCGAGCAGCCACAGTCAGTCCGTGATATGGGAGAATCTGACCTTCATCATCTTGTTCTCCACTCTCTCGTTTGAGCATCTCTCCCCCCTGCGATCTGATTAGATATGCATAATTAAAGGTGGTTGGGTGTGTCTGCTACTTGGAAGGAAGCTCCAAAACATTGCGTGCGTTTGCGTATCCTATAATTAGTGGGAAAGCAAAATGGACAATCCCCAAGCAAGGAGGTGACGGCCACCGAGGTAGAGTTTATTACAAGAGAGTTCACATCGTTCTGAGTGATAAGCAGATAAGATTTTCTTAAGGTAATTGAGGAAATCTCTCAGCAGTTGAGAAGCAGATAAGATTTTCTCAATACAGTTGAGAAAAATCCTGTGTATAATCTCCCTACTGAGTGTGTATAAATGACTATCAAGAGCTCACTATCAAAATGTATTAGGCAATTATATCTTATACATTTCACAGTTTCCTCTACCATTTCTATCTTTCTATCTTCTTCGTTTAATATCTATCATGGTATCAGAGCAGTTTGCCTAGAACAAGCCCTCTTCTCGACCATCCCTCTCGTGGCGACATCTCCGCCACAATCAGCGTAACCATTATTTGCGACCCTCTTTGCGACATTTGTGGTCGCTAATATCGATCCGTGGGCAACGCTTCCTAAAGGAAGCACGATCCACGACCTTTGTTTCTCTGGCCGACCGCTTTCCCTTGTCAACCCAAGTCTTCGCTTCAAAACTCCACGCTTCTTCGGGCCACCAAACTCCAATACTGCATTATCGCGAACTATCTCCAACCTTGTAGATTTTTTCAAAGATCGCCGCGCAGAAATCGGCCAAAGCCGCAGAGATTTCTTTCACCTCAACAATCTCTCTGATTTCAATCATTGCTGACCTACCGGTGTCTCGAAGAAGCAAAGACCCTCTTCGGCATTGCATACAGCTACTCTTCTACATCCGACGATTCATCATCTACCTCCCGCCACAACCATCATTGCCTTTCTTCTTTGCAGATTGCTCGCCCATCATCTGTAGTTCATCACGCCTTCTGACTTTCTCAGTAGTTCATCGTATTTCTTGAGCCTCCTCTCTGTGCAAGATCGATCCGCTTTTCTCCTCCTCCTTCCTCCTATATCTTTACATCTTCTATAAAGATCACTTGACCGCCACAAAATATCGGGATGTCTTCATTTTCTCTTCCGATATTCTGTCCCTATTTTCGTAGGGACTCGAAAGCACTTCTCAAAGTCTTATCACCATCAATCTTTGCAGTACTCATTCCCTTCAAATTATCCAAAGGCGGCAACTACGATCTTGGCGGGCACAACTTTCTAATCTTTTATTTGGCTATGATCTCCTAGGTTACGTTGATGGCTCTCTCCGGTGTCCACGAAATGATCAACATCCTAGGCGAACCCAATCCAATTGCCAAATCCAAGCCCACCAACTATGGTTACGTCAAGATCGCCTCATCCTCCAAGCTATTCAAGCTTTGGTTCTTTGGATCCATTGCCCTGATATCCTCATGTACGATGCTGCATAAGCATGGTGCAAATTACAAACAACTTTGGCAAATCGTTTCAGCGTACTGCATGCTCGGACTTCTCTCCAATCGATGAAAATGAAACAAGAGGGAAGTACTATTGTCGATTATCTACAAAATATCAAAGTTATCATCGATGATTTAGCTTTGATAGGTCATTCTCTCGGCGATGAAGAAGTCCTAATCCATACCCTCAATGGCCTGGGAGGCAAGTACAAAGAATCGACAAAGAAGATTTCTCGCACGTGACTCACCAATATCATTCAAGAACTTTATGATAAGTTGATCGACTATGAGGACGTATTTGAAGCGTGATGATAAGTTGTGGGACCACCTATTACATTTCGGGTCAATCAAAAATCCAAGAGGAAGAGCAACCAAGACAATAAGCACGTCAACAACGATTTGGCTAAGTCCGCCTCCCTAGCTTTATGGGGCCTGCACCAAACCCTCCTTATCCATATCAAGGTAGTAACTTTCATAATACTCGACCATCGTGTCCTCGACTTCATAGGCCACCAACGAAGTCGTTTGCCAACTATGTGATAAAGTTGGACACTCCGCCGAAAAGTCCATTCGGTCTCATCCCGGACTCCTACTCCATCACAATGGCCTCAAAGTGAATTTCATGGCTACTCCAACTCCTACTCAACCTAATTGGATTGTGGATTCGGGTGCCTCTCATCACATCACCCTCGATCTTCAAAACTTGTCCATCCACAACAACTATGACGGAAATGAAGATATCATCATCGGTGGACGGTAAAAGAATTCCTATTACTCATTCGGTTCCTCAACGCTTAGTTCACTTACCACAACCTTTACTTTCGATGATGTTACGTGTGCACCTAACATTAAAAAAGAAACCTCATTTCCGTTTCTCAATTTCGTAAACAAAATAATACATCAATTGAATTCTTTCCTAATTTTTTTTTTGTCAAGGATTTGAGCACGGGGGCATCCTTGGTCCAGGGCCAGAACAAAGACAACATTTATGAGTGGCCATCCACTTCACAAATTATCCTTCCTACTGCTCACTCCATCTCCATGCCTTTGCTGATGCTGATTGGGTAGGGAACTTTGATGATAGAACATCTACGTTCGGATACATTGTCTTCCTTGGAGCCACTCCAATCAGTTGGAGTTCTAAAAAACAAAAGACGGTTGCACGATCTACAATGAAGTCGAATACCGTGTTGGTCGCCACCGCCTTTGAACTCAATTGGGTCACAAATTTGTTTCAAGGAACTCAACGTCAACTCCACGGTTATTCCTACAATATATTGTGATAATATTGGAGTTACTTATTTATGTGCCAATCCAGTGTTCCATTCCCGCATGAAACACATAGCCATCGACTTCCATTTTGTGCGAGATCAAGTTGTCAGACATCAACTCCGAGTTTCTCATGTACATACAGCAGATCAACTAGCCGACTCACTCACAAAGCCTCTCGCCCGGAAACTATTTTCATCTCATCGATCCAAGATCGGCATCCTTGATGGATCAAGGAAGCTCAATCTTGCGGGGGCATGATAAGCAGATAAGATTTCCTCAAGGCAGTTGAGGAAATCTCTCAGCAGTTGAGAAGCAGATAAGATTTCCTCAAGACAGTTGAGAAAAATCCTCTATGAAAATGACTATCAAGAGCTCACTACTGAGTGTGTATAAATGACTATCAAGAGCTCACTATCAAAATGTATTAGGCAATTATATCTTATACATTTCACAGTTTCCTCTACCATTTCTATCTTTCTATCTTCTTCGTTTAATATCTATCACTTAGAGCATATTGAATTGAAGTATCCGAGAATCATCTCATGAGTTCTCAACGGTAGAGCATAAAGACAACCATAATTCTGAACGGTAGCAAATCTGAGTGTCAGAGAGTTCACTGCAAATAATAGTCCCATAAGTTCTGAAAATTCTCTAGCTACTAAAATACATCATATGCTCCACAAAACCAAGACAGCGATATTAGAGGATAATTGGGATTTATTTCTTAAAAGATCCACATAAATTTCTAAAAATTCTCACCCCTCTTTTTATTCTCTCAATTGTTGTTTTCTTCCCTCATTACAACTTTATATTCCTTGCTTTTTGAGGGTTACAAAAGTGACATCCATTGTAGTCTAGCAGACTCACCCCCCCCCCCCTCCCCTCTTAACTTCTTCTGTCTCCTTGAAGATACGGTGAGAGGAAGAGAAAAGGGAGTAGCCAACCTAAACAAACAGCTAGCTGGCCCTGTGTCAGCAGGCTGAGTCATGTCCCCAGTTCTTTTCCCTGTCTGCTTCCTCCACAGCTGATGCTGAGACGATGAGTGCTGCTACTAACCGATGCTGACAGGGTCTGGAGTGGCATCCAAGCTTAGTGGGGCCCAGTTTGTTTGGTCTATGATGGTAGGTTGAGACGAGGCCAGATATGTCCCCATATTACGCTTCCCACAGTATACCACAATTATGATGCGCCTGCACCAGTCCCACGTTATCCTATCAGGATCTGATGCCTCACGCTGTTCCTCTTTGTTGTTTATGACCTTCTTCTGGTGCCTCTCATCATGGAATGGAATGGAACGGTGCTGCTCCGGTTCATTATGCCTTAGGACCATATATATATATGAATATATATATATATATAATTTTAATATAAGATAAAAAAAATAATAATTTAAGATGATATTGATATGCGCTAAGAAGATACGAAACAATTACTATACAAAAATAAAAAGAGACTTAAAAAGATTCTTTTAAAAGATATAAATAAAAAATTAAGTATTTTTAATTTAATTATGAATATAATGTTTGAGAGAACACGATGATAATAAAAAAATTCATATAATCGATCTTAAATAATAATAAATTATGATATTATTATTATTATTATTATTATTGTATTGACCCTCCCCCATAACATGGATTGATGAAAGTTTAATGGGCTGGATTTGTTTGTCTATTGTCTTCAACAAAAATAGCCTTTGAAAAGAACATATCCTCAAAGGAAGCTGCCGTTGAGTTCACTCGTGGCCACCATCGCTGCATGTTCTCCTACAGTGGTCAGATGGGGAAATGGTGGTGAGAATAATTAAAGAAATCAAAACATTTTCTCATATCCTCTCACTTTTGGTTATATTTATTTTTGTGATATCGGAAATGCCTCATATGTCGGCAATAGTCCTTTTATATCTTTCTCAACTATCACAAGCAAGAAGAATTAGATTCGATTCAATCGATGATTAGCTTCATGTGATAAGAGGTGTCGCCATTAAATAAAGTCTCTTTCTCGTTAAATAAGCAGATTAAATATATGAGACTCTTTTGTAATTAATCACTTGATGCTTTGTCATACACTTCCTATTTAAATCTTTTGTCGGCATAAAAAGTGCATCGAGATTAGCATGTGGCTGTGTCCGAGAGACCTCAAGGAATTCCGGGTGGAAATGAGGCTGAGAAATGATCAAAGAAATATTCGACTTGGCAAATAGGAAAATTTTGTCTTCATATTCTCACGAATCTTAAGCTTCACTTCTTCATATCCATCAATCTTTTCTTTTTTTTTAATTTCAAATGGCAAACAATGATGGTGGATTTTAATCCGATCTTGTGATGATCTGACAAATTCTTTAGTAGCAAAGGTATTTATCTATCTTTCGAAAATTATGGATTTAATCCTTCGGCCTTCATAAGCGAGTATAATGTATCGATCATATCAATATTTTAAATACATAAATTTTATTAGATAAAAATATAAATCGTTTATCTCTAGTAAGTGGCTATGAAACGTCATCCATAGATTAATGTTTTATGTATTCATGCTATCTTTGGATGTGTGATTAAGAGAACTAATGAAGATCTATAGGGCCAAAACAAATTCACAAGATTCATACCTATTATATCTAAAATATAATAGACTTGGTTGGTCCGATTCATCTATCTAATATATCTAAAATATCAAAAAAAATTATCTGTTTTCTACAAATCGGAAGAATGGATTAAAATAATAAATCCCCTCTCTATCAACCTTACAATAGTTTTGGCCACAAGCATTTTTGTTAGAATCAAATAATAGCTATTAACTTTCATAAAAAAAATTAACATAATATTTTTTTATCAGATATGATCTAACTAATTAATTTATCGTAATTATATGGCACAGTTAAACAAAGCATGTCATCTTCTTGAAGAACAAGAGGAAGTTATCATGGGTCATGAGATAGGGTGGTGTGAGTTTCATCCTGTGACTATATAAAACAGTGTCACAAGATCAAATAAAAAAATAACTTCCTTTAATAACATTACTTTTTCAATGAGAGGATAAACTAATTTTTTCTACTTTAATCCCCTAATATATTTTTTCCATTCTGTGATTTTTCTTAATTATTTCAATTGTATTTAGTAGCTTAATGGTTTTTCTTTCTATTGGAATCTTGGTTCAAATTGAGGGTGGGGTTAAGACTTCCCAATCCTAATCCAACCCAACCCAACCCAAAATTGATTGGGTAATGCAACAAATCCCAGAATCTTATACATTAAACTCCTTAACATCTGTACAGGTGAATCTGAACCTTAAGTGTAAACCAATCAAAGAGAAGAATATTAATTAAAATATTATATAGTGACAGATGTAAGATTTATACTTAAATCAAGTAATATTTAAACTTAAATATTAACAAAAGACCTCACGAAAGTTGCAGACTCCTAAGACTTCATTTGAGGCAATGTGAGGAGTTGGGAAACTAGTCACAAAGGTGAAGGCGCCAGTCCTTTTGTGCTATCAAGAAATGCTTCAACATGATCGATTCAAACAAGTTTTTGTCTGTGACATATATGAAAGGGAAGCCACTCTCGCAACAAAAACAGAGTAATCAATAGTTGTAAGTTCCTGTGTATGTCAAGAACTTAGCAACTCTGTGGCATAAAATAAGCAAAGCTCAATGGATTCTGTACACCACATGAAACATATATTAGTAATTTAAAGAGATGGACCACAAAGGGACTGTTATCAGCAGTCTCAGCATGTCGACATGTATGTGCTTGGCAAAATGCTCTCTTCCATGGCTGAATTATAGACAGGGTGCTGATCCATTGTATCCAAAGAACCAGTAATCTGAATATAACTTTTGGCATAGTAATTGTACTTAATGATCACCATACTTATAAATCCATTTACCATAATTTCATGCTCAACAGGAATCTCAATGATATGACAATATCCCATTTAGTAGCTTATAATGCTGACTGTCAAATTTGCTTGCACAAATCTTTATATTTCAGCATGTATGTTTTCACCTGACATTTCGAAGAATATTCTCCTAACCTAACCTTTTCACACAAGGAGGAGGAAAGAAGCAAAAAAAAAAACGTGTAGCCACTTTCTTGCCTAATCATACGCATGATTAGTGCACATCTGCTTACCTAATTGTCTCTCTTTTAGGTTGGCGGATAGGCTATCTTTCGTGAACTCTCAGAGCAATTTGGATGGAGTTCAGGTGTCACCGGTTCTCATTATGTGTTGCAATGATTGTTGGGACAGACTAATTAAAGAGAAACTTTTTCTTTTTTCAAGATACTTATTTTTTATAATTGTCATTCATTATTCTCCTATCAAACTGTCACTCATTTCATTGTCATCGTTACTCCATTATAAATTATTCTACTAAAAAGATATCCGAATCATCATGAAAGGTACACAATCCTTTTTCAATCACATATTATAAATAAAATATTATATGTTTCGCATCTTTACTTCAATTATAATTTTAACCTTTAATACCATCATTTTTATTTGGACTGAGAAGACTCCGAACCTAAAACTCAAGGATGTCACCGTTGACTTGAGTGTCCAAGAAAGATTTTTTGAATCTTCAACTTCCTTTTATCTTACAATAAATTACTCATTTAAAGAAAAAATTAAAAATTCTTCTATTTCTTTTTCTTATTAAAAACTATTTCTCTAAACTAAAAAGAAATAATTATGTAATTGACGATAAACTAAGGAATATAAATTTGATCAATCCGTTTGAATCGATATGAATGACTGCAGGCGTCAATGATAGAAAAAAAAAAGACCTTATCGATTGAGAATGTTAAATGATAATCCACAAACAGGTCTACTGATAAATGATGGATGTGATTTTTTGAAGTTTTAAAAAAATTTACACTTTTGACTTACCACCCTACTGTCCAACTTAGGACCATTAAAAAGGAAGAAGAGAGAGACCTAAGAATACTAAACAATCTTCGTTGATGAACACTTCCATCGACATATATTTTTTAGATGCAGATGACAACACGTTTATGTTCATCAACACGGACTGCACAAGTCCACTTTCTGTGTTCCTCAGCTAACTGACTCTTATGGATTATCCCACGGGGACACAATCCCCACCATATCAACCCGAGCGTGGGTCTTGGAGGGAAGACGTAGCGCCACGTCGGATGTGTCACCAGAAATCCGGGATAACAACTGTCCTCCTCCCACGTCGTCTGGCGTCGAGCCGACCAACGTCGTCGTAACAAGGATCGTTCCGGGAAGCTCGAGACGGCGCTGCATGATGCTGTCTCACATATCTCGGATGGCGGATGCCCGAAGGTACACTCGTTGCCCAGGGAGTCGGTTGTCGTGCAAAGGCTGTCTCACATATACGATCGATGTAACATTTCTCATTTTTGAAAAAAAATATAAGGGCTTATTTGTAATGTAAGGACCTACGAGTAAATATTAGAAATTTGATATGATTTATGAAAGATTCAGATTTAAGTTAAAGAAAAAAAATAATGAATATGTGTCACTAGCTAACCTAATGGTGCCACCTATGTTTATTCTATAGATGACACCTAAGCCCCTTTCATGCATGCTTGCCATCTTGCAACCCTTATATCTAATGTATTAGAGGAGAAATAAAAGGATGAAAACTTAAGAAGCTGCAGCTAACGTTGGTTTGTGATGAAGAAGAAGAAGAAGAAGAGAAAAGAAGAAGAATAAGAAGAAGAAGAAGAAGAAAAGGCTCTAGGTTTTGCATCAATTCCATACTTTTGGGACTCATATTTATTTAAGAGAAATATTCAAACCCTATCTCACAGTAATTCTAATCTCTGTTTTCATTTTAATTCTTCGTAATTTGAAAGATTTCAGCTTAGCACTAAATCTTTCTTTCATTTTTATACAAAGTCATGAATCTAAAATTTTTTAGTAATCTAACCTCGATGTACTATTTCGGATCTAACGTTTAGCATTAAACTCTGATTTAAGCAAACCTAATCCATTTGAAAGTAGACTCAAAGATCTTTATTTTGATACTAAGATTGAATGATTTGGAGTTTAAATACTTACTAAGATTTCTATTTCAATTAATCCTATAGATTCTACAAAATAGGAACTATAATTTCTAACCTCTCATTGCTTAACTGCTTATAACTTTCTGTTGGGAACTCAAATTCATACAAAGTATAATTTATTAGAAACTAGACTCAAAATTATTTCTATGATTATCTAATTTGAAATTTTTGGAGTACAATACAAACTAAAAACATCTATTTCCTTCGACCTTGTGGATTCAGTAAAACAGAGTTGATGTTTTCAGACCTTTCACTACGAAATTATTTGTAACTCCCTATTGTCAATTCCAATTCTTGCAAATTTTAATTTACCTAAAACTAAATTGACACAGCTTTCGAATGACACTTATTTTTGTATAAATTGGAGTATAATTGGTTATTTAAATAATTCATACAATGTGCCTCTTAAATTCTATCAGAATCGAGCTTTGGTCGATTTCGGCTCTTCTTATTTCTTCTCTTTGGAAATTGATTTCAGCAAAAAAACCCTTATTTCAGTTTAGCTTTACATTATTACCTTGAATTTCTGTATACTTTTGTTCTTCAATTATTTATACACCTACAGCTATCATGTAAAGTTCATGTTTGCATCGCAATGATTCGTATAGGCACATGCATTCCGTTGTTCTGCATGTGTTTCCGATATGTACCAACCTTATTGTTCACAATATCCTTTTGTACTTTGGTGTTTGTGGGATTATTTAGACCTTTGCCAGAAATGGTAAAGGGATTATTTGGACCTTTGCTAGAAATGGTAAAGAGATTATTTGGACCTTTACTAGAAATAATAAAGGGATTATCCAGACCTTTGCTAGAAATAGTAAAGGGTATGTGCTTAGAGCCCGCGATGCTCTACCTACCCCCTCTAGCTTTATCCATACGTAGATGGATGACACTCTCAGACATGGGAGATTATGTCTGAGATCCCACTTCACCTTCTATCTGTTTGATATGATATCCAAAGCTTTAGTTATGTACTTCTATATGTGCTTTGGATAAAAATGAAATGTGTGCAATGTCAAATGCGATGTTTGAGCTTCTGTTTCATATTTATTCTTTGATATACTCCGAAATGCTTCACATACCATTGATATGTTTCGAAGCATTTCATCCGCCATTGATATATTCCGAAATATTTCATCTGCCATTGATATGCTATGAAATACTTCATATGCCATTGATATGTTCCGAAACATTTCATCCGCCATTAATATGTTCTAAAATGTTTCATTTGTTATTGATATGCTCTAACACATTTCATACATCCTTAATATGCTTCGAAATACTTCATATGCCATTGATATGCTCCAAAATACTTCATATGTCATTGATATATTCCGAAGCATTTCATTCATTATTGATATGTTTCGAAATATTTCATTATGTCAATGATTTACTCCAATTAGCCCTTACTCCAATGTTATGAACAAAACATGCTTCGAATGAAATGACATTGTAACTCTACATTTGTCAAGTGACTATATTTGAACTATTGTATCTCTACCTTATATTTTGAAACCTTATTTGTTTGAAAATTATCCTCTTTGCTATAGATATGTTAGTCACTTACTGAGCTTTATATGCTCATCCCGTTGCTATATAAATTTTTTAGGATAGCTTATCACTTGCTAAAATGTGTAAATTGGGTTAAGGCGGTGGAAAGCTAGAAGGTTTTGGAGCAAACCTTTCGTACTTGATAGTTTGATATTGTATAAGTTCCTTTGTGTGTAATGAAATATCAACGACAACTCTAGATTAATGTATCTTATAAATATTTGAAAAATACCTCTCATATCAGGATTTTGGGAATGTTAAGTTTAAATTGTATACTGATATAAACATGTAGTACATGTTGGGTTTGTGATTGTATAGATTCCCATGCTAATGGATTTATGATATGGTTATGGTTTAATTGAGTTAGCTTTGGATTTTGTGACTTATTACGTGATATGATGGTATGATTATAAATAACACATGTCTTATGGATTATAGAATATATGAAAATGACTTGAATGCTTTCTCAGTGTCCTCAAATGAGTGATCGGATCCTGGAATGTGTTGTTGATCTATAATAAATTTGGGGGGCATGACAGTTGACCCCCAGGAACTATGATAAAACCCCTTACCAACATCTTACAAGGGGCATCTAGAATATTAATAAACCACTAACTTGAGCTTTGGAGGGGCCTAAGTCGGGACTCCCCCCCTCGTCCCGACCTAGGCTTATGCGTAGGAACCCGATGGCGACAAAGGTGGATAGGCTCGCGGAAGAGGCGCATCCCCACCAAAATAGAGCTCAACCGAATTAGGCAAAACCTTCGTCCCTAAGACGGTCCTGGACATCGCTAGTCGGACCAAGTCGTACCGACCACATGGCCACGGCCTTAGGTTCATGGAACATTTTGGCGCTAAAAGGAGAGCCAATGTTATAGGAATGTTTTGTGGCTAACGAAGAAGTTCGCCTCGTCGAAGAACCACCGGCGACCCATAATGCCCACGGGCCCCGAGGGTAGCCGCATGTTGCTCATGTGGATGCGGGCATTGTGACACAGATGTCGGATCACTACTAGTGCCTATTCAATGATCTCGGGCTCTCCTCCCCCTCAAGAGACACCTCGGGACTCTCGGTCGTCTTGCCCGAGATGTTCCTCAAACTCACGAAGCAAGTGCAAACCTTGGCAGGGATGATGCAAACAATCACCCCACTTATCTCGTAGTTCGTGCAATTAGTGGCTCCTCCCCCGACCCTACCCGCTTTCATCTCGCAGCCACCCAATATCCCCCCAATCAACCCGGTGTCACAAAACCCAAATCACAACAAGATTGAGGAACAAGTCGGGACTGGAGGCCTGAGAATGCCGCTCGACCACAGCGCGCCTACATCCCTCCATGTCGCCCCGTCGTTTCTTGAGCTTGATACCCTATCATGGACTCGGCCGATGACTCGTTTAGAGTCCAATAGTCCATAATGAACCATCAGCTGGATGAGTTCCCGTGAGAATTCCTCAAGTCCTATAGCAAGACTAGAGAAAGCAACGCGTGAGGATCTCCTTTTGCTCAAGAAATCTAGGATAAGCTTGTGCCGCTCAACTTCCGACTTTTGGCACTGGAGATCTACAATGGTAGTTCCAACCCAACGGAACACGTTGCTGCGTTCTTAGCCCAAATGGCCCTCTATGGCACTTTCAACACCCAAATGGCCCTCTATGGACCAGTGCAGACATGGTTCAGCCAACTACAGCTAGCCTTAGTCTCGACCTTCGACTAGCTTGCGAGAGAATTCGAACATAACTTCTTGGCCAGTATGTGACCCAAATCCTCCATGACTATGCTCCTTCTTTTATCCAAGGGTGATGATGAATCACTTTCTTAGTTCGTCACCCGCTTCGCCAAAGAGATATGAAGAGTCTTGGACGCTCACCCCTCCTTGATCATGCAAGCATTTCTAATGGGTCTACGACCCTCAAGATTCTTCTGGTCTCTAATCGAGAGGCCCCCCCAAGGTCGTCCCCGAGATGCTCTAGTGCACCAACTAATACATTGCTATTGAGACTTCGCTGGCCAGAAAGTGGGAGGACAACAAAAGGCCACAAGTGGAGCAAGCCCGAGGAACGATCTCAGGCCCACCTACGGCGTAACCCCGAAGAAGAATTGATCATCCTGAGATACCACTCTCGAGGCCCCCTCCTCTGCCCTTGAATACTTCTCGCACTGAAATCTTTCTCTAGATCAGGGAGAAGGGACTCCTGTGGGAACCCAACCCATTGAAAACCAGATCACAAGATTGGTCTAAATATTGTAGGCTTCACCGAGACTATGATCATAATATGGAGGATTGTTGTGACCTTTAGAATCAGATCGAGGAGCTGATCTACAGAGGACATCTCGGACGCTACCTCAAAAAATCGAGAGAAGCGTCTCCATGCCCCAGCGGCCTGATCGAGAAGCAGATTGACGTCATTATCGATGGGCCGACTTCCAGAGGCACTAGTGCTACAACACGGAAGGCCTATGCATGCAGCACGACAAAGAAACGACCGAGATCGGAGCCCAGGCCCCAAAATCACCTTCGGAGCCGAAGAAGCCGAGTTCCCGAACCATAATGATGCCTTGGTGGTCTCGATCCATATTGCTAATGCACAAGTAAAGAGAGTAATGGTCGATACCAGAAGCTCCGCTGACATGCTATACTTAGAAGTTTTCAAAAGGCTTGGTCTTATAGAAGGAGATCTCGCCCCATTGGCATCATCACTCATGGGATTTATAGGGGATTTCATTTCCCCACTCGAGAATACCTTGCTCCCCGTTACCATCGGGGAGGAACTGAGGACCAAGACGACAATGACCACCTTCATAGTGGTCGATTTGCCTTCTGCCTACAACGTCTGTTGAATCTTGGATTTTGATGATGAAGTCAATTGTAATTTATTTGATCTAATCTATATGTTAAGAAAAGTGTATAGGATTAACTACAATAGTAGTAAGACATGCAGCAGGTGTTGTGCCAGAGTCAAGATCGAGATCACGTTGGGAGTTCGAGAGTTCGTCGAAAGTCCGGACATTCGTCAGAAGTTTTGCAGGAACCAATCGAGAAGTCCAGGAGCTTGCTATAGAAGCTCATCGGAACTCGCTAAGAAGATCATCGCAAAGTCTAGGAGCTTGCCGGAGTCCGCCGGAGCATTACCGAGAGTTCGTCGGATATTCGCCGGAAGTGCGATTGATGCACCGGAACATAAATTGCACTAATCATGTCTTAATTATTATAGTTAGAGTGTAAATTAAGTTAGGATTGAGAGGTAATCCAATAACTAAATTAGGGGCCAACTGGGTCCTAAGTTGGGTTGGTTTGAGCCGGATTCAAGACCCAACCAGGACCCAGAATTCCTAGCCGGCTGTGGCACCACCAGGGAGACTCGATCTCCCAGGAATTCTGGGCAGTGGTACTGTCGGTAGTTATTGCTACCAGTAGTGGCACCACCCCTATCAAGCTGTGATACCACCAGAGCTCGGTCTCCGAGTTCTGTTAGGTGGTAGTACCGCCCAGACTGAGCGGTAGTACCACCCAGTGTCAGATGTCAAGCGGTAGTACCGCCCAGTAATGGTGGTGGTACTGCCAGGACCTTGAAAATCTGGGATGAGACACTTCTTGGCTCTATTTTGAAAGCCATTGAGGTATATAAATATCCCACCCTTTTCTACATGAAAGGGCATGAAAACTTGATATATTCTTGAGTCTTTGAAGTGTTAAAGAGTTGTAAAAGTGCTAGAGTTCTCCTCCTCCCTTTCTAAGTGTTGAGATCATTCAAGAGAGAAAGTGAGACTTGTAAGGGTTCTATCCTAAACTCGTGAAAAGGAGAAAGCATTGTAAAAGAGGTGGTTGGTCTTCACCTATTGAAGGAAGGCCTTTAGTGGACGCCGGAGACCTCATCGGAGGAGGAATCCGAAAGTGGATGTAGGCCACGATTAACCGAACCACTTTAAATCTGGTTTGCATTTTGTTTTGAACAATCTTCTTTAACTGCAAATCATTTTATAGTAAAGTACTTCTCCTTATCTTACTTTCACTACACTTACGCTCTCTTACGTTTTAAAGTTATTATCTTTCCGAATCGATTTCCTTCGAACATAGGAAATATGAAATCACATAAGTTTTCCGCTGTACTAATTCACCCCTCTCTTAGTGCACTCTTGATCCTAACAATTGGTATCAGAGCAAGGTTCAATCTTGTTTGGTTTGAAACCCAAGAGAGATGATATTTGCTGGCAACCAAGAGGGTCATTCAATTACACGTCCACCTATGTTCAATAGGACGGATTACACATATTGGAAGATAAGAATGAGGATCTTCTTGATTTCAATGGATTTTGAGCTTTGGAATATTATAGAAAATAGATTTTAAAAGTCTTCTCTTCCATTGAATGATTGGAATGAGTTAGAGAAGAAGACTTTCACTTTAAACGCAAAGGCTATGAATGCGTTGTTTTGTGCATTAAATAAAAACGAATTTATTCGAGTGTCGATTTGTGAAACGACTTTGATATTTGACACATACTCGAAGTGACTCATGAAGGCACTAGTAGAGTGAATGAGTCAAAAATTAATCTTTTGGTGCATTCTTATAAGTTGTTTCGAATGAAACCGAGTGAGACCATTGGAGACATGTACACCCGATTTACGGATGTTGTCAATTTTTTAAAAGAACATGGTAAAAGTTTATCGGATTTTGAGCTCGTTAATAAAGTTTAAGATCCCTTTCAAAGAGTTGGGACCCTAAAGTCATGGTCATTCAAGAGGCCAAAGATTTAAATAACTTTTCACTTAAAGAACTAATTAGGTCACTGATGACCTATGAAATTGAATGTAAAGCTGATGAAGAGCTTGAGGACACTCTTCCAAAGAATAAGAAGGATATAGTACTAAGAACACAAGAAGACCACTTGAGAGAAAACTCAAGTGATGAGGACTTTGATGATGACTTGACACTTTTAACAAGAAAATTTAAAAAATTCATCAAAAGAAATAAATTTAAAAATGACACTAAAAATAAATTTGAACCAAAGAAAGATTAAGTAATTTGCTACAAATGCAAGAAACCAGGACACTACAAGAGTGAATATCCGTAAGCCAAGAAGAAGACACCAAAGAAGAAGGCGCTCAAAGTAACATGGGATGACTCAAGCGCATCCGAAGAAGAGTAGCCAACCAACACCGAGCAAGTTGCTCACTATGCGCTAATGACCATTGGAGATGTGGTAACAAGTTCAATTGATGCAAATTTATTATTTGATGAACTGTTAGATGCTTTTCATGATTTATTGATGAATACAAATCAATTAGTAAACAAATATAAATTGTTAAAAAAAGAGTATGATTCTCTTGTTAGTAATTTCGATAAATTAAAAATTGAGTATAATGATAGTTTAGCTCCATGTACGAAATGTCATGATTTAGAAATACTTCAAAAGAAAAATATGCTACTTAAGAAAACCTTAGAGAAGTTTGAGGTTGGTAGCAAATCCTTGAACATGATCCTTGCCAATAAGGGTCACGTTCATAGAAAAGGCGGAATCGGATTTATGAGTAGCCCTCACCATAATCCAACTACCTTTGTTAAACGTCCTATCTTGTATGTTTTATCCCAAAAGAAATGTAACTTTTGTTGTAAATTTAGGCATGTAGCTTATCATTGTCCATTCAAAAAATGTAGTCCACATAAATTGATTTGGGTCCCTAAAAAAACCTCAAATAACTCAATGCAACATGAAAAGCAATTTAGAACAATTTTTTAGGCACCCTAGGTCAAATGAGTACCTAAAAATCATCCTTTTTTGTAGAAACGATTACCATCACAAGCTAGGAGCGAGAGATAGTACCTTGATAGTGGATGTTTAAGGCATATGACTGGAGATTCATCTTAATTCTCTAAGCTCACTAGCATAGATGAAGGATATTTCACCTTTGGAGATAACAACAAGGGTAAAATTATTAGCAAAGGAACCATAGGTAACTAATCCAACTTCTTTATTGAAGATGTATTGTTAGTTGATGGCTTAAAACATAATCTCTTGAGTATTAGTCAATTGTGTGATAAATGATATATTGTTAAATTTGAATCTAATGCTTGTATTATTGAAAAACCACACAAAAACATATCTATGATTGCATTAAAACAAAATAACGTATACATCATTGATATCAACGATCTTTACGATGAAATATATTTTTTAATTTTAAATGATGATGCTTAGCTTTGGCATAGGAGATTAGGTCATGCTAGCATGAAACTAATCTCTTAAATTTCATCTAAAGAACTTATAAGAGGAATTCCTCATATCAAGTTCATCAAAGATAATGTATGTGATACATATCAATTAGGAAAATAAATAAAAGGTAGCTTCAAGCCTAAGAACCAAAGAAGCACATCTGGACCTTTGCAATTAATCTATATGGACTTGTTTGGACCAATTTCTACATCAAGCCTAAGAGGTAGCAAATACGCATTTATCATTGTAGATGATTATAGTAGATACACATAGACTTATTTTTTGACACACAAAAATGAATGCTTTAGATATTTCTCTAAGTTTTGTAAACTTGTTCAAAATGAAAAAGGTTTTATGATTTCGTCAATTCGAAGTGATCACGGTGGTAATTTCAAAACTGTGATTTCCAAGAATTTTGTGAATCTAATGGATACAACTATAACTTCTCTACTCCAAGAAATCCTTACCAAAATGGAGTAGTAGAAAGAAAGAATAAAAATTTACAAGAAATGACAAGAACCATGTTGAATGAACATAGCCTAGCCAAATATTTTTGGGCCGAAGCCGTAAACACGGCATGCTATGTCATGAATAGAGTTCTAGTAAGACTCTTACTCACCAAAACTTCTTATGAGTTGTGGAACAACAAAAAACCTAATATTTCATATTTTTAAGTTTTTGGGTGTAAGTGTTTTATCTTGAATGAAAAAGATGCCTTAGAAAAATTTGATGCTAAATCCGATGAAAGAATTTTTCTTGGCTATTCTTCGATTTCTAAAGCATTTCGTATCTTTAATAAAAGAACTTTGATTATAGAAGAATCCATTCATGTTATTTTTAATAAGGTTTTCGAAATTAAGAAAAATAATTTTGATGATAAAATTAGTTTTGATGCTTTAAACTTAAATGAAACCCTTTCTCCATCTAGCAACTTGGATGCATCTACTTCCTAAATATCCTTACCCAAGGATTGGAAGTACGTAGATGCTTATCCTAAGGAGCTAATCATAGGAGACATATCTAAAGAGGTTCAAACATGTTCTTCTCTTGAAAACTTTTGTGCCAACATCGCTTTTCTCTCCCAAATTAAACCTAAATGTATTGACGAAGTCATGAAAGATAATTCATGGATTATTGCAATGCAAGATGAGTTAAATCAATTTGAGAGAAATGAGGTATGGAAGCTTGTTCCTAGGCCAAATGACCATTTAGTTATTGGTACTAAATGGGTATTTAGAAACAAGCAAGATGAATCTAGTATCGTGGTTAGAAATAAGGCTAGATTAGTAGCCAAAAGTTTCAACCAAGAAGAAAGTATCGATTACAAAGAAACCTTCGCTCTTGTGGCTCGATTAGAAGCCATAAGGATGCTTCTTGCCTATGCTAGTAGTAATAACTTTAAGTTGTTTCAAATGGATGTTAAAAGTGCTTTTCTTAATGGCTTTATTTTCGAAGAAGTTTATGTTGAACAACCTCTCGGATTTGAGAATGATAGTTTCCCTAATCATGTGTTTAAATTGATCAAAGCTCTCTATAGTTTAAAACAAGCCCCAAGGGCTTGGTATGAGAGACTTAATTCATTTCTTATTGAAAATAATTTCTCTAAAAGCAAGGTCGATACTACATTGTTTATCAAAAAATTTGAAAATAATTTTCTTGTTGTTCAAATTTATGTTGATGATATTATTTTTGGTTCCACGAATGAATCTCTTTATGAATCATTTGCTAAAAGTATGAGTCTTGAATTTGAAATGAGTTTGATGGAGGAATTAACTTTCTTTTTGGGCTTATAAATCAAACAACTAAGTAATGATATATTTCTTAGTCAAACAAAATACGCTTTAGATTTGCTAAAAAGGTTTAATATGGATAACTCAAAAGCTATCAACACTCCTATGAGTACATCCACTAAGTTAGAAATTGATGAAAGTGGAAATAGTTTTAATCAAAAAGCTTATAGGGGTATGATAGGAAGTTTACTTTGCCTCTCTACAACTGGACCGGATATCATGTTTAGTATATGACTTTGTGCTAGGTTTCAATCTAATCCTAAGATATCTCATCTCAAAGTAGTTAAAAGAATACTTAGATATCTTAAAGGTACCACTAAACTAGGATCGTGGTATCTAAAATTCGAGAACTTTGAACTAATTGTATATGCTGATATGGATTTTGCCGGATGTAGATTAAATAGAAAAAGCACATCCAGAACATGTCAGTTTTTAGGACACACTTGTTTCTTGGTCATCTAAGAAACAAAACTTGGTTGCACTATCTACAACCGAAGTTGAGTACATTGCAGCTAGTGCATGTTGTGCACAAGTTGTGTGGATGAAAAACACTTTAGAGGATTATAAGATTCATCTTAAAAATATTCCCATAAAATATGATAACACAAGTGCAATATGTTTAACAAAGAATCTCATTCAACACTCTAGAACAAAACATATTGATATTAGGTATCACTTTATCCGAGATCATGTCACTAATTATGATGTAATCCTAGAGTTTATTGATATAAACTATTAATTAGCTGATATTTTTACAAAGCCTTTAAGTGAAGAATAATTTGATTTTATTAGAAGAGAGTTAGGAATGTTAATCTGTCTGAATGCATGAATTTATTAAATTTTATTTTCGGACTTTCTTGATTCTTTGATCAATAACTTAAATTCTGTACTATGAATTTTACATGATGATAAGATTGTGTGCCTCAATATCATGTTTACTTTCATGATCAAATATTAAGAAGTTTTAATCATACATCATATTCTTAATCTTTGAGTACTACAAAGCACTAATGATTTTGCCTCATGCAAGTAGTGATGAAAAGCTATGACAAAACACTTTATAAATGCATGAAATTGATGTATATTTTCTTTTCAGACTATCTTTCACTTAAATGTATTTCTTGAATGGAGTTTTCATGAGTCTATGCCATATTAAGTTTATTTCATATCCTTGCTCCATCATTTAATAATTTTTTATACATAGAAGTCATTGACAAATGCATCTCTTGAATTTATCTCTTGTGAATTTTTATTGAGAAATGGATTTGATGTGATGATCCTCTCATTATGAAGATTAATTCTCGAAATTTTTTTTATCCTTCATATGATAATTCTTTCACATGAATTCTTTTTTAATGAAGGAAGAATTTTTTTTTGAGATGAACACTTGCAAGAATGAGGATTTACTTTCACATGAATATCTTGATCCTTATGAAAAATGAAACATGATTTAATGACACTCTTTTATCATTTTTAACTTCATTCAAAGTTGGTTCTCAATGGTTTTTCCTCCTTACTTTCCTCCTTCATGCGCAGTTTTAATGAAAAATAAAAAGGGAGAAGTTGATGGAAACCATCTCGTTAAATATTTATAACTTTTAATGTGAGAATTTTTGAATGATATCATGTCATGAATGCTTGAAATATGATTTGTATGAATTTCCTTACAATTTGAAATATGACATGAATTTTTACCACACTTGCATATATTGTTGAATTGTTCACCTTTTTGTTGATGACAAAGGGAGAGAAATAATACCAAAATATGGTAAATTGATAATAAATGTATGTAATTTATTGATGATAAATGTATGTAATTTTACAAATTAATATCTTAGAATGATGAATTGCTATATTTGTCATCCTTCATAATTTGAAATATAAGACTTGAAAATGGATGTCATTCCTTGACATCATGTTAGATCATGATAGGAATCATGATATGAGTATTGATAAGTTTAAATGAACTTAACTTATCAATATGTCTCTTGAATTCAAAGGCTTTGAATTCAAGAATGACTTTTCTCTATGACATATAGATAGGGAGAGTTAAGGTTAACTCCGTCATCAATTGATTGTCATCATAAAAAAGGGGGAGATTGTTGAATCTCGGATTTTGATGATGTAGTCAATTGTAATTTATTTGATCCAATCTATATATTGAGAAAAGTGTGCAGGATTAACTACGATGGCAGTAAGACATGTAGCAGGTGTTGTGCCGGAGTCAAGATCGAGATCACGTTGGGAGTTCGAGAGTTCGTCGGAAGTCCGGACATTCGTTGGAAGTTCTGCGGGAACTAATCGAGAAGTCTAGAATCTTGCCATAGAAGCTCATTGGAACTTGCTAAGAAGATCGTCGTAAAGTCCAGGAGCTTGCCGGGAGTCCGCTGGAGCATTGCCGAGAGTTCGTCGGATGTTCGCCAGAAGCTCGTTGGAAGTGTGATTGATGCACCGGAACATGAATTGCAGTAATTATGTCTTAATTATCATAGTTAGAGTGTAAATTAAGTTAGGATTGTGAGGAAATTTTACTAACTTAATTAGGGGCCAACTGGGCCATAAGTTAGACTGGTTTGGGCCAGATTCAAGGCCCAACAAGGACCTAGAATTACTGACCAATGGTGGTACTGCCAGGGCTGGTGGTAGCACTGCCTTGGAGACTCGATCTACTAGGAATTCTGGGCGGTGGTACCGCCCCTATCAAGCGGTGGTACCACCAGAGCTCGGTGTCTAAGCTTTGTCAAGCAGTAGTACCGCCCAGATTGAGTGGTAGTACTGCCCAGTATCAGATGTCAGGCGGTAGTACCGCCCAATAATGGTGGTGGTACTGTAAGGACCCCAAAAATCTGAGATGAGACACTTCTTGGCTCCATTTTTTAAAGCCATTGGGGTCTATAAATACCCCACCCTTTTCTGCATGAAAGGGCATAAAAACTTGATATATTCTTGAGTCTTTGAAGTGCTAAAGAGTTGTAAAAGTGCTAGAGTTCTCCTCCTCCCTTTCTAAGTATTGAGATCATTCAAGAGAGGAAGTGAGACTTATAAGGGTTCTCTCCTAAACCCGCAAAAAGGAGAAAGCATTGTAAAAGAGGTGGTTGGTCTTCACTTATTGAAGGAAGGCCTTTAGTGGACGCTAGAGACCTTGTCGGAGGAGGAATTCGAAAGTGGATGTAGGTCACGATTGACCGAACCACTCTAAATCTAGTTTGCATTTCGTTTTGAACAATCTTCTTTAACTGCAAATCATTTTATAGCAAAGTACTTCTTCTCCTCATCTTGCTTTCACTACACTTACATTATCTTACGTTTTAAAGTTATTATCTTTCCTAATCGATTTCCTTCGAACATACGAAATATTTTCTGAAATTACATAAGTTTTTCACTGTACTAATTCACCCCCCTTCTTAGTGCGCTCTTGATCCTAACAATATCATCCTCGGTCGACCAACCGTCAACAAGCCGAAGGCAGTCATATCCACCTACCATTGTGCCCTAAAGTTCCTGACTTCCTTGGGGGTCGGGGTGGTCCAAAGCGACCTAAAAGAATCCCGAAATGCTATCTGACAGCGGTTACTATGCCGAAAAGGCCGCAACCCATCTAGCCTCCCCCAGACCCACGTAATGACTTCAAAACACCAGCACACCCGGAACTGATGAAGCAATTGATCGAGGTCCCCTTGAGAAGAGGTCGACCCGACAAAGTTGTTAAAGTTGGGATGACATTGCCATAAAAGGACCAAATACAACTTGCTATTTTTTTGAAAGAAAATGCCGACATGTTCGCATGGTGCCCGGAAGACATGCTCGGGGTCAACCCAGAAGTTATGCGACACCACCTCAACATCCACCCCAAGGCACGTCCTATAAAGCAGAGGCCAAGAAAATTCGCTCCAAATCGATAAAAAGCAATCGACGACGAGGTGGATCACCTCATGGGCATAGGGTTCATATCCAAGGTGAGATACCCTCGGTGGTTGTCAAATGTAGTCCTTGTTAAGGAGGCAAATGGAAGCTGAAGGATGTGTATCGACTATATCGATCTCAACCGAGCATGCCTTAAAGATTGCTCTCCACTCCTGAGGATAGACTAGCTTATCACAGGCTTAGTTGGAATTGCCCAAGTCGTGAGGCATACTTGCAGCCAAGACGTAAACTAAGCTTGCATTACCTAAGTCACGAAGCACCCTCGTGCCAATTTCTCGGACTTAGCTGGGATTGCCTAAGTCTTGACGTGCCCTTGCGATATGCGTCTGCAAAGGTCAGCCAATTTGCAACCTCACTCAAGTCCCGAAGGACCTGTAAAAGAGAAAGTTGATTAGTTCGAAGAACGAGCGCCGAATAAGTCCCGACGTCTCGTGAAGAGGGAAGCTTTACAAGCAATTTAACGAGCACCTATGTGCAAGAGAGTAAACAAAAAAAGGAGGAAAATAAGGACTTTAGAGGGTTGAATGAACAACTGCAAGTCCATAAATAGCTGCTCACTAGGTGTCAGGCGTGAAGGCAAGTTTTCGTCAAGAAAACATGAGAACTTGTGAAGATTGTCCAATGCTCGATACTATACCGAAGCCCCATCCCCTATGGTGCCACCCGGGTGGTTCCAAGGTGCTGAGATGGTGATATTTCGCTCGTGACAATGGGCTACAGAAAATAGCCCGTGGCCATTTTGGGCTGTTTTGCTCGGTGCGGTGAGTGGTCGCACTATAGTGCTGTAGGCTATTTGAACTTACATTTTTACAAACAAAAGAATATAAAAAGAAGGCAAAACATGTTGCCAAGTATCTGTACATGTAAATAAAAGTGACGAACAGTTCGTTGAACAAAATTGCTGTGGGTGTGCACCGATCATTCGTGGCATTCTCCCCCACTTAAACTATCAATGCCCTCATCGATGCTTGTTGGTAGTTGTTGATGATTGCTTCTTCATATCGAAGGGTGTCTTCGGGCTCCTAACTAGTTTCGATTCAGGGAAGCTTTCGCCACTTTACCAAGTACTCGGTCTACTTGGCTCTATTGGGTAGCTTTATCTTGTGATCCGCTAAAATGGTTTCAACTCGCTTCTCGTAGGAGGCTTTGGTGGGGGGTAGCTGAGTTGGAACACTTTGAGAAGTATCTTGCGGATATGAGTGGTAGGCCTTCAAGTTGCTAGCGTGAAAAATATTTTGAATTTTGAGCCATGCCGGTAATTGTAACTTGTAGGAGACGTTGCCCATCCTATTGATAATTGGGAATGGTCTTTCATACTTGCACACCAATCCTTTGTGTACTTTGTTCTTAAAGAATTGGAGTGATGTTGGTTAGAGCTTTACCAACACCAAATCACTGACTTTGAATTCCTGTGATCACCTTCCTAAGTCTGCCCACTTCTTCATCTTTTTGGTTGCCTTCTCCAAGTAAGCCCACATAAAATCTGTATTTCGGTGTCATTCTTTTGCAAAGTGATATGCTGACGGACTACTCCCAGTATATCTAATAGCCAAGGTGTGAGAGGTTGACAGTTGTTGTCCTGTGATGATCTCAAAGAGGCTCTTGTTGGACGTAGAGCTCTGCTGCAAATTAAGGAGAATTGGGCTATGTCCAACAGCTTCACCCAATCTCGTTGGTTAGCACTCATGTAGTGTCAAAGATATTACTCTAGGAGCGAATTTATCCTTTTAGTTTAGCTATTTGTTTGGGGGTGGAGACTCGTGGAGAAGTATAACTTAGACCCCAACAATTTGAATAGCTTTGTTCAAAATCATCCCAGGAATTGAGTGTCTCAATCACTGATGATATTATATGGGACTCTCCAATACTTCACCACATTTTTCATCATCAGCTTGGTTACCTCCTCTGCTGAATAGTGTAGGGGTGCAACAATGAAAGTTACAAACTTTGAAAATCGATTGACCACTATGAGTATTGATCCCAGTCCCCCTATTGTCGACAAGCTTGATATGCAGTCCAAGGAAGTACTCTCCCATGACCTTTCTGGTATGGAAAATGACTCCAAAAGCCCCACCAGCTTCCGCTGCTCCACCTTGTCCAATTGGCAAGTGAGGCATGTTTAAATATATTCCTCTACATCGGTCCCCATCTTCGGCCAGTAGAAGGTCCTCTCCACAAGAACCAAGGTTCTATGAATGCCCGGATGTCCAGCGCAAAGGGAATCGTGACACTCTCTTAAGAGTTCACGTCTCAAATTGTCCACTTGAGGAACATAAACCATATTCCCTTTTGTTTAAACGAGTCCCTCCTGGACCTAAAATCATCGTGCCTTGCTTTCTTTAATGAGCTACATTAGGGTTACTGCTTGGGGATCACTATATAGTCCATCCCTGATCCTAGAAAGGAAGTTGGAGTGTAATTGACTTGCTTGGCCTCTGCCCTCCAATTGTATGGCATTCACTCGCTCCACCTTCCGGCTCAATGCATCGGCTACTACATTTACTTTTCCAGGCTTATACGCCATTGCCATATCAAACTCAGCTAGGAAGTCCTGCCATCGTGGTTGCTTTGGGGAGAGTTTCTTTTGGGTTTGGAAATAGCTTAAAGCGATGTTGTCTATCCTCAACACAAATCACGATCCACGAAGGTAGTGCCTGCTAGTCATAGGTGCCCAGCAAGCCAATCACGTGAGTGATGGCACGTGTGACTTGATACAGAATCTTTTTGCTTATTATATTTTGGCGTATATCACTTTATAACTATTGCATAAATGCATATATATATTGTGATGTCCTTGGATTTGTGCAATGGGAATCGGATCGTGATGAGATCACGATAATGAGATCGATTCACCTTTAAACACATATCATAAATAATCCCGGTCATAGGTTACTCGAGAGGGACATCGTGATAACCGGATAGATTGGTGTGCTGTATACCCGTCCATATGATGGATGCAGCTGGTCTCATAGCTGCTCGTGTAGGGACACTAGGGATACAGTACAAGTGCTCATTGGAGAATGAGTTCACTGATTGATCCGCTTACGGAATGCTGGATGGTTGATGATGCCTTATTGTCAGACAACGATTCCGTAGTCCTAGTGGTGTATTTGGTCCTTAGACTTGAGACACCAAGGATGTCCTGTATGAGTGCTCCACTCTTTGATACCAGACTTATAGGTTTAGCTGTCCCAGATCTAGTACAGCTGGTCATTGGGAGTGGTAGTCGACCTTACGAGGGCTATTGAGTGTCGATAGAGGATCATCCACTCTCGGCGTCATGAGAGGAATATCCCATGTGTTCTTGCTCGGACAAATCCCCGGCCGGGTCATTGGGTTGAGAGAGAAAGAGTTCTCCAGGAGAATCCGATTAGAGCGAGACTTCGAGTAGAAACCGTATGGGCACGACAACACCATGCTTTCGATATACGGTCTCGGGATATTAGATGGATGAGGGACTATAGGTACATGGTGGCGAGGGAGAGACAGGTCCAATGGATTGGATTCCCTCAGATCGTCCGGGGGACTTCTGGCGTAGTGACCTAGTACGTCCGTAGTCGATGAGTCGAGTGAATTATTACAGAGATAATAATTCCTTTGAGTTAGAAGGAGTTCGACAGGTATGACTCACGGCCAGCTCGATATTGGGCCTAGAGGGTCACACATATGGTAGGCATTGCGATGAGTAGAGGTTCTGGATATGAGATATCCGGACGGAGCCCTTGTCTTATTGGATGCAGATCCAATACCCACTAGGGAAGGACCCATTAGGGTTTGACACGGGATCTCTATAAATAGGAGGGATTCACAGACCTCATAGGCTAGAGTCTTTGCTTGCCCTTCCTATTCTCCTCTCCCTCTCCACCTCGAGGCACGGAGTTTTGAGGAGGGTCGTCGCAAACCCCGGGCTGTGTGGATCACCGCTAGAGAGGAGGACGCTTGACCTCCTTCACCTCTCTTGAGGATCTGCAAGGAAACAGGGGATATACGATCTCCGTAGGTAACACAATCTCTATAACGCAGTTTTGTGTTTTATGGATTTTTACACACCAATCTTCGCATCGACGACGCGCAACATCTTTTTGGGAATCGGGATTTTTGTTTTCTTGTTCTTCCATCACAAGATATGATGTCGCCCCCCCATGATTTCCCAAACGGTGGTATCGAGCTAGGTTGTTCGTCGCGAATGATTAGTTTTGAACTGCGTGTGTTGTGTTTAGGAAGAATTTTGACGTCAAAATCGTTGACGAAAAAAAAGCGAAAGGACAACAACAGTTGTTGCCCTCGATCTGCGTGCATGCATGGCCGGTTAGGCGGGGTGCAAAGGCTCACTGCAGCAGCCGACCGGGGCGGTCTGCTGGCGGCAGGCTTGCTGCTCGGCGGGCTGGTAGCCCACCGGCAGAGGCGCGCCAGAGGTGGCGCGCCGTCGTTAGGCGGGCCGACGCCGCCGTCTTGGCGGCAATGACGGCATCCGCCAGCCGCGCTCCCGCGGGCGAAACCTCCCCCCCCCTGAGGGCGGCGCTGGCGGGACAAAGCACCCCCCGGCGGAGGCAGCGGGCGCTGGGGCAGCCCACCCAGACGACGACGTCGCAGGCGACGTCATCGCTGCCAATGGCGAGCTGCCTGGCGAGGGAGAACCACCGCCGCCCCTCGCCAAGGCCAAATGTGCCCCGCCAAGAGGGTGGCGGCAGCGGCAGCGGCAGCAGAAAGAGGGAACTAGGGTTTTGGGCAAAAAGACAGTTTTGCCCCTATAAATTTGAGAAATTCCAGTTTCTGTCTTTTGTCCAAATTACGAAAATACCCTTAGGAATTGAAAAATTCCCTACATGTCCTTGATTTCAGAAAAATATTAATTAATTAAAAGATTTAGTTAATTATTATTTTTTATTATTATCTAGTAGTCCTACATGATGATGATTATTTATACATGTGATGTATGATGTGTGGACCGGATGATCATGGAATAGGTGTGTGATGTGTACTTGTGATTATTATTATTGAGGTCTGCGAACCTCCATTACATTTCTCGTTTATTGTCAGGCCTGCGTGCCTATGATTAAGTTGTAATCACATGAGGAGGCGCAAGCGGAGCGTGGATGCGATAGCGGGACCACGAGGCGGACGATCGTGATGCATGGAGATGCATCAAGATGTCGTTTTAAACCGACGAGGACGAGATGAACGATCACAAGGGCATGGAGATGCACCGTTGCACACATAGATCTTGATGTGAGTGATTAGGCCTACATGGCTCGGGCCTAATCATATTAGGTTGTGGTCCATGATCATCTGATGTGATTACTTATACACATACTAGATATGTCTATATATTTGCATGCGATGTAGATATATATTAAATATGTATATGTGTGACATGTCATATTAGGAGACCAAATTATAGAAACATCTTTCGATAATATTAAGTTGGTAAACGTGAGGCAATTAGATTGACCCACGTGGCCTTCCATCGTTATGAGTAGGAACCGATTCCCGGTGTAGGTTGAGTTGGTCGAGTCCCTCGAGACTCACCTATATCGCGATTCACTATCTTGCTTACGACATAGAGATGTCACCGGTGACTTGAGGACATGGTATGCTTGGTCGAGTCCCTCGAGGGTATATCATCAAATCAGACTCATCTTGTAACGAAGGTGTTGACTTAACCGAGCATCATGGTTGGTCGAGTCCCTCGAGGCCATGGTGATTGAGGAGGCCGAAACAGGATGGGAATCACAAGGAGTTGTGATCGACAAGAGTTGCCTACATTTTTTAGGCTTAGTGTGATTGGTCGAGTCCCTCGAGGTTACACTAAGACGCTGATTGGATCCGATCCCCACTAGAAGTTCTGTTGGAGACTTCGTTTCACGTCTTTGAGGGTGTCGTGACTTCGTTAGTAAAATAGTGGGAGCATATTAAGATAGAAGTCCATATCTTGATAGTTTATTTCTTGCAAAATCTGCATGTTATTCATTTCGCTACATCTTTATTTTGAGAAAGTGTCGCTTTTCAAATCCCTTTACGTGGCATACTTGATGTCAACCTTCATGGTCCAAATTATACGGATTGGCTCGTAACTTGAGAATTGTTCTCACAACGGAGAAAATGGGTAATGCGTCTTTGATACAGATGATGCCTACGCTTAGAAGAAGGGCAAGCGAGGATGAGATCGCCGCCACGTGAAGTACATTGATGACTCCACTCTTGCTCAAGACTATATGTTGGGCTCTATGACTCGAGTTACAGAGACAAAATGAAAAGATGGATGCAGATCCATTCTCCTACATGTCCGAAAATTGTTTGAGGAACAGGGAAGGACTCAACGATATAAGATATCCAAGAGCCTTTTTCCGCTAGGATGACCTGAGGGGACACCGGTTCAGAACCATGTCCCAAAGATGATTGAGTGGATAGAGAAACTCACTGTGTCTAGGAATGGTCCTAGAGGATAACTTGTGTGTGGACATTGTGCTTGAGTCTCTACCAGATTCCTTTTCACAGTTCATAATGAATTTTTAATATGAACAAGCTTGAGGTGACTCTCCCAGAGCTCCTCAATATGTTGAGGGAGGCAGAGAGTACTATTAAGAAAGAGAAGCCAGTTTCTACAATGGTGAGACCAGAAAAAGAAAAGGAAAGCAGAAAGGTCCCTTAAGAAGGGAAAGGGCAAGGGCAAACAAAGGTAAAAGCAAAGGTTGCTAAGAAAGACCCAACAAAGGACAAAGGCCAGTGCTTCCACTGTGGTAAAGATGGGCATTGGAAGAGAAACTGCAAAGTGTACCTTTGCAAAAAGGGTGAAACAAAAAGCTTGATGAAGCTTGGTACATTCATGATCAGTCTCCATTTGTCAGACTCTTATGATAACACATGGGTATTGGATACCGGTAGTGCTTATCATATATGCAAATTCGTTGCAGGTTCTGGCAAGGCCTAGGAGACTACAAAGAGGCGAGATGGACCTCAAGATGGGTAATGGAGCAAAAGTTGCTGTATTAGCTGTTGGCGAGGTCGCTCTACATCTGCCTAGTGGAGCTTTTATTGCATTAGATGCATGTTATTTTGTTCCTTCTATTATCAAAAACATTATCTTCATTTCATGTTTAACGGTTAGTGGATATAAATTTGTTTTTGAGAACAATGGTTGTTCGATATTATTAGATGATAAGATCATCACGAAAGGAACATTGCATAATGGTTTATTTATGTTAGACACTACTCCACATATCATGAATGTAAATATGTCCAAAAGGAAACGAGATGAGTTGAATAGTGCATACCTGTGGCATTGTAGGCTAGGTCACATCCATGTAAGAAGGATTCAAAAGTTGCTAAATGATGGATATCTAGATCCATTCGACTATGTCTCATATACAACTTGTGAGCCTTGCATTAGGTGGAAAATCCGACCAAATCTCCATTTAGTAGAAGCTGAGAGAGAGCCAATGAGTTGTTGGAACTCATACATAGTGATGTATGTGGACCCATGTCAACTCATGCCATTGGAGGTTACTCTTACTTCATTACATTTCTTGATGATTTCTCAAGGTATGGATATGTGTACTTAATGAAGTGCGAGTCCAGGCCTTTGAGAAATTAGAGAGAGTATAAGAATGAGGTGGAGAACGGATGGAAAGAGTATAAAAACTCTTCTTCAGGATCGAGGAGGTGAATACTTAAGTACTGAGTTTTTTCGGTTCCTCAAGGACCATGGGATATTATCCCAATGGACACCTCCTTATACACCTCACTCAATGGTGTCTCTCGAAAGGAGAAATCGTACATTATTAGATATGGTACGGTCCATGATGAGTTTTCGTTGACCTACCCATCTCATTCGGGATATGCCCTAGAAACCCAGCTTACCTTTCGAACAGAGTTCCAACTAAGTCGGTAGTGTCTACACCATATGAGATATGGAAAGGGAAGTACCTGATCTTAAGGTTGTTAAGATCTGGGGCTGCCCCCGCCCATGTTAGAAGACACACCCCGATAAGTTAGAATCAAGGACGAGGAAGTGATGCAAATTTGTGGGTTACCCCAAGGAAACTTGTGGGTATTATTTCTATCATCTCGAGGACCAAAAGGTTTTTTGTAGCTAAAGAGAGCAGTGTTCCTTGAGAAGGAACACATTCTTGACGGAGACAGTGGGAGAATGATAGAATTGAGCAGGTTGGAGAACCAAGCTCAAGCACCACTCTACCTGAAGTCCGTTTGGTACCTAATACACAAGTATCAACTTTTACGCAGTCTGATAGAGTATCCCATCCCCGAGAGATATGTGGGACATATTAGAACAGAGGATGTAGAGGATATTGATCCTCAGACCTACGAGGAGGCTATTATGAGTATAGACTCGGGAAGTAGAAAAAGCCATGAATTTCGAGATGGATTCTATGTACTCCAATAAGGTTTGGAACCTAGTTGATGCTCGAAGGTATTGTACCCATCGGTTTGCAAGTGGATCTTTAAGAAAAAGATGGAGTAGATGGAAAGGTAGAGACCTATAAAGCAAGGCTAGTGGCTAAGGGTATCGTCAAAGGCAAGGTGTTGACTACTTACTAAACTTTCTCACCCAGAGCAATACTAAAATCCATCGTAATTCTATTGGCTATTGCAGCACACTATGATTATGAGATCCGACGGATGGATGTGAAAACCGCATTCCTCAACGGGAACCTCGAGGAGGAGGTGTATATGATGCAACTTTGAGGGATTCGTGTCTAAGAACTGCCGAGATAAGGTGTGTAGGTTGCTTAGATCTATTTATGGACTAAAAGCAAGCTTCCGAAAGTTGGAACATAAGATTTGATGAGGCAATCAGATCTTATGACTTAGATAAAACGAAGATGAGCCTTGTGTGTATACTGAGAAAGGTAAGTGGGAGGCTATCACCTTTTGGTGTTATATGTGGATGACATCCTCATCATTGGGAATGACATAGGAATGTCCATAGTAAAGGCTTGGTTATCTAGACACTTCTCCATGAAGGACTTAGGGGAAGCATCTTATATCTTGGGATTAGAATCTATAGAGATAGATCCAAGAGGATGCTTGGCTTGTCCCAGTCAAGGGTACATAGAAACTATTGTCAAAAGGTTTGGCATGGAAAATTCAAGAGAGGTCTCATACCGATGAGACATGGGATATACTTTTTCACGAATATGTCCCCAAAGACTCCAGAAAAGAAAGGGCGAACATGGATATGATACCTTATGCCTCAGCAATAGGGTCTATCATGTATGCCATGCTATGTACTAGGCACGATATAGCGCATGCTCTCGAGTGTCATGGTAAAAGTATCAAAGGCGGATCCAGGCTTGGAGCACTGGAAAACAGTAAAGTGTATCCTTAAGTACTTGAGAAGGACTAAGGATCTTTTACTAGTATATGGAGGTAATAGCCTTAAGGTTGAAGGCTACACTGACTCAAGTTTTCAGTCTGATGTCGATGATAGCAAGTCGAATTCAGGGTATGTGTACACCTTGAATGGAGGAGTAGTGTGCTGGAAGAGTTCCAAGCAAGATACCACTGCTGACTCGACCATAGAGGCGGAGTACATTGCTGCATCAGATGCAGCAAAAGAGGGAGTTTGGTGAAGAAGTTCATCACAGATTTGGGAGTCGATATAGATAGCAGTGGAAAGAGTTCCATCCGAAGATAACATTGCAGATCCACTGACAAAGCCGTTATCTCAGATTGTCTTTGAGCGTCACAAGGGTCTGATGGGGATTAGACACATAGGTGATTGGCTTTAGGTCAAGTGGGAGATTGCTAGTCATAGGTGCCCAGCAAGCCAATCATGTGAGTGATGGCACGTGTGACTTGATACAGAATCTTTTTGCTTATTATATTTTGGCGTATATCACTTTATAACTATTGCATAAATGTATATATATATTGTGATGTCCTTGGATTTGTGCAAAGGGAATCGGATCGTGATGAGATCACGATAATGAGATCGATTCACCTTTAAACACATATCCTAAATAATCCCGGTCATAGGTTACTCGAGAGGGACATCGTGATAACCGGATAGACTGGTGTGCTGTATACCCGTCCATATGATGGATGTAGCTGGTCTCATAGCTGCTCGTGTAGGGACACTAGGGATACAGATACAAGTGCTCATTGGAGAATGAGTTCACTGATTGATCCGCTTACGGAATTTGGATGGTTGATGATGCCTTATTGTCGACGGTGATTCCGTGAGTCCTAGTGGTGTATCTGGTCCTTAGACTTGAGACACCAAGGATGTCTTGTATGAGTGCTCCACTCTTTGATACGGACTTATAGGTTTGGCTGTCCCCGGATCTAGTATAGCTGGTCATTCGGAGTGGTAGTCGACCTTACGAGGGCTATTGAGTGTCGATAGAGGATCATCCACTCTCGGCGTCATGAGAGGAATATCCCATGTGTTCTTGCTCGAGACAAATCCCTAGCCAGGGTCATTTGGGTTGAGAGAGAAAGAGTTCTCCGGGGAGAATCGATTAGAGCGAGACTCGAGTAGAAACCGTATGGGGGCGACAACACCATGCTTTCGATATATCGGTCTGCGGGATATTAGATGGATGAGGGACTATAGGTACATGGTAACTAAGGACAAACATGTCCAATGGATTGGATTCCCTCAGATCGTCTGGGGACTACTGACGTAGTGGCCTAGTGGCCCGTCAATGAGTCGATGAGTGAGTGAATTATTATTGAGATAATAATTCAATGGAAGTTAGAAGGAGTTCGACAGGTATGACTCACGGCCACTCGATATTGGGCCTAGAGGGTCACACACATATGGTAGGCATTGCGATGAGTAGAGGTTGGGATATGAGATATCCAATGAGCCCCTTGTCTTATTGGATGCAAATCCAATACCCACTAGGGAAGGACCCATTAGGGTTTGACACGGAATCTCTATAAATAGGAGGGATTCATGACCTCATAGGCTAGAGTCTTTGCTTTGCCCTTCCTATTCTCCTCTCCCTCTCCACCCCGAGGCCGGAGTTTTGAGGAGGTCGTCGCAACCCTGCTGTGTGGATCACCGCTAGAGAGGAGGACGCTTGACCTCCTTCACCCCTCTCCGAGGATCTGCAAGGAAACAGGGATATACGATCTCCTAGGTAACACAATCTCTATAACGCAGTTTTGTGTTTTTATTTGATTTTTTACGCACCAATCTTCGCATCTGATTTATTTAACATCTTTTTGGGAATCGGGGATTTTTGTTTTCTTGTTCTTCCGCTGCGCATATGATGTCGCCCCCCATGATTTCCCAATAGTGCCGCCAATCTCGTAGACAGTGGACCACCGCTATCGTCTCCTTCTTATGCACTAGATACCGTCGCTCGGTCTCATTGAGCTTGCAGCTCTCGTAGGCCACCGAATGACCCTCCTGCATGATTACTCCCCCAATAGTGAAGTCTGAAGCATATGTATGGACTTCAAAGGACTCCTCATAGTCCGGCAATTTGAGCACAGGTTCTTACAATACAACAGCCTTCAGATCTAGGAATGCAACTTCACATTTGTTAGACCACCTCTAAAGCTGCTCCTTCTTTAGTAACTCTGTCAGTGGAGTTATATGCTTCGAATACCCAGTTATAAAGTGTTAATAGTAGTTAACGAAACCAAGGAAGGATCTCAACTCTGGCACCTTCTTTGGAGTTCACCGTTCCGCAACAGCTTGCACCTTTGATTAGTTTATCCGAATGGAGCCATCACCGATTCGATACCTTAAAAACAAGATCTCTGTTTGAACAAAGTAGTACTTCTCTCTCTTTATGAATAAAGTGTTCTCCCTGAAAATCTTGAAAATTATCCGAAAGTACTCGATATGTTCCTTGAGCGTTTGGTTGTAGACGACGATATCGTCCAAGTAAATGACCACAAACTTATCCAAATACTCTTTAAATAATTGGTTCATAAGAGTGTAGAACGTGGCCGAAGCATTGGTTAAGCCAAAAGGCATCACTAAGAACTCAAATGCTCTATACCTCGTCACATAGGTAGTCATCGCTTCGTCGCTTTCAGTAATGCGCACCTGCCAGTACCTCGACCGGAGGTCAAGTTTAGAGAAATATTTGGCCTTGTCCAATTGGTCGAACAAGTCTGCGATGAGTGGGATTAGGTACTTATTCTTCACCGTCACTTTGTTGAGAGCTCGATAATCGATGCATAGTCGGAGGCTTCTATCTTATTTCTTTTGGAAGAGAACTAATGCTCCGAATGATGCTTTAGAACTATGGATGAGACCACCGCTTAATAATTCATCTAATTGCTTTCTGAGTTCTGCCAACTCCGAAGGGGGCATGCAGTATGGTGGTCTCGCTGTAGACTTCACTCATGGCTCCAACTCGATATGATGATCTATACCTCTACGTGGTGGTAGAGTCGTCGGCAACTCGGGTGGCCTAACGTCTGTGAACTCCTTCAACACGTTAGCCACCACAACATGTTCATGAATGACCTTCTCGTTGAGTGGCTCTAGCTTTATAGCAGCCACGAATGTTAATTCACCTTTTCGTATCCCTTTCTTTAGTTGTAATGCCAATATCTGTTAGGGTTCCCTAGTTCCCCTCAAAGAGACAGGAACCACACAGGAGTCATCACTTCCCATCATGTATAGGGAGTTTAGGAATGACATTGGCACCAACTTCGCTACGTGCATGAATTTCATTCTAAGAATCACTTGAAAGTCACCTAGTGGCACAGCCATCATGTTAGTGCTCCCACTCCCCATTCCAATCTTGATGGGAACTCCCTTTGCCAACCCGAAGATTCACTTGGGCTCTGAGTTCACCACCTTCATTCGACTTGGGTTCTTCTCCAAGATCAATCTAAGTCGCTTTGCTTCTCGATCGGCAATAAAGTTATGAGTAGCTCCCGTGTCCACCATTGCACGGGTTGTTTGGCCATTGAGTTTAATGTCTACGTACATCAGCTTGCTACTCCTTGCTTTCAATGGCTTTGCCTTCATGTTCTCACTCACTTGACCTCGTAATGCATTTAACAAATGCATTGCTCCCATTCGGGGACCTTGCGACTCCTCATCGTCACTACTAGATTCTAAACTACTTGAACTAAGGGTGACAACTTTTCCCTTATCTGATTTGGGGGGATGGATGGAAGCTGTTAATGCATCGAGTGCTTGTTTCTGTGGGCACTCCCTCACCATGTGTGGCCCTCTATACAAGAAGCATCCGCCAGGTTTTGGGGCCTTGCCTTTTGGGCTTTGCCTTTTGTGGGAACTCTTCTTCCTTTGTTCGCCTTCGGTCTCCTTCCCTCGAGAATATTTTGGAGAGCGATTTCCTGAAGATGGTTTCCTTTTTCCCGGGTCCTCAAAGGAAATAAAGTCGGTAAGCTTTTCTGCAGTAGCAATTACCCCCATCATATCGGTGACATTCCTTCGATGTAGTTCTTGTTGAGCCCATGGCTTCAAACCATCGAGGAAGCCGAATAGCTTATCCTTCTCGGACATATCCTATATGTCCAGCATTAGCATAGAAAATTGCTTCACATAGTCTCGGATGAAAGTACTTTGGCGGAGTTGTCTCAACTTCCTCCTTGAGAGGAACTCTATGTTCTCGGGTAGAAATTGAGTTCTCAACTCTCGCTTTAAGTCCTCCCATGTGTCCACCCGACACCAACCTTGTTAGATCTCCTCCCAACGGGTTTGCCACCAAAGTTTTGCATCCCCATTCAAATACATGGTTATTATCGAAACTTTGGTTTCTTCAGAATCATGCCTCGTAGCTCGAAAGTATTATTCCATGTTGAACAAAAAATTCTCGAGCTCTTTAGCATCTCGGGTACCTTCACAATAATGTGGCTCGGGTGGCCTCAAGTTTTATGATGGTGCAATGCGGGTATTGCTTCATCTCGCAGTCAGTGCCCTTATGAGCATGGTCATCTTGAAAGTGAGTTCTGCCACGACTTCCTGCAGATGTTGCATGGAGTCTTTGATGTCATTCGATAAATAATTGACTAGGGCCTCAACCTTGTCGATTCATGATTCAGCTTCTTCTTGCGAGCTCTCTACCCCAAGAAGCCTTTGTTGGCCTTGGTAGAGTTCCTCCAGGTTTGCTTCAAGAACATCCAAGTGGGTTTCCATTGCTGTGAGTCTCTCCTTATGGCTCTTCTTCCCGGTTGGTGCTCTAGATTATGCCTCCTCTGCTCGCGGAGAGTAGCCAATTTCTCGCTCATCATGTTCGCTGCCATGATCCTCCAAAGTGACTCCAACGACATGAGAGCGAGTTTGCACTTGTTGCCCACTTGGGACTGCTTGGGGCAAAGGTCTGGCTTGCCTCACCTTGCTTGATTCGCCACGATGCTTTGCCATGGTGAAATTACAAAGTTTCTTCACTACTTGCTCGAATTGCATGCCTGCTCTGATACCACAATGTCACGGACTTATCTAGAATTTCCTAAGTCGTGAAGCACCCTTGTGGCCAAGACATGAACTTAGCTTGCATTGCCTAAGTCGCGAAGCACCCTTACGCTAACTTCTCGAACTTAGTTGGGATTGCCCAAGTCTTGACGTGCCCTTACGATATGCATTTGCAAAGATAAGCCAATTTGCAACCTCACTCAGGTCCCGAAGGACTTGTAAAAGAGAAAGTTGATTAGTACGAAGAACGAGCGATGGACAAGTCCTGATGTCTCGCAAAGAGGGAAGCTTTACAAACAATTTAGCGAGCACCTTGCATCTAAGAGAGAAAATAGATAAAGGAGAAAAACAAGGACTTTAGAGGGTTGAACGAACAACTGCAAGTCCATAAACAGTTGCTCACCGGGTGCCGGGCACGAATGTAAATTCCCGTCAAGAAAACGTACGAACTTGTGAAGATTGTTCAACGCTCGACACTATACCGAAGCCCCATCCCCCATAGTGCCACCTAGGTGGTTCTAGGGTGCTAAGATGGTTGACATTTCGTGTACGACAATGGGCTACAAAAAACAACCCGTGTCACGTGAAAATAGAGCCATTTTGGGCTATTTTGCTTGGTGCTGTGAGTGGTTGCAATGTAGCACTGTAGCTTATTCGAACTTATATTTTTACAAGCAAAAGAACACAAAACCAAGGCAAAACATGCTGCCAAGTATCTATACATGTAAACAAAAGTGACGAACAGTTCATTGAACGAAGTTGCTGTGGGTGCACGTCGACCGTTCGGGATAAGCTAGTGGACGCCACTACATGACACGAACTCCTCACATTCATGGATGCATTCTCGGGATACAACCAAATTCAAATGGCACCACAAGACCGAGAGCACACTGCTTTCGTCACTAACAAAGGGTTATACTGTTACAAAGTGATGCCCTTCGGCCTGAAGTACTATGGAGTGACATTTCAGAGAATGGTCAATAAGATGTTCGAGCAGCAATTCGGGAGAAACATGAAAGTCTATGTCGACGACATGATAGTCAAGAGCAGGTCGACAAGCTCGCATTTGACCGACCTGGTTGAAACCTTCTGAACCCTCAAGCAATTCAACATGCACCTTAACCCTTCGAAGTACACCTTCAAGGTCGGTTCCAGTAAATTCCTCGGATTCATCATCCACTAGAGAGGAATAGATGCTAACCTAGAGAAAATCCAAGCCATAATGGAAATGCAGCCCCCACGATCGGCCAAGGAAATACAACAACTCACTAGGAGGCTAGCTGCATGTTAAGACTCTAGCTAGGAGAGTCCTAATTGAGAGGGGCATTCATATTAACCTACCTAACCGACCCCTATTAAAGAGGTGAAGAAGCCAGCTAGGGTTAGGAGATTATTTCTTAGAGAAGCATTAGGAGTTTGTTAAGACTCTAACTAGGAGAGTCCTAATTGAGAGGTGCATTCATATTAACCTATCTAGCCGACCCCTATTAAAGAGGTGAAGAAGCCGACTAGGGTTAGGAGATTATTTCTTAGAGAAGCATTAGGAGTTTGTTAGGACTCTAGCTAGGAGAGTCCTAATTGAGAGGGGCATTCATGTAAAACTTACTTAAACCAACCCCTATTAAAGAGGTGAAAAGGTCAGCTAGAGTTAGGAGGTTGTTTCTTGGCGAAGAATTAGGAGTTGTAAAGGAATAAGAGTCTTGAGTATGAGTCCTATTAGGAGTTGTTCTTAGAGAAGCATTAGGAGTTATAAAGGAATAGGAGTCTTGAGTACGAGTCCTATTAGGAGTTAGGGTTTAGAAGCTCTATAAATAACCATGTATTTCTCCTCTTTTAATAAGCAATAGATGAATCTTTTCTACAGCCTTTGAGCAGCAACTTAGAGGAAGGAACCCCTATAGAGTTCCAAGGAGGCCGATCCCCTAAAGAGATCAACCTCAAGCTTAGAATCTGCAAGGGTTCTAACAGTACTTAAGTACAGAGTTTACCTAGTTCCTTATGGACTATGGGATTCTATCCCAATGGACACCTCCTTATACACCTCAACTCAATGGTATATCAGAAAGGAGAAATCATACGCTATTAGATATGGTACAGTCCATGATGAGTTTCGCTGACCTACCCATCTTATTCTAAGGATATGCCATAGAGACCGCAGCTTATCTTCTGAATAGAGTTCCAACTAAGTCGGTAGTGTTTACACTATATGAGATATGGAAAGCGAAGAAACTCGATCTTAATGTTATTAAGATTTGAGGCTACCTTGCCCACGTTAAAAGATACAACCCCGATAGGTTGGAATCAAGGACAAAGTGGTGTAAATTCATGGGATACCCCAAGAAAACTTATGGATATTATTTCTATCATCTCGATGACCAAAAGGTCTTTGTAGTCAAGAAAGTGGTGTTCATTGAGAAGGAACACATTCTTGGTAGAGATAGTGGGAGCATGATAGAGTTGAGCGAGGTTGGAGAACCTAGCTCAAGCACCACTCTACAGCCTAGGTCTATTCAGGAACCTAACACATAAGTTCTGACTTTACGTAGGTCCGACAAGTATCCCATCCTTCTGAGAGATATGTAGAACATATTGGAGGAGAGTATATTGAGGATATTGATCCTCAAACCTTTGAAGAGGCTATTATGAATATAGGCTCTGGGAAGTGGTAAGAAGCCATTAATTCTGAGATGGATTTCATATGCTCCAATAAGGTTTAGAACCTAGTTGATGCCCTCGAGGGTATTGTACCCATCGATTGTAAGTGGATCTTTAAGAAAAAGATCAGAGTAGATGGAAAGGTCTCTATCTATAAAGCAAGGCTAGTGGCTAAGGGTAATCGTCAAAGACAATGTGTTGACTATGATGAAACCGTCTCACCCGTAGTCATGCTAAAATCCATCCGAATTCTATTGGTTATTGTAGCACACTATGATTATAAGATCTAACAGATGTACGTGAAAACTGCATTCCTCAATGACAACCTCGAGGATGAGGTATATATGATACAGTCCGAGGGATTCGTGTCCAAGGACTACCCAGATAGGGGTGTAGGTTGCTTAGATCCATTTATGGACTAAAGCAAGCTTCTCAAAGTTGGAACATAAGATTTGATAATGTAATCAGATCTTATGACTTTGTTAAGAATAAAGATGAGCCTTGTGTATACAGGAATGTAAGTGAGAGCGCTATCACCTTCTTAGTGTTATATGTGGATGACATCCTGATCATTGGGAATGATGTAGGAATACTATCCATAGTAAAGCCTTGGTTTTGGTTATCTAGACACTTCTCCATAAAGGACTTAGGGGAAGCATCCTATATATTGGGGATTCAGATCTATAGATATAGATCCAAGAGGATACTTGGTTTATCCCAATCCAGGTACATAGACACCATTGTCAAAAGGTTTAGCATGAAAAATTCTAAGAAAGGTCTCGTACCAATAAAATATGGGATATTGCTTTCTAGGAGTATGTCCCCAAAGACTCCTAAAGAAAGGGCAAACATGGATAGAATATCCTATGCCACAGTAATAGGGTCTATCATGTATGTTAGGTGTTGGTAAAAAACCTGTTAAAGCGGAATATTCTTTTCCCTCTTTGTGTATCAAAATGGGTTCCTCATCAAAATACCAACTTGATATCCAAATGCAAATATCAACCAGTACAACATAAACAATAGAGCAAAAATCAATCACACAATGAGACCAAATCTTTTTAACGTGGAAACCCAATATGGGAAAAATCACGGGACCGTAGTCCACCTCAAACTTTCACTATCAATAGTAATGATAACAGGTTTACAATCGGTCTTCTCTAGAATAATCAGAGGATCACAATAACATCAAGATCATAGATCTCCTCGTAAGGGAATTTTAGGTCTCACAAAGTGGATATAGCAGGAAAGTACCTTAGAGAGGGTAAATTGTAGATCAACACCATTAGGATTATAGAGTTTACTGCAAGGATGCTCCACATAAAATTTGGGCCAAAACTGAGAACGTTTTGCCACTGATCGTCAAACAGAAAACTCTAAAATCTTACTTTCTCTCTCTATTTCTCTCTCTCTCTTCTTTTCTCTGTGCGTTGTCGCTCGCTGCACGCTGCACGCTCACGTTCTACTGTGCACACACACACGCTGCACCCTACAAAGCCTATCTTTTTAATTTGGGCTCAATAAGCCCAATTGTCGCCCACATATGGGCTGGACCCAACAATTCTCTCCCTCCAGCTCATATGGTGCGTTGTACCAAGCCCACTCTTCGCTTACATGCTTCAAGCTTCTCCTTAGGCAAAGACTTTATCAACATATCTGAACCATTCTCACTGGTATGCACTTTTTCCAACTGTAATTCTTTCAACTCAAGCACATCACGAATCCAGTGATATCTCACATCAATATGCTTGGATCTAGAATTGTATGTTGAATTCTTGGAGAGGTGAATGGCGCTCTGACTGTCACAGTAAACAGTATAACCTTCCTGTTTCAAGCCCAATTCCTATAGAAACTTTTCAATCCATAAAGCTTCTTTGCAAGCTTCAGTAATTGCTATGTATTCTGCTTCTGTGGTTGATAGAGCAACACAATTCTATAACTTAGACTGCCAAGAGATTGCTCCTCCTGGAAATGTCATCAAGAATCCCGAAGTGGATTTCCTGGAATCAGTATCACCTGCCATGTCTGCATCTATGTAACCTTCTAACATAGGTTCATCACTGTGAAAACATAAACACAACCTGGAAGTACCTCTTAGATATCTTAATATCCATTTCACTATTGCCCAATGTTCTTTTCCAGGATTAGAGAGAAATCGGCTGACTACTCCAACTGCATGAGCTATATCTGCCCTAGTACAAACCATAGCATACATCAAACTGCCTACTGCAGATGAGTAGGGCACTCTGGATATTTCTTCTTTTTCTTTCTCGCTTGTAGGACATTGTTTCGAATTAAGCTTGAAATGACCTGCACGTGGAGAACAAACTGCTTTGGCTTTACTCATGTTGAATCTTTCAAGAACCTTTTTAATGTAAGTCTCCTGAAATAGCCAAATCTTCCTTTTCTTCCTATCATGAAGAATCTTCATGCCAAGTATTTGTTTCACCGATCCCAAGTCTTTCATGGCAAAAACCTTACTTAGCTCTCTTTTAAGCTTTTCAATTTTTTTCAACATCATGACCAACAATCAGCATATCATCCACATATAGCAGTAAAACAATAAAATCATAATCTGAAAATTTCTTCATAAACACACAATGATCAGATGTGGTTCTATCATACCTTTGGCTTATCATAAAGGAATCAAACTTTTTGTACCACTATCTAGGTGCCTGTTTGAGTCCATATAAGCTTTACTAAAGCTTACACACTAATTTTTCTTTTTCCTTGACTTTGAAACCTTTTGGTTGCTCCATGTAAATTTCTTTTTCCAAATCACCATGAAGAAATGTTGTTTTTACATCAAGTTGCTCAACTTCTAAATTCAAGCGGGCAGTTAAACCAAGAACAACTCGGATTGAGGACATTTTCACAATTGGAGAAAATATTTCTTCAAAGTCAATACATTTCTTCTGACTGAATCCTTTCACAACTAGTCGTGCCTTGTATCTTTGTTGTGAGCTATTATTTTCAGTCTTCAATTTGTAAACCCACTTATTTTTGAGAACTTTCTTCTCTTTAGGCAACTTTACCAAGTCATAGGTGTGGTTCTTAAGTAAAGATCTCATCTCTTCTTGCATGGCTTTAACCCACTCATTCTTATTCTCATGTAGAATAGCTTCTTGGTAAGTTTCTGGCTCTCCCCCGTCAGTAAGCATAACATACTCATGTGGAGGATATCTCGTAGATAATTGTCGTTCTCTAGTGGATCTTCTCAATGGAATCTCAATTGGTGGTGGAGGTGCTTGTTCAGTTGGTTCAGCATCATCAACTGTAGGTGTATCATCACTGGTATTCTCACCATAATCTTCTTGTTCATCTCCCCCATGATCATAATGAACTATAGGTGAAGGAACTGGACCCAGACTCCAAGGAATATAAACAGAGGTTTCTAGCTTCTCAATATTATCACCATCATCAAACAATTGGTCTTCAAGAAACACAACATCTCTGCTTCTAATAATCTTCTTGTTCACTGGATCCCATAATCTGTACCCAAACTCTTCATGACCATATCCCAAGAAGATACATGCTTTTGCTTTACTATCAAGCTTGGACCTCTCATCTTTAGGAATATGAACAAATGCTTTACACCCAAAGACTCTTAAGTGATTATAAGATATATCTTTTCCTCTCCATACTCTCTTTGGAATATCACCTTTCAGAGGAACTGATGGATAAAGATTTATCAGATCAACTGTAGTTCTCATAGCCTCCCTCCCCCCAAAATGACTTTGGTAACTTAGCGTGAGAAAGCATACACCTAATCCTTTCTTCAATGGTTCTATTCATCCTTTACGCCACACCGTTACATTTGAGGAGTTTTAGGAACTGTTTTCTCAAGCGATACCATAGAACCTGCAATAATTTCAAAAAGGACCCCTCACTTTCGCCACCATTATCTGATCGGATACACTTTAGCTTTCTGTCAGTTTCTCTTTCAACACTGACATGAAATTCTTTGAAAACATTGAGTACCTGGTCTTTGGATTTCAAAGCAAAAGCCCACACTTTTATAGAATGGTCATCAATAAAAGTAACAAAATAAATAGCACCTCCAAGAGTTCTAGTTTGCATAGTACAAACATCAGTATGAACTAAATCAATAACATCTGATCTTCTAGATGATGGATATGTCTGAAATGCAACTCTATGTGTTTTTCCAACTAAACAATGATCACAAGATTTAAGAGATATACCTTGCAACTCTAGTAAGAACTGCTTTCTAGCAAGAGTTTGAAGTCCCTTCTCGTTGATATGTCCAAGCCTCTTATGCCTCTCCTTTATGTAGCTTAGCTTCCATGACATAAAATTAGTTAAGTTTCTTTCCTCTTGCCACAATCTCTCATTTATGAACCTTTAGTGAGTTTCCATTTGCTTTCACCAAAATAGTGTGCAAAGCCCTCATCATCAAGTCTACCTGTAGATATCAAGTTCAGATGAATATATGAAACATGTCTTACATCTTTGAGTATCAATTTGCTCCCAATACTGGTCTCTAAGCAAATATCTCCAATACCCACAATCTTAGATGTACCATTGTTTCCCATTCTGACATTACCAAAATCACCAGCAATGTAAGATCTAAAGAAATCACCATGAGAAGTAACATGAAATGAAGCACCAGAGTCAATTATCCAATTACTATCCTGAGCTACAAGACTAACATAACCTTCATCACAGACAATAGTGATATTACCTTCAGCAGCAACTGTATTTGTTTCTTTCTCATTTTTCTTCATTTCATTCTGTTCTCGCTTCCAAAACCTACACTCTTTCTTCATGTGACCTGGCCTGTTACAGTGAAAACATTTGATATCTCTTCTAGACTTGGATCTTCCTCTATAACCATGTGGATTTCTGCTATGACTTCTTCCACGTCTTTCTTGTTTTTCAGTAACAAATGCCTCAGAAGAAGATTCACCCTGTTCTTTCCTTCTGGCATCTTCATTTAACAAACTGTCTTTAACCATATCTATAGTTAGAGTTCCCTCTGGCGTGAAGTTGCAAATAGTCACCACATACGTTTCCCAACTTTCTAGTAAAGAGCTGAGAAGTAATAATCCTTGCATCTCATCATCTATATTCATTTTCATAGCAACCAACTTGTTTGCAAGACTCTGAAATAGGCTTATATGCTCAACAATGTTACCACCACCATCTTTATACTTCAAATTTACAAGCCTCCTAAGGAGAGAAATTCTATTTCCCACAGTCTTTTTCGCAAAGAGATTTTCTAAACTTTGCCAAACAACATCAGCTCTGGTTTCATCTGAAATATGCTCATGCAAGTTTATATCCATCCATCTTCTAATATAGGCAATAGCTTTTCTATGTTGAACTTCCTATTCTTCATCATCCATAGTAGAAGGTTTATCTTTAATCTTGATGGGCTTATACAAATCTTTGCAATATAGCAAATCTTCCATTAGATGCCTCCAAATGTTATAATTTGATGAGTTCAATTTAATCATACCATATGACTGCTCCATTTCAATCACACAAGAAAAAACTAGCACCAAATAACCTAATGCTCTGATACCACATGTAGGGAAAAAACCTGTTAAAGGGGAATATTCTTTTCCCTCTTTGTGTATCAAAATGGGTTCCTCATCAAAATACCAATTAGATATCCAAATGAAAATATCAACTAGCACAACATAAACAATAGAGCAAAAATTAATCACACAATGAGACAAAATCTTTTTAACGTAGAAAACCCAATATGGGAAAAACTATGGGACCGTAGTCCACCTCAAACTTCCACTATCAATAGTAATGATAAAAGGTTTACAATCGGTCTTCTCTAGAATAATCAGAGAATCACAATAATATCAAGATCATAAATCTCCTCGTAAGGGAATTTTAGGTCTCACAAAGTGGATATAGCAGGAAAGTACCTTAAAGAGGGTAAATTGTAGATCAACACCATTAGGATTGTAGAGTTTACTGCAAGGATGCTCCACATAAAATTTGGGCCAAAACTGAGAACGTTTTGCCACTGATCGTCAAACAGAAAACTTTAAAATCTTACTTTCTCTCTCTATTTCTCTCTCTCTTCTTTTCTCTGTGCGTTGTCGCTGCACGCTGCACGCTCAAGTTCTACTGTGCACACACACACGCTGCACCCTGCAAAGCCTATCTTTTTAATTTGGGCTCAATAAGCCCAATTGTCGCCCACATATGGGCTGGACCCAACAATTCTCTCCCTCCAGCTCATATGGTGGGTTGTACCAAGCCCACTCTTCGCCTACATGCTTCAAGCTTCTCCTTAGGCAAAGACTTTATCAACATATCTGAACCATTCTCACTGGTATGCACTTTTTCCAATTGTAATTCTTTCAACTCAAGCACATCACGAATCCAGTGATATCTCACATCAATATGCTTGGATCTAAAATGGTATGTTGAATTCTTGGAGAGGTGAATGGCGCTCTGACTGTCACAGTAAATAGTATATCATTCCTGTTTCAAGCCCAATTCCTGTAGAAACTTTTCAATCCATAAAGCTTCTTTGCAAGCTTCAGTAATTGCTATGTATTCTGCTTCTGTGGTTGATAGAGCAACACACTTCTATAACTTAGACTGCCAAGAGATTGCTCCTCCTGCAAATGTCATCAAGAATCCCGAAGTGGATTTCCTGGAATCAGTATCACCTGCCATGTCTGCATCTATGTAACCTTCTAACATAGGTTCATCACTGCCAAAACATAAACACAACCTGGAAGTACCTCTTAGATATCTTAATATCCATTTCACTACTGCCCAATGTTCTTTTCCAGGATTAGAGAGAAATCGGCTGACTACTCCAACTGCATGAGCTATATCTGCCCTAGTACAAACCATAGCATACATCAAACTGCCTACTGCAGATGAGTAGGGCACTCTGGATATTTCTTCTTTTTCTTTCTCGCTTGTAGGACATTGTTTCGAATTAAGCTTGAAATGACCTGCACGTGGAGAACAAACTGCTTTGGCTTTACTCATGTTGAATCTTTCAAGAACCTTTTTAATGTAAGTCTCCTGAGATAGCCAAATCTTCCTTTTCTTCCTATCATGAAGAATCTTCATGCCAAGTATTTGTTTCACTGATCCCAAGTCTTTCATGGCAAAAACCTTACTTAGCGCTCTTTTAAGCTTTTCAATTTTTTCAACATCATGACCAACAATCAACATATCATCCACATATAGCACTAAAACAATAAAATCATCATCTGAAAATTTCTTCATAAACACACAATGATCAGATGTGGTTCTATCATACATTTGGCTCATCATAAAGGAATCAAACTTTTTGTACCACTGTCTAGGTGCCTGTTTGAGTCCATATAAGCTTTACTTAAGCTTACACACTAATTTTTCTTTTTCCTTGACTTTGAAACCTTTTGGTTGCTCCATGTAAATTTCTTCTTCCAAATCACCATGAAGAAATGTTGTTTTTACATCAAGTTGCTCAACTTCTAAATTCAAGCGGGCAGTTAAACCAAGAACAACTCGGATTGAGGACATTTTCATAATTGGAGAAAATATTTCTTTAAAGTCAATACATTTCTTCTGACTGAATCCTTTCACAACTAGTCGTGCCTTGTATCTTTGTTGTGAGCTATTATTTTCAGTCTTCAATTTGTAAACCCACTTATTCTTGAGAACTTTCTTCTCTTTAGGCAACTTTACCAAGTCATAGGTGTGGTTCTTAAGTAAAGATCTCATCTCTTCTTGCATGGCTTTAACCCACTCATTCTTATTCTCATGTAGAATAGCTTCTTGGTAAGTTTCTGGCTCTCCCCCGTCAGTAAGCTTAACATACTCATGTGGAGGATATCTCGTAGATAGTTATCGTTCTCTAGTGGATCTTCTCAATGGAATCTCAATTGGTGGTGGAGGTGCTTGTTCAGTTGGTTCAGCATCATCAACTGTAGGTGTATCATCACTGGTATTCTCACCATAATCTTCTTGTTCATCTCCCCCATGATCATCATGAACTATAGGTGAAGGAACTGGACCTAGACTCCAAGGAATATAAACAAAGGTTTCTAGCTTCTCAATATTATCACCATCATCAAACAATTGGTCTTCAAGAAACACAACATCTCTGCTTCTAATAATCTTCTTGTTCACTGGATCCCATAATCTGTACCCAAACTCTTCATGACCATATCCCAAGAAGATACATGCTTTTGCTTTACTATCAAGCTTGGACCTCTCATCTTTAGGAATATGAACAAATGCTTTACACCCAAAGACTCTTAAGTGATTATAAGATATATCTTTTCCTCTCCATACTCTCTCTGGAATATCACCTTTCAGAGGAACTGATGGAGAAAGATTTATCAGATCAACTGTAGTTCTCATAGCCTCCCCCCAAAATGACTTTGGTAACTTAGCGTGAGAAAGCATACACCTAATCCTTTCTTCAATGGTTCTATTCATCCTTTCTGCCACACCGTTCTGTTGAGGAGTTTTAGGAACTGTTTTCTCAAGCCTGATACCATAGAACCTGCAATAATTCTCAAATGGACCCCTGTACTCGCCACCATTATCTGATCGGATACACTTTAGCTTTCTGTCAGTTTCTCTTTCAACACTGACATGAAATTCTTTGAAAACATTGAGTACCTGGTCTTTGGATTTCAAAGCAAAAGCCCACACTTTTCTAGAATGGTCATCAATAAAAGTAACAAAATAAAGAGCCCCTCCAAGAGTTCTAGTTTGTATAGTATAAACATCAGTATGAACTAAATCAATAACATCTGATCTTCTAAATGATGGATATGTCTGAAATGCAACTCTATGTGTTTTTCCAACTAAGCAATGATCACAAGATTTAAGAGATATACCTTGCAACTCTAGTAAGAACTGCTTTCTAGCAAGAGTTTGAAGTCCCTTCTCGTTGATATGTCCAAGCCTCTTATGCCTCTCCTTTATGTAGCTTAGCTTCCATGACATAAAATTAGTTAAGTTTCTTTCCTCTTGCCACAATCTCTCGTTTATGAACCTTTAGTGAGTTTCCATTTGCTTTCACCAAAATAGTGTGCAAAGCCCTCATCATCAAGTCTACCTGTAGATATCAAGTTAAGACGAATATCTGAAACATGTCTTACATCTTTGAGTATCAATTTGCTCCCAATACTGGTCTCTAAGCAAATATCTCAAATACCCACAATCTTAGATGTACCACTGTTTCCCATTCTGACATTACCAAAATCACCAGCAATGTAAGATCTAAAGAAATCACCATGAGAAGTAACATGAAATGAAGCACCAGAGTCAATTATCCAATTACTGTCCTGAGCTACAAGACTAACATAACCTTCATCACAGACAATAGTGATATTACCTTCAGCAGCAACTGTATTTGTCTCTTTCTCATTTTTCTTCATTTCATTCTGTTCTCGCTTCCAAAACCTACACTCTTTCTTCATGTGACCTGGCCTGTTACAATGAAAACATTTGATATCTCTTCTAGACTTGGATCTTCCTCTATAACCATGTGGATTTCTGCTATGACTTCTTCCATGTCTTTCTTGTTTTTCAGTAACAAATGCCTCAGAAGAAGATTCACCCTGTTCTTTCCTTCTGGCATCTTCATTTAACAAACTATCTTTAACCATATCTATAGTTAGAGTTCCCTCTGGCGTGAAGTTGCAAATAGTCACCACATACGTTTCCCAACTTTCTAGTAAAGAGCTGAGAAGTAATAATCCTTGCATCTCATCATCTATATTCATTTTCATAACAACCAACTTGTTTGCAAGACTCTGAAATAGGCTTATATGCTCAACAATGTTACCACCACCATCTTTATACTTCAAATTTACAAGCCTCCTAAGGAGAGAAATTCTATTTCCCACAGTCTTTTTCGCAAAGAGATTTTCTAACCTTTGCCAAACAACATCAGCTCTGATTTCATCTGAAATATGCTCATGCAAGTTTATATCCATCCATCTTCTAATATAGGCAATAGCTTTTCTATGTTAAACTTCCCATTCTTAATCATCCATAGTAGAAGGTTTATCTTTAACCTTGATGGGCTTATACAAATCTTTGCAATAAAGCAAATCTTCCATTAGATGCCTCCAAGTGGAATAATTTGATGAGTTCAATTTAATCATACCATATGACTGCTCCATTTCAATCACACAAGAAAAAACTAGCACCAAATAACCTAATGCTCTGATACCACTTGTTGGGAAAAAACCTGTTAAAGCGGAATATTCTTTTCCCTCTTTGTGTATCAAAATGGGTTCCTCTTCAAAATACCAACTTGATATCCAAATGAAAATATCAAGTAGCACAACATAAACAATAGAGCAAAAATTAATCACACAATGAGACCAAATCTTTTTAACGTAAAAAACCCAATATGGGAAAAACCATGGGACCGTAGTCCACCTCAAACTTCCACTATCAATAGTAATGATAAAAGGTTTACAATCGGTCTTCTTTAGAATAATCAGAGGATCACAATAATATCAAGATCATAAATCTCCTCGTAAGGGAATTTTAGGTCTCACAAAGTGGATATAGCAGGAAAGTACCTTAGAGAGGGTAAATTGTAGATCAACACCATTAGGATCGTAGAGTTTACTGCAAGGATGCTCCACAAAAAATTTGGGCTAAAACTGAGAACGTTTTGCCACTGATCGTCAAACAGAAAATTCTAAAATCTTACTTTCTCTCTCTATTTCTATCTCTCTTCTTTTCTCTGTGCGTCGTCGCTCGCTGCACGCTGCACGCTCACGTTCTACTGTGCACACACACACGCTGCACCATGCAAAGCCTATCTTTTTAATTTGGGCTCAATAAGCCCAATTGTCCAAACCCACATATGGGCTGGACCCAACAATTCCCCCCCTCCAGCTCATATGGTATACCATGACCACTCTTCGCCTACATGCTTCAAGCTTCTCCTTAGGCAAAGACTTTATCAACATATCTGAACCATTCTCACTGGTATGCACTTTTTCCAATTGTAATTCTTTCAACTCAAGCACATCACGTATCCAGTGATATCTCACATCAATATGCTTGGATCTAAAATGGTATGTTGAATTCTTGGAGAGGTGAATGGCGCTCTGACTATCACAGTAAACAGTATATCCTTCCTGTTTCAAGCCCAATTCCTGTAGAAACTTTTCAATCCATAAAGCTTCTTTGCAAGCTTCAGTAATTGCTATGTATTCTGCTTCTGTGGTTGATAGAGCAACACACTTCTATAACTTAGACTGCCAAGAGATTGTTCCTCCTGCAAATGTCATCAAGAATCCCGAAGTGGATTTCCTGGAATCAGTATCACCTGCCATGTCTGCATCTATGTAACCTTCTAACATAGGTTCATCACTGCCAAAACATAAACACAACCTGGAAGTACCTCTTAGATATCTTAATATCCATTTCACTACTGCCCAATGTTCTTTTCCAGGATTAGAGAGAAATCGGCAGACTACTCCAACTGCATGAGCTATATCTGCCCTAGTACAAACCATAGCATACATCAAACTGCCTACTGCAGATGAGTAGGGCACTCTGGATATTTCTTCTTTTTCTTTCTCGCTTGTAGGACATTATTTCGAATTAAGCTTGAAATGACCTACACGTGGAGAACAAACTGCTTTGGCTTTACTCATGTTGAATCTTTCAAGAACCTTTTTAATGTAAGTCTCCTGAGATAGCCAAATCTTACTTTTCTTCCTATCACGAAGAATCTTCATGCCAAGTATTTGTTTCACCGATCCCAAGTCTTTCATGGCAAAAACCTTACTTAGCTCTCTTTCAAGCTTTCCAATTTTTTCAACATCATGACCAACAATCAGCATATCATCCACATATAGCAATAAAACAATAAAATCATCATCTGAAAATTTCTTCATAAACACATAATGATTAGATGTGGTTCTATCATACCCTTGGCTCATCATAAAGGAATCAAACTTCTTGTACCACTGTCTAGGTGCCTGTTTGAGTCCATATAAGCTTTTCTTAAGCTTACACACTAGATTTTCTTTTTCCTTGACTTTGAAACCTTCTGGTTGCTCCATGTAAATTTCTTCTTCCAAATCACCATGAAGAAATGTTGTTTTTACATCAAGTTGCTCAACTTCTAAATTCAAGCGGGCAATTAAACCAAGAACAACTCGGATAGAGGACATTTTCACAATTGGAGAAAATATTTTTTCAAAGTCAATACCTTTCTTCTGACTGAATCCTTTCACAACTAGTCGTGCCTTGTATCTTTGTTGTGAGCTATTATTTTCAGTCTTCAATTTGTAAACACACTTATTCTTGAGAACTTTCTTCTCTTTAGGCAACTTTACCAAGTCATAGGTGTGGTTCTTAAGCAAAGATCTCATCTCTTCTTGAATGGCTTTAACCCACTCATTCTTATTCTCAAGTAGAATAGCTTCTTGGTAAGTTTCTGGCTCTCCCCCATCAGTAAGCATAACATACTCATGTGGAGGATATCTCGTAGATGGTTGTCGTTCTCTAGTGGATCTTCTCAATGGAATCTCAATTGGTGGTGGAGGTGCTTGTTCAGTTGGTTCAGCATCATCAACTGTAGGTGTATCATCACTGGTATTCTCACCACAGTCTTCTTGTTCATCTCCCCCATGATCATCATGAACTATAGGTGAAGGAACTGGACCCAGACTCCAAGGAATATAAACAGAGGTTTCTGGCTTCTCAATATTATCACCATCATCAAACAATTGGTCTTCAAGAAACACAACATCTCTGCTTCTAATAATCTTCTTATTTACTGGATCCCATAATCTGTACCCAAACTCTTCAAAACCATATCCCAAGAAGATACATGCTTTTGCTTTACTATACATGCAACAGTTGCTGCCCTCGATCTGCGTCGTGCAGGCAGGTAGCCGAAAGCGGCGTATAGCCAGGTTCGCGCTGCAAGAATCATTACGTGATCCGCTTATGCGAGCTTCTTCCGGCCCGCGAAATTTGAGACGGCCAGAGGCGCCATCGGGCCGCGACGCCATCGGCTGTTTGCCCCATGGCGAAACCCCCCCCCGGGGTGGTGTCTGGCGGAGAAGACCGCCTCATGGAGGCGGTGGTGCCCGGGAGGCGCCCACCCCAGTGGATAACGTCGCCGCCCGCAAGCGTCTTGCCCAGCTGAGGGCAAGCGAGTCACTCATCATACGCCTGGTAGCCGCCAAAGAGGGGGGTGGCGGCGGCGCATGGCGGCGATAGAGGAATTAGGGTTTTGGGCAAAAGGACAGTTTGCCCCCTGTGAATTTGAGAAATTCCAATTTCTATCTTTTGTCCAAATTACAAAAATACCCTTAGGAATTGAGAAATTCCCTACATGTCCCCGATTTAAAAAAATATTAATTAATTAAAAGGTTTAGTTGATTATTATTTTTTTATTATTATCTAGTAGTCATACATGATGATGATTATTTATACATATGATGTATGATGTGTGGAATGGATGATCATGGACCAGGTGTGATGTGTGTACTTGTGATTATTATTATTGAGGTCTGCGAACCTCCATTATATTTTCGTTTATTGTAGAACTGCGTGCCTATGATTAAGTTGTAATCATATGAGGAGGGCTTGGGAGGCGTGGATGCGATAAGCGGGACCCACGAGACGGACGATCGTGATGCATGGAGATGCATCAAGATGTCAGCAGGCAAACGAGGGCGAGATGGACGATCACGGGGCATGGAGATGCACCGTTGCACACATATATCTTGATGTGAGTGATTAGGCCCATCGCTGGCTCGGGCCTAATCATATTAGGTTGTGGTCCATGATCATCCGATGTGATTGCTTATACACATACTAGATATGTATATATATTTGCATGCGATGTAGATATATATTAAATATGTATATGTGTGACATGTCATATTAGGGAGACCAAATTATATAAACATCTCGATAATATTAAATTCGGTAAGCGTGAGGCAATTAGATTGACTCACGTGGCCTTCCATCGTTATGGTAGGAACCGATTCACGGTGTAGGTTGAGTTGGTCGAGTCCCTCGAGACTCACCTATATCGCGATTCGCTATCTTGCTTATGACATAGAGATGTCTTTGGTGACCCGAGGACATGGTTTGCTTGGTCGAGTCCCTCGAGGGTATATCATCAAATCGGACTCATCTTGTAACGAAGGTGTTGACTTAACCAAAGCATCATGGTTGGTCGAGTCCCTCGAGGCCATGGTGATTCGGAGGCGAACAGGGGACGGGAATCACAAGGAGTTGTGATCGGCAAGAGTTGCCTACCTTTTTAGGCTTAGTGTGATTGGTCGAGTCCCTCGAGGTTACACTAAGACGCTGATTGGATCTGATCCTCCCCACTAGAAGTCTGCTGGAGACTTCCGTTTCACATCTTTGAGGGTGTCGCGTGACTCGTTAGTAAAATAGTGGGAGCATATTAAGATAGAAGTCCATATCTTGATAGTTTATTTCTTGCAAAATCTGCATGTTATTCATTTTCGCTACATCTTTATTTTCAGAAAATGTCGCTTTCAAATCCCTTTACGTGGCATACTTGATGTCAACCGCCTTCTTCTGGTCCAAATTATTATGGATTGGCTCCAGAACTTGAGAATTATTCTCACGGCGGCCGGAGAAAATCGTGTACGCCCTGATACTGATGATGCCTACCAAGAAGGGCAAGCGAGGATGAGATCGCTCACTACGTGAAGTACATTGATGACTCCACTCTTGCTCAGTGCTATATGTTTGGCTCTATGACTCCAGAGTTACAGAGACAACATGAAAAGATGGATGCCAGATCCATTCTCATACATGTCCGAAAATTGTTTGAGGAACTAGGAAGGACTCAACGATATGAGATATCCAATAGCCTTTTCCGCACTAGGATGACTGAGGGGACACCGGTTCAGAACCATGTCCTAAAGATGATTGAGTGGATAGAGAAACTCACAGGTCTAGGAATGGTTCTAGAGGATAACTTGTGTGTGGACATTGTGCTTCAGTCCCTACCAGATTCCTTTTCACAGTTCATAATGAATTTTAATATGAACAAGCTTGAGGTGACTCTCCCAGAGCTCCTCAATATGTTGAGGAGGCGAGAGAGTACTATTAAGAAAGAGAAGCCAGTTCTCTACCTCGGGTGAGACCGAAAAGAAAAGGAAAGCGAAAGGTCCCTTAAGAAGGGAAAGGGCAAGGGCAAAAACAAGGTAAAGCAAAGGTTGCTAAGAAAGACCCAAGCAAAGGACAAAGGCCAGTGCTTCCATTGTGGTAAAGATGGGCATTGAAGAGAAACTGCAAAAGTACCCTTTTAGAAAGGGCTAAACAAAAGCTTGATGAAGCTTGGTACATTCATGATCAGTCTCCATTTGTCGGGACTCTTATAATAACACGTGGGTATTGGATACCGGTAGTGCTTATCATATATGCAATTAGTTGTAGGTTCTCGCAAGGCCTAGGAGACTATAGAGAGGCGAGATGGACCTCAAGATGGGTAATGGAGCAAAAGTTGTTGTATTAGCTTTGTTGGCAGGTCGCCTACATCCGCCTAGTTGAGTTTTTTTATTGCATTAGATGCATGTTATTTTGTTCCTTCTATTATCAAAAACATTATCGCCATTTTATGTTTAACAGTTAGTGGATATAAATTTGTTTTTGAGAACAATGGTTGTTCGATATTATTAGATGATAAGATCATCACGAAAGGAACATTGCATAATGGTTTATTTATGTTAGACACCACTCCACATATCATGAATGTAAATGTATCCAAAAGGAAACGAGATGAGTTGAACAGTGCATACCTATGGCATTGTAGGCTAGGTCACATCCATGAAAGAAGGATTCAAAAGTTGCTAAATGATGGATATCTAGATCCATTCGATTATGTGTCATATGCGACTTGTGAGTCTTACATTCGTGGAAAACTGACCAAATCTCCATTTAGTAGAACTGGAGAGAGAGCCAATGAGTTGTTGGAACTCATACATAGTGATGTATGTGGACCCATGTCAACTCATGCCATTGGAGGTTACTCCTACTTCATTACATTTACTAATGATTTCTCAAGGTATGGATATGTGTACTTAATGAAGTACAAGTCTGAGACCTTTGAGAAATTCAGAGAGTATAAGAATGAGGTGGAGAACCATTTGGAAAGAGTATCAAAACTCTTCGATCGGATCGAGGAGGTGAATACTTAAGTACAGAGTTTACTAAGTTCCTCAAGGACCATGGGATATTATCCCAATGGACACCTCCTTATACACCTCAGCTCAATGGTGTCTCCGAAAGGAGAAATCGTACATTATTAGATATGGTACGGTCCTTGATGAGTTTTTTTTGACCTACCCATCTCATTCGGGGATATGCCCTAGAAACCGCAGCTTACCTTACGAACAGAGTTCCAACTAAGTCGGTAGTGTCTACACCATATGAGATATGGAAAGAAAAGAAGCCTGATCTTAAGGTTGTTAAGATCTGGGGCTGCCCTGCCCATGTTAGAAGACACAACCCCGATAAGTTAGAATCAAGGACAGAGCGATGCAAATTTGTGGGATACCCTAAGGAAACTTGTGGGTATTATTTCTATCATCTCGAGGACCAAAAGGTCTTTGTAGCTAAGAGAGCAGTGTTCCTTGAGAAGGAACACATTCTTGACGGAGACAGTGGGAGAATGATAGAATTGAGCGAGGTTGGAGAACCAAGCTCAAGCACCACTCTGACCCGAGTCCTGTTTGGGTACCTAATACACAAGTATCAACTTTACGCAGGTCTAATAGAGTATCCCATCCTCCTGAGAGATATGTGGGACATATTAGAGCAGAGGATGTAGAGGATATTGATCCTCAGACCTCACGAGGAGGCTATTATGAGTATAGACTCCAGGAAGTAGAAAGAAGCCATGAATTGAGATGGATTCTATGTACTCCAATAAGGTTTGGAACCTAGTTGATGCTTAGAAGGTATTGTACCCATCGTTTGCAAGTGGATCTTTAAGAAAAAAGATCAGAGTAGATGGAAAGGTAGAGACCTATAAAGCAAGGCTAGTGGCTAAGGGGTATCGTCAAAGGCAAGGTGTTGACTACTGACTAAACATTCTCACCAGTAGCAATGCTAAAATGCATCAGAATTCTATTGGCTATTGCAGCACACTATGATTATGAGATCTGGCAGGATGGATGTGAAAACCGCATTCCTCAACGGGAACCCGAGGAGGAGGAGGTATATATGATGCAACCTGAGGGATTCAGTATCCAAGAACTACCCAGATATAAGGTGTGTAGGTTGCTTAGATCCATTTATGGACTAAAGCAAGCTTCCCAAGTTGGAACATAAGATTTGATGAGGCAATCAGATCTTATGACTTAGATTAAGAACGAAGATGAGCCTTGTGTATACAGAAAGGTAAGTGGGGGAGCTATCACTTTTTTTGGTGTTATATGTGGATGACATCCTCATCATTGGGGAATGACATAGGAATGCTATCCACAGTAAAAGGCTTGGTTATCTAGACACTTCTCCATGAAGGACTTAGGGAAGCATCTTATATCTTGAGGATTAGAATCTATAGAGATAGATCCAAGAGGATGCTTGGCTTGTCCCAGATCGGTACATAGAAACTATTGTCAAAAGGTTTGGCATGGAAAATTCCAAGAGAGGTCTCATACCGATGAGACATGGGATATCGCTTTCTCTGAATATGTCCCCAAAGACTCGAAGAAAAGGGCGAACATGGATATGATACCTTATGCCTCAGCAATAGGGTCTATCATGTATGCCATGCTATGTACTAGGCACGATATAGCGCATGCCCGAGTGTCACGAAAGGTGTATCAAAGGATCCGGGCTTGGAGCACCGAAAAAGCAAGAAAGTGTATCCTTAAGTACTTGAGAAGGACTAAGGATCTTTTACTAGTATATGGAGGTAATAGCCTTAAGGTTGAAGGCTACGCCGACTCAAGTTTTGAGTCCCGATGTCGATGATAGCAAGTCGAATTCGTGGTATGTGTACACCTTGAATGGAGGAGCAAAGGTGTCTTTGGAAGAGTTCCAAGCAAGATACCACTGCCGACTTCGACCCGAGGCGGATTACATTGCTGCATCGGATGCAGCAAAGGAGCGAGTCCGGGTGAAGAAGTTCATCACAGATTTGGGAGTCGATCTGAGATAGCGACAAGTCGACTTCCTTATATTGCGACAACTATGGGATGATTACTCAAATAAGGGAACGGGTCTCATCGAAGTGTTCTAAGGAGGTTCCAAACTTATAAGAGAGATCGTAACTTGAGGAGATGTAGCAGTGGAAAGAGTTCCATCCGAAGATAACATTGCAGATCCACCGACAAAGCCGTTGTCTCATTTTGTCTTTGAAGCGTCTGAGGGTCCGATGGGGATCGGACACATAGGTGATTGGCTTTAGGTCAAGTGGGAGATTGCTAGTCATAGGTGCCAAACAAGCCAATCACGTGAGTGATGGCACGTGTGACTTGATCTGAGAATCTTTTTGCTTATTATATTTTTGGCGTATATCACTTTATAACTATTGCATAAATGCATATATATATTGTGATGTCCTTGGATTTGTCCAATGGGAATCGGATCGTGATGAGATCCGCGATAATGAGATCGATTCACCTTTAAACACATATCCTAAATAATCCCGGTCGTAGGTTACTTGAGAGGGACATCGTGATAACCGGATAGACTGGTGTCTTTGTATACCCGTCCATATGATGGATGCAGGCTGGTCTCATAGCTGCTTTCGTGTAGGGACACTAGGGATCTGAGACAGGTGCTCATTGGAGAATGAGTTCACCGATTGATCCGCTACGGAATGGTGGATGGTTGATGATGCCTTATTGTCGAACAACGATTCCGTAGTCCTAGTGGTGTATTCGGTCCTTAGACTTGAGACACCAAGGATGTCTGTATGAGTGCTCCACTCTTTGATACTGACTTATAGGTTTGGCTGTCCCGGATCTAGTACAGTTGGTCATTGGGAGTGGTAGTCGACCTTACGAGGGCTATTGAGTGTCGATGAGAGGATCATCCACTCTCGGCATCATGAGAGGAATATCCCATGTGTTCTTGCTTTCGACAAATCCTCGGCCGGGGTCATTCGGGTGAGAGAGAAAGAGTTCTCGGGGGAGAATCCGATTAGAGCGAGACTTCGAGTAGAAACCGTATGGGTCCGACAACACCATGCTCGATATACGGTCCTCGGGATATTAGATGGATGAGGGACTATAGGTACATGGTGACTGAGGATGACAGTCCAATGGATTGGATTCCCCAGATCGATCGTCGGGGACTATGGCGTAGTGGCCTAAATACGTCCAGTAGTCGATGAGTCGAGTGAATTATTACAGAGATAATAATTCACCGAGTTAGAAAGGAGTTCGACAGGTATGACTCATGGCCAGCTCGATATTGGGCCTAGAGGGTCACACACATATGGTAGGCATTGCGATGAGTAGAGGTTCGGATATGAGATATCCGACGGAGCCCTTGTCTTATTGGATGCAGATCCAATACCCACTAGGGAAGGACCCATTAGGGTTTGACACGGGTTCTTTTTAAATTGGAGGGATTCACAGCCTCATAGGCTAGAGTCTTTGCTTGCCTTTCCTATTCTCCTCTCCCTCTCCACCTCAGAGGCCTGGAGTTTTTGAGGAGGATCGTCGCAACCTTGCTGTGTGGATCACCGCTAGAGAGGAGGACGCTTGACCTCCTTCACCCTCTCTTAAGGATCTGCAAGGAAATAGGGATATACGATCTCCCTAGGTAATACAATCTCTATACGCAGTTTTGTGTTTTGCGGATTTTTGCGCACCAATCTTCGCACGACGACGAACATCTTTTTGGGAATCGGGGATTTTTGTTTTCTTGTTCTTCCGCTGCGCATATGATGTCGCCCCTATGATTTCCCAACACAAAGATCATAAATGTCGATAGTGTATATATTATTTTATTTTAAGGTAATTATAGATGTGTTTTTGTGTGGTTTTTAAATAATATAAGCATTAGATTCAAATCTAACAATATAACCTTTATCACATAATTGACTAATGCTTAAAAGGTTACGCTTTAAGACATCAACTAACAACATATCTTTAAGAAAGAAGTTTGATTTGTTACCTATAATTCCTTTGACAATGATTTTACCCTTGTTATTTTCTCCGAATGTGACAGATCCTTCATCTATGCTAGTGAGCTTGGAGAATTTGAGATGGATCTCCGGTTATATGCCTTGAGCATCCACTATCAAGGTACCATCTCTTGCTCGTAGCTTGTGATGGTAAACGTTTCTACAAAAAAGGATGATTTTTAGGTACTCATTTGACTTTGGGTGCCTTAAAAATCGATCTATATAGCTTATCATGTGGCATTAAGTTATTTGAGATTCTTTTATGAACCCAAATCAATTTGTGTGAACTATATTTCTTAAATGGACAATGATAAGCTATATGCCTAAATTTATAATAAAAGTTACATTTGTTTCGGGGTGAAACATATAAAGTAGGGCCTTTAACAAAGGTGGTTGGATTTTGGTGAGAACTACTCACAAATCTGATTCCGCCTTTTCTATGAACGTGACCCTTGTTAGCAAGGATCATGTTCAAGGACTTGCTACCAACCTCAAACTTTTCTAAGGTTTCTTTAAGTAGCAAGTTTTCCTTTTAAAGTATTTCTAGTTCATCACATTTCATATATGGAGCTAAACTATCATTGTGCTCAACTTTTAATCTATTGAAATCACTAACAAGAGAATCATGCTTTTTTTTAATAATTTATATTTTTTACTAATTGATTTGCATTCATCAAATAAATCATGAAAAGTATTTAATAGTTCATCAAAGGATAAATTTGTATCAAATGAACTACTCACCTCATCTCCAATAGCCATTAGCCCATAGTGAGCAACTTGCTCGGTGTTGGTTGGCTCCTCTTCTTCGAATGTACTTAAGTTATCCCAAGTTGCTTTAAGAGCCTTCTTCTTCTTGGGTTGCTTCTTCTTTCCTTGGGGACATTCACTCTTGAAGTGTCTCGGCTTCTTGCATTCATAGCATATCACTTGTTCTTTCTTAGGTTCAATTTTATTTTTAGTATCATTTTTAAATTTTTTTTTTTATGAATTTTTTGAACCTTTTTGTTAAGACTGCCAAGTCTTCATCAAAGTCCTCATCACTGGAATTTTCTTCCAAGTGGTCTTCTTGAGTTCTTAGTGTCATATCCTTCCTATTCTTTGGAAGGTTATTCTCAAACTCTTTATGACATTACAAGTCATCTCATAGGTCATTAGTGACCCGATTAGTTTTTCGAGAGGAAAGTTAAATCTTTAGCCTGTTAAATGACTATGACTTTAGGGTCCCAACTTTTTGGAAGGGACTTAAAATTTTATAACAAGTTCAAAATTTGAGAAACTTTTACCAAGTCCTTTTAGACTATTGACGATATCCGTAAATTGGGTGTACATGTCTCCAATGATCTCACTCGGTTTCATCCGAAACAACTCATAAGTGCACACTAAAAGATTATTTTTTGACTCCTTCACTCTACTAGTGCCTTCATGAGTCACTTCGAGTGTATGCTAAATATCAAAAGTAGTTTCATAAATAAACACACGATTGAACTCGTTTTTATCTAAAGCACAAAACAAGGCATTCATAACCTTGGCGTTAAAAGTGAAAGTCTTCTTCTCCAATTCATTCCAATCGTTCATTGGAAGAGAAGACTTTTGAAACCCATTTTCTACAATATTCTATAATTTTAAATCCAATAAAATTAGAAAGATCCTCATTCTAGTCTTCCAATATATGTAATCCGTCCTATCGAACATGGGCGGATGTATAATTGAATGACCCTCATGGTTGCCGACAAATATCATCTCTCTTCGGTTTTAAACCAAATGAGAGTGAACCTTGCTCTGATACCAATTGTTAGGATCAAGAGCGGCACTAAAAGAAGGGCGGGGGGGGGTGAATTAGTGCAGTAGAAAATTTTTCGATTTCGTATAAAGTTCATCTCGATTCAAATTGTTTCAGAAAGATGTTGAACTTAAAACTTTCGTAAGAATATAACGAGAAGCTCAAGGAGGTTTGCAATAAAGTAAATTACACAAAAGGAAAAGCAAACCAGAATTTAGAGTGGTTCGGTCAATGAGACCTACGTCCACTTTGGATTCCTCCTCCATCGAGGTCACTGGCATCCACTAAAGGCCTTCCTTCAATAGGTGAAGACCAACCACATTTTATAGCTCTTTCTCTTTTTGCCGGGTTTAGGATATAACCCTTACAAGTCTCACTCCTCTTTCTTGGATAGTTACAAGGCTAAGAGAGGGAGAAGGAGAATTCTTCTCACTTTTACAATGCCTTTCATACCCCAAACACTTAGAATTTTTCACACATATAGTAGAACTTTGTTACCCTTTCATGCAGAAAAGGGGGCTTCAAAAGTTGGAGCTAAAAAATTTAAATCCTTAGATTTCGAGACTGCCTGACAAAGCTCAAAGACTTCACTGCCATTAATGGGTGGTACAAGGGTGGAATATGCCCCAATGGCTTCACTGCCATTAATGGGTGGTACCATTGCCTGACAAAGCTCAAAGACTGAGCTCTAGCGGTACTATCGCTGGCAGTATTGATTGCCAGTGGTACTACCACCCAGGCTAGGCGGTACCACCACCCAGACCACCTGGGAGACTGGGTCTCCCAGGCGGTGCCACCGTCAATCATGTTTTTAGGGGCTGAATGAGCTATTCAATCGGACCCAATTCAGCCCTATTAAGGGCCTAGTTGGCCCCTAGTTAAGTTAGTGGGATTACCTTCTAATCCTAACTCAATTTATGAACTAACCACAATAATTAAGATAATTGACAAAGCATTCATATTCCGATACGTCAATTGCTCTTCCGACGATCTTCCGATGAACTCCCGGCAAAGTTCCGGTGGACTCCCAACAAGCTCCTGGACTTTACGACGATCTTCTTAGCGAGTTTTGATATGTTTCTTTGGTAAGTTCATAAGAAAAAAATAGAAACTTATAAGAAATGGCTAGAACCATGTTAAACGAACATAGCCTACCCAAATATTTTTGGGCCGAAGTCGTAAATACAACATGCTATGTCATGAATAGGGTTCTAGTAGGACCATTGCTTTCAAAAACTCCTTATGAGTTATGGAACAACAAAAAAATCCAACGTTTCATATTTTAAAGTCTTCGGATGTAAATGTTTTATTTTGAATGAAAAAGATACCTTAGGGAAGTTAGATGCAAAATTTGATGAAGGATTTTTTCTTGGTTATTCTTCTATTTCTAAGGCTTTTTGTATCTTTAACAAAAGAACTTTAGTTATAGAAGAGTCTATTCATGTAGTTTTTAATAAAGTTTCCGAAACTAAGAAAAATAATTTTGATGATGTTATTAACTTTGATGCTTTAAAATTAAATAAAATCCCTTCTCCATCTAGCAACTTGGAAACATCTTCCAAAACATCCTTACCCAAGGAATGGAAGTATGTAGATGCTTATCCTAAGGAGCTAATCATAGGAGACACATCAAAAGGGGTTCAAACCCGTTCTTCCCTTAAGAATTTTGGTGCAAATGCTGCTTTTCTCTCCCAAATTGAACCTAAATGCATTAACGAGACCTTGAAAGATGATTCATAGCTTATCGCAATGCAAGAAGAGTTGAATCAATTTGAGAGAAATGAGGTGTGGAAGTTTGTTCCGAGGCTAAATGACTATTTAGTTATTGGTACTAAATGAGTCTTTAGAAACAAGCAAGATAAATTTGATATCGTGGTTAGAAACAAGGCTAGATTAGTAGCCAAGAGTTTCAACTAAGAAGAAGGTATCGATTATGAAGAAACCTTTGCTCTTATGGTATGATTAGAAGTCATAAAGATGCTCTTTGCCTATGCTAGTAGTAATAATTTTAAGTTGTTTCAAATGGATGTTAAAAGTATTTTTCTTAATGGCTTTATTTCCAAAGAAGTTTATATTGAACAACCTCCTGGATTTGAGAATGATAAGTTACCCAATCATATGTGTAAATTTAAAGCTCTCTATGGTTTAAAACAAGCCCCAAGGACTTGGTACGAGAGACTTAGCTCTTTTTTTATTCAAAATAATTTCTCTAAAGGCAAAGTCGATACTACATTGTTGCCCCAAGGACTTGGTACGAGAGACTTAGCTCTTTTTTTATTCAAAATAATTTCTCTAAAGGCAAAGTCGATACTACATTGTTTATCAAAAATTTAAAAAATAATTTTTTTATTATTCAAATTTATGTTGATGATATTATTTTTGGCTCTACAAATAAATCCTTATATGAATCGTTTGTCAAAAGCATGAGTCTAGAGTTTGAAATGAGCCTAATGGGGAAACTAACCTTCTTTTTAGGCTTACAAATCAAATAATTTAATGATGATATTTTTATTAGTCAAACAAAATATACATTAGACTTGCTAAAATGGTTAATATGGATAGTTCAAAGACTATCAATACTCCTATGAGTACCTCCACTAAGCTAGACATTAACAAAATGGAGAAAGCTTTGATCAAAAAGCCTATAAGGGTATAATTGATAGTTTGCTATACCTCACTGCAACTAGACCGGATATCATTTCTTTTCCAGACTTGGTGCCTTCTCTTAATGTATTTCATGAATGGAGCTTTCATGAATTTATTTCGGTTTTATCTTCTTTGATATCAAGTTTACTTCATATCCTTACTCCATCACTTAATGATGTTTGACATATGGAATTCATTGACAAATGTATCTCTCATGGATTTCACTCTTATGAATCTTTAAATGAGAAATGGATTTGATTTATGAAGGTTTATTCATGGAATTTCCTTTATCCTTCATATGGTACTTCTTTCCCATGAGTTCTTCCTTATTCTTCTCATAAAAGATGAATTTTATGAATTCCAATGGATATCTTGATCCTTGAAAGATGAATTTTCATGTGAGATGATTACTTACAAGAACGACGATTTGATTTCAAATGATATTTTGATTCAAATCATTTAATAAATTAGATTCTTAATGGATTCTCTCCTTACCTTCCTTCCTCTTCTTCACGCAAAGTTTTTGATGACAAAGGAGGAGAAGTTGATGGAATCTATCTCTTTAGTATCGAGAACTTTTGAATGTTACTATGTAATGATGCAATATTGATCTAAAAAATAATAATAAAAAAAGTCCGAAAACAAAATATAACATATGATAAGATATCTTGTGAATGCTTGAATTTGTCTTTCATTATGATAAGATATCTTGAGCTTAGCTTGCTATTTTATGATTAACATCTTGCCATGGAATGATGAATTACTATCTTTGTCATCTTGCTATATTTCATATTTGAAATTCATATCACACTTACAAATGATGAATGTCTATGATTAGACTTGAAAAGAGATGTCATGCTTTGACATCATTTTCATTAATAAATACGTGGCATTGTATTATGAGAATGTTAAATCATGATAGGAATCATGATGTGCATGTTGATAAGTTTAAATGAACTTAACTTATCAGTTTGATACTTGAATTCAAAGACCTTGAATTCAAGAATATCTTTTCTCATGTATGGCATATAAATAGGGGGAGTTATGGTTAACTCCATCATCAATTGATTGTCATCATAAAAAAGGAGAAGATTGTTGAATCTCAGATTTTGATGATGAAATCAATTGTAGATTGTTTGATCTAATCTATGTGTTAAGAAAAGCGTGTAAGATTAACTATGATAGCAGTAAAACATAAAGCAAGTGTTGTGCCAAAGTCAAGATCGAGATCTCATTGGGAGTTCAAGAGTTCGTTGGAAGTCCGGACATTCATCGGAAGTTCTGCTGGAATAAACCAAGAGATCCAAGAACTTGCCAAAAAAGCTCATCAAAACTCGCCAAGAAGATCGTTGTAAATTCCAGGAGCTTGCTGGGAGTCCGCCGAAACTTTATCGAGAGTTCGTCGGAAATTCGTCGGAAGCTCGCTGGAAGAGCAATTGATGTACCAGAATAAGAATGCTTTGTTAATTGTCTTAATTATTATAGTTAGTCCATAAATTGAGTTAGGATTGGGAGATAATCCCACTAACTTAACTAGGGGCCAACTAGGCCTTTAACAGGGCTGAATTGGGCCGAATTGAATAGCCCATTTAGCCCTTGAAAACATGGTCGGCGATGGCATCACTTGGGAGACCCAATCTCCCAGGTGGTCCGGGTGGTGATACCGACGGCAATCAATGCTTCCAGCGATAGTATCACCCTTGTCAAGCGGTGGTACCGTCAGAGCTCGTTCTCCAAGCTCTAGCAGGCAGTGGTACCGCCAACATCATGAAATCCAAGGATTTAAATTTTTTGGCTCCAAATTTTGAAGCCATTGGAGCCTATAAATACCCTACCCTTTTTTACATGAAAGGGTAACAAAGTGCTATTATATGTGTGAAAAATTCTAAGTGTTTGGGGTGTGAAAAGCATTATAAAAGTGAGAAGAGTTCTCCTCCTCCCTCTCTTAGTCTTGTAACCATCCAAGAAAAAGGAGTGAGACTTGTAAGGGTTATCTCCTAAACCCGGCAAAAGGAGAAAGAGCTGTAAAATGTTGTTGGTCTTCGCCTATTGAAAGAAGGTCTTTAGTGGATGTCAATGACCTCGATAGAGGAGGAATCCGAAGTGGACGTAGGTCTCATTGACCGAACCACTCTAAATTTTGGTTTGCTTTTACTTTTGTGCAATTTACTTTACTGTAAACCTTCTTGAGCTTTTCCTTACATTCTTACGAAAGTTTTAAGTTCAACATCTTTCCGAAATGATTTGAATCGAGATGAATTTTATACGAAATCGAAGAATTTTCTGTTGCACTAATTCATCCCCCCCCCCCTCTTAGTGCCGCTCTTGATCCTAACAATATGGACTCGAGCTTTTAGTCTGATATCGATGATAGCAAGTCGAATTTGGGGTATGTGTACACATTGAATGGAGTATGCTAGTCATAGGTGCCCAGCAAACCAATCACGTGAGTGATGGCACGTGTGACTTAATATAGAATATTTTTGCTTATTATATTTTGGCATATATCACTTTATAACTATTGCATAAATGCATACATATATTGTGATGTCCTTGGATTTGTGCAATAGGAATCGAATCGTGATGAGATCACGATAGTGAGATCGATTCACCTTTAAACACATATCCTAAATAATCCCGGTCATAGGTTACTCGAGAGGGATATCGTGATAACCAGATAGACTAGTGTGTTGTATACCCGTCCATATGATGGATGCAGCTGGTCTCATAGCTGCTTGTGTAGGGACACTAGGGATACAGTACAGGTGCTCATTGGAGAATGAGTTCACTGATTGATCCGCTTACGGAATGTTGGATGGTTGATGATGCCTTATTGTCAGACAACGATTCCGTAGTCCTAGTGGTGTATCTGGTCCTTAGACTTGAGACACCAAGGATGTCCTGTATGAGTGCTCCACTCTTTGATACTAGACTTATAGGTTTGGCTGTCCCAGATCTAGTGCAGCTGATCATTGGGAGTGGTAGTCGACCTTACGAGGGCTATTGAGTGTCGATAGAGGATCATCCACTCTCGGCGTCATGAGAGGAATATCCCATGTGTTCTTGCTCAGACAAATCCCTGGCCAGGGTCATTCGAGTTGAGAGAGAAAGAGTTCTCCGGGAGAATCCGATTAGAGCGAGACTCGAGAAGAAACCGTGTAGGTCTGACAACACCATACTCGATATACGGTCTCTGGTATATTAGATGGATGAGGGACTATAGGTACACTGTAACTGAGGACAAACAGGTCCAATGGATTGGATTCCCCTATATCGTCTGGGGACTACGGCTTAGTGGCCTAGTATGTCCGTAGTCGATTAGTCGAGTGAATTATTACAGAGATAATAATTCACTGAGTTAGAAGGAGTTCTGATAGGTATGACTCACGGCCAGCTCGATATTGGGCCTAGAGGGTCACACACATATGGTAGACATTGCAATGAATAGAGGTTCGGATATGAGATATCCGACGGAGCCCTTGTCTTATTGGATGCAGATCCAATACCCACTAGGGGAGGACCCATTAGGGTTTGATAGGGGACCTCTATAAATAGGAGGGATTCAGAGCCCCATGGGCTAGAGAGCTTTTGTTTGCCTTTTCCTATTCTCCTCTCCATCTCCACCTCAGAGTAGGTTTAGAGTTTAGAGGAGCGTCGTCACAACTCTGCTGTGTGGATCACCGCTAGAGAGGAGGACGCTTGACCTCCTTCACCCTCTCCTAAGGATCTGCAAGGAAACAGGGATATACGATCTCCCTAGGTAACACAATCTACTCTATACGCAGATTTATGTTTCGCGGATTTTTGCGTACCAATCTTCGCACGACGACGAACATCTCTTTGGGAATCAGGGATTTTATTTTTCTTGTTCTTCCGCTGCGCATATGATGTCACCCCCAAGGATTTCCCAACAGAGTAGTATGCTAGAAGGGTTCCAAGCAAGATACTACTACTGACTCCACCAGAAGGGTTCCAAGCAAGATACTACTACTGACTCTACCACAGAGGCGAAATACATTGCTACAGTAGAGGTAGAAAAGAGGGAGTCTGGATAAAGAAGTTCATCATAGATCTGGGAGTCGTACTAGATAACGAGGAGCCAATTTTCTTATATTGAGACAACTATGGGGCGATTGCTCATATGAGGGAACCCGGGTCTCATCAGAAGTGTTATGAGGAGGTTCTAACTTATTGGAAAGATCGTGACCCGAGGAGATGTAGCATTGGAAAGAGTTCCATCTGAAGATAACATTGCAAATCCACTTACAAAGTCGTTGTCTCAGATTGTCTTTGAACGTCATAAGGGTCTGGTAGGGATCAGACACATAGGTGATTAGCTTTAGGTTAAGTGGGAGATTGCTAGTCATACGTGTCATGCAAGCCATTCACGTGAGTGATGGCACGTGTGACTTGACACGTAGTCTTTTTACTATGCAATGGGAATCACTATATATATATAGTGATGTCCTTGGATCTGTGCAATGGGAATCAGATCGTGATAAGATCACGATAATGAGACGGATTCATCTTTAAACATAGAAGCTAAATAATCCCGGTCATAGATTACTCGAGAGGGATATCGAGATAACCGGACAAACTGGTGTGTTGTATACCCGTCCATATGATGGATGTAGTTGGTCTCATAGCTACTCGTGTGGGGATACTAGGGATACAATACAGGTGCTCATTGGGGAATAAGTTCACTAATTGATCCGCTTACAGAACGCTGAATGGTTGATGATGTCTTATTGTCAGATAGAGATTTCGTAGTCCCAATGGTGTATCTGGTCTTTAGACTTGAGACATCAATGATGTCTTATTGTCAGATATGAGTGCTCCACTCTTTGATACTTGACTTATAGGTTTGGATGTCTCAGATCCATCACAATTGGTCATCGGGAGTGGTAGTCAACCTTACGAGGGCTATTGAGTATCGATAGAGGATCATCCACTCTCGCTATCATGAGAGTAATATCCCATGTATTCTTGCTCAAACAAATCCCTAGCTAGGGTTATTCAGATTGAGAGAGAAAGAGTTTTCCGAGAGAATCTGATTAGAGCGGGATTCGAGTAGAAACCGTATGGGTCTAACAACACCATGCCTGGTATATGATCTTTGGGATACTAGATAGATTATGGACTATATGTAAACGATAACTGAGGACAGACAGGTCTAATGGATTAGATTCCCTTGTATCATCTGGGGACTGCGGCGTAGTGGCCCAGTACGTCTGTAGTCTATAAGTCTAGTAAATTTTTATGGAGATAATAATTTATTGAGCCAGAAGGAATTATGACAGGTATGACTCACGGCTAGCTCAATATTGGGCCTAGAGGGTCATACACATATGGTAGGCATTGCGATGAGTAGAGGTTCGGATATGAGATATCCGTCGGAGCCTATATCTTATTGGATATCTAATAAGCCCCTGAATTATTGAATCCTATGGATGAGAACCAATGAGAGCCCATGAGAGATTATTGGATAGAGATCCACTCATCTAAGAGGCTTGAGTACTTGGATGGAGATTGAGTACCTAATAGGGGAGGATCCATTAGGGTTAAGTTGACAGGGGGACCTCTATAAATAGGAGGGGACTAGTAGTTCATAAGCTAGAGCCTTTTTTGTTGCCTTCTCCTATTCTCCTCCCCCTTCTCCACCTTAGAGCATGCTTGGAGTTTTGAGTAGTGTCATCACAACCCTACTGTGTGGATCATCGCTAGAGAGGAGGGCGCTTAACCTCCTTCACCCTCTCCCAGAGATCTACAAGGATTAAGAGATATACGATCTCCCTATGTAACAAAATCTATCTTACACATTATTTTCTATTTTGCAGATATTTTTACACCAATATTCGCACGACAACGAATATATCTTTGGGAATTATGGATTTTGTTTTCTATTCTTCCATTGCGCATGTGATGTTGCTCTTAAGATTTCCCAACAGTAATACCCGCCTTGGCCCTTGTACAAGCGAAAATAGGCTAAGAAAAGAGTTCAGGTCGACTCGATCCTCGCCCCCCAACACTCCTCGAGGAAAGCCACTAGGTAATGCCAGGAGTTCGACGCCATCTGGGATGGTGAGATCTCCCACTAGCGGAGGCATTCTTCGATAACCGGGGGCAACGGAAACCATAGCCCCGCCTCAAGAGCATCCGTGGTCAGCCCAAACCCATCATTAAATAGATCGTAAGGACATTGACCAAGACGTGGAGCGTGAAGCCTATAATTCTTCAGGATCCTGTAACGATCCCGAATCGAACCTAAGAGTTCCTCGATCACCACCAATTCAACATCGTGCCATGACCTCATCACTTGAAGGGTTGTGAAGGCCTTCGAATCCGCTGGGGGCAAGCCGCCCAACTAGGAACTGATCACCTTTATCCTAGAACTACCGAAACCCGAGTTTCTGATCTCAAGAACCGACCGACCCGAAGAGGAAGAAGGCGAGGAAGATGAAGACATCCCAATCTCAAGGTAAGGAGCAGTGATCTTAGGTGTGAGCAGAAAAATAACGATTGAACAATACCACCGTAGTTCATAGTTAGGGGTTTATAAAGAAGAAACCTGTCGCCATAAGTCGATGTTTGGACTCCCCGAGGTGAGAAGTAATGTCAGCATCTAATCTTACGTAACTCCCCATATACCCCAAATTCGTCGAGTTCCCACCAAAACCCCGTAAACTGCTAAAAATTTCCCACCAAAAACATATAATATGACAAAGCAAGAATAAATTCACCAAGGAGTGGCTCGGCCAAGCAGGATCAGTCTCCGCCCGAGTCATGCAACTCGGCCAATAGTCGCACAAGCAACGCCTCATCCAATCAGTTTATCCAGTACCCGAGTTGGGAGGCTCGGCTAGTAGGATCAGTCTCTACCCAAGTCGTGCAACTAAGCCAATAGTCGCATGAGCCATGCCTCGTCCAACTAGTCCATCTAGTGCTTGAGTTGGGTGGCTCGGCCAACAGGATCAATCTTTGCCTGAGTCGTGTAACTCGGCCAGTAGTCACACGAGCAACGCCTTGACCAACCAATCCATCCAGTACTCGAGTTGAGTGGCTTGGCCAATAGGATCAGTCTCTACCCGAGTCATGCAACTCGGCCTGTAGTCGCACGAGCAATGCCTCGTCCAACCAGCCCATCTAGTGCTCGAGTTGGGTGGTGTTGGGAAAAAACCTGTTAAAACGGAATATTCTTTTCCCTCTTTGTGTATCAAAATGGGTTCCTCACCAAATACCAACTTGATATCCAAATGAAAATATCAACTAGCATAGCATAAAAAATAGAGCAAATAATCAATCACACAGTGAGACCAAATCTTTTAACGTGGAAAACCCAATGTGGGAAAAACCACGGGACCATAGTCCACCTCAAACTTCGATTATCAATAGTAATTATAACAGGTTTATAATCGGTCTTCTCTAGAATAACTAGAGGATCACAATAACATCAAGATCATAGATCTTGGCTCAAGAATAGCATATCTTCATCACATAGGGTGGATCTCCTCATAAGAGAATTATAGGTCTCACAAAGTGGGTATAACAGAAAAATACCTTAAAGAGGGTAAACTGTAGATCAATACCATTAGGATTGTAGAGTTTGCTGCAAGTATTCTCCGCATAAAATTTGGGCCAAAACTAACGACGTTTGACCACCGATCGTTAAGCAAAAATCTCAAAAACCTTACTTTCTCTCTCTATTTCTCTCTCCTCTTTTATATCGTCACACACGTTCATTGCACACCCGCACGCTACACCAAACCCTTTCTCTTGCTTGCTGCCCTCAATTAGTGATTTGGGCTCAATAGGCCCAATTGTCCAAGCCCACATATGGGCTGGACCCAACAATTCTCTCCCTACAGCTCATATGGTGGCCTGTACTAAGCCTACTCTTCACCTACATGCTTCAAGCTTCTCCTTAGGCAAAGACTTTATCAACATATCTGATTCATTCTCATTAGTATGCACTTATTCCAACTGTAATTCTTTCATCTCAAGCACATCACGAATCCAGTGATATCTCACATCAATATCTTAGATCTAGAATGGTATGTTGAATTCTTGGAGAGGTGAATGACACTCTGACTGTCACAGTAAACAGTATATCCTTCTTGTTTCAAGCCCAATTCCTGTAGAAACTTTTTCATCCATAAAGCTTCCTTATAGGCTTCAGTAATTGCTATGTATTATGCTTCTGTGGTTGATAGAGCAACATAATTCTGTAACTTTGATTGCCAAGAGATTGCTCCCCCTGCAAATGTCATCAAGAATCCCAAAGTGGACTTCCTGGAATCAGTATCACCTGCCATGTCTGCATCTATATAACCTTCTAACACAGGTTCATCACTACCAAAACATAAACATAACCTAGAAGTACCTCTTAGATATCTTAATATTCATTTCACTGCTACCCAATGTTTCTTTCCAGGATTAGAGAGAAATCGGCTGACAACTCCAACTGCATGAGTTATATCTGGCCTAGTACAAACCATAGCATACATCAAACTGCCTACTGCAGATGAGTAAGGCACTCTGGACATTTCTTCTTTTTCTTTCTCACTTGTAGGATATTGTTTCGAACTAAGCTTGAAATGACCTGCAAGTGGAGAACAAACTGCTTTGGCTTTACTCATGTTGAATCTTTCAAGAACCTTTTCAATGTAAGTCTCTTGAGATAGCCAAATCTTCATTTTCTTCCTATCACGAAGAATTATCATGCCAAGTATTTATTTCACCGATCCCAAGTCTTTCATGGCAAAAGACTTACTTAGCTCTTTTTTAAGCTTTCTAATTTTTCTAACATCATGGCCAACAATCAGCATATCATCAACATATAGCGATAAAATAATAAAATCATCATCTGAATTTTTTTTCATAAATACATAATGATCAGATGTGGTTCTATCATACCCTTGGCTCATCATAAATGAATCAAACTTCTTATACCACTATCTAGGTGCCTGTTTGAGTCAATATAAACTTTTCCTAAGCTTACACACCATATTTTCTTTTCCCTTGACTTTGAAACATTATGGTTGCTCCATGTAAATTTCTTCTTCCAAATCACCATGAAGAAATACTGTTTTTACATCAAGTTGCTCAACTTCTAAATTCAAGCGGGTAGCCAAACCAAGAATAACTCGGATAGAGGACATTTTCACAACTAGAGAAAATATTTCTTCAAAGTCAATACCTTTCTTCTGACTGAATCCTTTCACAACTAGTCATGCCTTGTATCTTTATTGTGAGCTATTATTTTCAGTCTTTAACTTATAAACCCACTTATTCTTTAGAGCTTTCTTCTCTTTAGGCAATTTTACCAAGTCATAGGTGTGGTTCTCAAGCAAAGATCTCATCTCTTCTTGCATGGCTTTAACCCACTCACTCTTATTCTTATGTATAATAGCTTCTTAGTAAGTTTCTGGCTCTCCCCCGTCAGTAAGCATAACATGCTCATGTGGAGGATATATGGTAGATGGTTGTCGCTCTCTAGTGGATCTTCTTAATGGAATCTCAACTGGTGGTGGAGATGCCTATTCAGTTGGTTCAGCATCATCAACTGTAGGTGTATCATCACTGGTATTCTCACCATAATCTTCTTGTTCATCTCCCCCATGATCATCGTGAACTACAGGTGAAGGAACTGGACACAGACTCCAAGGAATATAAACAGAGGTTTCTGGCTTCTCAATATTATCACCATCATCAAACAATTAGTCTTCAAAAAACACAACATCTCTGCTTTTAATAATCTTCTTGTTCAGTGGATCTAATAATCTATACCCAAACTCTTCATAACCATATCCCAAGAAGATACATGCTTTTGCCTTACTATCAAGCTTGGACCTCTCATCTTTGGGAATATGAACAAATATTTTACACCCAAAGACTCTTTAAGTGATTATAAGATATATATTTTCCTCTCCATACTCTCTCTAGAACATCATCTTTTAGAGGAACTGATGGAGAAAGATTTATCAAATCAACTGTAGTTCTCATAGCCTCCCCCCAAAATGACTTTGATAACTTGGCATGGGAAAGCATACACATAATCCTTTCTTCAATGGTTCTGTTCATCCTTTCTGCCACACCGTTCTGTTGAGGAGTTTTAGGAACTGTTTTCTCAAGCCTGATACCATGGAACCTGCAATAATTCTCAAAAGGACCCCTGTACTCGCCACCATTATCTGATCGAATACACTTTAGTTTTAAATGGGTTTCTCTTTCAACACTGACATGAAACTCCTTGAAAACATCGAGTATCTGGTCTTTAAATTTCAAAGCAAAAGCTCACACTTTTCTAGAATGGTCATCAATAAAAGTAACAAAATAAAGAGCACCTCCAAGAGTTCTAGTTTGCATAGTACAGACATCAGTATGAACTAAATAAATAACATCTTATCTTCTAGATGATGAATATGTCTGAAATGCAACTCTATGTGTTTTTTCCAACTAAGCAATGTTTCCAAGATTTAAGAGATGTACCTTGCGACTCTGGTAAGAACTGCTTTCTAGCAAGAGTTTGAAGTCCCTTCTCGCTGATATGTCCAAGCCTCTTATGCCAAAGATTTATACTTTCACATTTTCGAATTGCATTAATCTCTCTTTTGTGTAGCTTAGCTTCCATGACATAAAAGGAGTTAAGTTTCTTTCCTCTTGCCACAATCAGAGAACCTTTAGTGAGTTTCCATTTGCTTTCACCAAAATAGTGTGCAAAGCCTTCATTATCAAGTCTACCTGTAGATATCAAGTTAAGACGAATATCTGGAACATGTCTTACATCTTTGAGTATCAATTTGCTCCCAATACTGGTCTCCAAGCAAATATCTCTAATACTCACAATCTTAGTTGTACCAATATTTCCAATTCTAACATTACCAAAATCACCAGCAGTGTAAGATCTAAAGAAATCACCATGAGATGTAACATGAAATGAAGCACCAGAGTCAATTACCCAGTTACTGTCCTGAGCTACAAGACTGACATAACCTTCATCACAAACAATAGTGATATTATTTTTAGCAACAACTGTATTGGTCTCTTTCTCATTTTTCTTCATTTCATTCTGTTCTCGCTTCCAAAACAAACACTCTTTCTTCATGTGACCTAGCTTGTTACAGTGAAAACATTTGATATCTCTTCTAGACTTGGATCTTCCTCTATATTCATGTGGGTTTCTGCTATGACTTCTTCCACGTCTTTCTTGTTTTTCAATAACAAATGCCCTAGAAGAATATTCACCCTGTTCTTTCCTTCTGGCATCTTCATTTAGCAAACTGTCTTTAACCATATCTATAGTTAGAGTCCCCTCTGGCATGGAGTTGCAAATAGTCACCACATATGTTTCCCAACTTTCTAGTAAAGAGCTGAGAAATAATAATCCTTGCATCTCATCATCTATATTCATTTTCATAGCAACCAACTTGTTTGCAAGACCCTAAAATAGACTTATATGCTCAACAATGTTACCACCATCTTTATACTTTAAATTTACAAGCCTTTTGAGGAGAGAAATTCTATTTTCCATCGTCTTTTTCGCAAAGAGGTTTTCTAACCTTTGCCAAACAACATCAGCTTTGGTTTGATCAGAAATATGCTCATGCAAGTTTATATTCATCCATCTTCTAATATAAGCAATAACTTTTCTATGTTGAACTTCACATTCCTTATCGTCCATAGTAGAAGGTTTATCTTTAACCTTGATGGGCTTATACAAATCTTTGCAATAAAGCAAATCTTCCACACCTCTAAGTGGAATAATTTGATGAGTTCAATTTAATCATACCATCTGACTGCTTCATTTCAATCATACAAGAAAACTAGCACCAAATAACTTGTTGCTCTAATACCACTTGTTGGGAAAAACCTGTTAAAGCGGAATATTCTTTTCCCTCTTTGTGTACGAAAATGGGTTCCTCATCAAAATACTAACTTGATATCCAAATGAAAATATCAACCAGCACAACATAAACAATAGAGCAAATAATCAATCACACAGTGAGACCAAATCTTTTAACGTGGAAAACCCAATGTGGAAAAACCACGGGACCGTAGTCCACCTCAAACTTCGACTATCAATAGTAATGATAACAGGTTTACAATCGGCCTTCTCTAGAATAACTAGAGGATCACAATAACATCAAGATTATAGATCTTGGCTCAAGAATAATATATCTTCATCACATAGGATGGATCTCATCATAAGAGAATTCTAGGTCTCACAAAGTGGGTATAACAGGAAAGTACCTTAGAGAGGGTAAACTGTAGATCAACACCGTTAGGATTGTAGAGTTTGCTGCAAGGATTCTCCACATAAAATTTGGGTCAAAACTGACGACGTTTGGCCACCGATCGTCAAGCAAAAATCTCAAAAACCTTACTTTCTCTCTTTGTTTTTCTGCACGCTGCCGCACACGTTCACTGTGCACCCGCACGCTGCATTCGCACGCTGCACCAAACCCTTTCTCTTGTTTGCTGCCCTCAATTAGTGATTTGGGCTCAATAGGCCCAATTGTCCAAGCCCACATATGGGCTGGACCCAACAGGTGGCCTCGGCTAGCAGGATCAATCTTTGCCCGAGTCGTGCAACTCGACCAGTAGTCGCGCGAGTAACACCTTGACCAACCAATCCATCTGGTGTCCGAGTTGGGTGGCTCGACCAGCGGGATAAGTTTTTGACCATCGCTTTAACAACTCAGTCATGCCCTCAGCTCCTCACGAGGACCCAGGGGCACGACTTGTTAGGGATGAGAAGTGATAGTGTATATTATGGATTATCCCATGAAGACACAGCACCACGTCGGATGCACCACCAAAAATCAGGAATAATAGTTGTCCTCCTCCCATGCCATCTGGCGTCGAGCTGACCAGCGTCGCCATAACAAGGACCGCTCTGGGAAGCTCGGGACGATGGCACATGATGCCATCCCGCATATCCAACGCACAAAGGCCGTGTACGACCTACCTCCAAGAGCTATGATAAAAATCCCTTGCCAACATTTGACAAGGGTATATGAAATATTAACATACTATTGACTCGAGCTTTGGAGAGACCTAAGTCGGGATCCCACTCATCCCGACCTAGGCGGACGGGGTCGCGGAAGAAACACATTCCCACCAAAACCGAGCTTGACCTAATTAGGCAAAACCTTTGTCCCCAAGGTCTTATATGTCACCGGTCGGACCAAGTCATGCCGATCACGCGGCCACGGCCTTAGGAGTATTCAATTCAAAAGGAAGAAGAGAGAGACCTAAGAATACTAAACAATCTTCGTTGACGAACTCTTCCATCGACATATACTTTTTAGATGCAGATGACAACACGTTTACTGACACGTGCTGCACAAGTCCAGTTTCTGTTTTCCTCAGCTAATTGACTCTTCAGCTGCTGAGGAGCCACTCCAATGAGCGCAATTCACAAAAGAATTCACTGGGCAACAAAAAACAGTGTCTCGTATGCATCAACGCTGGTCCCTAATCTAATGCCTCCTCTCCGCAACGACGACTGCACACTAATCCAAATTTAAATGGTTTCACTCGCAAAAAATATATTAAAAATGACTCTCTTAAGGGTATTTTTTTGGGATGTATCTTGAAAGGATAAAATCTTATAAGGTTAGTCTCAGAACAGATAATTACTCGCGTCTTAAAATTCAACCATACAAGATTTATCTTAGAAAGGATAATTAAAGGACTCTAAAAATATTTTTTGTTTCAAAAATATTATTTTTTATTTTTTTTTTGTTTGCGCAGAGAAAAAAACCCCACAGTAACAACACACAAATGGTCGGCTTTATATAGCTAATGGCCATCGCTTCCTGCTGTCCGACGCACTCGCGCCCAGCTTGGACACGCCATGGATCCGTTGTGCTCTTCCACCCTCTACTCTTCCGCCCAAACTTCGCTCTTTTCCTCACTCCTCATCTCCACCAAACACCGCAACAAGACGACGTCCCGTCCGCATGCCCCGAGAGTCCCGCACCGGGAGCTCTTCATTTTCCGCTGCGCCGACGCCTCCACCCGACGGTCGCAGCCGGCCGTGGCGATGTCGTTCGGGTTCGAGAGCCTCAAGGAGACCTTGACTATCGACGTCGGCCGCGCTGAGGGGCGGCCCCTCGACGTCCCCCTCGCCCGCCCCTTCACCATCGCCTCCTCCCGGCTCGACCGCGTCGGGAACGTTGCCGTCCGGGTGGAGCTCCACAACGGCAGCGTCGGCTGGGGGGAGGCCCCCGTGCTGCCCTCCGTCACCGCGGAGGACCAGTCCTCGGCCCTGGCCGCTGCCGCCGACGCCTGCCGCGTCCTCGTTCGGAGCCCGCCCATGACACTCGGCGCCGTGCTTGCCGAGGTTGGCCGCCTGCTTCCCGGCCACGATTTAGCTTCGGTTAGTGTACTGGATGCTCTGCATTAGCTTCTTTCCCTATTAATCGATATGTTTCTTGGGCTACGGGAATCAAAATCAAATCTTTGATAAGAAATTCGAGATCAAGTCTTCTCTCTTGCCCTTGATTTAATTGTTTCTTGGAACTTGGCATGTTGTTTTGGGGAGTCAAGGTTAAATTTTGATGGGAAATCGAGATGAAAGTAGATGCCTTATGCCTAGTTAAGGTAGGACGGAAATTTACATCCGCGCCGCACTAATTTACGTTTTTTCTCACTCTCATAACTACATAGCCGCTCTACAAGTGCTTAGCAAATTTTCACCTGTGCTCTTTCACTTCTTAGCTTGCTTGGCGAAAATCTAGATTCAAATACCGTGTGATGGCAACTAAGAAGAGGGCAGCGTGATGCAATTAATTTGGTTCCATAGGACATGAATGTTTTTAGATGGATAATTTGTTGAGGGGATAAAAAATAGAAAGGGCTATAAAGTATGGTAGATACAGGAAAAAACACTTGGAAGAGTGAGGTTTCTCCTAAAAGTGCGGAAAGTGTATGGAATCTGCAGTAAAAGTGGAACCGTTGAATTGGCCACAACAATTCCTCAGCTATTTCTTGCGGCAAAGCAGGGATCACAACATCTTGATTTTTTATCTGTTATTTTTATGTTATAAAGACACATAATTTCTTTTTGTTCTCTGCTTATTTTCTACATGCAAAATGTAGATTGTTGATTCACATGAATTTATTGAGAAGTTTTCTTTACCATATACATGATTTTTTTTCTTTTCTAGTTTCCATGTAATTGTTGTACTACTTCCTCTGCTGGTTTTGCATTTTGATTTTGGTTTCACTGGCATGATTTTTTTTTTCCTGCAAATTCCTGCAAGCATATGTAGGACATATTTGACATTGAATTTGCAAAATTGGCTAACATTTTTCTTAATCATCTGTCTTTGGATTTAAGGTCAGAGCTGGGTTTGAGATGGCACTTATTGATGCTGCTGCTAATAGTATTAGAATTCCCCTTTGGAGATTGTTTGGTGGAGCATCAAATTCTATTACAACAGATATAACAGTTAAACCCTTCCCTTACCTGAAATGTGTCCTTCATCACAACTTCCACTATTCTACTGCTTCTTTCTTCGGATGATCTCCATGTTTTGAATGCAGATTCCAATTGTATCTCCAAGTGAAGCTGCTGAATTGGCTGCAAAGTATTGCAGACAAGGGTTTAGTACATTGAAGCTCAAGGTGGGAAAAGACTTGAACTCAGACATTGAAGTTTTGAGGGCTATAAGATCTGTTCATCCTGATTGTTCATTTATTTTGGACGCAAACGAAGGCTACAAATCTCATCAAGCAATTGAAGTTCTTGATAAACTTCATGGTATGTACTACTGACTTAACGGGCTTATATGTACATAGCTATGCATGTCGCTTTGTGATTTATATTTTGTTCTTTTGAGATATGATGCTCAGTAAACTTGCTGTGACAAAAAGAAAATGTCCTTTCTGTTTGTGTGTTAAGTTCTCTTCCTGTTATGAGTGACAAAATGTTGCTAAAGATCTTACATATATATTTCCAGCTATGGCGGTTACTCCTATTTTATTTGAGCAGCCTGTCCATAGAGATGATTGGGAAGGACTCCATGTTGTTAGTCATATTGCAAAAGATAAATATGGTGTATCTATTGCTGCTGATGAAAGTTGTAGGAGCGTAGCTGATGCACACAAAATTATACAAGGGAATCTAGCCCATGTTATCAACATCAAACTTGCAAAGCTAGGGGTTATTGGTGCACTCGAGATAATCAACATTGCTAGAGATGCTGGTGTTGCTCTTATGATTGGTGGTATGGTTGAAACAAGACTGGCCATGGGCTTTTCTGCTCATCTGGCTGCTGGCCTTGGTTGTTTCAGGTATGCCTATGCTTTCTTTCAAAATTTTCCACTTCTCTAACTAATGTCAAAATGATCATAATCCTTTCCTTTGTAGTGTATCGAGGTTGTGTCCTAAAATGTCATGCTTATAATTGTGATTGGATGATCTAATTGTTGCAGTTTCATTGATCTTGACACACCACTTCTTCTATCAGAAGATCCAGTGATTGGAGGTTATGAAGGTATTATCATCAACCAAATCCATTTGCACCACAAGATCTCTAAAAGGATTTCCATCATTTACTAATCTGTATTGCTAGTCTCTTCTATTATTCTAATTGCCATTTTAAACCTTTGATTTTTTTTAATTCAATAGAATTATTTTTCTAGTCATATTTCTCTTTTTTTTGTCTTAATTAGCTTCTGGTGCCATATACAAGTTCAACAATTCCAGAGGCCATGGTGGTTTTCTTCACTGGGACAATATCTCATGGTGAGTCTTCTTTCTTCTTTCTTTTGAAATACAAAGGTATTGTGCTCTATGGAGTCACCTGAATAACTTCGATTTAAATGTTTTCTTTTGAAATAATACACAGCTGCAGGACTTCGGTATCATGAGTTTTGTATCAAAACATAATTGATGAACTGTCTTGCTAAATGCTTGATTTGGACTCTGGATATGCAAACTCACTGAAGTTTTACATGAGTCAAACTATTTGGCTTCGACAAACCTCTAAAACACAACCGTACTCGGGCATCTCCTTTGCCTACATAAAAGAGAAGTATGATGACAACTAACATGATTAATACTACTGGATATCCTATTAGTTAAAAGATAAACATCAGTAGGCAGAGAGAATTATCAATGTCATTTACTATTTGAGTTCAACAAACCTCTACAAAACACATTCGTACTCGAGCGGCTCCTTTGCCAACATAGAAGAGATGTTTGATGATGTCTAACATGATTAACACTACCGGATATCTTATTTGTTGAAGCATAAACATCAATAGGAAAAGAGAATCATCAATGAATTTGTGAGCCTTAATAGACTTAACGGGTCTCGTATCCTACTTTCCATTTATGATGACCTCGTGGCAGCATTGCCTTCCCTTATAAAATGAAATTATTCATGTAGTATGTATGCATGATCATACGAGAGGACTCTACTTATTTCTTTTTTATAATTGTACTCTTTTTCTCTATTTATAGTTTTTATCTATGCGAGCATAACCTGTTCAGAAGAGATCATGTTTTCTATCATTTTGCATTCCAGAAACCTGATGCTAAACATTTAGACTAAATGATTGTCACTGAAAGATTAGTTTAATGGCTCTAACTCTGCTTATGTGAATTTTCCAGAGGTGGGCATCGAACCTTCCATGATACCGCTGTTGATTATGGATGCATGTTTCAGTGTATGCTGCCTTGGACTGAGAGAGTTGCTGGCCTTACCCACTGTCAGCTTTGATGATTCAGAGCTTCTACCTTTATGGGTTGCAAAAACTCTTAATGTTCAGTATTACCTGACATTTCTTATGGACGTTTCATCAATCTTCAATCCGGCATTTGTTACAGCAGACAATGTGAAGTTTAATATCCATTTTCTGGGATTGGTTGCCTAAAGTTATCCCTGATTTGTTCCTCTTCGCTCAGTGAGCAGAAGTTGAATTATGCTGAACTATATAACAAGTCAAATGGAGTACAAAATGAAACCTAGGCTTTCTCTTTTACGAGGGAATAAATAAGATTTTATGCAGTAGAACAGTCGAAATTAAAAATAAAATTTCCGAAGAATTGAAAGTGTCGGATGGTGTATATTTTGTTTGGTCCTAACTTAACAAGTTTAAATTTCTTAATCGAATTAGTATTTGATTTCATGTATGCTAATTATGTTTGGACTCATCCATGTAAAATTAAAATTCTCAAGATATGTCATTGCTATCAACCTTCACAAAAAGAGAAAAAACAAACACAGGAAAAATGAGTACAGCATGCAGAAGTGATTTTTTTTTTTCTGAAAAAAAGAAAAACAAAACATGCAATGGGTCGAAGAACAAGAAAATGCTGCGAACAAATCACAAAAAAAAACATGCAATGTGCTGAAGAATAAGCATCTGTAGAAAATGCTGCAAACAGATCACCAATCACCATAAATTCCTTAGCACTACTACTGGATAATTAGGTAGAAGAAAGTTCTCTTCTCAAGCCTCTAGTCTATGACACTCGATACGTTGTCAAAATAAAGGGATCAAATTGAAAGCCTTCCTGATCTCAATAATAGAATCGGAGAAAAACAAGACATCGGAACCAGGAACACATTACAGGAACATAAAGTTCAGGAAAGGACAAAACAAATCAAATCTAAGCCTCTTTACGACAACCATAAGTCATCACAGCCATATTTTATGCCCAGAATCCGACACAACTGTAACAGTAGATTTGTAGCCTTAAATCCTGTGTTCTCCAGTGCCGTGATCTTTCCTTTTCCAAAAGCAAGGTGGAACACGATGATGACTTCGTCATGGCCACGTGAAGCAAGGCACAGTCTGCCCTTTTCCACCTCCTTTTCTTCTCTTTCAATTATGCTAGGCAAAAGGACACAGTCTTCCTTGTTCTCCTCCACAAAACACTCGCAGATCAGAGACTAAACCCACAGTGCAGCAGAGTTGGGTTACAGTCCCGGTTGCGTTGTGTGTGTGTGTGTATATGTGAGTGTGTGTGTGAGAGAGAGAGAGAGAGAGAGAGAGAGGGAGGGAGAGATGAGAATTCTGCAGAAGCTGAAGTTGCTGGTGGTACAGTGCGCTGCAGCCAGAAGCAGCACCGGTGGCGACGTCCGCTCCTTTAACATCCGGCAACGATGGAGGCCGGCGAAGAAGCTCTACGTCTTCTCCAAGTTTCGTCGGCTGCTCCGCCGAGGGGTTTGCTCCGAAGATGAGCAGCCGAGCTTGGAGGAGAGCAAGGGGATGATGAAACAGAGGCTACTGGATCTGTTTGCTTCCTCGCAGTCGGTGGAAGACGAAGGCGGCAGCAGCAACAGCAGCGGTGGCGACGACGGGCGGGCAGTGGAAGGGCTCACAGCCCGCCGTGGTGGCGGAGCTTGGAGGTTCAGGTCGGCGGCGGGTCTCCGGTGCCGGTTGCTGCGGAGGGCTTGGCGACCTGTGCTGGTTGCTATTCCGGAGAGTGACTGACATTACTACGTGTAGTCCATGCAAATGCCCTTTCCTCTGGATGTGTTGTCGATTCCATGCCGAAGCATTTAAGCTCAAGACGATCATAGAAAGGTCTTGTTCATGTAGCATCTTTGATCACCATGGATTAAGGCTGTGTACTGCTTGGTGACAGATTGAAGCATAAGACACCTGTGTGAACTCAATTTGGGTAACTAAGATTGCAACACGGCACAGTTAATCTTCCCCGACCACACAATCCTGTAGAATGCAGTGCACTCTGACGAGAGCTCAGCCGGAGATCTCGACGAGCTTCACCTCCTCTTCGGCTACGGTCACGGTGAGAATTCCGTTCTCTATGGACGCCTTCGCCTGGTCCACCTTAGCGTTCTCCAGCAGTCGGAACCTACCGCTGCTTCGCTCGACGCGGTACCTCCTGTCGTTCTTTTTCTCCTCCTCCTTGTCCCTGCTGCGCTCGCCGCTAATTTGGAGAACCCTGCCTTCCCCATCCTCCTCCATTCCCGGTAGGTCGGCCACGATGATGGGAGCCCGGGGGGTCTCCTTCCGGTCGACGCGGGTGTTGGCGAGGAACAAGGGATCTCAGATGTCAAGGGAGAGAAGATCGAAGGCATTGCCGGGTCTCACGATCGACAGCCTCTCTCTCTCGTAATTTTCGATGGTCGGAGACGGCGGCTTCGAAGGATCAGCGAATTGGTTCCACTCAGCTTTGGGTTGCTTTCTGTTCTTGGGCAAAGGGGAGTGCTGGTATCGCGTACTCTGTACCTTCTTATCGAATGAGCCTCGAAGTCTCGGACCATAATGGGATAGGTGGCATCATCTGAATGGCTTCGAAAGGTGCTCGGTGTTGCTACCTCCGACTAGTTTCCAGACTTGCATACAACAATTTGGGCCGGACGCCCATATACTGTTCATATATATATATATATATATATGATCAGCACAAGGTTGGTTAAACTACAAAGGTGACCTTTCCATTAATTTACTGTAATCCAACATAGAAAAGTTATATTTAAGAAAACCTTATGCATCTTCGATAGGATTATTATTTTTGATCGAAAATATTCAAGATTGGAGACCAAAATAATTTTGTAACCGATCAAAATTGAACTAAATCGTATTCGAGAGGATTTTTTTGTGATACGAAGATTCTTTTGGATACATTTTGGACTAAAATGCTCACTAACAAAGTAGTTATTTTGTTTTTAGAAAACCATATAAGCGAATGACATTCATTAATCATCATTTCAAAAAGAAAGTTTTCATGACAAGGAGGTTATTTAGGTACATTTGGTGCAAAACAATACAAAAAAAAAAGACAGTTATACTTTAAAAAAAATTACAATTTATCATTTAAAAAAATTATAATTACCTGTTTGTAACGTTTGAATCAAATCAAACTATACTAGCCCAGTAATTTGACCCCCACAAAAAAAAAAAAAGTACATTTTGAAGATATTTTGATAAAAATACTAGTAACTGTTGGATTTGTGAGTGTTGTTTTTATAAGGTCTATAAGGTTGACACAGTGGATTTAGATACGAGACTTAATATTAAGTTTTGAATATTGACGATGAAATTAATTAATAAATATAAGTAACTAATATTATATCAAATGATACAAGAAATATTTTTACATTGACTCAGACCATCGAAGGGCAAATGTCATGTTGGAGAGTTAGGTGTTATGTTAAAAAATTATTATATTAAAAATTATACGTCGAGCTGGATGATTGATCCATGTATTAAAGATTGAATTTCATAATAAAAATTCAAACATTATGTTAGAGGATCAGATATCACGTAAGAAGATCGATATTCTAGATGACATTAGAAAAATTATTTAGAAAAGTGGTCTAAGAACCTTTCCTCTCTTCCATTACTATTATAGTGATGATAGAAAGAATGTAGATTAAAAAAATAATAATATTTTTCTAGTGACGTAACATCACACATTTTTGTAATGACTTTATTATATGAGACTATTCATTTATGGCCATAGTAAGCATTATGACAAATGCCTAGTAGAACAATGAATAATAATCAAATACATATGATCAATGATGTGTAATACTGTGTTAGAAGTTTGGATCAAATGAAAGGAATTCATAAGAAAGTTTAAGTATCTCAAGAAACGTTACCTCCTACGTAATGTAAGCACCGAACAACTTTTTCGAAAATTATTGATGTTTTTAAATCTTATTTTGAAAAATATTTGAGTTTTATTGAGTGTTATTTTTAAGGACTCTTAAGCTAATGAACATGTTCCCCCTCCCCCTAATAAAAATTAAACGAAGAATATAGTAAGATAGAAATTATAGAAGAAACTATGAAATGTATAAGATGTAATTATCTAATTTATTTTAATAGTGAGTTCTTGATAGTTATTTATACACACTTAACAGGGATTATACATATTTAGCATGGAGAATTTTTCTCAACTGCTTAGAGATTTCCTCTTATGACCCCCAAAAAAAAATTTCTATTTCACTATTTTCTATCTAAGCTCATTTCTTCTATACTCATAAATATATAATAATTCACTTGTGATCTTATCCGTAGAGGGGAAACATTGATTACATTAAAGTATACCTGCAATAAAGTTTGTGAAATTATTTCTTAGTACAGCAACTATGCACTTCTGATTTTTTTTTTAACCTTCTTATTTTTTATTAAATATTTTTTTTATTTAATAGGATCAAAATAACCTTTTTCAAATTTTACCCTAACAAAATCCATAAGTAACAAGAATCACCACTATCATAGCATCTCTCTTTCCTGGTCAGAGGTTTATAGAATTTGATGCAAATCTTGCTCAAATTTCACAATTTCCTCGTATTATGGTAGGTGGCCTCTTGATATAGGGCCCAATGTAATGATCTAATGGAGTAGATTGTGACATCCCCCAAAATTAAAAAAGGGATCTTTTTATTTTATGTATATAATTGGAAAAAAAAGGCATGGTAAAGTTTCTATAGTTCTAATAATTATTTTTTAGCATTATTTTTGTCAATTGCACGTGAACGTAATTCATTGTTTAGAAAATTATCGTTAAGAATGATTGAGCTTGTACTTCTTTCTCATTCCACCTTCTTGATCTCGTAGGGCTCCTTACAATCCACATATATTTGACAAGATATATTCTATATTTAAATCAATAAAAATTTTAAGAATAAATTTTATTTGAATAATAAGCTAGTCGATGGATACCTAAAGTCCTCCTTCCATATGTCCCAGGTATCAATAGAGAATATTTTCTTTTCGATATTATACTAATCGACATCACATTATCACCGTGTTATTAAAATTTTAATTGACTATCATTTCTAGCAATATCATGCACACTATATTTTATTTCGAGAAAAAGATTTGCATAATTCAAGATCTCGATACTCATCAATAATAATCAAGTAATGCCCACATAGCACACATGGGATGTGGGGACACTCGAGTCAAATATAAGAGATGTACGAGAGCGTCGAAACATTCTGACTTGAAATTCTTATACATGGAGTGTCAAATATAAGAGACACAAGAATGTCATGATATCCTAACTTGAATTATCCATATAAAAAGTGTTAAATATAGAAAACATATAAGGGCATCAAAGTTTGTCGACTTGAATAGTCCATATAATAAGTGCCGAAGATATATAAAAGTATTGAGACACTTCAATTATATACGTAGGGAGGGAGTGTTGAATACGAATACTTTATAAGGACATCAATATTGCTCGGAGCGAAGGGTCGTGGCTACCTTGGAGGTGTGGTAGACTTGGGACACCATCGCTAACTTGAAAAGGTGGCGAATGAAGACATCCTGAGCAACTCGGTGATGTGGACATTGCAACAATCTTGAATGTTGGTATACTTAGGACATCATAGTCTATTTTTATGATATGGTGAGCTAAGATTTTAGAGTTGACTTAATGTTGTAGCGAACAAAACTATCACACCTATCTTAAAGATGCGACAAATGGAGATGTTTCAAATGACTTGATATTAGAGGCATCATAACCATCTTGAAGATGCAGTAGGCGAAGATATCATGACCGACTTGATGTTGTAGTCAGCTTGGGAAGATTGTGACCATCCCGAATATTTGACAAACTTGGCGTGTCATTGCCATCTCGAAGCTGTGGCAGATTCGAATGTCATGGCCATTGTTGAGAGACAATGAACTTATGATGTCATGATTATCTCAGGGAGTTGATGGGCTTAGAACATTTACGAATATCTTGATTATGTCATGGACTCATGGACGAAGTCATGGGGAATAATTGAGTCACGAACAATGATTGAAGTCGTGAACAATGGTTAAGGCCATGAATGTTAAAAGAAGCCATAGGCATGACAAACGAGGATGATGCTCACATAGATTGTATTGTAGAGAGAGAGAAGGCTTCCAAAAACTAAAAAAAATCACAGAAATCAACCATCAAACAATGTAAAAAAAAAATAAACATAAGAATTCAACAACTCGCACGCATCAACGAAAAAAATCAAATTCTTCATCATATGAGATTAATTATAAGATCCTTGAGTTATTTTCACTAAGAGTTCAACGATGCCGTCTTTTTGGATGTCATGCTGAGTAGGAACACTTAGGTGGCACTACGTCATTGCCATATCGACTAGGCTCTTATGACCCATTAGATAACAATAAGTGTCGAGCCCTTTTTGATTGTCTAATCGAATATTCAAGTTTCGATTCGTGTTGATTCTATTCCTATTATCATCATCCTATGGACCATGAATTTTGTAAAATGTCAAACTATTCCCGGTGAAGTTATTGCTAATCACAATTTGATCTAACTGACCTTGCCGCCGTCGTCCACTCCCTCACGACATGATCGCTGAGATGGATGTTCGTCAAACTCTCCATGAGTCGGAAGCCATCGGCGGCGATGGAAGTGGCATAGAGATGTAGCTCATGAATACATTTCGGGATGTGCAATTTGAACAACGATGGGCTGATCTCGGCGGAGGTGCGCCACCAGCCTGAAGGAGAAGTTCTCTATCGTTTGCATGCACGTGGATGATCAGGTCCGTCGGCTTCGAGGAGTTCGAGACGATGATGATTGGTGCTGGCTGTCTCGGAGCGGGAGGAAGCCTGTCGCAACATAAGAACAGTCCGCTAAGATTAGAATCTCTACCTGATCACTACTTTTTTTGAAGCATTATGTAATAATTTCTCAAAGAAAGTCGTCGGCATACTATTTTTCTTCTTATTATGCAGTATTAACTGTTTGATGATTTGCAAAACTATGGTTGCGCGACTCATAAAAATGTTCCCTGTTGCTCTGTGTATGGTTATGAATTGTATGAAGCTTTTATTTGGGACTTCTTTCGTAAAAAATTGCTGCGGAAAACGTGGAAGGAAGGGTATTCCAATTCAATTAGAAATCTACATAAGTATGTCTAATGTAAAAGTAATGGAAATAAAGTTAGGAAAGTAACTTTTAAATATGCTGTTGTTGATCTAACCAGCTAATCCTCTCTTTTATGTAGGTTTTTTTTTAAGAAACTTCGTTTACTCTATTGTTATTGGCTTTATCAATTGTTACCGTCTCTTCGACACTCTCTCCCATCACAACGACACCAAAGGTAAGTGGAAAGGAGGATGAGGGTTTGTTGTCTCTCCCGTCATTGGATTTGTACTCTTCAAGTCTCCATTTTGTGCGGTGATCAATCCTTGTCATCCAATCAGCTCCCCTCTAGCTGCAGATGAAGTTGATCCAGAAGTAGATCGATGACCATGCTGCTGTGGCCGGGGCATACATGTCGTTCGCACATCGACTAAAGCTCGAGAGCTTGAAGCAGGTGTGTATCTTTGTCGAGCTCGCTCGCAACCTTTCCCTTCTTCTCGTTGCCCACTATCCCTTCCTCGAATTTGTCATGCCCCTAGACGAAACGACCATCCTAGGATTGAAGTATGGCACTGAGGTAGATGCAAAGCGACGTTAAAGGAGGAAGATAAGGCAAAGTAGTGCAGCGCCGATGTAGATGTCTCATCTCCCTCCTCCTCCTCCGATGCTAATGCAGATGCCTCACCACTTTACCTCTTCTTCTTTGTCATCGATATTCATATCGATATCGATAAGGCCAATTATCGTGTCATTAATCACCACCACAACAACCACTCATAGTGTCACCGTCCCCTACCATCATTGAAATTATTTTTTTGCCTTTCATTTTTTGTGTTATTTATGCATGTGCTATATCTTCTATTGATAAAACCGATGGTTTTAGGGTAAATGAGGTTAAATATTTTATTTTTATAATTATAAATATCTCTGTTAGCATCAAGAGCACTAAGAGGGGGGGTGAATTAGTGTAGCGGACAACTTTCAACGTTTAAAACTGCGTTCGTACAACAAAGGTGATTTCAGTAGAAAAACTGATTCGTAAATTACTTTAACTTGTGATTAGGCAAGAAATAGTTAAAATGACTCTGTTAAGGCAGTTTGCAGTTGTGATGGAAATCAGAATATAAGCGCAAACTGAAATACGATGTTCGTACGAGAAAAGCGATTTACGTCTAAACACGATTCGGAAAATACTGAGCTTGGAAACGCAATCGTAAAAGCGCAGAAGGCAGTAAGCTATGAAGGAGGTTTGCAGTAAGGATAATCAGCTCAAAGTAAATGCAAACCAGAGAAGACGGGATTTTACAGTGGTTCGGTCAATCGTGACCTACATCCACTCCTCCGATTCCTCTTCCGTCGAGGCCACCAGCATCCACTAACGATCTTCCTTTACTAGGCGAAGATCAACCTCCTTCTTACACCCCCCTTCTCCTTTTACTGGGTTTAGGAGACAACCCTTACAAGCACTCACTCTCCTCTCTTAAATAGAATTCTAACACTTAAGCTAGAGGAGGGAAATTCTAAAGATTACAGCAGTGTTTTCTCTCTTTTAATCTCTCTGTGCTTGTGTTTTTTACCCAGGGATTGGAGGGGTATTTATAGGCTCCAAACCAGTTTGAATTTGGAGCTCAAAATTGTCATCTCCTGGAATTCCGGGGTTTGGCGGTTGCACCGCCTGACAGAGCTCGAAGGCTAAGCCTCTGGAAGGTGCCACCGCTTGTCAGGGGCGATTGCACCGCCTGGCAGAGCTTGAAGGCTGAGCCTCTGGGCGGTGCTACCGCTTGTCAGGGGTGGTTGCACCGCCCAGCCAGAACTCGGAGACTGAGCCCTGGGCGATGCCACCACCGACCCAGGCGGTGCCTCCTCTCGACGAGAGATCTGGGTCCGAATGGGTTGATCCATTCGGCCCAATTTGGTTCTTTCAAGGGCCCAATTGCCCCTAGATTAAGTTAATGGGATCACCTCCCATTTCTAACTTAATCATTGTGCTAACTACGACAATTCTTAAGACTTTTACTACAGCTTGCTCCGGTGCGTCAATCGCTTCTTCCGACGAACATCCGACGGACCTCCGACGATGCTCCTGCGGACTTCTGGCAAACTCCTGGACTTGCGACGATCCACTTGGCGAGTTCCGGCGAGCTTCTTTTGGCAAGCTCCTAGACTTCTCGGATTTGTTCCCGCAGAACCTCCGACGACCGTTCGGACTTCCGTCAAGCTCTCAAACTCCTAACGTGATCATAGTCTTGACTCTGGCGCAACTCCTACTGCATGTCTTAATTTCATCATAGTTAATCCTGCACACTTAAAATAAAACTTCTATCGAGACAATTAATCCTAAGCAATTAACCAAGTTGTCCAGCATGTCATTGGTCCCTCGACGCTTCATCCGATTCTTCGGCGCATCGTCCTCTCCTGCGGCTTATTGCCCAATCGGCCAATTGACTCCGCAACTCCGATATCCTTGGCACAATAGCCGCTCTTCTTGGCCCAATGCTCGAGTCCACGGCCTGAAGCCTTCTGTCGATACGTCGACCGATCCACCAGCCCGACGTCCAATCTTCTGACATGTTTCTGCTAGTCATAGGTGCCCAGCAAGCCAATCACGTGAGTGATGGCACGTGTGACTTGATACAGAATCTTTTTGCTTATTATATTTTGGCGTATATCACTTTATAACTATTGCATAAATGCATATATATATATATTGTGATGTCCTTGGATTTGTGCAATGGGAATCAGATCGTGATGAGATCACGATAATGAGATCGATTCACCTTTAAACACATATCCTAAATAATCCCGGTCATAGGTTTTCGAGAGGGACATCGTGATAACCGAATAGACCGGTGTGTTTGTATACCGTCCATATGATGGATCAGCTGGTCTCATAGCTGCTCGTGTAGGGACACTAGGGATACGACAGGTGCTCATTGGAGAATTAGTTCTTTGATTGATCCGCTTACGGAATCTTTGGATGGTTGATGATGCCTTATTGTCAAACAGCGATTCCGTAGTCCTAGTGGTGTATCTCGGTCCTTAGACTTGAGACACCAAGGATATCTGTATGAGTGCTCCACTCTTTGATACCGGACTTATAGGTTTGGCTGTCCCAGATCTAGTATGCAGTTGGTCATTGGGAGTGGTAGTCGACCTTTACGAGGGCTATTGAGTGTCGATAGAGGATCATCCACTCTCGGCGTCATGAGAGGAATATCCCATGTGTTCTTGCTCGGACAAATCCACGGCAGGGGTCATTCGGGTTGAGAGAGAAAGAGTTCTCGGGAGAATCCGATTAAGCGAGACTTCGAGTAGAAACCGTATGGGTCCGACAACACCATGCTTTCGATATACGGTCTCCGGGATATTAGATGGATGAGGATAATAGGTACATGGTAAGGGAGAGGACGCAGTCCAATGGATTGGATTCCCCCTGTATCGTTTGGGGACTCTGGCGTAGTGGCCTAGTACGTCCGTAGTCGATGAGTCAGTGAATTATTACAGAGATAATAATTCACCGAAGTTAGAAAGGAGTTTTGATGGTATGACTCACGGCCCATTTCGATATTGGGCCTAGAGGGTCACACACATATGGTAGGCATTGCGATGAGTAGAGGTTCGGATATGAGATATCCGATGGAGCCCTTGTCTTATTGGATGGAGATCCAATACCCACTAGGGAAGGACCCATTAGGGTTTGACACGGGATCTCTATAAATATGAGGGATTCACAGCCTCATAGGCTAGAGTCTTTGCTTGCCTTCCCTATTCTCCTCTCCCTCTCCATCTCAGAGGCCTAGAGTTTTGAGGAGGGTCGTCGCAACCCTGCTGTGTGGATCACCGCTAGAGAGGAGGGCGCTTGACCTCCTTCACCCTCTCCTAAGGATCTGCAAGGAAACAGGGATATATGATCTCCCTAGGTAACACAATCTCTATCGCCAGTTTTGTGTTTTTGCGGATTTTTTTCGCACCAATCTTATACGACGGACGAACATTTTTTGGGAATGGGGATTTTTGCTTTCTTGTTCTTCGCCACGATATGATGTCGCCCGTTGATTTCCCAACGGTGGTATCGAGCCGGGTTGTTCGATGCGAATGATTGGTTTTGAACTGCGTGTGTTGTGTTTAGGAAGAATATTGGCGTCAAAATCGTTGGTATAAAAGCGAGGAAGGGGCATAGCGGTTGCTGCCCTCGATTTGCATGCCTGCTGACCACTGCGGCGGCCGGCCATGGCCATGACCCAGGCACCATGGCCGGCGCACAAGATAGCATAGCCGTACTGCGGCAGCCAACCGGTCGTCTGCGCTTGATGTAGGCTTTGCGACCGGGCGGGGCTGGCAGCCACGGGTAGAAGCGCCTGCGACCGCTGACCCAATGATGAGAGGCGGCGCGCATGGGCGGCAGGCTTGGCCGAGGCGCCGCGAGGCGGCGACGCTTTGTGGCAGCTGCTCCCAGCGGCAAACACCCGCGAGGCGGCCGCCAGCGAGGCAGCTCCGCCTGCGGGACGCTGCCTCGCGGGCAGAACCGCTACGGAGCCGCGAGGGCGACGCCGAGGGGCGCCACTGCGTGGCGGGCCACTTGGCGTCTTGCTTCTGCCTGAAGATCAGGGCCCTCGCCCTCGCCCGCCTGAGCCGCCACCACCCAGGTGGTGGCGGCGGCAGCAGCAGAGGGAATTAGGGTTTTGGGCAAAGGACAGTTTTGCCCCTGTGAATTTGAGAAATTCCAGTTTACGTCTTTTGTCCAAATTACGAAAATACCCTTAGGAATTGAAAAATTCCCTACATGTCCCCTGATTTCAGAAAAATATTAATTAATTAAAAGGTTTAGTTGATTATTATTTTTTTATTATTATCTAGTAGTCCTATATGATGATGATTATTTATACATGTGATGTATGATGTGTGGACGGATGATCATGGACCGTGTGATGTGTGTACTTGTGATTATTATTATTGAGGTCTCTGCGAACCTCCATTATATTTTTCGTTTATTGTCGGGCCCCTGCGTGCCTATGATTAAGTTGTAATCACATGAGGAGGCTGGCGGGGGGCGTGGATGCGATAAGCGGGACCCACGAGGCGGACGATCGTGATGCATGGAGATGCATCAAGATGTCGGCGGAGGCCGACGAGGGCGAGATGGGCGATCCTGGGGCATGGAGATGCATCGTTGCACACATAGATCTTGATGTGAGTGATTAGGCCTCATTGGCTCGGGCCTAATCATATTAGGTTGTGGTCCATGATCATCGATGTGATTGCTTATACACATACTAGATATGTATATATATTTGCATGCGATGTAGATATATATTAAATATGTATATGTGTGACATGTCATATTAGGAGACCAAATTATAGAAACATCTCTCGATAATATTAAGTCGGTAAGCGTGAGGCAATTAGATTGACCCACGTGGCCTTCCATCGTTATGAGTAGGAACCGATTCGGTGTAGGTTGAGTTGGTCGAGTCCTCGAGACTCATCTATATCGTGATTCGCTATCTTGCTTACGACATAGAGATGTCACCGGTGACCTGAGGACATGGTATGCTTGGTCGAGTCCCTCGAGGGTATATCATCAAATCAGACTCATCTTGTAACGAAGGTGTTGACTTAACCGAGCATCATGGTTGGTCGAGTCCCTCGAGGCCATGGTGATTCGGAGGCCGAACAGGACGGGAATCACAAGGAGTTGTGATCGGTAAGAGTTGCCTACCTTTTAGGCTTAGTGTGATTGGTCGAGTCCCTCGAGGTTACACTAAGACGCTGATTGGATCCTGATCCCCACTAGAAGTCTGTTGGAGACTTCCGTTTCACGTGCTGAGGGTGTCGCGTGACTCGTTAGTAAAATAGTGGGAGCATATTAAGATAGAAGTCCATATCTTGATAGTTTATTTCTTGCAAAATCTGCATGTTATTCATTTCTGCTACATCTTTATTTTTCAGAAAATGTCGCTTTCAAATCCCTTACGTGGCATACTTGATGTCAACCGCCTCATTGGTCCAAATTATACGGATTGGCTCCGTAACTTGAGAATTGTTCTCAGCGATAGAAAAAATCGTGTACGTCCTTGATACAGTGATGCCTACGCCCGAAGAAGGGGCAAGCGAGGATGAGATCGCTCGTTACGTGAAGTACATTGATGACTCCACTCTTGCTCGAGTGCTATATGTTGGGCTCTATGACTCAGAGTTTCAGAGACAACATGAAAAAAGATGGATGCCAGATCCATTCTCCTACATGTCCGAAAATTGTTTGAGGAACAGGGAAGGACTCAACGATATGAGATATCCAAGAGCCTTTTCCACGCTAGGATGACTAAGGGGACACCGGTTCAGAACCATGTCCTAAAGATGATTGAGTGGATAGAGAAACTCACAGGTCTAGGAATGGTCCTAGAGGATAACTTGTGTGTGGACATTGTGTTTCAGTCCCTACCAGATTCCTTTTCACAGTTCATAATGAATTTTAATATGCACAAGCTTGAGGTGACTCTCCCAGAGCTCCTCAATATATTGAGGGAGGCAGAGAGTACTATTAAGAAAAGAAGAGAAGCCAGTTCTCTACCGGTGAGTGAGAAAGAAAAGGAAAGCAGAAAGATCCCTTAAGAAGGGAAAGGGCAAGGGCAAATAAGGTAAAAGCAAAGGTTGCTAAGAAAGACCCAACAAAGGACAAAGGCCGGTGCTTCCAAGCTGTGGTAAAGATGGGCATTGGAAGAGAAACTGCGCAAAGAGTACCTTGCAGAAAGGGTGAAACAAAAGCTTGATGAAGCTTGGTACATTCATGATGAGTCTCCATTTGTGGGACTCTTATGATAACACATGGGTATTGGATACGGTAGTGCTTATCATATATGCAATTCGTTGCGAGGTTCTCGCAAGGCTTAGGAGACTTCTGAGAGGCGAGATGGACCTCAAGATGGGTAATGGAGCAAAAGTTCTTTGTATTAGGCTGTTGGCGAGGTCGCCCTACATCTGCCTAGTGGAGCTTTTTTTTATTGCATTAGATGCATGTTATTTTGTTCCTTCTATTATCAAAAACATTATCTCCATTTCATGTTTAATAGTTAGTGGATATAAATTTGTTTTTGAGAACAATGGTTGTTCGATATTATTAGATGATAAGATCATCACGAAAGGAACATTACATAATGGTTTATTTATGTTAGACACCACTCCACATATCATGAATGTAAATATGTCCAAAAGGAAACGAGATGAGTTGAACAGTGCATACTGTGGCATTGTAGGCGGGTCACATCCATGAAAGAAGGATTCAAAAGTTGCTAAATGATGGATATCTAGATCCATTCGACTATGTGTCATATGCGACTTGTGAGCCTTGCATTCGATGGAAAACTGACCAAATCTCCATTTAGTAGAACTGGAGAGAGAGCCAATGAGTTGTTGGAACTCATACATAGTGATGTATGTAGACCCATGTCAACTCATGCCATTGAGGTTACTCCTACTTCATTACATTCTTGATGATTTCTCAAGGTATGGATATGTGTACTTAATGAAGTACAAGTCTGAGGCCTTTGAGAAATTCAGAGAGTATAAGAATGAGGTGGAGAACCAAACTGGAAAGAGTATCAAAACTCTTCGATCAGATCGAGGGAGGTGAATACTTTGAAATACAGAGTTTACTCGGTTCCTCAAGGACCATGGGATATTATCCCAATGGACACCTCCTTATACACCTCAGCTCAATGGTGTCTCGAAAGGAGAAATCATACATTATTAGATATGGTGCGGTCCATGATGAGTTTTTTTTGACCTACCCATCTCATTTCGGGGATATGCCCTAGAAACCAGTAGCTTACCTTACGAACAGGGTTCCAACTAAGTGGTAGTGTCTACACCATATGAGATATGGAAAGGGAAGAAGCCTGATCTTAAGGTTGTTAAGATATGGGGCTGCCCTGCCCTTGTTAGAAGACACAACCCCCGATAAATTAGAATCAAGGACGAGGCGATGCAAATTTGTGGGATACCCCAAGGAAACTTGTGGGTATTATTTCTATCATCTCGAGGACCAAAAGGTCTTTGTAGCTAAGAGAGCAGTGTTCCTTGAGAAGGAACACATTCTTGACGGAGACAGTGGGAGAATGATAGAATTGGCGAGGTTGGAGAACCAAGCTCAAGCACCACTCTGACTGCCCAGAAGTCCGTTTCGGTACCTAATACACAAGTATCAACTTTACAGTGCGATAGAGTATCCCATCCTCTGAGAGATATGTGGGACATATTAGAGCAGAGGATGTAGAGGATATTGATCCTGGAGACCTATGAGGAGGCTATTATGAGTATAGACTCCGGGAAGTGGAAAAAAGCCATGAATTGCGAGATGGATTCTATGTACTCCAATAAGGTTTGGAACCTAGTTGATGCTTGAAGGTATTATACCCATGGGTTGCAAGTGGATCTTTAAAAAAAGATCGGAGTAGATGGAAAGGTAGAGACCTATAAAAAGCAAGGCTAGTGGCTAAGGGGTATCGTCCAAAGGCAAGGTGTTGACTTCTGACGAAACTTTCTCACCAGTAGCAATGCTAAAATCCATCAGAATTCTATTGGCTATTGCAAAGCACACTATGATTATGAGATCCGGAGATGGATGTGAAAACCGCATTCCTCAACGGGAACCTCGAGGAGGAGGTATATATGATGCAACCTGAGGGATTCGTGTCCAAGAACTGCCCGGATAAGGTGTGTAGGTTGCTTAGATCCATTTATGGACTAAAGCAAGCTTCCCGAAGTTGGAAACATAAGATTTGATGAGGCAATCAGATCTTATGACTCGATTAAACGAAGATGAGCCTTGTGTATACAGAAAGGTAAGTGGGAGTGCTATCACCGTTTTGGTGTTATATGTGGAAGACATCCTCATCATTGGGAATGACATAGGAATGCTATCCACAATAAAGGCTTGGTTATCTAGACACTTCTCCATGAAGGACTTGGGGAAGCATCTTATATCTTGGGGATTAGAATCTATAGAGATAGATCCAAGAGGATGCTTGGCTTGTCCCGAGTCGGTACATAGAAACTATTGTCAAAAGGTTTGGCATGGAAAATTTCAAGAGAGGTCTCATACCGATGAGACATGGGATATCGCTTTCTCACAGTATGTCCCCAAAGACTCGGAAAGAAAGGGCTTAACATGGATATGATACCTTATGCCTCAGCAATATGGTCTATCATGTATGCCATGCTATGTCTTGGGCACGATATAGCGCATGCTCACGAGTGTCTGGCGGTATTAAAGCGGATCGGGCTTGGAGCTTTGGAAAGCGATAAAGTGTATCCTTAAGTACTTGAGAAGGACTAAGGATCTTTTACTAGTATATGGAGGTAATAGCCTTAAGGTTGAAGGCTACACTGACTCAAGTTTTGGTCGATGTCGATGATAGCAAGTGGAATTAGTGGTATGTGTACACCTTGAATGGAGGAGCGGTGTCTTTGGAAGAGTTCCAAGCAAGATACCACTGGCGATTTCGACCCACAAAGCGGAGGAGTACATTGCTGCATCGAGATGCAGCAAAGGAGGAGTCCGGGTGAAGAAGTTCATCACAGATTTGAGAGTCGATCTGAGATGGCGACAAGTCGACTTCCTTATATTGCGACAACTATGGGGTGATTACTCAAATAAAGGGAACCGGGTCTCATCGAAGTGTTCGAGGAGGTTCCGGCTTATAAGAGAGATCGTAACCCGAGGAGATGTAGATGGAAAGAGTTCCATCGAAGATAACATTGCAGATCCAACGACAAAGCCGTTGTCTCATTTTGTCTTTGGCGTCACGGGGGTATGATGGGGATGGGACACATAGGTGATTGGCTTTAGGTCAAGTGGGAGATTGCTAGTCATAGGTGCCCGACAAGCCAATCCGTGAGTGATGGCACATGTGACGATCTGAGAATTTTTTGCTTATTATATTTTGGCGTATATCACTTTATAACTATTGCATAAATGCATATATATATTGTGATGTCCTTGGATTTTGTGCAATGGGAATCGGATCGTGATGAGATCACGATAATGAGATCGATTCACCTTTAAACACATATCCTAAATAATCTCGGTCATAGGTTTTTCGAGAGGGACATCGTGATAACCGGATAGACTGGTGTCTTTGTATACCCATCCATATGATGGATGCAGCTGGTCTCATATTTGCTTTCGTGTAGGGACACTAGGGATACAGATACAGTGCTCATTGGAGAATGAGTTCTTGATTGATCGCTTTTACGGAATTTGGATGGTTGATGATGCCTTATTGTCGGACGGCAGCGATTCCGTAGTCCTAGTGGTGTATTTGGTCCTTAGACTTGAGACACCAAGGATGTCCTATATGAGTGCTCCACTCTTTGATACGAACTTATAGGTTTGGCTATCCCGGATGTAGTACAACCTGGTCATTGGGAGTGGTAGTCGACCTTACGAGGGCTATTGAGTGTCGATAGAGGATCATCCACTCGGCGTCATGAGAGGAATATCCCATGTGTTCTTGCTTAGACAAATCCCTGGCGGGGTCATTCGGGTTGAGAGAGAAAGAGTTCTCAGGAGAATCCGATTAGAAGCGAGACTTCAGTAGAAACCGTATGGGTTCGACAACACCATGCTCGATATACGGTCTGCGGGATATTAGATGGATGAGGGACTATAGGTACATGGTGGCGAGGACAAACAGGTCCAATGTATTGGATTCCCCTCATCGTCGTCTGGGGACTCTGGCGTAGTGGCTGAAATACGTCCAGTAGTCGATGAGTCGAAAGTGAATTATTACAGAGATAATAATTCATTGAGTTAGAAGGAGTTTTGACAGTATGACTCACGGCCATTTCGATATTGGGCCTAGAGGGTCACACACATATGGTAGGCATTGCATTGAGTAGTAGAGGTTCGGATATGAGAGATATCCGTGAGCCCCTTGTCTTATTGGATGCAGATCCAATACCCACTAGGGAAGGACCCATTAGGGTTTGACACGGGATCTCTATAAATAGGAGGGATTCACAGACCTCATAGGCTAGAGTCTTTGCTTGCCTTCCCTATTCTCCTCTCCCTCTCCACCTTAGAGGCACTGGAGTTTTGAGGAGGGTCGTCGTAACCCTGCTATTGTGTGGATCACCGCTAGAGAGGAGGACGCTTGACCTCCTTCACCCTCTCCTAAGGATCTGCAAAGGAAACAGGGGATATCTGATCTCCCTAGGTAACACAATCTCTATAATGCCAGTTTTGTGTTTTTGGATTTTTTTACACCAATCAATCTTCGCACGACGACGAACATCTTTTTGGGAATCAGGGATTTTTGTTTTCTTGTTCTTCCGCTACGCATATGATGTCACCCCATTGATTTCCCAACAGTTTCTCCAGTACAACATGATTTTTCCTACTTTAATTGTCTCATCATGATCGAAGCATCCCGCGTTTCTTAAAACACAGATTAAAACATAAACACATATTAAGTGGTTTCATCATCAAAATACGAGATTCAACAATCTCCCCCTTTTTGATGATGACAATCACTTGATGATGGAGTTAACCTTAACTCCCAGAGTTTAAACAAACTCCTCCTCTCAATATGCTATATTGATAGAACCTTGAATTCAAACTGAATTCAAGTCATTGCAATATTCATCAATCTATTCGGCCCAATTTGGTTCTTTCAAGGGCCCAATTGCCCCTAGATTAAGTTAATGGGATCACCTCCCATTTCTAACTTAATCATTGTGCTAACTACGACAATTCTTAAGACTTTTACTACAGCTTGCTCCGGTGCGTCAATCGCTTCTTCCGGCGAGCTTCCGGCGAACATCCAACGGACCTCCGACGATGCTCCTGCGGACTTCCGGTAAACTCCTGGACTTGCGATGACCCACTTGGTGAGTTCCGACGAGCTTCTTTTGGCAAGCTCCTAGACTTCTCAGATTTATTCCCGCAGAACCTCCGACGACCGTTCGGACTTCCGTCAAGCTCTCGAGCTACTAACGTGATCATAGTCTTGACTCTGGCGCAACTCCTGCTGCATGTCTTACTTTCATCGTAGTTAATCCTGCACACTTAAAACAAAACTTCTATTGAGACAATTAATCCTAAGCAATTAACCAAGTTGTCCGTCATGTCATTGGTCCCTCGACGCTTCGTCCGATTCTTCGGCGCATCGTCCTCTCTTGCGGCCTATTGCCCAATCGACCAGTTGACTCCGCAACTCCGATATCCTTGGCAAAATACCCACTCTTCTTGGCCCAATGCTCAAGTCCATGACCCGAAGCCTTCTGTCGATACGTCGACCGATCCACCGGCCCGACGTCCAATCTTCTGACATGTTTCTACGGCACAGCATGATTTTTCCTGCTTTAATTGTCTCATCATGATCGAAGCATCCTGCGTTACTTAAAACACAGATTAAAACATAAACACATATCAAGTGGTTTCATCATCAAAATACGAGATTTAACAATCTCCCCCTTTTTGATGATGACAACCACTTGATGACGGAGTTAACCTTAACTCCCAGAGTTTAAACAAACTCCCCCTATCAATATGCCATATTGATAGAACCTTGAATTCAAACTGAATTCAAGTCATTGCAATATTCATCAATCCATTCGGCCCAATTTGGTTCTTTCAAGGGCCCAATTGCCCCTAGATTAAGTTAATGGGATCACCTCTCATATCTAACTTAATCATCGTGCTAACTACGACAATTCTTAAGACTTTTACTACAGCTTGCTCCGGTGCGTCAATCGCTTCTTCCGGCGAGCTTCCGACGAACATCCGACAGACCTCCGATGATGCTCCTACGGACTTCCGGCAAACTCCTTGACTTGCGACGATCCACTTGGCGAGTTTCGATGAGCTTCTTTTAGCAAGCTCCTGGACTTCTCGGATTTGTTCCCGTAGAACCTCCAATGACCGTTCGGACTTCCGTCAAGCTCTCGAACTCCTAACGTGATCATAGTCTTGACTCCGGCGTAACTCCTACTGCATGTCTTACTTTCATCATAGTTAATCCTGCACACATAAAACAAAACTTCTATCGAGACAATTAATCCTAAGCAATTAACCAAGTTGTCTGGCATGTCATTAGTCCCTCGACGCTTCGTCCGATTCTTCGGCGCATCGTCCTCTCCTGTGGCCTATTGCCCAATCGGCCAGTTGACTTCACAACTCTGATATCCTTGGCACAATACCCGCTCTTCTCGGCCCAATGCTCGAGTCCACGGCCCGAAGCCTTCTGTCGATACGTCGACCGATCCACCGACCCGACGTCCAATCTTCTGACATGTTTCTCCGGCACAACATGATTTTTCCTGTTTTAATTGTCTCATCATGATCGAAGCATCCTTCGTTACTTAAAACACAGATTTAAACATAAACACATATCAAGTGGTTTCATCATCAAAATACGAGATTCAACAATCTCCCCCTTTTTGATTGATGACAACCACTTGATGCCGGAGTTAACCTTAACTCCTGAAGTTTAAACAAACTCCCCCTATCAATATGCCATATTGATAGAACCTTGAATTCAAGTCATTGCAATATTCATCATGAATACTTGCAATACATCATCATGAACTTATGCATAAACTTATGCATAACATGTCATGTCATCAACATACTTCTCCCCCTTTGTCATCAACAAAAAGGAGAAGTACCACAATCAAGTGTTTGGAATATTAGTTCAACTTATTGCATAAAAAACATAACATCAAGTTTTATCATCATGCAGTTTTGAAGCCAGAAAATTTAGCAAGTATTACATCATACTTAGAACATTTAAGCTATCAAGTTTCAGATATGCAAGTTTTACAGCATACAAGATAGCACTTTTGGTAATGTTCAAGATAGCAAGTTCTACATCATGCAAGCTAGCAGTTTTGAGATGTTCAAGAAGCAACTCTTACTTCTTGAGATATGCAAATTTGTCAAGTTTTGCTAGATGTGCAAGTTAGCATTTTTGCCTCTTGAGATAGGCAAGATAGCACATTTACTTCTTTTGATATAGCAACTTTTTGCTTCTCTTTAGATCACAAGCTAGTACTTTTTACGATATACAAGTTTCACAATATACAAGCTAACAAAAATTTCGAAAGCAAATGCAGGATAGCTTTTTTGTGTAAGCTCATGATTCTTGCTTCCTATTGCAATGTGCAAGTTGCAAGTTTTGCTTCTTGAGATAGGCAAGATAACACTTTTACAATTTTTGTTTCTTAAGATAGGCAAGCTTGTGATGTTCAAGATAACAAGCTCTTTCTTCTTTTGTGAAGTGTCATTTTTGCTTTCTTTGCAAAGTGCAAGCTAGCAAAATGCCAAACTAGCAAGAGATAATGTTTTACATGAGGCAAGCAAACAATTTGCCAAATATTGCATTTGCATCTTTTCTTTTGAGAAGTGCAATTTTTGCTTTCATCTTGAATTATGCAAGCTAGCTAGTTTGCCTCTTTACATGATGTCCATGCTAGAAATTCTTGCTCCCCCTTTGTCATTGTCAAAAACAAGGGAAGACCCTTATATCAATTTTCATATTATGACAAAGGTAAGTATCAATCTTATTTGTGCATCATTATGTATTCAAATTAAAACATACATAATTTCAAAAACCTTATTTTTCATGCACGATACCGAAAAATAAATTAATCATCATTAATGGACATATCATATATGATCATAATACCAAAATTATCAACATGTTGATCATAATACCAAACATTCATCATTTAAAGTATTCATGATACACATCATATACAATACATCATGTATATCATTATCATAAGTATTGCATACATCATTTTAACTTCATGAATATTTCATCATTGCATGCATCATACCAAAACATTTCAAGCCATGCAAGCTATAAATACATAGAAATCATGTCATGAAGGATAAAATCATTTGAATACCAAAAGACATGATTCATATAGTAAATATCTTCTTTAAATAAAATATCAAGAAAAATCATAAGAGTACAAAGAAGAGATCTTGTTTTAAAAGAAAATCAAGTAATAACTCCAAGAACTCACAAGGAAAAATCATGATTCATTTAGAAAATCTCCTCTCAAGAGAATATAAGTAAAATCATAGAAGATCGATTAATGAGAAATTTTGATTTATAAAAAAAAATATCACAAGTTATATTTAAGAGAAAAATCATCATCCATTTTCAACTCATTCAATTTGTCACATCAATATTTCTTAGATATGTATGATACAAATCTTCAACATATAACATGCATAAATTCAAAAATTAAAAGAAGAATGGAAGAATTCAAAGGTACGAAGATTTCAACCATCTCATAAACAAATGTAAGACCAAGTCATGAATTCAAAATTCCATGAATCAAAATGATCATCAAAGGTAATCTCATGTTATTCCAAGAAATCAATATCATGATTTTGATAAAACTAATTTCAAATTTAAATCATCAAAATCACTTTTATGGTTCGCAAAATTCATAACATAGGTAGATTCATGATTTCATTGATAATATATTTTCTCCTTTTTTAAAATATTTGATTTCATGTTAGCATGCCTTTTCATTTATGTTAAATAAAAACATGCATCAACATTTAGGATCGAAAAATGAATTTCGTCATAAAACCATCAAGATCAATAGATTCTAAAAAATTAATTGTTATGGTCAAGAAAATCCGAAAATGAAATTTAATACTTTCATGCATTCGGACATGGTTTTGCCATATGTTTTTCTTTTAAATACACTCATGAAAATAAAACATGCTTATCATCATATATAACTTAAAATCTCATGCATAAAATTGTCAATCATTGTATCAAAAACATTTAATATTTTCGTTACATCATTATGCATTACTTTAAATCAAACATGATTTCATTCAACAATGTTAGTCAAATATGATACATATTATTACTTCTTAACCATGATTTCATATTTTCAATTAAAATCATTTTGTTTGTTTATCATAAAATATGCAATATTATCATTTTCGAAATTACTAGCATGATCATAAATTTTGTATTTTTATTTTTAAACATGTAATTTTTAAGAAAATTAATTCTAAACTAAAAAAGAAAATACATCATGAAAGCATCAAGAAATTTCAAAATAAATCAGGGGAATTTCGATTACCTTTTCATTGAAGGCGGTTAAGGCGTAGTTTGCCACCTCGCCTTTCTTGATTTTCTCCTCGTCTTCGGAGGAGCTCGATTCATCCCACTTTGTGTTCTTTTTCTTTGGCCTCTTCCTCCGTTCAAGTTCATTGTTTATTTTAGATTTTTATTTAATAAACTTATTAAGATTTAGTGTTCGAAGTTCAAGTTCATCATTGTCCTCATCACTTGAGTCATCGCTCAAGTGGTATTCATTTGTCTGGGGTTTCAAATCCTTCCTGTTCTTTGGAAGGTTGTTTTGGTCATCATGTTCATCATGTTCATTGTGCACCATTTCATATGTCACCAATGAACTAATTAGTTCTTCAAGTGGTAAGTTGTTTAGGTTTTTAGCTTCTTGTATTGTAGTTACTTTTGAATCTCACTTCTTAGAAAGAGAATGTAAAATCTTGTTTACGAGTTCAAAATCCAGAAAATATTTGCCAAGAGCTCTTAAACCATTGACGACAACCGTGAAACGGGTGTACATGTCAACAATGGTTTCACAAGGCTTCATTCGAAAAAGTTCGTAAGAACGCACGAGAATGTTGATTTTGGACTCTTTCACTCGGCTAGTGCCTTCATGAGTGACCTCAAGAGTTATCCAAATATCAAAAGCCGAATCACACATCGAAACGTGATTAAATTCATTTTTGTCAAGTGCACAAAACAAGGCATTCATAGCCTTTGCGTTTAAAGAAAAATACTTCTTCTCCAAATCCGACCATTCGTTCATCGGTTTAGAGGGAAGTTGAAAACCGTTTTCAATAATATTCCATAAATCCAAATTCATAGAAATCAAGAAAACTCTCATTCGAGTTTTCCAATAAGTGTAGTCCAATCCGCTAAACAACGGTGGACGAACAACCGAAAAATCCTTTTTAAAGCCATGAAGAGCCATTTCTCTCGGGTGTAAATCTGAAATGAGAAATACCGGGCTCTGATACCAATTGTTATGATCAAAAGCACTAGGGGTGAGTTAGTGCAGCGGACAACTTTCAACATTTAAAACTGCGTTCGTACGACAAAGGTGATTTCAGTAAAAAAGTTGATTCGTAAATTACTTTAACTTGTGATTAGGCAAGAAGCAGTTAAAATAAATATGTTAAGGCAGTTTGCAGTTGTGATGGAAATCAGAATGTAAGCGCAAACTGAAATACGATGTTCGTACGAGAAAAGCGATTTACGTCTAAATACGATTCGAAAAATACTGAGCTTGGAAACGTAATCGTAAAAGCGCAGAAGGTAGTAAGCTATGAAGGAGGTTTGCAGTAAGGATAATCAGCTCAAGGTAAATGCAAACCGAGAGAGAAGATGGGAGTTTCTGATGGTTGGTCAATCGTGACTACACATCCACTCCATGCCGATTCCTCTTCCGTCGAGGCCACCCAAGCATCCACTAACGATCTTCCTTTACTAGGCGAAGATCAACCTCCTTCTTACACCCCCCTTCTCCTTTTACTGGGTTTAGGAGACAACCCTTACAAGCACTCACTCTCCTCTCATAAACAGAATTCTAACACTTAAGCTAGAGGAGGGAAATTCTAGATATTACAGTAGTGTTTTCTCTATTTTAATCTCTATGTGCTTATGTTTTTTACCCGGGGATTGGAGGGGTATTTATAGGCTCCAAATCAGTTTGAATTTGGAGCTCAAAACTATCATCTCCCGGAATTCCGGGGTCTAGCGGTTGCACCGCCTGACATAGCTCGAAGGCTGAGCCTATGGAAGGTGCCACCGCTTGTTAGGGGCGGTTGCACCGCCTGGCAGAGCTCGAAGGCTGAGCCTCTGGGCGCATCGTCCTCTCCTACGAACTATTGCCCAATCGGTCAGTTGACTCCGCAACTCCGATATCCTTGGCACAATACTCGCTCTTCTTGGCCCAATGCTTGAGTCCACGGCCCGAAGCCTTCTGTCGATACGTCGACCGATCCACCGGCCCGACGTCCAATCTTCTGACATGTTTCTCCGGCACAACATGATTTTTTCTGTTTTAATTGTCTTATCATGATCGAAGCATCCTGCGTTACTTAAAACACAGATAAAAATATAAACATATATCAAGTGGTTTCATCATCAAAATACGAGATTCAACAATCTCAATGTAAAATTTTGAAATATAAAGATCGCGAAACTAAAGAAGCCTAACTATAAAGAGATAATATATAATTAGCTAATATTGTTTAAATCTAAATCTTGTCGGTGCACTGACTAAAAGCATAGAGAAAGAAATAATATTAAAAATAGAATGACAATCATTTTGGAGAAATATAGAAAGTAGAATTCTGGAAAACAATAATATTAAAAACAGAGTGACAATCATTCATATAGAAAGTAGAACTATGGTACTTTCCACTTAAGCTTAAAATTAATAGTAATTAAGAAATCATTTAAGATTGTTGCCTCAGACTTTCTTTAATAGAGAGGATATACAATGATTTAAATATTTAGTTAAGGAAATATATAAAGAAAGTTACGAGTTATGAAAATTAATGATCATAATAGAAGGTTAAATGGATAACAATAAATCGTTTGGTTGGCTAAATAATACAAGAGTGAACGCTAATGCAAATATAAAGTAGGGACAAAACTCTCAATCCGTCATTGTGATAATGACCATTGCAAGAAAAAACGATAAAATGCAATTTTCAGACATCTATGGCAAGGGCTCCGTGATATAGTGAGTGATATGATAAAGCTCATATGGTAACTATTATACTTTGTATGATATCAATTTTGTGTATGATTGAAAGAAGGTAGCTTCACATTGCATAGTTCATATGGTAACTATTATACTAAGTATAAATATGTTAATACACTTTAGCCTCCTATATAATATAAGCACCGAGTAACTATTTTCAATATTTTTTTATGTTTTAAATTTTATTTTAAATTTTTTTTAGTTTTGTTGAATTATTAGTATTATTTTTATGGAAACTAAGAAAATTTATTATTATTGTTATGGTTGTTGTTGTTGTTGTTATTATAATTATTAAGGTGAATTCTCGAAAAAAAAGTTTATCTTTAAAAAAATAACACAGATCATCATCATTATCATCATCATCATCATCATCTTCTTCTTCTTCTTCTTCTTCTTCTTAAGAACATAAAAAAATTTAATAGTTGCATCATCTTCTTTTAAGGCTTACCATTTTTCCTTTAAAAAAAAAATTACCCCTGGCCTTTAATAGTAAGGACTGTCTTTATGGAATGCTTGATTCCAAGCCAATTATCAAATTCATATCCCTAAAACTTTTCTACTTTCACTATTTTCCTATCCCACTGAACCTGAACTGGTCCACCGGCAAATAATTCATTGCATTCTTGTAGAATCACCCTATGCTTGCTATTTACTGTTCATTCCCATGGTATCATCATGTACGCAAACTGTAATATATATATATATATAAGGTTATGAAAGGAATTTTCCGATGGTATAATTGATTCTGTATATTTTGCTTCTTTTCTCAAAGATTTCAAGCAAAAGTATACTGTACATTTAATTAATTTAATTTCCTATATATATAATATAATATAATATTATATATAGTAGTAAATATTATCAAATTCCACGAATATGGACGCAATGTGACAGCGACTCCCTCATGATCTTCTTTCCTCCTCTTGAAACGAAGCCTACGACACGCTCGCTACATTTCTCTCTCACTCTAATGGCGAAACCACAGAAGCCGTCATCCTCTCGTTCGCACTCGCGGTCGTCCTCCTTCAACTTCCTCCGGATGGAAGAGCTGGAGAAAATCTTCGCTCGCTTCGATGTAGATGGCGATGGCAGGATCTCCACCGCCGACCTGTCCGGCTTCATCCGTGCCCTCGGATCAGACGCCTCACCCGACGAGATCCGCGACATGATCGGCGAGATGGATGCCGACCGCGATGGCTTCGTCGATCTCCAAGAGTTCGCTGCAGTCTGCCATGGCGGCGGCGGTGGTGTCACAGAGGAGGAGCTCAAGGATGCGTTCTCGGTGTACGATCTGAACAACGATGGGCGGATCACGGTGAAGGAGCTCCACCAGGTGTTGAACGGCTTAGGGGAGAAGTGCACCATGAAGGAGTGCATACAGATGATCGGAGCCGTCGACTCGGACGGCGATGGATGCGTCAGCTTCGAGGAGTTCAAAATGATGATGACCGGCAGTGCTCAGACAACGCGACTGCAAGCCAAGAAATAAGGGTACAACAAATGTGATTAATTTTCACGAATGTTTTCGATGTTTATTATGATAAATTATTAGCTAGCTTTTTTAATCTATCTATCTATCTATCTATCTATCTATCTATCTATCGTCTCCAATATTCCTCTCTCTCTCTCTCTCTCTCTCTCTCTCTCTCTATTCCACGAAACTTGAAATTATCACCACACTTTATATTATAATATATATAAATAGCCTAGCCCTTGATGGATACAAATGCCTTGTAAGAAATAAATATTAAAAATAAATATCAATAATATAATATGCTGGTCAAATATCATATATATAATCGGTCACAATGTTGTGGCTCAAAAGTCAAAAGGGACTCGACTCGAAGATATAACCAATGACTGCAATCTCAATCATTGTTTGGTCGAGATTCCAATACGTGGAAACGAAAGAAGATACGAGGAGAGTACGAGAAAAGATTACAAACATGACATAGAGATTGATAGAAGATTGATTTATTAAACAAGTCTAAAAAGAAAAAAGAACAATGGATAGAGAAATTAAAAACAAAAAAAAAACTCAAAACGAAAATCAAAGAAAAAAAAAAAGAGAATAAAGTTTTGTTTATAATTTACCAAGTACTTGATGATATAATAATAATCATCATCAAAAGATGTTTTTAGAAACACTTCGATGCTTTCATTCTAAATTTGAAACAAATTCCTCCTCTGTTTCGATCATTTCACGAGGAAAGTCGATGAAGCAAGCACATAATTGTTGAATGGGTCAATAACATGAGATCTCTCTCTCCCTCTATAAGGGCTGATGAGTTTCAACTGATGTTACAATATAAGATCGAAGGATGTCGTTGAATGATGAGATCTGTGATCATCGTCGAAGAACGTCCATCAACCGTTGAAGAAACGATCGACTCAGCATAAGTATCCAGGAGACGTGTGCTGACGCGAATCCCCTTCTTACGTCCTGTCCCCACAAGACGATAAGGAGAGACCGCCAAAACCGCTACAGAAGCCATGACGAGTAGTATCATTATTGCTGCAGCTCATGTTTCAACCGCTGCTCATCTTCGATCCACCATCAGACCGTTTTCTTGTCCCTTCCTCTTGTCGGTACCATCCGCTCTCCGCTCTCCGCTCTCCGCTCTCGATCTCACGTAACCTGCACAAATAGCTCAATGCTTGGACTTACCAAAGACGCGTGGTAAAGGTCCTGCAACTTCCAGACACGTGTTGGTGATGGAGCGCAGCAGGTCGGTCACGCTACGCGCTGACAAGCCTGACACACTTCCCGTAGACATCACATCACTCTGCTGCCGCTGCTGCAGCATTCACTGCTTTCTCTTTCTTTGCTGTGACCATGATGGAGACCACTCCAGAGCCTATGAGACAACCACATCGGAAAATGATACGGCTTCCTCGGCATCCAAAGATGTTGCACTGCATCCATCAAATCGTACGGGGAGGATGATGACAACGTCCGTTGCGTAGGACACAACATTTGGAATCCAGGTTTTCATTTTATATATGTACCACGATCATCTATTATTTATTACTCATCATCCGACGGCTATTAGGCCGCGTCGGATCCAGAAGCCGAGTCCGAGACCGAGTCGAACGAGTCATGAGAGGACGAGACGTCTCCGCCGCCCCCGCCGCCGCCACGGATGTCCTCGATCATCTTCAACACGTTGCTCATCTTTGGTCGCTGGTCAGGGACGATCGCGCTGCAGCTCATGGCGATCTGGAGCATTGCCACCATATCCTCCTCGATCCCCTTGTACCGCATCAGCTCCAGGTCGAACACCTCCGCCGTCCACTCTTCGCGCACCACCGACTGCACCCACCGCGGTAGGTCGACCGCCGACGCCCCGCCGTTCGCAGCCGGCTTCCCTGTCAGCAGCTCCAGCAGCACCACCCCGAAGGCGTACACGTCCGCCCGCTGCGACGCCCAGGGTCGTCGCCCGTCGACAGGTGCCTCGGGTGACCGGTAACAGTTGGCCCTCCCGGCCGCCGCGGCGCCCGTTCCCAGGAGGGCCAGCCCGGCGTCGGCGAGCAGTGCATTGCCCTCCTTGTCGAGAAGGATGTTGGTGGACTTGATGTTGCCGTGCGTCAGCTTCGGCGAGCGGCTCGCCTGGTGGATGAACGCCAATCCCCTCGCCGCCCCAGACGCGATCCGCATTCTCGTCGTCCAGTCCAGTGGCGTCCTCCCCGGCCCTCGGTTCCCTAAAAAGAACGATCTTTTAACGCATCGTCGAAGAAAACCAGATTTTTAAGACAACGCACGGAGGTTATAGACCATGGAGGAGGAAGAAGAGGCTGCCATTGGGCATGTAGTCGTATACGAGAAGCTTCTCGTCGCGGGCGTAGTAGTATGCTTTGAGTGAGACAAGGTTGGGGTGCCGCAAGCGCCCGAGTGTCTCCATCTGGCTCTCGAACTCGCGCTTGCCCCCGAGGTGGACCTCGCGGAGGCGATTGACGGCGACCACGGTGCCGTCATCGAGCACCGCCCTGTAGGCCGTCCCATAACCGCCCTTCCCCAGCATCTCCGCCGAGGCCCGGAGGAGGTCCTCCAGTTCGAACCGCTTCGTTCCTTCGAAGAACACCATCTTTCCCCTCTCGAATCCGCCCCCGGCGGTGGCGCCCGCTGCGCTGCCCTGGACGGCGTAGGGCCCGGAGGAATAGACTATCTTTTCCCCCTCGTGGAGGCGGGATGGGCTCCTTCCGGCGAACTTGCGCCAGAAGCAGCAGAAGAGGAGGCCGGAGACGAGGACGAGCACGGCCGAGTCGCCTACGACGATGGTCGCCACGGCCACCCTGTTCATACCTCGGCGACCAGCGTCGGCGGCGGCATGATGAGGAGGAGCGACCTCGGGCTTGGCGGACGGGGAGGAGGCTACGACCGTGGCGGCTGAGGGGACGGGGGTCGCTGCGGTCGCCGAGGGGTGGCTGGGATTGCTGACCACGTCGCGGCAGGTGGAAAGGGGCCCGCCACAGAGGGCTGGGTTCCCGGCTAATGCGGCGGCGGGGAAGGCAGCGAGCGATGGCGGCACGGCTCCGGAGAGCAGATTCGACGACAGGTTGAGGTCTTGGAGGCGGGGTAGCACGAGACCGGAGATGGGACCGGACAGCCGGTTTGAGTCGAGCCGGAGGGTGAGCAGGCGGGACAACCGGTTCAGCGAGGCCGGTACCGAGCCGGTGAGGTTGTTGGAGCCGAGGTCGAGTCGGTAGAGGCGAGTGAGCGAGGCGACGGACGGGGGGATGGGTCCGGAGAGCTCGTTGTGGGCGAGGAAAAGAAGCTTGAGAGCGGAGAGCGGCGAGAGGTCGGGGATGGGCCCAGAGAGGCGGTTCGACTTAAGGCTGAGAACCCGGAGCTGGTCGAGACGGGCGAGGGCCGGGAGGCCGGCAGGGCCGGGGAGGTCGAGGTCTTCAAGGACAAGCCGAGTGATCCGGCCCCCGGCACAGGTTACCCCGTGCCAGGACACGCACGGCGAGGGGTCGGACCGGTTCCAACTCGCCAGCCTCCCGCCCGAGTCGCATGCGGCCTTGAACTCCAGCAGAGCACTGAGGTCCCCGTCCAAAGTAGCAGTAGTAGAAGAAGACACCACCGAAGAAAAGTTACAGTACACAAGCAGTAGCAATAGCAGCAGCAGAGTGACTGGAGTTAAACGCGGGGAAGAACGCAGCCCATTCTCCTCCATTTCCTTCTTCTTAGAGGAGGACGGGGAAGGGGAAGGGGAAGGGGAAGACTGAGGAAGACAGAGAGCTGAGAAAAGCCAAGGTTTTAGTTAAATACAGGCAATGCTTCTTTTGTGCCGAGGACTAGGGAGTGTCTCTCTAAGCTTTCACGTCACGTTTTTGCGTTTCCTTTGTTTTGAACGGGGGAGATGAGGCAAGGGGACCTACGGTACTTTGGGAGGTGTGCTTTTGTAGTCATAGAGTGAAGTCGTTGCCTCGGTCATGTTTATTTACTTCCTCCGCCTTATAACTTTATGGTCAAAAGAATCGTGGATAATGAAAGAAATGGGATTAAAGAAATGGAAGAGGGATAGGGATTTGTTCCTCCCAACACTATCGCAACAGTGTTGCGTGCCAAGAGAGAGGCTCGCTCTCTCTCTCTCTCTCTCTCTCTCTCCCAACACTATCGCAACAGTAGTGCCAAGAGAGAGGCTCGCTCTCTCTCTCTCTCTCTCTCTGCGCAGCTGGCTTGGAGGCTTGTGCTCCTCCTAAGATCTGTTGACTTGCAGCTTGAAGAGTATTAAGCTGCTGGATCAGTGATTTTGATGTATTGCTGCACGTGACAGGGCAATCCATTTCCCTAAAGAAACAACAACCAAGGCCATCAAATTGTTCCCGTTGCAGCAAAGGAACAGGTGAAAAGTATGCAAGTTGGTGTACTCGAAAGAAACAGTAGTTGACTCTTTAGGATTCTACCAAAAAGTCAATGCATACATATGCTGATCATTTCACAATTTACTTTTGTCAAGATCTAAGAGAACAGCAATGCATTTTAGAGAGAGCAACTTGAGTTCCCACCCTGGTCTCTTAACATAGAGATAGTTCCTTGCCTAATGTAGAACTACTTACGAGGTCGCCTACGCCTCCTGATGGTGGTCAATTAGCTTCAGATCATCCTCCTGTTGGTGGTGCCAAATATTTAACCCAATTAATTCTCTAGGTTGGAATTTACCCAAAGAAGATTACCCAACATTAAAACTTATTTGATAATTATTCTTGTTCATGTGGAACCCATATGAACAAATTCATATATCCAAATCTAATTACCAAACGTATTGCATTCCAAGTAAAACATCCCTACTGCAAGTGGCTTGCAGACAATCAAATTATTTTCCAGCAAAATGATAGCAATCGACTTATCCCTCAAAATGAATTGATAGAGTCTAATCAATTTCCCAGGACGCTAATTGACTGACACCCAATCAACATTGGCACGGTCGCAAACTGGTTGATTAGGAGACTTTAGGGCATAAAGCCATGACATGACAATCATTATAAATGTGTAGGCATTGCACTAAGGTTGTCAGAGAAAAAAAAATTTACGGAGCACTTTCCATTTACTAGCTTGTATTACTACAATTTATCAGCGAGAAAAGAACAAGCACATCTATACAAATTTCCATTGGCAGACTCAGACGCAGGTTCACCAACACAATCCTTTCTCTGCGTTACATGATCAAGAATGTGATGGGCAAAAAATTTACTACATAAGCCCAAGTATGGCTATAACTACAAAGAGAATTTACAATGACAATGCAAATTCTAGATTTAAGGCAAGAGGCTTTTTGTTAAGCTGGTGCGGTGAAGCCTACATTAGAGAAGGCAAGGAAGCAATCTGTACCTGGCCTTTAGGTCACTGAAATGAGCTCCAAATGAGAATGAAAAAAAGCATAGGTAGTATTCCTCATCTTTCACTACCTGCAAATCTACAGAATGAAGCAAAATTAGGCAAAGCAAATAAGAAATTTTTTCTATGCCACATTGAACCCATAAGGTAGCAACTAGCATAAAAACAGTTCATTTTAGCTTACATATTGAACTTGTGATCAGTTATTGTGACAAATGACTATCATGTTGTCATTGAATTGCCTATCCTTTGCATTTTTGTTCCACTTCCTTGCCTCATGATAACACTTTGACTTGCCTAGACCATTCACCTGAAAATATCCTCTAAGCAAGTTTTAAAGAATTTGTAGGCTCTTAGCCATATGAACCTCATGTTGACTATCCAAAATCTAGAGATCCTATCTCAACTTCATTAACCTTCTCATGCACCTGATGAGACCAATGTGTTTAAACACTTGGTCTTAGTAATAAAAGAGATTATGTGATTGGTTTATAGAACTAGCCATAACAACAAAGCTGGAGAAAATTCTGACAACAGGCTAGAAGCCATACAATGATGTGGATAAGGTGAGGCATGGCAAAATTTAAGCACACAAAAGTTTGGGCCGAATATCATTGATTTATACTCTGCTCCATTTTCATTCAAGTGGGCTCCGTTGTGTCACAGACTTAGCTAGAATTGCCTAAGTCGTGAGGCACCCTTGTGGCCAAGACGCGAACTTAGCTTGCGTTGCCAAAGTCGCGAAGCACCCATGCACCGACTTCTCGAACTCAGCCAATTTGCAACCTCTCGCGAAGAGGGTAACTTTACAAGCAATTCAGCGAGCACCTTGCGTGCATGAGAGAAAACAGATAAAGGAGGAAAACAATGATTTAGAAGGTTGAACGAACAGCAGCAAGTCTACAAATAGCTGCTCACCGGGTGCCGGACACGAAGGCAAGTTCCCGTCAAGAAAACGTGCGAACTTGTGAAGATTGTTCAACGCCCGACAATATACCGAAGCCCCATCCAGCCTTGTGCCACCCGGGGGGTTTCAGGGTGCTGAGATGGCTGACATTTCGCGCGCTGCAACAGGCTACAGAAAACAACCCCCGACACGCGAAAATAGAGCCATTTTGGGGCTTTTTGGCCCAGCGCGGTGAGCGATCGCACTGTGCACTGCAACCTGTTCGAACAGGTATTTTTACAAGCAAAAACACACAAAACCAAGGCAAAACAGGCTGCAATGTCTCTGTTCAAGCATGCAAAAGCGACAAACGGTTCGTTGAACGAAGTTGTTGCGAGAGCGCAACGACCGTTCGTGACATTCTCCCTCACTTAAACTGTCGACACCCTCGTCGACGCTTGTTGGTAGTTGTTGATGATTGTTTCTTCATGTCGCAGGGCATCTTCGGGCTCCCAACCGGTTTCAGTTCGGGGAAGCTTTCGCCACTTCTCCAAGTACTCGATCTGCTCAACTCCATTGGGTAACTTTATCTTGCGATCCGCCAGAATGGTTTCAACTAGCTTCTCGTAGGAGGCTCTAGTGGGGGGTAACCGAGTTGGAACACTTCGGGAAGCATCTTGCGGATCTGAGTGGTAGGCTTTCAAGTTGTTGGCATGAAAAACATTTTGAATTTTAAGCCACACCGACAGCTGCAACCTGTAGGAGACGTTGCCCACCCTACTAATAATTGGGAAGGGCCCTTCATACTTACGCACCAATCCTAAAGAATTGGAGTGATGCTGGTTGGAGCTTCACCAACACCAAATCGCCGACGTTGAACTCTTGCGGTCGCCTTCCCAAGTCGGCCCACTTCTTCATCTTTTTGACCGCCTTCTCCAAGTAAGCCCGCGCAATATCTGCATTTCGATGTCATTCTTTGGCAAAGTGATATGCTGACGAACTACTCCCAGTGTATCCGATAGCCAGGGTGTGAGGAGTCGATGATTGTTGTCCTGTAATGATCTCGAAGGGGCTCTTGTTGGACGTAGAGCTCCGCTGCAAATTGTAGGAGAATTGAGTTATGTCCAACAGCTTCACCCAATCTCGTTGGTTGGCACTCACGTAGTGCCGAAGATATTGCTCCAGGAGCGAGTTTATCCTTTTGGTTTGGCCATCTGTCTAAAGATGGAGGCTTATGGAGAAGTATAACTTAGACCCCAACAATTTGAATAGCTCGGTCCAGAATCGTCCCAGGAACCGAGCGTCTCGATCACTAATAATATTATGCGGGACTCCCCAATACTTCACCACATTCTTCATCATCAGCTTGGTCGCCTCCTTTGCTGAACAGTGTAGGGGTGCAGCAATGAAAGTTACAAACTTTGAAAATCGATCGACCACTACGAGTATCGATCTCAGTCCCCCTACTGTCGACAAGCTTGATATGAAATCCAAGGAAATGCTCTCCCACGACCTTTCTGGTACGGGCAACGACTCCAAAAACCCCACCGGCTTCCGCTGCTCCACCTTATCTTGTTGGCAAGTGAGGCACGTTCGAGCATACTCCTCCACATCAATCCCCATCTTCGGCCAATAGAAAGCCCTCTCCACTAGAGCCAAGGTTCTATGAATGCCCGGATGTCTAGCCCAAAGGGAATCGTGGCACTCTCTTAAGAGTTTACGCCTCAAATTGTCCACTCGAGGAAAATAAACCCTATTCCCTTTTGTGAAAACGAGTCCCTCCTGGACCCAAAATCGTTGTGCCTTACCTTCTTTGATGAGTTGCATCAGGGTTACTGCCTGGGTATCACTATACAGTTCATCCCTAATCCTGGAAAGAAAGTTAGAGTGCAATTGACTTGCTTGGCCTCTACCCTCCAACTGTATGGCGTTCACTCGCTCCACCTTCCGGCTCAATGCATCGGCCACGACATTTGCTTTTCCGAGCTTGTACTTCATTGTCATATCAAACTCAGCTAGGAAGTCCTGCAATTGTGCTCGCTTTGGGGAGAGTTTCTTCTTAGTTTGAAAATAGCTCAAAGCGATGTTGTCTATCCTCAACACAAATCGCGATCCAAGAAGGTAGTGCCGCCAAACTCGTAGACAGTGGACCACCGCTGTCATCTCCTCGTGCACCGGATACCGTCGCTCAGTCTCATTGAGCTTGCGGCTCTCGTAGACCACTGGATGACCCTCCTGCATGAGTACTCAACCAATAGCGAAGTTTGAAGCATCTGTATGGATTTCGAAGGACTCCCCATAGTCCGGCAATTTGAGCACCGATTCTTCCAACACAGCAGCCTTCAGATCTAGGAATGCAGCTTCACATTTGTCAGACCACCTCCAAGGCTGCTCCTTCAGTAACTCCGTCAATGGAGTTACAAGCTTCGAATACCCCGCTATGAAGTGTCGATAGTAGTTGACGAAACCAAGGAAAAATCTCAAACTCTGGCACCTTCTTTGGGGTTCGTCATTCCGCAACTACTTGCACCTTTGATTGGTCCATCCGAATGGAGCCATCACTGATTCGATGCCCCAAAAACAAGATCTTCGTTTGAGCAAAGTAGCACTTCTCCCTCTTCATCAACAAAGTGTTCTCCCTGAGAACCTTAAAAATTATCCGAAGGTGTTCGATATGCTCCTTGAGCATTTGGCTGTAGACGACAATATCGTCCAAGTAGACGACCACGAACTTATCCAAATACTTTTTGAATAGTTGGTTAATAAGAGTACAGTACGTGGCTGGAGCGTTGGTACGCGAAAGGCATCACCAAGAACTCAAACGCTCCATACCTGATCACGTAGGTAGTCTTCGCTTCGTCGCCTTCAGCAATGCGCACCTGCCAGTACCCCAACTGGAGGTCAAGTTTAGAGAAATACTTGGCTTTGCCCAATTGGTCGAACAAGTCCACGATGAGCGGGATAGGATACTTGTTCTTCACCGTCACTTTGTTGAGGGCTCGATAATCGTCGCATAGTCGGAGGCTCTCATCTTGTTTCTTTTGGAAGAGAACTGGAGCTCCGAATGGTGCTTTAGAACTGTGGATGAGACCACCGCTTAGCAGTTCACCTAACTGCTTTCTAAGCTCTTCCAACTCTAGAGGGAGCATGCGGTAGGGTGGTCTCGCTGGAGGCTTCACTCCTGGCTCCAGCTCGATGTGATAATTCATGCCTCTGCGTGACGGTAGAGTCTTCGGCAACTCAAGTGGCATAACATCTGTGAACTCCTTCAGGACATTCGCCACCACAACAGGTTCATGAATGACCTTCTCGTCGAGTGGCTCTAGCTTCATAGCAGACACGAATGTTAATCCGCCTTTTCGTACCCCTTTCTTCAATTGTATTGCCGATATCTGTTAGGGTTCCCTGGTTCCTCTCTGAGAGACGGGAACCACACTGGGGTCATCACCTCCCATCATACATAAGGAGTTTAGGAACGACATTAGCACCAACTTCGCCGCGTGCATGAATTCCATTCCAAGAATCACTTATAAATCGTCCAGTGGCACCGCCATCATGTTTGTGCTCCCGCTCCATGTTCCGATCTTGATAGGAACTCCCTTTGCCAATCCGGAGATTCGCTTGGCCTCTGAGTTCACCGCCTTCATTCGACTTGGGTTCTTCTTTAATATCAACCGAAGTCGCTTTGCTTCTCGATCAGCAATAAAGTTGTGGGTAGCTCCGGTGTCCACCATTGTACGGGTTGTTTGGCCATTGAGCTTAATGTCCACGAACATCAGCTCGCTACTCCCTGCTTTCAATGGCTTTGCCTTTATGTTCTCCCCCACTTAACCCCGTAATGCATTTAACAAACGTATTGCTCTCATTCGGGGACCCTGCAACTCCTCATCGTCGCTGCTAGATTCTGAACTACTTGAACTAAGGGCGACGACTTTGCCCTTATTTGATTTGGGGGGATGGATAGAAGCTGTTAAAGCATTGAGTGCCTATTTCTGTGGGCACTCCCCCACCATGTGCGGCCCTCCGCACAAAAAGCATCCGCCAGGTTTCGAGGCCTTGCCTTTTGAGCTTGGCCCTTTGTGGGAACTCTTCTTCCTATGTTTGCCTCCGGGCTCCTTCCCTCGAGAATATTTTGGAGGGCGATTTCCTGAAGATTGTTTCCTTTTTCTCAGGTCCTCAGAGGAAACAAAGTCGGTGAGCCTTTCTATGGCAGCAATTGCTCAGATCACATCGGTGACATTCCTTCGATGCAGTTCTTGTTGAGCCTATGGCTTCAAACTATCGAGGAAGCTGAATAGCTTATCTTTCTCGAGCATGTCCTATATGTCCAGCATTAGCGCAGAAAATTGCTTCACGTAGTCTCGGATGGAAGTACTTTGGCGGAGTTGTCTCAACTTCCTCCCTGCGACGAACTCTGTGTTCTCAAGTAAAAACTGAGTTCTTAACTCTCGCTTTAAGTCCTCCCATGTGTCCACCCAACACCACTTTGTTGGATCTCCACTCAACCGGTTCGCCACCAAAGTTTTGCATCCTCATTCAAATACATGGTTGCTATCGAAACTTTGGTTTCTTCATAATCAAGCCTCGTAGCTTGAAAGTATTATTCCGTGTCGAACAGGAAATTCTTGAGCTCTTTAACATCTCAAGCACCTCCATAACAATGCGGCTCGGTTGCCCTCAAGTTCTATGGCGACGCAACGCGAGTGTTGCTTCCTTCCGCATTCAGTGCCCTTGTGAGCATGGTCACCCCGGAAGTGAGTTCTGCCACAACTTCCTGCATATGTTGCACGGAGTCTTTGGTGTCGTCCGACAGTCGATCGACTAGGGCCTCGACCTTGTCAATTCGGGATTCAGCTTCTTCTTGCGAGCTCTCTACCCCAAGAAGCCTTCGCTGGCCTTGGTAGAGTTCCTCTAAGCTCACTTCAAGAACATCCAAACGGGTTATCGCCGTTGTGAGTCTCTCCTTATAGCTCTTTTTCCCGGTTGGCACTCCAGATTGCGCCTCCTCTCGCGGAGAGTAGCCAATTTCTCGCTCATCATGTTCGCTGCCACGATCCTCCAAAGCGACTCCAACGACATGAGAGCGAGTTTGCACTTGCAGCCCACCTGTGACTGCTTGGTGCAAAGGTCCGGCTTGCCCCACCTTGCTTGATTCAACACGATGCTTTGCCATGACGAACTTACGAAGTTCCTTCGCTGCTTGCTCGAATTGCTTGCCCGCTCTGATACCACAATGTCACGGACTTAGTTGGAATTGCCTAAGTCGTGAGGCACCCTTGCGGCCAAGACACGAACTTAGCTTGCGTTGCCTAACTCGCGAAGCACCCTTGCGCCAACTTCTCAAACTTAGCTGCGATTGCCTAAGTCACGATGCGCCCTTGCGATATGCGTTCGCAAAGGTCAACCAATTTGCAACCTCACTCAGGTCCCGAAGGACTTGTAAAAGAGAAAGTTGATTAGTTCGAAGAACAAGCGACGGACAAGTCCCGACGTCTCGCGAAGAGGGAAGTTTTACAAGCAATTCAGCGAGCACCTTGCGTGCATGAGAGAAAACAGAGAAAGAAGGAAAACAAGGACTTTAGAAGGTTTGATGAACAGCTGCAAGTCCACAAACAGCTGCTCACCGGGTGCCAGGCGCAAAGGCAAGTTCCCGTCAAGAAAACGTGCGAACTTGTGAAGATTATTCAACGCCCAACAATATACCGAAGCCCCATCCAGCCCTGTGCCACCCGGGGGGTTCCAAGGTGCTGAGATGACTGACATTTCACGCGCTGCAGTAGGCTGCAAAAAACAGCCTGCAGCACATGAAAACAGAGCCATTTTGGGGCTTTTGGGCCCGGTGCGGTGAGCGATCGCACTGTGCACTGCAACCTATTCGAACATATATTTTTACAAATAAAAACATACAAAACCAAGGCAAAACAAGCTGTCATGTCTCTGTTCAAGCATACAAAAGTGACAAACGATTCGTTGAACGAAGTTGTTGCGAGTGCGCGATGACCGTTCGTGACAGTTGCCTACCCCAAGTGCTTTCAAGAATGTGAATGACCAACAACAATGAATTGATTTCTGAATGACCAACAAGAGTGACCAAAAACACTAGCAGGCAGACGCATGAAATGCATGAACAAGCAAGATTCTTACTACGTCTGGTTGTATACCACAGGAGGATAAAGGAAAAAAATCAATGGGGAGACTTCCATGAGCAGAATCTCTAACAAAAGCATCTATAATAAATGTTATTATAGCTGTCATGAGTTCTCACAGAACTATGATATGTAACCAAAAGTATGTCTTGTTCTAAAATTAAACCAAAAGCCTGGAGAAGCCAAAAGATCTTTCCACGTGTACTATGTTTTCTGATCATTTGAGTTCCTTACTCCTATTAGTTGATGAAATATATTAAAGTGTCCAATGAATTTAATGTATTTTGCTAACCTAACATTCCCATCATCTGATATCTGGTTCCAACACCAATTTTGAGCGGATTGAATTGATTGTAATAAGTATGGACTTCCTATATGCTTTGATTTCAAACATCAAGATAGCTAATGAAATAACATGACAATGTATCATGGTATCCATATTTACCTGTACACTAGTGTTACAAAGAAGTTGGGAACTGCTTTGGTAATGGCTGGTCCAAGTACTACTCTTGAATTACCCTGGTCCCCTGCTTGAAGGTCATGCATACAAATCACTTTGAACCATTTGTTGGTTCTGATGCTGAGAATGTTGCTGCTCCTGCTGATGATGAGGCTGCTGTTGCTGCTGATGCTGCCACTGTCCCCCGCTTTTATGCCCATGCTCAGACACGCCAGCTGACAATTGCTGTGGTGGTACCAGGCCCTGGCCAGATGAGGGCACTAAAGCTTCACTTCCCACTAAATTTTCCTGTGGTGAGCTAGCCACATGAGCTATCGTTGTTGGTGCATTCTTATCATATAATGGCTCTGGATTCCACAGGGTGGAAGATGAAACCGCAGAAGCAGAAGTGCCTGAATCAGTACACTGAGGAATTGATGCACTCGGAACTATCTGATTGGTTTGGCTCTGATCAGTTGATGATTGCATCCTACCACTGGGATTTATCTGCTGGCTTTGCTGCAGCGCTGTTCTTTGAATGCTTTGATGAGACTGATTCAGATAATGCTGCTGTGGTTGCTGATGTTGTTTAGGCAAAGGCATCGAAGATGGAATTGAGGCTTGCTGAGAAGCTAAGATGTTATGGCTGGGAGAACTCGGAGCTGAGCCTTGATTGCAGGTATCAGACATTGGCGACGAATGCTTTGTTGATTGTGGCAGTGGATGAGTGTAGATATTTGTTTGGCTTCCAGATTGATGCCAACTTGGGTTCAGACATGAGCTACCAGGAAAAACACCTTGGCCCTGATGCATCAGATGTTTATCAGAAACTCTGTTCTTAGAAGCTGTTGAAAAGCCACTAATTTGGGAGGCATCTGCTGATATGTTATGATGATTTAATATGTTCCCTCTGCCCAAATCTTTCATAAGTTTGGCCTGCTGCTGTGTATGTTGTCTTTGCTGCTGTTGTTGCCTTGGCTGATGTTGTTGAACCTGCCGTTGTCTTTGCTTCATAATCTGATTTGAAATTCCAGATGGTGGGTTCCTCAACAAATTTTGCTGCTTATGTTGACCTTGTGAAGAAGATACTGGAGTCACAGGAGAACATGACTGGGATTGCGGTTGCATCTGTGAATTATTTTGAACTGGTGTCACTGCATTTGGTCCATTGATATGCTGGGATTGAGGCGTTATCCTATGTTGCAGTTGTCTCTCTTTAGCAACTCGCATGGCATATGCCTGCTGCTGTGGACTGGAGTGGCTTGTGCTTTGGATGTGATGGTGAGGGTTTCCAAGCAGTTGTTGTTGTTGCACCATTTGATGTGACTGTTGGTGTTGTTGAATCGAAAATGTTGGTACAGATGCAGGAAGCGTCACATTAGAAAAGGAGGCACTCATTCCACTGAAAGGAGAAATAGACTGCCCATTTGCTTGTGAGACTTGCAGCTGAAGTTCTGGCATCATCATCTGCCTATGTTCCTCCGCAATTTGACCAGGCTACACAAAAAAATAGAATTCAGTTGTCAGAAGTCACCACGATGAAAATGATATTCTGTAATATCAAGCATGTTAAAGTTTTAACCACAAGTTGTCTTATCACCGCCTTTTGAAATGTTCAATTTCATCGCTATTATCTTGAGGATTAACATGATGATTGTACATTTTTTGCCTATTTATAATTGTTATACATTATTCCAAATTAGATCAAGGTTTCAAGCTAAAAGGTATGGGATGAATTTGGTCCAATGATGATACTTTTCACATTGATTATGTAAAAGCTTGTCTTAAAAATTTTGATTACCAGACTCGTACCAGTCCCTAGGCAGACTGGTAGCATTGGCATGGCAACACAGTATATCATCATCAGCACCCCAAGGGGGGAGGAAGAGGAGAGAAGGCAAAAGAGAAGTGGAGAACCGGACTAAGAGGAGATAAAAGGGAGGAAGAAGCGGAGGTACAGGAGAGGAGAAGATGTACCGAGCTGACAGGCAGGTGGCGATGGCAGCGACAAGCAACATGTGGCACCAAGAAACTGGGTGTGTGTGTGTGTGTGTGTGTGTGTGTGAGTGAGAGAGAGAGAGAGAGAGAGGGAGAGAGAGAGAGAGAGAGAGAGAGAACATAAAAAGACAATGACAACTATCAAAACAAACAAAAAATTAAGTCCAGTTCTGACATCTCAGGTGCAATTACTGCAGTCCTTACCGGGCCTGAACTGGATTATAACCCAATTAATGCAAGTTACCTAGCAGTAGCCTAGATACTGAACCAGGCTAGTCAAAGAGTCTTTGGTCCTATAAAGACTGCATGTCATGTACCAGTCCAGGCAAAATTTTAAACCACAAATCAAAGTAATATGCAACATCTAAGTCACCCCTTAGACTAATAATTTGCATGAAACAAACCTTATTGCCATATGATGCAAATTCAGAACTTAGTAGCCATAGGTTCTTTATGCCCAAAAGTACATCTATAACCTCATTGTTCTCAGTTATAGGATGTTTGGGCATCACAATCTCACTCAAATCAGTACCCTCACCAATTCACCACAGGAAACCATAATCTTGGATTTTAACATGGGACTAACCTGAGAAAGTTTGATTGTGGGATGTGTCAATCCACATAAAGACCTACAAGAGGTGACACCATCCATGATGATCCAATCAAACACTATTCCAACAAATTTATGAAACAAGTCTTGCCATAGCTCTGCTTCACCCCATGTTATTAGTAAAGTGGCTAAGTGGGTAGGAGAGAAGTCTAGAGAAATTGATAGTACTATATTTAAAATTTGGTATACTGGAAAAGTTAAAAGAAAGAAATGATGTAGAAATCATTATTTGTAATGATCTTAAAAACAATATTGTCGATGTGAAAAGATTTGAAGATAAAATTATAATTCTAAAATTTGTCTTAGGAGAAGAGGTTTTGAACAAGTGTTTATGCCCTCAAGTATCAAAAAGGAATTTTAGGAAAACTTAAATGATATAATTTAATGAATAGCTATGTATGAAAAACTTATAATTGGAGGACATTTGAATAGTCATGTCGAAAAATATATGATGAATTTAAAGAGATACATGGGAGCTTTGGTTATAAAGAGAGAAATAAAGGATGGTGTGATTTTGAATTTTGTCACTTCGTATGATCTCAAGATTATAAATACTCACATCAAAAAGAGAGATAAGCTTTTGATTGCTAATAAGAGTGGTCACAACAGCAGTCAAATAGACTTTTCTTCGCACTAGAAAGCAGCTATTTAAAAAGGCGCTCGGGCGCTCGCCTAGGCGCTCGGGTGAGGCGAGGCCCGAGCGCCTCGCTAAACTTCCAGGCGGTGCGCTTCAAAGAGGCGCCGCCTGGGCGCTTGCCCGAGCCCAGCCGCTAGGCGCTTCGGGCGAGCACCTGGGTTAAACTAGGCGACCGAACCAGGATTTTACGTTTGGTTCGGTCCTAGTTCGATCTCCGGTGGTCAGTTGGTTCAATCAAACCAACTAAAACTGATATCAGCGACAACCCAACCCTAACCCTCACTGCCGCTCCAGATCCCGTTGTTCGTCGCTGCTGCTCCCGCTCCTACTCCCGCCGCCGCTATCGCTGCTCGCCGCTGCCGTTGTCGCCGCTCCCGCTGCCGCTGCCTTTGCCTCCTTATACTCCCGTTGCCGCTGCCTCCTTACACTCCGCTCCCGCTCCCGCTGCCGCTTCCTCTTTTCTTAGTCAGCACCCCCTTACACTTCCTTTTTCTCCTTCTGTTAACAGTATACAGTATACTGTTAATATTGTTAGGTTTATTTGAAATTATTAATTTTCAATACTGTTAATATTTTAAATAATTATATTTATTAATTATATTATATATTTTTATATTTTAGCGCCTCGCTTTGCTCGGGCAAGTGCCTGGGCAAGCGCTTAGCGCCTCGGGCGTTTTTGGACCTTGGCACCTTTTGGCGCCTAGCGCTTTTTAAACCACTGCTAGAAAGTTAGATAAAGTTATATGTAAGAATTATAAAGTTATACCCAGTGCAAGCTTGAGGAATTAACGCACGTTGATGGTATTAGATTTTTGTTGTAGAACATGAAAGAAAAAAGATATTAGAAAAATTTAGACTAGATGATGGAATTTTAAAGATAATATTACAAAATTTTTAAAAATAGGATGGAAAAATATGTAACTTGAAACTTAGATGAGATAATATTAATATTCTTTAGAATACCCAATATAAATATGAGCTTAACAAAAGAGGTTTTTGGTAAAACTAAAGGTAGAGGTATAGCTTTATGAGAGAGTTGATGGTGGTGTAACGAAGTTCAAAAAACAATTATTAATACTAAAAGATCATCCTTTAAATATTGACAAAATTATAAAAAATGAGAAAAAATAAAAGATATAATCTAAAAAAGAGGATAAAAGAGTTGTTAGTATGGCAAGATATAAAACATGATAATTTTTATAACTAAGGATGGAAAAAAAATAGATATTGAATTGTTAAAACTAGAAAAATAAAGTGTAACGATTTAGTTAATATTAGATGCATTAAAGATGATAATCAAAGAATACTTATTAATGATAATGAAATTGAAGAAAGATGGAGAAATTATTTTTATAAATTATTTAATGAATATTCTACAAATGATAGCTTTAGCGATAGATAATAGTTGTAGATTTAATAATCATAGATTTTTTTTCTAAAACTTAGTTACCTAAAATTAATTTGATTTTATGTCTAGAAGATCAATAAAAGAAGTTATTTATTTATTAAATAAAAAGTATGGAGATAAAAAGAAAGATTTGCATACAATTTTTATATGACTTTTATTGATTTATAAAAAGCCTATAATAGAGTTCCTAAAGATTTATCATGATATATTTTAGAAAAGAATGATTTATTGACTAATTATATTAATTTATAATGGATATGTATGATAATATAACTACTAGTGTTAGAACTACATAGAGTTTGTCTAGTGAGTTCCTATTAGACTACATCAAGGATCCCTTACCTTTTTCACATTGATAATAAATATTCCATTCATTTACCGAATACACTCTCCAGTGTATAGTAAGAGTAATGTATTTGTCAATGATATTGTCTCAATCGATCTAATACTAAGCTTGAGTTATGAATGTAATTCTCATAAACTAAAGATTTTAGATTAGGTAGAACAAGAACCGAATACATGAGATGCAATTTTAGTAATATTAGGAATAAACGAAAGGATATAGCTAAATTGGATAGACAAGAAATTTCATTAAATAAAAGTTTTAGATATCTTAGATCAACTATTCAACGAAGTGGAGAGATTGATAAAGATATAATTCATAGATTAAAAAATAATAATTAAAATTTTAAAATAGCCAAAGATGTCAAGAGTCTTGTGTGGTCATCACCTTTGAGGTTAAAAAAAAAAATTGTAACAAGTGGCGTAGGTAGAATTTGAGCTGAAGACCTTGCAATAAACTTTCAAAGTTTTTACTAGCTAAACTAGCAGACACCTTCACACATACTCCGTGACACCAAGCCACTTACCCACAATGTTAAAGTCCTCTAAAAGTTGTCTTATAAAAGAAAGTTTTATAAGACAATCTTTAGAATAGTAGTTCTTTATGGATCTATGATGGGTAGTTAAAACACAACATACAAAAAGTTTGTGTCGTTGAGATGAAAATGTTGAGGCAGATATATGGAGTTACAAGAAAAGATTAAAAAAATATTTTTATTTATGAACAATTAAGTATCAATTCAACATAGGGTAAAATGAGGAGAATCATCTAAGATTGTATGAACATGTACAAAGGAGACCAGCAAACGCAATAGTTACAAGTAAAATGATTACTACTGGTGGAATGTGACAGGTGGAGAAAGACCTAAAAAGGCTTTAATGAAAACTACAAATAAAGATCTAATACTCTGAACCAAGGATCGTCTTTTCAAGCATCGAACTCGTTTCGGTGATCTAGTCAGACTGATACATACTGATCAATATTGGTGTACCATGTGTCGATACACCAATATGTACCATTGTTTTAGAGGAAGAAAAGGAAGAAGAGGAAGGGGCGATGGAGAAGGTAGGAAGGAGCAAGGAAGAAGAGATAATCGAGGACGAGGAAAGAGAAGAGGCATACCTGAGAAGCAATTAAGGCAAAGACCATGCGTAGTGGCGATGTGCAGCGAGATCGCTGCAAGCGGAGGTCGTCGTGTGTGGTGAGGTCATAGCCTGCGTGAGAAGCGAGGTCAGTCACAGTAAGAAACGGAGGTCGCGGCTACATGAGAAGCGAAGGCTGCGTGCTCGAGAAATGAGAAGTGATTAGCGTTGGGAAATTTTCTCTTTTGTATGGGTGGACCGAGTTGAAGGCGGTCCATGTACCAGTTAATGCCCAGATCAATACGTAGCGCCTATTTCGTACTAGTTCAGGCAAAACGCCATTTATCACTCTGAAGTATACCATTTTACAATCTCAAAAATAGCGGCACACAAGGAACTCTAACCTTCATGAGGATGTGGAGAGTTCATACGATGATATAATGCATTCTAAGACTATCTTGATGTCATTTTTTGAGCTAAGGTTGTGACCACAATATCAAGTACATGCTTGACATAGGTACGAGTAGTGGAATGCGGTATAGCTAGCACATTTCACAATTTGTACTAGTACCTCGATCCTTGGGAAGAGGCTAGTGAGTAAGGACTTATATCCAACATCAAATCTAATCAATGAATCTAAAGATACGATCATTTGTAGTAGTGAATTTGACCTACACCATGTGAACCTGATTTAAATAGTTTTAATCAAAGAATGCCATTTCGCCCAGACTAGTACAAAACGAGTAGTAGTATTTGCCAATCTGAGATTGAACTGGTATATGGATGGCCCCCATTTAGGGCAGTCCGATTCAGCCATATAAAAAGACTTGCATCTTCTACACTAATTGCATCTCCTCATACTCGCACAAGACCCATCCCGAGATCCTCTGTAGCATATCACCTATGGGGAACGCACCTCTTCTCCTCCTCTTCCTCCTTCCTCCACCACCTCCTCCTCCTTCCTCTTTCTCCTTTTACTCCACTCTCCTTTTTTGCTCTGAGTCACTAGTATGTACTGATCTGGCGATGAATAGATACCTGGTACCCAAAATTGGTACCCGAAACGGTGTTCCTTGGTTTTAATTCATAATAACTATATAAAAAATGGTCCAGTGAGATATGGGCCAATGTAAGAAAAGTTGCTTGGAGATCTTAAAAACATAAAGAACATCAATTAGCCTATTTAACTGCATATGAGTTGATTCAGGCTTTTGAACTTGATATTTTCTGTACATGACAAGAAAGGGTGACTTAAGGATTAACATGTTTAAATTTATGCTAAGTACTCATTCTCAAACAGAATAATGAACAGATCTTAGGATATGACCTTTAAATTGATTCAAACATAGTAACTATATTGGAAAATTTAGATCCAGGACAATCAAGAAAGATTAATGGGTTTAAGGGTACGTGGATTAACTATGGACTTTCAAACCCATAAAATGAGATCAACAAATGACTCTCCACTTGCCAATGTAATAATCAAGGTAGATAATAAGTAGTAATGTTGTGACACGAAGAGAGTAAGAGGTGATCCTTAAGATTTAGTTCTAATAAAAGGAATTTGACATGGAAATTGAACCTAGTATCTTGGCATGAGCAAGGGTACTTAGTCGACCCAAATAAAAATACACTTTAGACCTAGGTTCGACAGTGAATAAGTGATAGAACATAAGACCTAGGTTGCATGGGGAATAAGTTATAGAAGATAAAATCTAGGTATCTATACATGGAACAACTGTGGAAGACACATGACAAGAAATAGCATATGACATGTTTACTCCTATATTTTGATGATCAATAACTCAACTAATGAGTTGGCAAGATAAATTGTTTGAAAAAAGTTGCAGATTACGGAGTCAAAATGATCTCCGAAGAGATTCAACTCATAGAAAAGACTTCAAGAAGTGTGAAACATGGACAACAGTCTCAAAAAGCCCGAACTGGGCTAGGCCTATCCTAGGTGGTACCCATCAGGCAATGGTACACACTAGGCCAGGCAGTAGTGGCATCTAGGAAATGCCCAGGCAGCAATACCACCTGACAGCACCGATAGCACCAGTGGTGATGGTGCATGGTTGTTCGGCGATTATTCATAGATTTTGAAGCACTCTCACACTTTCTCTCACAGCAAAGGAAGGCTAGGGCTTTCATTAGTATCCCCACCAGCTGAGTGGCCTTGCAGCACAGGAATGAAAGTGAACTCGAGTATTCTATGTGCAAGAGAAGCATGAAAATTCTTTTGTCAAGCTTCTTTGAATTATAAAATTCTTTAGCTCTCACACTATTTTAGGTGCCCATGAGGATAAACACAAGGATAGGAGGACTTGGAGACAATACATATCAAGAGTCAAACTTCTACTTTATGCCTTTGTGGAATGAAACCTGGAAAAGCATTGAAATGTACAATACATATAGTATCTCCTCAAAACAAGTGATGCCACAGTCTTAAAATCATAAAATGTCTCTACCAAGGTTTACAATTTTGACTGTCGGCACCACCTAGACCATAGAGAAGTGAATCCAACCCTATAGTCCGAGCAGCACAATCAGTATGGTTATCATATCAGGCAATAAGCCCAGTATCAAATGGCACTGAGTATTTTGACCAGTAAATACTGGCCCATACTAACCAATATTCCCGGTTTCTAGAACTTGGACTCTGCAAAATTTACCACCTCTATTGTCAACATATATGCAACCTAGGACACCTCTGAATGAAAATTAGGTAAGGCCCTAAAGAAATATGGGATATTCTCAATATGTTGAGAGAATTCTATTAACTTTATTTACTGATGAAGAGAATATAAATATATACAAGTAATTACAAAGAATAATAATGACAACATTTGAATATTCTACATGATTGAAGAAAAATTAGAAACCAAAACTGCATGTTAGTAACAATTATGATAACTGGTTGGAATTAATTGGAACAAAAAAATAGTAGAGGATTAATATTCAAATGTTTGGACTGAAAACTGCTCCTCAAATCCACAAGTTGGCTAAGAGTGCTTATTATCAATAACTTCTTTTTTTATTTATGTTAATCCTAGGAGAAAGCAAGCTTTCTTTAATTGATGTTGTCATGTAAGAAAATATGAATTGAACACTGATGATCAATATGAGATAGAAGCTTGAAGTTGACAATCCAAAGCACTATTTATATCTTCAAAATCTCAGTTCTTGTTGGGAAAAAAGTTGAATTCCAATAAATAATTTATTAAGATATTTATAATATGCAGAAACACAAAAAACCACTCCAAAATTATGTAAGAGTAAACTGATGCAAGTAGTCACAAAGCTCACCCGCAACATTTGCAAAGGATCCCGTGGGCGCATCATTGAGTTTCCTGGGCTACATATAGCACTTGGATGAACATTGACAGAGTTTTGCACCCCCTGACCGCCACTTGAAAGCATGTTTCCAGTGGAAACCATGTTCAGCATGCCTGGGGAACTTATTCCTTGAAATGATGGCCTTGGCAAGGGAATTCCTCGATTCACCCCAGGCATCATTCCCATGCCACCAGCACCAGGCAACATTCGAACACTACGATCAACTCCAACTGGTAGAGACCCAGATAAGGACATACTAGATTGTTGAGGATTTCTTCCAGAAAGCATTTGGCTATACTGTTGCATTCTTTGTGGATCATCAACAGGTGAGCTAGATGGTCTTGGAACACCATACCTCTGGGAATCCCTGTGGCAACAATTTTTTATTCTATAAGCACTAGAAGTACAGCTCAGAAATCATGTGAGATGAGAAGAATTGGGATATAATCACTAAAAAACCTATTTTTAATATTTGATATGATAGAAGCAAGATGGAGATTCTAGATCTGAATACCTATAAGAGGAATTAAATGGTGCAGAAGATGGTGGCAAGCTGCTAGTTAGGCCCATCCCAGGAGATCCCTGTAACATGGTACTCACACCTGATGTAGGAAGACTCGGAGGCACAGGACCTTGATGGTTCCCGACTCCTAAGCTACCAGCATGAGGCCCCTGATACCCAAGAGGAAAAGCATCTGGGCTTGAAGAGATTGATTCGCAAAAATCAAGTGGCCTGTACATACAACAATAAAAGATGTATGAAATGATTAAGCCTGCAAAAGCAAACAGGTGAACAAAGGTAAAAAATAAATTAGTGACAGATAGCAAGAATGGCCAAATTAGCTTACGTTAATATTCCTCCATTCAAGTTGTTTGGGCATACATGTGAAAGAGCAACCACATGAGAACTATGAGCTGGTGTCGTTGGCTTCTGTTCCTGATTATCATTCTTCACAAAATACAAAATTTCACAAAATGAGGGTGAATCATAGCATGCTTTAAAAAACCAAGTTGCAAATAGGTTTGTATAGAATTAAAAATATGGTAGCATATTTCACACAGTGATTGCTAACCAATTCTCTGCACCCGAAAACTGGAAGCTACCAAAAACCACAAATTAAAGAAACCAGCTAATGGGTTAGATCAAACAATGCAATTTTAGGTTCTAGTTATTAGCAAATTGTCCAGTCTGCATAACGTTTCCGAGTTGCAGCAAATTAAAGAATAAAAAACCATATTTAGCCGTTTAGCGCATATAAGCAAATTGAACCTAGACAAACGAGATATGATGTTATCATGAATATAAAAAAAGTACACAAACTAGGAACTAATACAAGATTAACCAGAAAAATGACCTGACGGCTATAGGAAGACAGTTTCTGTCCAAGCAAGATAATCTTCTCAAAATGTGCCTTCAGAATATCCTCTTCCATTGGTCCCTGAAGGCGCTGAAACAATTGTCGTGCACTTCCCTGATGTGCATTACAAGACAAATAATGTTAGATAAGTTTGACAAGGACCAATCTACAGCATAAGTAGAAGTTCATGCCTTCAACAACCAATCAATCAGAAAAAAGGAAAAAACAAAGTGCATATCTCAGAAGCAGTAGCACGAGTTCTTGCCTTTGGAATGCCAGGTAGAGTGGATGGATAAGGTTGGGATGAACCAGAATCTTCCGTGCTGTCAGCCCCATCTCCGGCACTTTTGTCCATCAGAAATTTGTGCCGCTCTTTGCATTCTTTAGGCTTACGGAAGATACACTGACATACAGATGCATTATTATCATGAATCCATGAAATAAGGTAGCAAGGATTTGTGAAAAAAGTAGAATTTTCTAGTGGTAAAATGAACTGAATAAAAGAAAAAGAATGCACCAGGAAACACTATTGGTCTTGGAAGACAACTGTTTAAGAAAGAAACAATAGTGACAAACGACAAACTTTTTCATGAAATTCTTTGAATGAAGATAAAAAAAGGGGAAAAGTTTGTAGACAAGTGATAATGTAAATAAACCAAACAGAGAACTGGAATTTAAAAGGTAAAATGAAAAAAAAATAACATCATGGTTCTGATCAGGAAGACCTGAAAATCAATAAAAGAAACCAACCATGCAAAAACATTATTATAGCAGCACGATATAGGATTCATGCAAAACTGGCATCTCGAGCATGGATTAAAAAACACAGATTCACCTTGAACTGGAGGGTGCTGTTGATTGCATCACTAACTAGCTCCCAGTTTGGACCCATATCATGAACAAGGACAACAAGTGCCTGGTATAAGCATGACACAATAATCAAAATACATTTTAGATGACAAAGATAACAATGCAAATGACAACATCAAAGCAACCTGGTCCTCAAAATTTGACCATAGACTTCCAGATCCAGACTGTCCAGCAGCCATCTGCCACATGGAAGAAGACTTTCAGGAATCAAAATTAATACAATCATCAAGCTAAGTATGGACAACCAACTCATTTCATGTCATATTTTCATAATGATGCGAATAAAAAAAAGTTTTTTTCCTTTTTATTTTCTCCACTATGAATACTGGACATCTAAATAGAAGATACACACTGGAACTAACTTTACCCAAGTACACGTCATAAACACATAGACAAGTAGGCATTGAACTCCAAGATGAAAGCATAAGATTTAAGAACCTCAGTGAATCCTGAAAGACCTAACTATATTCTGATACAAATGATGCTGCCACCAAAAAATCAAAATGAAAAACAAAACTATAAAAAAAAGAAAAAAAAACTATACCTTCAATGCTTTACTTTTTCTTACACGATCCCGATTAGCAATAAGTTTGACGAGCTTATTTGAATTGGACATATTACTCATCTGGGAATCAACCGGTGAAGGCAATGAACCGGCCACAGGGGTAAGTGCCTCAAGCGAAGCCTCCAGCGGTTGCTTCAGAAGTTTTGGCTTCTTGGCAGCATGTTGACCGTAAACAACTGTAACCATGTAACAAAGATCCCTTTTTAGGAAATCTCAATGTAAAATAATGAAAATCATTTGTCAAATAATGTGAAGTATTTAAATGATCTTATATATATAACAATAGTCAAACTCAAAGAAATTACCAGTGCCTCCATTTGAGTCAAAATTTTGTGACTCCATTCTCTTCTTAACATGTTCCTTCTGAAACCCACAGGGAAGCATATAAAATAGAGTAAAAATAATAATCACGCACAGGCCTTGACATACGGTACTTATTCTAGCAAAATAAACCACACAGCAATAGAAAGAAAAATCAGATCGAAAACAGAGAATAAAATATCAGAAATGACAGCTACACAAGACATTAAACACCCAGAAAAACCAAGTAGAAGAAACACTCTTGGAGGAACTCAAGACCTACATGCGATGCTCCCTCCCTTAAGATGTGGCATCACAAAACCTTGTGAACTAATTAATGGCATATTGCAAACACAAATTACCTGTTCATGCTGAATCACAGGATCAACATGCAACCTTTGCTCGTACGAGCACCCCTGGATTGAAGCCTGATACATTACATAGTATCACTTTACCCAAAAAAAAATTGCAAAAAAGATGCTCAAGCACAAAAGTCTTTACCTTTCCAGGAACAACTAAAAGATCAGGATCAGTCAGGTTTAGTGAATTCTTGTAGCCAAAATTATTAGGCTTCTTCTTCTTCTTTTTAGATGTTGAGGATATTTCATTACCATCATATTGCAATTGCTTCTCAAAGTCCATTGTAGACCCAACCCCTAAGTTTTTCTTGTGCATATATCCACCATGCAATGAATCCTGGTCATCTTGGAAAGAACTTGTGTCTTCACTTGATACATCTGTTTTAGTAGTCACTTGCAGGGGCCCATTAACTCCACAAGGATAAGGACTGACAACCCGTTGTCGAGTAGCTCTCTTTACACGTTTTGTCGGAATTGAACCAACACTAAAAGTATTTGAAGTTCTTTTACCATTCAATATAAAAGGTTGATTTCGTGATTTGATTTCCAAGCGAGGTTCATGAGACAAATGGGTACCACTTTCATTGAGTCTTGCAACAGTAGATTTCTGTCGCATGTGTTTTTGCTTTTTGTGAGAAAGTTTCGATGACAAGCCACCTTCAAAAGTTCCAGGAAGGAGATAGGTGCCTGTTTCACCTTCATCCTCATCATATATATTGTCCTGAGTTCCACCTGCTTCAGAACATATATACTGTGAGAAGCTCTGCATGATAAAAATCAAAACGAGAACTTGACAATCAGGATGATTACCTGCCACAGAATTGTTAGATGTCTCACAATCGTCCTGATGCAAAGAGTTACCAAATTTCTGGCATAATCAATCAAATAAATACCTGAGGATTAAACTTTAACATTGAATTTAAAGAATACGCACTTTAAGATGATTTACATGATAAACAAACTAATGCAAATATCTGTCATCCATAATGAAAAAAATTTATCACCCATTTGGAAACTCTGAGATTGTGTGTCAAACGTCTATGAAAACATAAGCAAAAATATGAGGCAGCAAGTGTTTGCCCTCATATGTTTCCAAATGAGTATGTTTTCTTTAATATGTCTTGTGTTGACAGGTAGTAGCCTTCGATGAGAGGTAACGAGGGACTGTACAGCTTGTTTAGATTTTACATGATGAAACAAACTAACAAAAAGTTAGAACAAAGACTCAGGGCCATAGTGGCCTAATTGAAAAGTCAGAAGTCCCCTACTTTGGTTCAGATGTACCAGCCAACAAAATTAGTCTCAAGTTAAAAATGTTAAACTACTCATTAAAACGTTCAAGTTATCACATAATCCTACTTGGAATTAGAATGAGCATGGCAAAGTATAGAAATGTCGAGATAATTTTAGGTAGTGTCCCTCATGAATATAACAACTGCAACAAATAAAAAAAGGAAAAAAGAAGCTTTTCACTCAACACACAGTCAAATAAGAATGGTTCACTGAGATACCCCCAACTTATTCAATAAACATTCAATAGTGTAATGTATCAATTATTCATCACCTAATAAATGATATATTTGAGTTATTAATTTGTAATACTATTAGTTCTCTGATGGTGGCAACAAAGATGTTGATAGGCTTATTGTATAACCAGTCAGATGAACATATCTAGGGTGATGCTCGGCTCCATGTTAAGATTGCTACATTACCAACTAGGTACCAAATGCTTGAGTTATGTAATCTGTCTTCATGCAAGTCAAGGCTCCATGTTTGATCCTTGCCAAATCCCATATTGAAGGCAGCCTCATGCACTGCCCACCTTTTAACTAAAATTTGTTTCACCCAATCCTAAAAGTTTTCTTGGGTTAAGAGCAGTAACATGCGTCCATGCCCATTTTTATCATTGCAAATTCTTTAAATTTTTCTTAGGTTCGAAAAATATTTTCCAAAGATAAATCATTTCCAGTATACCAAGTGTTTTATTATGCTCCTCATAAGTTACATTTGCTGGATAATATTATATATATATAACACCATTTACTGTGACAGTAAAATAAATGAAAAGGGCAATAAAAGACAAACAAAAGAGCTTACTTTGCAGTGCAACCACTGAGACTCCATAGATTCTCTGTATGCCTGCATTGCACCAGGAGGTACTGTGTAGAAAAGACTTTCCTGCAGAAGAAACCAACCAGTATCATATGAAAGCCAAAAAATCAAATGTCAGTACAACTTGCATGCTGTATGCTAAAGTAAGGCAGAACATATGGACAAGTTATACTGAGACACAATCAAGAAGTACAATAAATACAATACTTGCATGATGTAAGAAGACTTTCCATAAGTACAATTCCAAGATACAGCAAAATGTCATACAAAATATTTTCTCTACATGATAGGAAAGAATGTAGTTCATACTTCTGAAAGTGGATCTTCCCAAGGTATTTTTAAAATGGTTGCATCATTTTGTCTCTTGGGAGCAGTTGGTGCTTCAGCCAAGATGGCATAACTTGCTGTGCTGCTATTATGTTTCAGGAATTTAACTGCATAATCCAGTACAGAAACTCGACCCTACTCAGAAAAAAAAAAACCATATCAGACATCATCCAGGAATAATCAATGTAAATGTTAATTGTCTATAGTCATGCATCTATAAAGCACAAGCATTTAAAATGTTTGCCACATTCATGACAAAGGACACCAGCACTACATAACATGTAGTTCAAACATATAGGACACTTGTACAGTCTACATATATTAGTAATAATGTATTGTATACATATTAGACACTTAATCATCCACATTAGACTTCAAGGTATCGAACATTGACTTGTGTGTAATTTGGACTTTTGACTTCCTCCTTAATGTTTATATGTGTGTACCTAGTAATTTTGTGAAAATTTGCTACTTCTATGAATGGTTGCTATGCTTCTTATAAGTTTTATTTATGTTGATCATAGATTGTCTACATAATACAAAGTATAAATTTACAGTAACATATGATAATATACATGTATCACTCGTGGCCATGCATGTGGTGACCTACTTATATAAGATTTGTCATGTTGGCGTGCCCATATCATGTCATTACAATGTCTATCATAGGTTACAATGAAATGCTTCACATTCCAATACAACTCTGATTTGGCTATATGCACCTGGTACATGGTGCCCATACCAGCTGGCACAGACCATTATTTCATGGTGTAATAGCCAACCAAGATATAGACCAAGCGGCTCCATCCAATTTGGTCCTGTATGAACTGTATTACCAGTAAACTTCATCGTACCAGGCTTATTGGGTGGTGAGAGTCTCAATTTGAACTAGGTGGTCAGTCTATCATCTAACATTGGCCGCCATTTTTTATTATTGACAACCATCTTTTTTTTTTCTTTTTTTCTGCCTCTCTCTCTCTCTCTCTCTCTCTCTCTCTCAACCCGGCTCTCTTTCTCTCCCTCTTCATCCATGCTGCATCACCACCTCCTCCACCTCCATTATCTCTAGCAGAAAGAGCTGCTATGATTAATTGAACAGTGATGTTCAAGAAAGATAATTGACAATAATAAGGGTGCTGCAGAAAAAGAACAGGACACTTACAAACCTTTTTTAAAAGAAAATAGCAATCAGTGTGCTGTTATACCAATAAACAGCAAAGAAAAAGGATTTAGAGTAGTAACCAAGAATGACCAGGGAATGACAATGAGAAGGGTGAGGTGTCAGGCCATGAGCAAGGCAAATTGAGAAGGGTGAGAAGTATCAGACAAGAACAAAGATAAATTCATAGTTAATCAACATAACTAGGATGCTAAAATGGAGAAAACTGTATAATAAAAGTTTTACTTCTCTAATCCATAAAATCACATCTTCCAAAACTTAATTCCTGATCACTTTAATCTCCCAGCCAGTTTAGGTGTACCGTAGTTCTAAATGGGACCCTTATAAGATTTCCAAGGCAGACATTAAAAGATTAGCACTAAATCATCTGATAATCCCAAGAAAATAACAACATAGTTCCAAGCATAATTTAGCTCAACTTAATGAAACCAAGACTTCAATTGCTTGCAGCCATTATGTCCCTCCAAAATAGACACATTTCATAAAGTAGATTAACCCACACCCAAGATTGCCAAGCCATGTAGCTCAGCCAAACAAAACCTCATTTGTACTTCGAATGAATCATGTAACAGCACAGGAAGATTAGAACTTCTAGGACAAGCACAACATATTTCACCAGAAATTATGTAAAATCTGATGAAGGAACCAAGCAGGCTAACCTCCAAGCACCAAGAAATAAGTGGTTTAAAACTACTCAATCTGGCAGGTATGATGAGTTTCCATATCCAATATGTCTATTTTTTTGAGCCATTTATTAGCCAACCTGCAATGTTTGATCCTATGAAGTTTGAGTCCTTCAAAATGCTTTTTGAAGCAATCTGACACTCCTGCTACAAATTAAGCATCAAAGCTGGTGAAACAACAAAAAACTTTCTTTTCATCCTAAGATGCTAAAATGGTCATTATCTACTAAGCAACAATTATGATCATAGATATTTTACCAATACAAAAAATCTAGAATCCCTGAAGAGTGAAGTGTTGGAAATGAACATCCACATAAGGGTAAAAAGGATCAAATATTACGGCAAACTTTTCATAAACTAAATTCACAATTTAAAAGCACTAAAATGTTTATATAATTATAAAGATTTATGATAATATAAATCCAAATGGGATAGAAAAGGAGGCAAATCCTAGTGACACCATTAAAAGAAGGACAAGCCATGGGTGTTGAATAGTAAAAATACAATTAAAAATTCCTCTCTCGTGACACTTCAATAAACATAGACTATAAGCTAGAGGAGAAGAATTATATTTTGACAAATTTCAAGTAAATAAATAAAAAACAGAATCAGAAATTGCAAGAAATATAAAACATGCAATTAGATTTTCACAACATAAATATATGTGGATTATTTTTGTGAAAATATAACTATTCTGTTATGCAAGTAAAATTCACGAAGTCCAACAATCTGAGAATAGAAAAACATACAAGAAAAACAACCCAAAAGATATTCCGAAGTAAACATGTGAAGTACAACTTAACTGAAAGTAGAAAGATGTCAAAAGCTAGCTTCTGCAACAAGATAATGTTCAGAGTATTAAGCATGAACCATGTCATCCCTACTCAGATTCCACTTCCATAATATTACCAACATAAGAATATCTAGTGCCAATTTCTAACCTGGTTTCTCTCTACCTCAGTCCCATTGACATTTGATAGCCTAAGCCTATCTGATTCACACTTGTCATGCACTGCATTAGGTGCCATGTCACCAGTATGAATGACCTCAGCTTCATTCCAGAAATGCATAACAGCCTTGGCCACACTTCTAGCAACATTTTTCTGCTTGCGCCATATGTTTACCTGTTCAAACTTTTCTTGACCACAAGAAGCCCATCGAGAAACTTGGGCAGCAGCTGAAATCTTCCACAACCTCTCCTGTTTACATACAATTAGTTAAGGGATAAAACAGAAGAACGAGGAAATAGGCAAAAAAAATAGCAACTAAATCAAAACACGTGAAAAATGTAGAAACAAACTCAACAAAAAAACATAGGTCAAAAAATCTAAATGTGAACCACCCATTGCAAATTTGAATCTACAAAATAAAAATAGACAACATAATCAAATCCTGTATGGGGAGTTCATACTGGACCTGCATGAAATCATTTGCCATCCATGCCATTTCCTCAAGCACAAAATCCCAATGACATTTTTGTCGCTTCTCTGAACTTTTATAAGAGATTGACAGCTCCGCAGCCCTTCTAAGCCTTGCCTGAGAAAGAAAATTGATAGGAACTTTCATGATAAATGTTCTCATTATTTGGAACATATTCCATTAAAACATCTGAACAAACCTCTATTAATCTGGCTTCTTTTAATGTAGCATCTTCATGTGCCTTTTTGTGATCTAATGCAGAAGTCTCAAGCTCAGTAGTAGATGCAGAGCTCTTAGACACAAGGATGGCTTCTGAAGTTGAGGAAACCAGAAAGCTTGCTCCTATACCAGCTTTCCTTGTACAATTTGAATCACCTACAAAGTTATTCATATTCTTTTCTGCCTCACAAATAATTTCATCATTCAGCTTCACAAGTTCAGAGTTGGTTATAGGTGTGACTTCACTCTGCATCTCAGTTCTACTGTCACATACTTCATTATGAATCTGAACAACTGAATTGTTGACGTCTGGTTGAACTGACCTAGATCTATCATTAGCAGTAATGGGGACATCAGCATCAACAGGCTTATTTTCTTTCAATGTGCTGTCATCTGGCATGGACCAGATTCCTATATTTGTTTTCTGGTCTTTAATGTCTCCATTTGAACTACCATCAGTCCTCAACATCAAAGACTGATCACCGTCAGTATTTTCATGAATGTTACAAGTACCATCTACACAAGTATTTGCCTCTGTGATATCTGCATTTAAGTTTTCAGTAGTAGCATTAGCAACAAAAGTTTTATGACTCAAATCATCATCATGATCGAAACAATGTGTACTTTTTTCTGGAATACCACATTTGTTGATAACTTCAGCACCGCACGGATCTTTCTTACTCTCATTAAACTCCAGAGGGTTGGATGATAAACAAACTGAAAGAGCATCATCCTTTCCAATAATATCACAGGATTGTGATAAGGTACCATTAGAAGCTTTCTCAGCAAAAGATGAATGTCGATCGCAGATGTCATTTCCCTGAACATTTTCAGTAATCTTGAGTTCTTTTCCACCCTCAGGCAGTCCATCTATCATCATGTCAGCACAGATGTGATTATTTTGCACCAAATTCAGCTGCATATCGACTAGACCATCTGTATTTAAAGCCTTTGGTATAATACCTTCCGGGCTCGCTGCCTTTGAGTTTGAAATGGAAGATACAGCATGGTCTTCTACTGGCAGTCCTGATACAGACCCTTTTGTAACCCTAGGACAAGGCATGTAGGAAGACATAAAGGATGCTTTATTGCCATGACGAGAACTGGAATCAGTTAAACCTAAATTGGCACAATCACGACTGACTCTGGATCTATTACGCCGGGCATATGCCTGACTTTTAGCCCCAACACGGAAAATAACAGAGTCTTCTGTTTCTTTCACATTATGAGAACCATCAACTTGAGAAGATTGTTCTGAAAGAACAACACTACCTCTTTTACCTTTATGTTTAGCATTTTTCTCCCCATGCTTGTTGTTTTTCCCATCTAAAAGCAATAAATTGTCTCCAATATTAGGTTCACGACCAATAGAACCTCCAGGTCTCCCACTGCTTTCAACGGAATCTCCATGTGGTGAAGCAGCCAATGTGAAGCTACCTTTTGCTTCACTGTCAAGCAAAACCACAAAAAAAGAAGCATGAAAGATATTAAAAATTTATGTTTAATAGTAAACAGATCTTTTTTTAACTCCAATCGGTCAATGAACAAAACCTGGTAACATATGGCTCAGCATGTTGATCTGTATAAGAAGTAGATTGTACACTGCCTGAAGCTGCATGACTAAATTTAAAATCCAATGGATTCCCCCCCTACAACAATCAGAAGAGGTTGACAACATAAAAAAAAAATGTTGAAAGGTAAAAATCAAATTGATAAAATCAGAAGGACAGATCAACAAGCACTAAGATACTGATGTGGAGTTACTTTCTCAAGAAATTCCAATTCCCTTCTACGCTCTTCACGCAAGTCAAATTCTTTCCTGTAGTTATTACAGAAAGTTAAATAAGTCTAGGCATCTAAAGACTGCACTCATAACATAAATTTGTGTCATTATCAACATACTGAAGTTCAGCCTGTGCCTTCTCGATTGCTGCATGACGTGGTGAAGTTTTGGTGTCTACACCAAGTCCACAATCTACAACACCTCCCATGGGCGTGATCTCTGCATTTAGCAAAAGAGAAAACCTTGGGCTATGCCTATGGGTACTTGTATCTCATGCCTTTTGGCGCATCAGGAAAGAAATAGCTCAAACAGTAGTTCAGACATTTCCACAGAAGTTCTGCAAACCAAAAGAAGATTAATGCCAAAGATATGTAAATAGAAAAAATAAAAATAAATGATGATCCAATAATCACAAGCAAAAGAAAAAAACAAAGTGCCAAAGGCTTAAATACCTATAGATAATTACAATAAACTATAAAGAAAAACAAGTAATATTATATCCAAAGAATCCAAATGCACACATGTAGTGTATTGTTCTATACTTATACCGTAGGACTAGCTAACTGCCACATAGTACATAGTTCAATGGGATAAATCTAAAAGGCTCGCCAAAAGGTTTGCCATAACTACACAACCCACAGAATCTACAAACTGATGAGATATAGAAAAAGTGTCACTTCTGTTCCACATCAGAAAGGTAAACAGGGATACCTTAAAGGCTATGTAATGATCTCAAGAGGGTTTTGGCATTCAGCTAATATTAGCTTATGGCCAGCAGAACAAACAGATTCAGACTGCATGAACCAATGAACTAAGTTTGCTCTGATTTGCTACTTTGAAATGAAGCCAGCATGCTACAAAAATATAGCACGCTATTGAGAATGTACTACATAGAAAAAGCATGGAAAACACAGATCAATCATAAAATATTAAATTGGATTCCTTAATCTTATAATCTTATTTGGACATATAACAATGAGATAAATGGTTAGGTTATATGCTTTCCGTTTTCATGTACATTAACATGTAGCTCAGAACACATACTTTTGCAACTCAATGCTATGAATGAAACATAACAATCACACTAATCTAACTAATATGGGCAGCAATTGAAGCTTAAATCCTCAAAACAAACTCAAATGTTTTACAGAGCAGCAGAAATCCAAATAAAAGGAAGCAATAAAGTTGTTTAAAGCAAGATTCGTAATTTTGTACCCTACTAGAGTATCGAGTTCAGTTCGGTACGGTACGAGTATACTGAGCGGTACGCTCAGTATATATATATATATAATAAAAAATTAAAAAAAAATAAAAGTTAAAAAATACAAAAAGGGGTGACGTCACATCGTTTCTTCTCCCCGCGTGGGGAGAAGAAAACCTCGAAGCCTCAGCGATGCTGCCGAGGTTTCTTCACGGGAAGTTTCTTCTCCCCGCAAAGCCTCGGCGACGTCATCGAGGTTTCTTCTCCCCACGCCGAAGCTTCTTCTCCCCGTGCGAATTAGGAGAAGTCACCGACGATGCCGAGGTCTCCCCGCAAAGCCTCGGCAACGTCACCAAGGTTTCTTCTCCCCACGCCGAGGCTTCTTCTCCCCGCGCGGATTAGGAGAAGTCGTCGACAACACCAAGGCCTCGTCGCCTTAGACGAGGAGGAGGCGGCATCTCATCTACGGCATCCAGCAAGGGAGGGCGGCGACGAATCGACATCGTCGAGGGAAAGAAGCATCGAATCTCCAGGTTCTCCCTTTTCTTCTCCCTCTTCTTCCTTTTCCCTTGGCTAATACCGCCCGGTAGCAGGTGACAACGGTCGACCGTCACCGACCGATTTCGGGTGGTAACAGGGCAAAAATAGCCCCGATCAATGGTACCGCTCGGTAGCGGGCGGCTTACGTACCAATCTGTTGGCGGACCCGTACATACCGCTCGGTACGGGTGATATCATACAAAATTAAAAACCCTGGCTTAAAGGAATAAATTGACCAAGTAGCACATATGAAAGCAATGGACACATTATAGAAAATGAATACAACTATGTGCTTGTGAAAATAAAATTTGATGCACCACTAAAACCACAAGTTCATAGAATTACTACAATCTCACTATCAGAAGAGACATTGTTATATAAAAAAAATGAATAAAAAATGTGGTTGTTTTCCAAATGTATTTTGAATAATAATAAGTAGGAGAGAGAAAATGTGACATTTTGTGTTACCTATGTGTATTCCTACATGATATTTTAACTAATCAACAATAGGAGAGACAAAATGCAACATTTTGTGTTACGTACACTTATTCCTACATGATATTTCAACTAATCAGCAACAGGAGAGAGAAAATGTGACATTTCCTGTTACTTATGCTTATTCTTGCATGAGATGGTTTAAAAAATGCAAAAATGCTAAATTAAACTATATAAAGTAATTGGGGCTCAATTTTCCTATTATGGTGCATAAGAAAAAAGGTCGACAACAACCATCAGTATGGTTTCAATTTATAACTTTGGGATCCAGTACATGGATCTTTTCCTGCCATTTGAGCTGGAGCAAGAGCAATATTACTGGTCAACCTTAGAGAAATCAAGTATCTTTTCTAATGAATTGTTTTAGGCCTTCCACTATTCACCAACCCTAATTGACTCATCTTGTTTAGTAGTTGCATCCATAGGCCCCATTTGAAGAAAAAGAAAAGGAACAAATGTAGTGGAAAACTTATGTAGCTACAGATTTATCTATCACAAATGACACAAGAGACTAGCAAACTGAGGCATGGAATAGCTACCTCAAACGAGATAGCAAAGCTCGTTTGGATGTAGCCAAATTTCAATATAACAAAGCTCTGCATCAAACGAGAGCCCTTTTAAAATTCTTACTGGAAAAGAGTTAACTTCTCACACTTTGTTGACCAGTTAATCTGGACAGTAGTCCACCAACAATCATGTTTCCAAGGAATAGCATTAGAATGTGTTAGAAAATAAAAGGAACAATCTGGAAAGGAGGCCCCAAGACTTCAAGAAAGAAGTTTTGTCACTAGCATAGTTCCCACCAGCATCACTCGAGTACTTTTGTCAAGTTCACAAAGGACTTGAGCTAAAACAGGCTGACCCTTTTCCCATTTATCAAGAATGGCTAAATATTTATACGATGCTTCGCTCAAGCTACCTCATACCTACCATGCAAGATTGTTCTCAGAGGATATCCAGTTGGTAACCATAAATGCTTATGTTTGGTAGCACGTTAAGTCCATTTTAGCATATGAAATCCACCATCACCAAAACGGTGTATGCAATGAATGAACGGTGTCCTAGAACACAATCCATTTTAGTACAGCATATGCAATGCAAGAGACTCTCACCTATGTGGGATCTAGGTAGGCTCAATGTACATATCCTTATCTCTAAATATAAAGAGGTTGTTCCCATGACTTGAACGATGCCCTAGGTTGCAAATTCACCATCACCATTAGGGCTAAAAGACGGTGGACTTTATGAAACGAAAGAGGACTTCCCAAGTCAAGAGTAAGATGAGACCTAAAGATGAGGAAGATCGGGCCACAACATAGAGTAACTCTTATATTATAAAATTGGCATAAGAGATGCCTAGCGTAAGTAAGCATAAACACTAAATTCTGTGCCACACAATGATTACAAATTGAGGCAGGAAATTTCAAGATCTTAACTGACTTCAAAAAATGAGTTCTAATCATATATACTCCATAGAAATTGATATTCCCAGTTTCGAAACAAAACTTTTCGAACATTAAAATTACTCGAAATCTTCACATGACTTTCCATACAAAACCAACTACCTAGTGTCTCACATGATTGAAAATGTCATAACACATATATTTCATTAAAATTCTTTTTCAGAGTATCATTAAGCATGGCGCTAATCATCATTATTGCTTCTTAACACATCAAACTTTCATTGCTAAGAATCACTACAACTAACAACAAATCCGCATCGGCTACCTAGAGAACAGCACAAATGTTCCTTATCAAAATAATTGTTTTTTACTAAAAACTCATCGTCAACTGTAGGATGATAGACAACCATTGACCAATGTCAGGAGCAAAATGATAACAAGCATCCCCATGCATTGAATCATGAACCATATTTGCTACCTGACAACATGCACAAACCCTTTTCGATTACAAACAATAAAACATTCAGTACACAACCTGCATTGTCACTTCCAAAAGCAACTAGCACTAGATAACAAGTGCAGTTGCATAGATCCAATCCTAACAACTAACAGCACATGAACAAAGCGAATCAGGAGCATTCGAGTCCATCAAACAGATTTTTAATCACTATTGACCCAATTCTGAGGTATAAATTTCAGAGATTAAGAGTTCAAAACAAGATCTTTGCACCCGTAAATCACAGCAGAGCCAAAAAGGAGGACCTTTGCAGGCCAATTGAAGATCTCCATTCGTGCAGTCCACCGAAACTCAACAATTAGATCGAATGAGAGACCCCCATCCAGTAGTTCAGACGAAGGCCTTCCTCGTAGGAGGTGGGAGGGAGGAAAACAGCGTTATCTGGCGTCGAGCAGGGTTCACAACAAATCAGAAAGGTCAGACAAGTATCGAGAAGAGGGAATTAAGAGCGGATAAGGGGGATTAGGGCTAGTGCTAGGGTTAGGGCTTGGCGTTGGAAGAAAGGCAAGAAGCCGCCACTAGGGTGTAAGATTGATGCTAGAATTTGGCAGTGCCCGAACGAATTTTCGGAGAGAAAGGAAGAGAGAAAAGGAAAAAAGGGTTCTTCGGATCGAGGCTTAGGGTTTCGCGATCGAACTCGAAAGAGGGGAGGGACGTCGCGAAAGATGCCATGGGAGAGAAGACGTAAGAGGAGCTCGCAGATGGTTCGACCGGACCGGTTGAGGGACACGGTTCGAGCCCAGACTCGAAGAGCGGATTCGGGTTCTGCGATTCAAACGGGTTTAAAGGGGCAGAAACCCCCAAATCCAAACGGGGGAGCGTGCTCGTGTGATCAGGAACGGGGAGCAGAAACCCTAATACCCCACCCCACCACCAAATCAAACAACGAGGATATGCAGAAATCAAAGCAGGATGCGATGAAGAGATCATGAGTACCTACCCGATTACGCTTCTTCTGTCCCTCGACGACGAACTCCAGGGAGACGATGGTGGTGGGAATGGCACGCACCAGATCCACCCGTCGGCCTTCTTCACGTCGTCGCCGTCGTAGTTGCCACAGGCAAGAGATGTGACCGAACGATGAACTAAGATTAATGGTTGCGGAGGGGATTATGCCGATTTGGGAGACTGCTTGCGAAGCTCCAAGATTTAACAGGGCGAAATGGAGACTGCTTGCGAACGCGGGTGTCGATAGGCCTGAGAACCCGAAACCCGGATCCAAATAAGACCCGTACTTTTTCGGGTTTAAATTGTTTTACTTATAGGATAAATTTCCTTGAAAAATCCCCTAATTTCATTTTTTTCAGAACATGTTTTCATCTTTTTCTCTGCAAAGTCCTCAGTTTCAAAAATGACAAAAGGTATCGATTACTCCTTTGTCTTTTTTAAATTTATTTTACTGAGTGAACTCAAAATTTATAAATATGGATATTATACAAATAATAAAGGAATGACACAATTATAAGTTTATAATTTCAGCTTAAATTGATAAAAATAAAAATTATATACTTTTAAGAGCTGAATTAATTGAAATTAGATCTTTTAATAGCTGAAAATAGAAGAAGAAAAAATTATCAATTAGGGTTTCATTAGATATTTTCAATGTTTCATAAAAATTTCGAATATATGAGCTTAACTTTTTTTTTAAAAAAAGAAATGACGCTTTGTGGGAAAAAGATAACCCCATTATCGAAAACAGTAAAACTCATATCCCACCATTTTAAAATTTTTAATCTTTAGGAAACCTTGTAAATAACTTATATGTCTAAATAACCATTTTTTTCTATTTTTAAGGCATTCAAATAAGTATATTTTATTTATTTCAGCCCTTTAAAAGTGAAAAATTGTAGCTTTTTTGTTTACCCAATTTAAGGTGAATTTATAATAACTTTGGTAAAAAAAAAACTCGAATATTATTATATAAGTTTTTTAAGATTTTAAGAATATAAAAATATTTTTGAAGACATGAGTTACACTATTTTTTAAGATGATTAAGCATTTCTTGGCCATATTAAAAAATATATAATATCATTCGAAAATAACATAACTCACGTCTTACTTTTTCTTAAAAAATTTCTTAATTTTTTAAGAAACATTTTAAACAACTTATAAATGGCCAAATTATATTTTTTTTCTATTTTTAAACCATTAAAATAAGCGTATTTTATTTATTTCAGTCTTTTAAAAGAGTTAACTTATGGCTTTCATTTATTTTACTCAATTTAAGATGAATTTACCTCAATATTGAGATAAAAACCATTCGAATATTATTATAAAAAGTATTATGATGTTTTAAATTAGTTAGTTCAATAAAATGGGTTTGAAAAACAAAAGGAGTGATCGAGGGTACCTTTATTTTTTCTAAATAGAGATTATAATATCTCTAATTCAAAAAATACGTAAATTACTTCTTCTCTATCATCATCATTTGTCGTTCGTTATTTATTGTCCATGAGGAAAGAAGGGAAAAGGAAAAAAGAAAAAAAAGTAACGATTGAGAAGAAGGGGAAGATAGAAACTAAAAGATGAGGAGAAAGGGAAGGAAGTGTAAACATAAAATCTATAATTATGTTATATCTGAAATACGGAAATAACTTATAAGTCATGATTAAAATTAAGTGTATAGATCTAATTATTATGATACGTACCTTTTGATGTCATTTCCTCATAGATCTCGCACTGTCTTTGATCCAAGATTACTGATCCTTTCTCCTCTTTTCCTATCCTTTCACAGAACATCTAGGGTTGGTAGAACGTTGGCATATTACGTACAGACGCAGAGGGATTTCAGTTTCTCTCCCCAAAATTCCTTTCCTCCTATCGAGGAATCGTTCCATAAGTGCACTTAGTCTATTTGCTAAAATATCTAAACGAAACCTAATTAGTTATTATATTATATATCTTATTCAATTATAAAAGGGCCACAAAATCTAACATTCTCCCACTTGACCCATTAATTAATAAGATATAAAAGAGATATTCAAAATCAAAATAAACAAAACAAAATTTGTTTAAAAAATAATTTTAGCTAATTAGATTCCAAGAAATTTTGAAAAGTATTTTATACATGGCCATGTTTTAAAAATAAGTGAATAAGTCCAATAAACATAATAATATTATATTAAGTCCAACTATCAATGTGAGTCATAGCGGTTGTATTTCATCAATGTCATACTCCCTTCTATGTACCACAACATTGTTAGTCTTTCCTAATATAGTTCATAATGACCCCTGTAATTTATCCTGTCAAGACAATCCTATTATTACATTCAACCATAATATTCATAAACATAAATATAAACAGGATAGCTGAAACAAATAACTTTAATTAAGTAAAAAGAATGTCAATAATAGCATCCACATAAACATGCATCACCATATCCTTTATGACTTGCTCACAAGTCCCATTTTAAGAACATGTTATTTGAATATTTTACACTGTAAGGCTTTTATCAATGGATCAGCAATCATCATAGTAGTGCTCAAGTTCTCAATTGACACTTGCTGTTTCTAGACTCTTTCTCTAACCACCAAGTACTTTATCTCAATGTGCTTAGAACCACTAGAGTACTTGACATTCTTAGAGAAGAAAACTATTGCAGTGTTATCACAAAATATCTTCAGCGGCCTAGCAATTGAGTCGACCATCTTAAAGTTCTTATTGAGAAATTTCTTGGTTTCGTGCAATAAACCAAGATCACTCCTGGCAAGTAAAATATCATCCACATATAAGACCAATATAATAAACTTACTCTCACTTACCTTCAGATATATACACCGATCAATAGTGTTTTCCTTAAATCCGAAAGAAGTAATAGTATTATGAAATTTTATATCCCATTGTCTCGAAGCTTGTTTAAGGCCATAAATGGATTTCTTAAGTTTACAAGCCCAATTTTTTTTCACTTTTCAATGAATCCTTCAGGTTGTTCCATATAGATTTCCTCATCCAGATCCTAATTCAAAAATACTATTTTCACATCCATTTGATGCAACTCAAGATCATAATGAGCTATCAAAGCCATGACGATTCTTAATGAGTCCTTTATTGAAACTGGAGAAAAAGTCTCATTATAGTCGATGCCTTCCTTCTGAGAAAAACCTTTGGCCACAAGTCTAGCTTTATATCGTTCAATATTACCCGTTGAGTCACATTTTGTCTTAAAGACCCATTTACAATTGACTCTTTTACAATCATTGGGCAATTCAACGAGATCCCAAACTCCATTCTGGACCATTGATTTTAACTCTTCTTTCATTGCATCATACCATTTTTCAGAATCGTTACTTTCTCTATCTTGTGAAAACGATAAGGGGTCTCTTTTTATTCCTATATCATAATTTGATTCTTATAGATATACCATATAATCATCAAAAATAGCATGTTTTCTTTTCCTTTGAGATCTTCTCAAATCTGCCAATTGTGATTGTTCTACAAGATCATCAGCGGCAACATCAACATCATGTGAGAGTTCTTCGATGTTATTTTGTTGTTCACCTTCATCAATACTCTCATTGATTTGAGGAACAACAATCTCTTGAATAGGAGATGATATGGGAGAATTAACCTAAATCTCCTCGATATCAAAATTAATCCTTCGAGATTTTTCACTCCCATTGATTTCACCATTTTTTAGGAATTTTGTATTACTAGATTCTACTATTCTCATACTATGATTAGGACAATAAAATATGTATCCCTTGGATTTTTCTAGATAACCAATAAAATATCCTGAAATAGTTTTTGGATCCAATTTCTTTTCATGTGGATTGAATACTCTTATCTCTGCAGGACACTCCCAAATATGTAAATGTCTTGAACTGGGCTTCCTACCAGTTCATAACTCAAATGAAGTCGATGAAACTGACTTACTAGGAACCCTGTTCAAGATGTACATAGTTGTCCTAAGAGCTTCACCCCACATCGACTCAAGTACAGAGGAATAACTCATCATGCTCCTAACCATATCCATCATAGTACGATTTCGCCTTTCAGTAATACCGTTCTGCTGTGGCATACTTGGTAATGCATATTAAGCACAAATACCCCGTTGTTCTAGGAATATAGCAAAAGGGCCAATATTCTGACCAGATCCATCATATCTGCCATAAAATTCACCACCTCTGTCGGATCTGACAATTTTAACTTTTCTATCTATTTGTCTCTCAACCTCATTTATGTATACTTCAAGAGTATCAATGGCTTGAGACTTTTCATGTATTAGATAAACATAGTAATATCTAGACAGATCATCTATAAATGTGATGAAATATTTTTCTCCACTAAACTAAGGAATATGGAGTGGTCCGCAGATATCAGTATGAATTATCTCAAGAAGTTCTTTACTTCTTGTGGCATTTTTCTTTATATGTTTAGTTTGCTTTCCTTTAATGCAATCTATACAAACATCAAAATTGTTAGGATCAAGAGCACTAAGAGGGGGGGGGGTGAATTAGTGCAGCGGAAATCTTTCTGCGATTAAAACGAAAGCTGCGTTCGTTCGATAAAAACGATTTCGATGTAAAAGTCGATTCTAAGATTACTTTAACTTAAGATTAAGCGAGATGACGTTAAAGTAAATCTATGAAGATTTTTTGCAGTTTATGATGGAAATCGAATGCATGTTTATGGCGAAAATGCGATGTTAAATGCGATAAAAAACCGGTTTACGTCTAAATGCCGATTCGAAGATCTTGAACTTTGAGATACGTTTTATAAATGAGCATAAGGCAGTTTACAGTTATGATTGAAATCAAAACATAAACGTATTAACTGAAATATGATGATCGCATCGAAAAAAAGGCGATTTACGTCTAAATGCAGATTTGGAAAGCTCGAACTTAGAAACTCGTTCAGTAAAAAAGCTGAGAAGGCAGTAAGCTATTGAGGAGGTTTGCAGTAAAGATAAAATGCTCAAAAGTAAATGCAAACCGAGATTTAGAGTGGTTCGGTCAATCTTGACCTACTCCACTTTTGGCTTCCTCCACCGACGACGTCACCGACGTCAACTAGAGGCCTTCCTTCAATAGGCGAAGGCCAACCACCCTTTTATAGTTTCACTCCTTTTGATGGGCTTAGGAGACAACCCTTACAGAAAATTCTCTCCTCTCTTTACAACTCAGAACTTGGAAGAAAAGAGGGAGGAGAACTTTTGGCCTTTACAAAAATTTTGAGCTTTAAGAATCACATAAAAGATCAAGATTTCGGTGTATGTCTGTGCCCTTTCAATGCTGAATGGGTGGGATATTTATAGGCCCCAACCCAGTTCAAATTTGGAGCTCAAAACTATCAATTCCCGGAATTAGGGATCAGTGATTACACCTCCGATTGGAGCGATTACATCGCTGGAGAGCTCAAGATCGAGCCCGGTGGTTGCACCTCTTGTCGAGGCGGTTGCACCACTTTTAGTCGGCTCGGAGATCGAGCCCGGCGGTTACACCTCCTGGCGAGGCGGTTGCACCGCCTACCGTGAGCTCAAAGCCAGAGCTCGAGGCGGTGCTACCTCTCTGTCGGGGGAGGTTGCACCGCCGATCTCGCTTCGGAGACTAAGCCCGGCGGTGCCACCTCTTGGTGGGCGGTTGCATTGCCCGATCTCCCCTGGGGGAGACTTAGCCCGAGCAAGTGCTACCTCCTCGGCTTAAGGCGGTTGCACCGCCCAGTGCAATCAGGGTCCGAATGGGTAGATCCATTCGGCCCAACTTGGGTTTTTCAGGGGCCCAATTGCCCTAAGACTAAGTTAATGGGATCACCTCTCATTTCCAACTTAATCAATGTGCTAACTACGATTAATCCTAAGACAATTTCTGCAGCTTGCTCCGGTGCGTCAATCGCTTCTTCCGACGAGTTTCTGGCGAACTTCCGTCGATCATCTGATGAACCCTCGGTGATGCTTCTGCGGACTTCCGGCAAACTCCTGAACTTGCGACGATCCACTTGGCGAGTTCCGACGAGCTTCGTTTGGCAAGCTTATAGACTTCTCGGATATGTTCCTGCAGAACCTCCGACGACAGTCCGAACTTCCGTCGAACTCTCGAACTCCCAACGTGATCATTGTCTTGACTCCGGCGCAACTCCTGCTGCATGTCTTAACTCTCATCGTAGTTAATCCTGCACACTTATCTCAACACATAGATTAGACAACAAATGACAATTGACTTCATCATCAAAATCCGAGATTCAACAATCTCCCCCTTTTTGATGATGACAATCAATTAATAATGGAGTTAACCTTAACTCCCCCTGTCTATATGTCATACTTGAGATAAGTCATTCTTGAATTCAAGACCTTGTTAGGATCAAGAGCACTAAGGGGGGAGTGAATTAGTGCAGCGGAAAACTTTCTGCGATTAAAATCGAAAGCTACGTTCGAACGATAAACTCGATTTCTGTTTGAAAACCGATTCTAAGTTTACTTTAACTTAAGCAAGATGATGTTAAAGTCAATCTATGAAGGCAGTTTGCAGTTATGATGAAAACCGAGAATATATCGCAAACTGAAATAACGCGTTCATCTGAAGAAACCGATTTATGTCTAAATGTTGATTAAGTAAATCACTTGATTAGGCAAGATGCAGTTTAAGCAAGAGTATAAAGGCGGTTTGCAGTTATGATGAAAACAGAATATATCATGAACGAAATACGACGTTAAATGCGAAGAAATTGATTTACGTCTAAATGCAGATTCGTAAATCACTAGATCAGGCAAGATGCAGTTTAAGTAAGAGTATAAAGGCAATTTGCAGTTATGGTAGAGATCGAAGCGTAAACGTAAACTGAAATATGATGATGTATATGAAAAGGCGTTTCGTCTAAATCCGATTCGGAAAGTGCAAAGCTTGAAACCCGATCGTATATGCTTGAAAGAAAGATAGTAAGCTTCAGATGAGGTTTGCAGTAAAGATAATATGCTAAAAGTAAATGCAAACCGAGATTTAGAGTGGTTCGGTCAATCTTGACCTACTCCACTTTTGGCTTCCTCCACCGATGAGGTTACCAACGTCAACTAGAGGCCTTCCTTCAATAGGCGAAGGCCAACCACCCTTTTACAGTTTCACTCCTTTTGACGGGCTTAGGAGACAACCCTTACAGAAATTTTTCTCCTCTCTTTACAGCTCAGAACTTGGAAGAAAAGAGGGAGGAGAACTTTTGGCCTTTACAACAATTTTGAGCACTAAGAATCACAAAAAAGATCAAGATTTCGGTGTGTGTCTGTTTTTGTTCAGTGCTGAATGGGTGGGGTATTTATAGGCCCCAACCCAATTCAAATTTGGAGCTCAAAACTATCAAATCCCGGAATTCTAGGATCAGGCGGTTGCACCTCCTGATTGGAGCGGTTGTGTAATAATCCCTCATTTTCTGAATTTTCGTATAAGTTTCTAGTGATAATGTAAGTATCTATTTCAAATTTGACAAAAGAGCTAGAGTATGAATCAGAGATAACTTATTCTTAAGATTTGGGGGATTTGTTCAAACAAGAATCTGGGGACCTATGTGTAAACCATGAGGACCAAATCGCGAATATGATAAATACAAGGACTAAACTGTAAAATGTACAAAAATACAAACCCCACCATTTAAGCCTCTCTGCCTTCGTTCTTTAGGAAGCAGAGAAGGCAGCTGCGTGGATGATCTGGGAAAGAAAGAAAGAAGAAGAAGAAGAAGAAGAAGAAGAAGAAGAAGAAGAAGAAGAAGAAGAAGAAGAAGAAGAAGAAGAAGAAGAAGAAGAAATTGGGGCTTTAAGTTTTCTTGCTCAAACCTTCTCATTTAGGGCTATAATTCTCAAAGGCAAGTATTCTAACCCCATCCTACAGAATATTAGCTTCTGTTCTTATGTTGGTTCAAAAAGATCTGAAAGATTTCCATTTAGAACCGGAAATGTCTCTCTTTGGACATAGAACCAAGGATTCTGAAATTTTTCGGTAAACTGACCCCTATATACTTTTCCAGCTATAATTTTTGGTACGAAAAGCAGATTTGGGCAGGACCTAGTTTGTTTGAAAACAGACTCTTATATCTTTCTTTTGACACAGATTTTGAAGATTTTGAATACCGAATACTTACCCAAACATCTATTTCTAATGAGCCAATAGATGCTGCAGAACAGGGATCAACATTTCTGACCTTTTGATACTAAAATACCTATAAGTCCCAGTTGGAAATTCTGATTTGTACCAAACTGATTTCGTGCGAAAATAGACTTGTAGACCTTTCTTTTGAAATATAGATTGAAAATTTTGGAATTCAAATGCCTACCCTATTATCTGTTGAATCCAACCCTATGTATTCTGCAAAATAGTGATTGTGTTTTTGACCTTGCGTTACCAAATCAAAGGTAACTCCTTGTTGGAAACCATGATTCATATGAAACTTATTTCAACAGAAAACAGATTGATATATCTTTCAACAACAGCTTTCTTAAGGGTATTGGAGTATAATTGATAATCTGAAGTATTTGTTCTATGTGCCATTGGAATTCTGTCAGAAATCGAGCTTCGGTCGATTTCGCGTATTCTGTTTCATTCCTTTGGAAATTGAATTCATCTAACCTTCTTAGTTGAATTAAGCTAAATACGATTGCTTGGAATCCTGGTATACCCTTGCTTTCATTTCATTCTATATCTGAATACATTTGTGAGAGATTTGTTGTTTGCATCGTATCGTCTCGTAAAGGCACATGTACGTTTTGTTGTTCCGCGTGTGCTTCCGATATATGCTACTTATTGATCAAACTGCCCTCCTGTACTCTGGTGTTTGTGGGATTTATATGGACCTTTACCAGAAATGGTAAAGGGTATGTGGACCTTTGCCAGAAATGGTAAAGGGTATGTGTTTAAAGCCTGCGATGCTCTGCCGGCCCCCTCTGGCTTCACCTAGACGTGGGTGGATGGAGCTCCCAGACGTGGGAGACTTCTGTCTGGTGGTCATTCAGAAATGGATGAATCACATTCTGTCTGTGGTCCCACTACACCTTCTGTATGTTTGATATGATATCCAGAGCTTTGGTTATGTGTTTCTGTTCATGCTTTGGATAAGAATGATATGAATGCAACGTCAAAGACGACGTTTGAGCTTATGTTCGGTATTTATTTTTGATATGCTTTGAAATGTTCCATACGTCTTGATATGCTCCGAAACATTCCATATGCTATTGTTAAGCTCCGATATTATTTTATTTGTCATTGATATGCTCCAATTACTCTATGCCCCTTCTGTTATGAACCAATTATGTATGATTGAAATGACAATTGTGATTCTGCACCTAATGATATTACGTCTATGAATTCGTATGTTCTGCCTTGCATTTTGAAACTTTATCTCTTTGGAAATTATCCTCTTTTGACATGGATATGTTAGTCACTTGCTGAGCTCTTTATGCTCACCCCGTTGTCTATATAAATTTTTCAGGATAGCGTATCGCTTGCTTAAATGTTAAGGTCGGGCTGAGACAGTAGAAAGTTAGAAGATTTTGGGCAGATCTTTATTAGCATATATGTACTTGTTGTGTGAGCCACTCTGTATCTACTCAAATGTTGACGATGAATCCAAACTTGTGGATTTTGTGTATGTTAAAGGATCTCTCATGTTTAGGATTTTGAAAAGTTAAGTTAAATTTGTGTAATGACATGACTTGTGGTAAACGTTAGTTTGGTGACTGCTTAGATTTCTCCACTTGTGAATTTATACTAGGGTTATTATTTTGATGAGTGGAGTTTAAATCGTATGAAATTTTGTATGATGGGTGGTATGTTTATGAACTGCACAGGGTTTATAAATTGTAGACTATAGAGGTGAAATTTTGTTCTGTATGTTTTCTTAGTGACCTCAAATGTGTGTTTGGATCCTGGATTGATTTGTTTTCTTGAGTTTTAAATATTATGGATATTTTGGAGGGAGCGTGACAGGTTGCACCGCTTGGCAGAGCTCGAAGACTGAAGCCCAGGCGGTTGCACCTCTCTGTCAGGGGCGGTTGCACCGCCTCAGTCTGGCTCGGAGACTGAGCCCAGGCAGTTGCACCTCCTGACTGAGGCGGTTGCACCGCTTGCCAGAGCTCGAAGACCGAGCTCAAGCGGTGCTACCTCTCTGTCAGGGGAGGTTGCACCGCCCAGTCTCGCTCGGAGACTGAGCCCAGGTGGTGCCACCTCCTAGCTGGGGCGGTTGCACCGCCCAGTCTCCCTGGGAGGCTTAGCCCAGGCGGTGCTACCTCTTGGTTTGGGCGATTGCACCTCCCACAACAATCAGGGTCCGAATGGGTAGCTCCATTCGGCCCAATTTTGGTTTTTCAGGGGCCCAATTGTCCCAAGATTAAGCTAATGGGATCACCTCCCATTTCCAACTTAATCAATGTGCTAACTATGATAAATCCTAAGACAATCTCTGCAGCTTGCTCCGGTGCGTCAATCGCTTCTTCCGGCGAGTTTCCGGCGAACTTCTGTCGATCATCCGATGAACCCTCGGTGATGCTCTTGCGGACTTCCGGCAAACTCCTGGACTTGCGACGATCCACTTGGCGAGTTCCGACGAGCTTCTTTTAGCAAGCTCCTGGACTTCTCGGATTTGTTCCCGCAGAACCTCCAACGACTGTCCGAACTTCCGTCGAACTCTCGAACTCCCAACGTGATCATTGTCTTGACTCCGGCGCAACTCCTGCTGCTTGTCTAACTTTCATCATAGTTAATCCTGCACACTTATCTCAACACATAGATTAGACAACAAATGACAATTGACTTCATCATCAAAATCCGAGATTCAACAGACCTAAGAATTCAAGCGACATATTGATAAGTTAAATCATTTGAACTTATCAATACTCCCATCATGATTCCCATCATGATGTATCTCTCTGAAGATGATGTCAAGGCTTGACATTCATTTTCAGATTTTACATTACAAGTTTGAATGATGGTAATAGTAACAATTCATCATATTGTAAGATATCAACATGTAAAGCTGTGAAGTAAGATTTTGATATCATTACATGATGTATACATTTCAAATATGTTAGCAAGTGTTGCATTTCTTCACATGGTAAGATATCGACTCAAGGCATAATGCAAATTATAGCATCTGTTCATATATCTCTTGGTGATGCAAGCATGGCAGCATAATCATAGCATCAGTGTTTATAGCATCAATTCATATATTTCTAGCATCAATTCATATAGTTCTCGCATCAATTCATATTTTTCTCGCATCAATTCATATATTTCTCCCCCTTTATCATCAACAAAAAACATGGTAGCTGTGATAGCAGGAAAACAATATAAGCAAGTTATCAAGCATATAAGGGAAGGCATGATACGTAGATTGCTTTGAATACTTCTTCCTTCTTTTTTTTTGTTATAATCCTTTGTGCATGAAGGAGGAAAGTCATTTGTGATTCCAGCTATTTGTTAGTTTACTTTGAGTCAAGATGTGTTTGAAACAGCTTTTTGCAAGTAAAAATACTTTCATCCATATTTCAAGATGGAATTCATAAGCAGGAATCATTTCATCAAATCCATTTCAAAAAAAATTTTCATGAAGACAAAACATTTCAACACATGTTATGTAATGGCAATCAGGTGATTTGATCATTCAATAAAGTCCGAAAAATAATCTATTCAACATATGTTATGTAATGGCAATGACTTATCAACTGTATTGGTATACTTTTTCAACCTATATTTATCATGGAAATCGAAGCACAAGGTTTTCAAAATTTTTAGTTTCAATATAAAATCCGAGATAACCATTTAGTTTATATTTACCACAAGGCACAAGGCATATATTTATAATGATAGATGTTTACAACTCTACATATGCTCAAAATATATCAGGCAACCATATCAAGGATCAAGACAAAGTACATCATGGTGCGTAACATAAGAAGTTTACAACAACAATAGATAATTGTATTCATACAAGCTCAGGTGGAAAATTAAAGTGCCTAAATAAGGAGTCAAATTGATGATGAATTTGCTGCAGCTCAAATAGGATTTGATCTTGTCGTTGTTCAATCCGTTCTTGTCTTTGTTCGAATTGGTCCATCCGAATCCCAATATCTTCGACAGATGATGTATGAGTTTGCTCAAATGGATGTGTTTCCTAAAAGGGACAGATCGGAGGAGATTGGATACCCCTAAATACTAGTGTTTCCGGTTCTGGTTCAGGTTGAGGGGGATCAGTTCTTCTTGGCATTCTAACCCAGTTACCGTTTCTATAAAAACATCTTAATCGGTGAAGTAGATTTTTATTTATTATGCTAAATCTATCTACTTTTATTACTTCTTCTTCCGGTGGTATTAGAATATCGTAAGCTTTCATTATTCTAGTGATTATACCACCATATGGGAGCATCATGTCTTTCTTAGATAGTTCTAACATGTTTTGTTGGATAAGATAACTAAGACAGATGTCATGTCCTTTCATGATCAAATACATAGTTCCTAATTCTAATTGACTTACTTCATCATAATGATATTGTTTAGGGAGAATTATGCTAGTTAGGATATGATGAAGTATCTTAGTGTTTAGAGGCAGTAGATGTTCACAACTTTTAGGAACAAATGCTAAGTTGGGATTGGCAAAAATTGTTCCTAAGGCTTCAATATATGTTGTTCCAATAGTTTCATCATCCCATGATCCTCTAAAGTAAACTCCTATACTTTTCATAGGAATGCCTATCATGTCGCAAATGAATCTATCCGTAATTGAGATGTGTTGTCCTAAAAGATAGGTGGACATTCTTTCTTCATCATCTATTTTTATGTTGTTGTAAAACAATCTAACAAGTCTTGGATAGATGGATTCGTTAATTTGCAAAATTGGAAGTAGATCTAAGTTTGCAAACCATTGGATAGTCTCTAAGTCTCTTAGTTCATTTAGATCTACGTATTTTCCCTTATTGACACTTCTAAGTTCAAAAGAGAAAAATTTTTCAGCATGGTTTTTTGAATCGAAAAGGGTGAGATCAAAATCTTCTACTAATCTCCTCTTTCCTTTGTCCCTTGAGGATCTTCTAGATCCCATAACTACTGCTGTTTAGAAGAATAGTGATAAGCAAGAGTAAATGAATGAAAAAACAGAGTTTAAGGGCTTCTTAGAGAGTACCTTAGTGAGATCTTCAAGAGAGGGAAGGATTGTTGATGTTTTGCTCCGAAATGAGGGGTATTTGGGACGCTAAACGGGGTGAAATGGGGATGGAGGAGGCTTGGAAGAGTAGAGGAGGGAAGGTAGTGAGTTGGGGTCGGTTTCACCGCCGGCCCTAGCTTGGGTTAAAAACGGTAGAGTTGCGGGCGGTTGCACCTCTGGCAACACGTGACAACTGGAGGTGCTACCGCCAGCTGGGGCGGGCGGTGAGCACTTATTCTGATCAGTGTGATTTGATCTGGGAGTTTTTTTTCTTGAGAAGAATTTTCATTCAGAGCAATTAACTTTACTTACGTAATTACGTAAGAGTTTTCATTTTAAGGCAGGGACTTTTGCACAATCAAGATAGATCTTTTAACGTGCATACTCTCAATGTCGTACACATGTTTGTGATAGTTTGTTCAAGTTGGTAAGCCTTGCAAGTTCATGACAGACTTAGTTACTTCATGATACAAAGTTGGATTCGAAGGTGATGAATGGAAGAAATTGACGGGTTCGAAAATCCAGAGGATATGTGAATTTGGGAATCATACGTTTCTAATTTTGAAAAGTCAAATAAGGTTGTATCTAAATCGCATTTGTGATTTTATAATCTCCACCTGTTATTTAGGCTAAGAGCATTATGAGTTCCTTTTTGGATCTTGGGTCATGACTATCGAGAATCAAGGAGCAGAATATTATTTCTTGCTCCAGCCTAAAATTTTATGTTTTTACAGGAAGGGATGATTTTTAGGTACTCATTTGCTTTTGGGTGCCTCACAAATAGATCTACATTGTCTATCATGTTGCATAGAATTTATCATGGTTCCTTTAGGAACCCAAATCAATTTGTTTGGACTAATTTTCTTGAATGGACAATAATACGTCTTGTGTCCAAATTTACAACAAAAGTTGCATTTGTTTTGATGTCGAACATGTAAGATGGGGCCTTTTATGAAGGTGGTTGGATTTTGGTGAGGACTTCTCACAAATCCAATTCCACTTCTTTTGGGAATGTGACCCTTGTTTGTAAGGATCATGTTTAATGATTTGCTACCAATCTCGAATTTCTTCAAGGTGTCCTTAAGTAGCAAGTTTTCCTTTTGGAAAGTTTCTAAATCATGGCATTTTATGCATGAGCTTAAACTATCATGATGTTCAGCTTTCAACTTATCGAAATTATAAATAAGACTATCATGCTCCTTTTTTAGCAATTTATATTTTCTACTAATTATCTTACATTCATCAAATAATTCATGGAAAGCATCTAATAATTCATGATAAGGTAAATCTTCATCAAATAAATTTGTTACCTCATCTCCGGTGGCCATTAAGGCGTAATGAGCAACTTGCTCGGTGTTGGACTCCTCTTCTTCGGATGCGCTCGAATCATCCCATGTTGCTTTGAGCGCCTTCTTCTTGGATGTTCTCTTCTTGGCTTGGGGACAATTACTCTTGTAGTGTCCCGGCTTTTTGCACTCATAGCAAATAACTTGGTCCTTCTTGGGTTCAAGTTTATTTTTTGCGTCATTCTTAAACTTGTTTCTTTTAAAGATTTTTTTAAATTTTCTTGTTAGAAGTGCCAAGTCATCATCACAGTCCTCATCACTTGAGTTTTCTCTCAAGTGGCCTTTTGAAGTTTTAAGTGCCATATCCTTCCTGTTCTTTGGAAGGATGTCTTCTTGCTCTTCATGAGCTTTACAAGTCATCTCGTAGGTCATTAATGACCCGATTAGTTCTTCAAGAGGGAAGTTGCGTAGATCTTTTGCCTCTTGAATAGCAGTGACTTTAGGATCCCAACTCTTAGGAAGGGATCTTAGAATCTTATTTACGAGCTCAAAATCTGAAAAACTTTTTCCGAGTCCTTTTAGACCGTTAACGACATCCGTAAAACGGGTAAACATGTCGCCAATGGTTTCACTCGGTTTCATCCGGAAAAGTTCGAAAGAGTGTAACAGAAGATTGATTTTTGACTCTTTCACTCTACTTGTGCCTTCGTGAGTCACTTCGAGTGTGTGCCAAATATCAAATGTCGTTTCACAAGTTGAAACACGGTTAAACTCGTTTTTATCAAGTGCATAAAATAAGGCATTCATAGCCTTTGCATTAAGGGCGAAAGCCTTCTTCTCCAATTCATTCCAATCGATAATTCGAAGAGAAGACTTTGAAAATTCGTTTTCGACAAGATTCCAATGTTCAAAATCCATAGAAATAAGAAAGATTCTCATTCGGGTCTTCCAATATGTGTAGTCCGTCCCACTGAACATGGGTGGACGTGTAATAGAATGGCCCTCTTGGTTTCCGGCGTATACCATCTCTCTTGGGTTTTAATCCGTTAGAGAGTTAACCTTGCTCTGATACTAATTGTTAGGATCAAGAGCACTAAGAAGGGGGGGGTGAATTAGTGCAATGGAAATCTTTTCATGATTAAAATGAAAAGTGCGTTAGATTCGATAAAAAAAAACGATTTCAATGTAAAAGCCGATTCTAAGATTACTTTAACTTAAGATTAAGTGAGATGACGTTAAAGTAAATCTATGAAGGCAGTTTACAGTTTATGATGGAAATCGAGAATGCAAGCGTAAACTGAAAATGCGACGTTAACGACGATAAAACCGGTTTACGTCTAAATGTCGATTATGAAGATACTGAACTTTGAGATACGTTTTATAAATGAGCATAAGGCAGTTTACAGTTATGATTGAAATCAAAACATAAACGTAAAACTGAAATATGATGATCATACGAAAAAAAGCCGATTTACGTCTAAACGCAGATTCGGAAAGCTCGAACTTAGAAACGTTCGTAAAAGTCAGAAGGCAGTAAGCTATTGAGGAGGTTTGCAGTAAAGATAAAATGCTCAAAAGTAAATGCAAACCGAGATTTAGAGTGGTTTGGTCAATCTTGACCTACTCCACTTTTGGCTTCCTCCACCGACGAGGTCACCGACGTCAACTAGAGGCCTTCCTTCAATAGGCGAAGGCCAACCACCCTTTTACAGTTTCACTCCTTTTGACGGGCTTAGGAGACAACCCTTACAAAAATTTCTCTACTCTCTTTACAGCTCAGAACTTGGAAGAAAAGAGGGAGGAGAACTTTTGGCCTTTACAACAATTTTGAGCTCTAAGAATCACAGAAAAGATCAAGATTTCGGTGTATGTCTGTGCCCTTTCAGTGCTAAATGGGTGGGGTATTTATAGGCCCCAACCCAGTTCAAATTTGGAGCTCAAAATTGTCAATTCCCGGAATTTCGGGATCAGGCGGTTGCACCTCCTGACTGGAGCGGTTGCACCGCCTGGCAGAGCTCGAAGACTGAGCCCAGGCGGTTGCACCTCCTGTCAGGGGCGGTTGCACTGCCTCAGTCTGGCTCAGAGACTGAGCCCAAGCGGTTGCACCTCCTGACTGAGGCGGTTGCACCGCTTGCCAAAGCTCGAAGACCGAGCTCAAACGATGCTACCTCTCTGTCAGGGGAGGTTGCACCGCCCAGTCTCGCTCGGAGATTGAGCCCAAGCGGTGCTACCTCCTGGCTGGGGCGGTTGCACCGCCCAGTCTCCCTGGGAGACTTAGCCCAGGCAGTGCTACCTCCTAGCTTGGGCGGTTGCACCGCCTAGTGTAATCAGGGTTCGAATGGGTAGATCCATTCGCCCCAACTTGGGTTTTTCAGGGGCCCAATTGCCCCAAGACTAAGTTAATGGGATCACCTCCCATTTCCAACTTAATCAATGTGCTAACTACGATTAATCCTAAGACAATTTCTGCAGCTTGCTCCAGTGCGTCAATCGCTTCTTCCGACGAGTTTCCGGTGAACTTTCGTCGATCATCCGATGAACCCTCGGTGATGCTTCTGCGGACTTCCGGCAAACTCCTGGACTTGCGACGATCCGCTTGGCGAGTTCCGACGAGCTTCGTTTGGCAAGCTTATGGACTTCTCGGATCTGTTCCCGCAGAACCTCTGACGACAGTCCAAACTTCCGTCGAACTCTCGAACTCCCAACGTGATCATTGTCTTGACTCCGGCGCAACTCCTGCTGCATGTCTTAACTCTCATTGTAGTTAATCCTACACACTTATCTCAACACATAGATTAGACAACAAATGACAATTGACTTCATCATCAAAATCCGAGATTCAACAAAAATCAGTGAAGTCTAAATGTTCCAAAATATTATACTTCACTAATCTTTCAATTCTTTGCTTGAAGATATGCCCCAATCGTCTATGTCAAAATATATAAGATCTTTCATTATTGAAACTATGTTTCAATCCAACACTTGATTACAGGTTCATTAATGTCTTTGCAAACTCAAGATCCAAATTAAATCTGTACAAACCATCACAGAGAATTCCAGAACCAACTTTTATTGAATCATAAAACATATTGAGTTTACCACTACCAAAAGAAAGATAATATCCTAACTCATCAATTCTAGAAAGAGAAACCAAATTTCTAGAAATTGTAGGGACATAACATGTGTCAATAAGATCCATCAAGTGACCCGTCTCTAAGCGTAGACGATAAGTTCCTATTGATATCACTTTCGCTTTAAGACGATTTCCCATAATGATGAATCTTTCATGTTCTTTTGGTTTCTAAATTGAAAGAAATCCCTATATGTTATTTGTAACATGAGTTAAAGCACCAGAATCAATCCACCAAGTGTTAGAAGGAACTTTTGTAATGTTTGATTCGAAACACACAAAGGTCGAGTTAATACCTTTGTTTTCGAACCAAGTCTTGCGTTTAATGCAATCCTTCTTCACGTGTCCTTTCTTGCCACAAAAGATGTACTTTACAATAAATGCTTTCTTTCCATTAGTCCGTTTAACATTTCCAAACCCGACAAGTTTCTTTGATTGATAATGCTTCAACTTTCTCTTCTTATTACCAGCTCCTTGAGTAGTGGCCATGACATTATATGAACTTTCCTATCTTAATCTCAATTCTTCCTAAACACACATGCTAGTTAACTCATTCAAGTCTCACTTATCCTTATTTGTGTTGTAGTGAATCTTGAATGGGCCAAACTAAGAAGGAAGAGATTTGAGAATAAATTACATGAGAAAAGATTCATCAACATTCATACCTAATGTTTTAAGTTTTGCAGCTTTGTCAGCTATATTGAGGATATGATCCTAAATTCCTCGAGTGCCATCATACCGAGCCGTAGTCCGTTCTTTCATTAATGTGTCAGCCAATGACTTATCAACAGATTTAAATCTGTCTTCAATAACCTTTAAATATTCTTTTGCACTAGTTGCACTCGGTAATGAAGTCTTTATGTTATTTGCAATTGTCATTCTTATAAATATTAAACTAAGTCTATCAGATCTTTCTCAAGCCTTCATTTCATTTACTTGTTATACAATACTTTCATCAGTCAAGTCTGTAGGCTTTTCAACAAGTAATGCTAAATCAAGATCTAATACACCCAGTGTGAATTGCACATGCTCTAACAATAATTTGATCCAGATAGTACAGGGACACTAGATGCATAAGAGTGTATATGCGGAAGTACCATTGTAAAAAAATATAGAATCACATTAATGTTTTGAGTTTATCAAAAATTGATGAACTATTGATATCATCTATATTACACCTTTGGGTGAAATATTGATAGTGTTCACTCAAGAATATTTATTGGGTGAACTATTGTTACCTTTGGGTATACAACCCTAAACTACAAGGATATCTAAAAACAGTATCATCATACCCTATCATATAATTATTTGAATTAGATTCTCCTTTGGGATTATCTAAATCTCCTAATTATATGTACTATTATGAATATTATTTCTTTAATATCATTTAAGACTAATTCCTTAATATTATTTTATAAATCATTAGTCCAGGTCACTTTGGTGGCTACAAGACTAATACAATAATATAAAATAAAAAATATTATATAAATGATAAAACTTTTATTGTAATTCATATCACAAAAGTCTATCATCCTAGGCCACTTTGGCAGCTACTAATCAGATAAAACTTAGGGAAATGAATTATAAATAATATTAATCAATTTCTTTAATTTTTGCTAAGCAATTCAATAATAAAATAACCATAATAATTATTGAATATTAATACTAAGCAGTTCAATAATAAATAATAATAATAATTATTAAATATTAATGCTAAACAATTCAATAATAAATAACAATAATAATTATTGAACATTAATGCTAAGTAATTCAATAATAAATAACAATAATAATTATTGAACATTAATGCAAAGCAATTCAATAATAAATAACAATAATAATTATTGAACATTAATGCTAAGCAATTCAATAATAAATAACAATAATAATTATTGAATATTAATAAAACTCATATGATAATCATGATAACATATAAATCATGCCTTCATGTGAAAGGTAAATATTGTTTCACAATTATATATATATACATGTGAATAAATAAATAAAATTTCAAAAACAATAATTAGATTTTAATTTTATTTACCATATGTAAAATCAATAATTTATTTAAATTATGCATGTGAAAGGTATACATTATTTCACAATTTCATATATATACATGTGAATAAGTAAATAAAATTCCAAAAAATAATAATTAAAATTTTAATTTTATTTACCACATGTATAATCAATAATTCATATGAGAAAACTATAAAATAAACCATAATTTATATTTTTTTTTAAATCAAAAATTAAATCCAATCAAATAATCAAAAATATAATTATGATTAAAATTAATCATAATTATAATAAATCATATTTATCAATTTATAATTGAGAATATAAACTAAATTTCTCAATTTTGATAAAACCGTAAATATTTGAAATGTTATAAATAAGAAATATGCGAATGGTAGAACTATAATTTTGGCATAAATTAAACCCTAGGGTAAAACCGTAAATATGTTGACAGAACATAACCTGAAAATATGAAATTTATAAGGGTAAAACTATAATTTTTACAAACCCTAGCCTCGAGGGTAAAATCATAATTATACCAAAAACCCTAATCTGCCTTCGCCTTCGCCGCCCACGCTGTGGTGGCGTTGCCTTGCCTGCACCCACGGCTTGACCGCCGTCTTGGTTTGCCCGCCAACAATTCTAGCCTGCGATCGTTGCCGCCATGGCGCTGCTGCTACCATGGGTGGCAGCATCGCTTCACGCCACGGCCGGCCGGCGGTGATTCCTTCCCGCGTGGTCGTTGCTGGTGTCTTGCAACCGCCGGTAGACCTACTCACGCGACGGTCGTCGCCTAGGTCACCGGTCATGCTGGGTGGTCGACTGTCATGGACAAACTTCTAAACAGGATGTTTGATGTAATGCTTATGTATGTCCGTGTCTTTTGGTATGTTCATGCTTTGTACAGCATGTTGAGGGACGGTCGAAGGCTTAATAGTCTCATTTTAGTTGGGTTGGTGGCCGTTTTAGGCTTGTAAATAAAGGTTGTATCATGTGGACACGTGTGAGAGATGTTCGGTCTGTAATGAACCATTTTACCCTTTGTTGTGCAACTGTTCAGAGCTTGTAAAGTCTGTTTATAATTTTCATTGTCTATAAAGTGTTTTTCGAAGATGTTTGCTTGTGGATCCCGAGTGAGGCCTTTTCTCTGTCCTATTCTCTCTTTTGTGGGACCTAAGGGACCATGGGAGGCTTCGGAGAGACTGACCTTTGCGGACGGACACACAAGGGTGCCGCACGACTTAGGCAAAACCAGCTAAGTCCGTGACAGACCGTCGCATGGACGGGTTCTGGCCGTGTGCGGTCGGCCGTCGCATGGACGAGTTCCGTGATGCCCGCGTATGGGACGGGTTCTGTGATGCCCGCATACGGGATGGGTTCTGTGATGCGCACGCTGCCTAGCGTGGTCGCAGATTCACAGCGAGGTCGACGGTGACCATTGCTGCTTAGCAATTCTTAGAAGATGAAGGTAATTTTATGCATCGTAAATAAATTTACAGATCTATTGCATTTGATCTTAAAAATCGGGCTCTGATACCAATTGTAAGCATAAAATCTATAATTAAGCTATATCTGAAATACGAAAATAACTTATATGCCAGGATTGAAATCAATGGGTCCTGTGAAAGAATAGAAAGAAAGGAAAAAGGAGTAGATTGATGGAATTTTGGGAAAAAAGGATTTTGTGGGAGAAACTGAAATCCTTCGGAGAGGTGCGTTTGTACGCAATGTGCTAGTGGACTTAGTCTATTAACTAAAATATCTGAACGGAACCTAATTAATTATTATATTATATATTTTATTCAATTATAAAAGGATCACGTAATCTAACAGGAAGAATTAGAGAGATGAGACGATGGATTCTAGAGAATGAGAAGGAAAAAAGAAAAAAAAAAAAGGAGAGAGAGAGAGAAAAATATATATATGGGGAAGGAGAGGAGAGGTAAAGAATGGGGAAGGGAGAAGGGCGAGTGGTGGCAGCAATGACAACACCACATGTGACAACAAAAGTGGAACAGAGGAAATGAAAGAGAAAGGATAATTTGGAAAGTTTTTGAATTAATGGATATTGTTTGAGGAAAACTAATATGGGATAGTGTTTGGGAAATACCCAAAATATAAGTGTTTTCTATAAAAATCGATATATATATATATATATATATACTCATAAATAATCTTAGTAAGTTAACTATCATTAGCTAAAATACTAACAAACTAGTATTATTTTATCTTTTTTCATTAAAAAAGTGTAAGAAAAAACCCTCTAATTTTATCCTTTTTTTCCCGCAACACCTTGTTTTTATCTTTTTTTTTGGGGTAAAAAACCCATATTTGGGCAATCCATTGTCTTTTCTTCTCCTTCCTCCCTTTTGAAAGCCATTATATTGAACCAACTCATTCTATTGAACCACCAATTATTTCAATTAATCAATGTATTTAATTTAATTAGTTTAACTAGCCCAAAACTTAAGTAAATCTAATATAAATGATATATTTATATTAATAGAATATAAATATAAGTTAATATTAAATTTATAAATATAAAATATTCTAAAATATTAAAATTATGATAAAAAACATAAGGGTACAATTACAAGCTTTAAGTATTGAAATAAATTTTTTTTTGAAGGTATAAAAACAAAAAAAATATATATTATTTATATCAATTCCAAGATATCTAAATTTTTAAGAATTAAAAAAAAATGAGATACACTAGATAGGACCCATAAGTACTATAACTCTATGTAAAACAATATAACTTGGATCTTTATATATTATTTTCTTAAAATATCAGAAAATATTAGTAAATAATATTCAAGTTGTTTGTGAATTAGTAAAATTAAAAAACAACATAATTTAAAACTTTTAAGTGTTGAAATAAATAAAAATACGTGTTTAAATCTTTAAAAATATACATTTAGAATGTTTAATGAAAGTTTTAGATAAAAAAACCTTGTAATTTAACCTTAAATTTAATAAAAATACAAAATAGCCTTTTGAGAGTTTAATTAACCCAAGATAGATGTTTTAATGGGCCAAAAATATGACAATTGGTTAACTAGGGCTTCATTAGATATATCCCATGCTTGAAAGAAATTTTACCTTTTCTGGATAAAAATGAATATGCTTTACATTTATAATATCATATTCCTAGTTTCACACATACCTAACATATTAATTAAAAATAAAATATCACCTTTTAGTTTATTATTGTCATAAAAAATAATATAGTAAAAAAAGATAAATTTGGAACATATTAACATACTAAATAAATTAACATGATTTGCCTTATACACAATGAATTTTAATATTTGTACATAATTGTAAATACATAATCAAAAGAATAACATATACACATATTATGTTCAAAATTTATACACCAAAATATGTCCATAGGTCATAGTCTATATTTGCATTAGCATTGAGTTCACACTAGTTCAGCTTTTTACCCATCATTTAGATGGGAGTACTAGGGTCTTTATATGTAAATATAAATGTATATATATATATATATAATAAGTGATGACTTGGTAAATATAAGTCTGTGTAACTTTAATTAAGTATATATTTAATGCTAAACTCATCTTGATATATGATATATATAATAACACATATGTAACATTTTGAAATCATGCATATAACATATTTAATGCTGAACTAATCTTGTTATGACTTCATTAGAAACGTATAATCTCATAACATAATAATTACATAATAAATAGGTGAAGTTTCGATTCACCTATTTAATAGATAATTGAAATACATAAAAAAGTCATTGTATTTGTAATACATAATTATAGTATATTTATAAATTTACATACCACACATCATGATATATTCATATATTCTTATATTGTATATCATAACATATACGTATACTCCTATACCATACATCATCACATATACATGCATCATCACATATCTATACACTCTCTTGCCACATATGATAACATATCCGTACATTCCCACATCACATGACTATAGTAATTAATAACCACTATATCATGGATTATAAATTAAGTTGTAGGTAATTTAGTATTAACATTTAATTCAGTTATAAGTAAATTAGTTTTGAAATTTAAATTAAATATTGAGTATAGTTTATTTTGGAGGAGATTCTATCAAATGTTTTTACAAATTATAGTTTATATTAGGAAGTATTAGTGTTTTAAGATATAGGTTTCTTAATTTAGGCATAGCATGATCGTGTGTGCTCCAAATTTGGCATCACTTAGCTCTTCTGCACTTGATTTACTATAAAATAGTGATTAAACATTTTTTATGTATATTCATAATATATTTTTGAAAGTATGTTTTGAATAATATGATCGTTGTTATCTAGGTATAAGTCCGATGTTAATGCATGAATTGTATAAACATAAATAATATATAAATAAGAATATATTACGTATATAAATATATTATACCATACCGTGTGACAGTGCATATATTTATCATAATGTATAATATAAGAGTGCATGAATATATTTGGACTTGGGATGTTGGAATCCATACATATTTTATAATATATGATGAACATATATGTTGTAATGTAGTGAGTCTAAGAGTGTATGTTATTTTATAGTATACAGTATAAAAGTTTATAAATGTATATTTTCTATTACATGTAATATAATATATTCTTGCACATATATGTTATGATTTACATTGGATTAGAGTTTTACATTTTTATTATACATATGCAATGTTATATGATTATAAATTATTAAAGAGGTCATAAGACGATCGATTTACCGTGATATGTTTAATGCATGTGATTTTGAAATGTCACATACATAATACAATGCATGTTCAACTAAAATAAAATCATTTGTAGGTATGAACACTAATAATTCATGCATGCGATAGGCTGAGAGATCCATGCCAGTACAAATATAGATGAGCATATTTTATTATATATAAATTTTAGATATGATATGCATGTGTGATGCTTGTTATTTATGTGTTTATAACATATGTATGACTGTCAAATATGAGAAGAGAACAAAGGAACAGTTGCAGTTGATGTCCCAAAATGTGCCAAATGAATGCAATGCAGCTTTGATTCTGACCGAGAAATAATTAAAATTTGAATCCTTGCAGTACAGATTTGAGCAAATTTCAAGGGTCAAACTCAGAAGGGATTAATTACTATGTATAGGAGAGGCCAATTCATCCACTTTCTTATTATATTAATGTCGATAATATAAATATTTTATTCTAATCATGTATGATACATGTGGGGGAATTAAAAGTAGTCTGTTATAGTTTTTGTCCAACTGGAAATAGGGATTCTCTGTAACAATTAAAAATAGGGATGTTGTGTGAAAAAAAAAGAAGTCAAAGAAGCTTTTTGAGGAAATTTTTTCAACAACTGATATGATAAAAAGGGTATTTTAGACATTTAATTTACTAAACTGGTTTATATATATATATATATATATATATATATATATATATATATATATATATATATATATATATGCAGATTTACTATGAATCGATAAAAAATAGCAATTTATAATATATATATTATAAATTTACTGTATATATATTATATATATATACACACACATGCAAATTTACTATGAATCGATAAAAAAATAGCAATTTATAGTTATAATCTTAAAGAAACAAAAAAGTCAACAGGGAATTCTAATTAAAAGATTAGTCAAGTAACGCTCCTTCCCATTTACTCCCTCCTTGAGAGTACGTGAAGACTTGGCCGTTGGAAGGCCGCTGATCTCATCTCCACTTTGCCTCCCTTTCAGATTTCGTTCCAGACTTTTTGGTCCAATTCGACCGTTGGATGGTCGGCCACCGTTCCTACTTCCACTCCCACACCAAGAGCAAGATGTCCGAAGAGCTCAGTCCATCCACCACCCACCACCCACCACAATGACGGAGCTCAGACATCCATATCCAAACCACCTCCTCCATGACATCAGTAATGGTTCCTACAGTGCCCACCCCTTGCGCCGAGGACCCATGTACTCGACCTACGCGGCGCTGAGAGACCGGAAGCTAAGAAGAACGGGAGCAGAATCACCGGCTCCTACGTTCACTACACCTACCAAGATGCCGACGGCTAACTCGTCGCTGACGCGCTCCGTGACCGACTTCTCCATTGCACGCAGGAAGGAGAACAAGAAGCCCATGGAGACATCAATGACACCGTCGCCCCCGCCGCCGGTGGCACCCAAAGCTGCGATGAATAGGATGGGTAGCGGCTTGGTCGCCGCGAGGAGGAGCTACTCATGCCTCAAAGAGCTGACGGAGCTGTCCATTGTGACATCGACAGCAATTCATGAGGAAGATAAGCAAGGCAAAGGTGGTAATGTCAAGAGTTTTCGGGGTCGCACCACCACATGGAGGGGTTGGTAGCTTGTCCTCGTTTTTTGTGTGCCAATATACTTACCGTCCTTCCTATCATTGCATATAATGTGGTAGATAAGAAGTATGGTTTTGAGTAGTGCCGAGTGGTAGATTGTGAGCAGATTGGTTGAGTTCAGATTGTTTGATCATTCCTTATAATTCTGCATTCCTTTTATGTGAACATTTTTACTTGCTCTTGTTGCCATGAAACCATGTACGGCAACTATGTGAACTCCGTTCTCCATTTCTCTACATTCTTAGCTAATCTCCAGTTGTTTTCTTCTTCAATTTGCAGAACTATTATCAACTGCTTGATCATCATATAGCAAGTAACAGAACTAAGAAACTCTAAATTTCTTTTCACATGCTAATAAAGCTTAAGACGTATAGGCATCATGGAATTTGCTGAGAATATTGAATCATCCCAACCAAGTCAGTTAAGCTATTATGAGAGGGGGTGTTTTCTCTGTCTCATGGAGCTTTGACGAGAACAATCTCCCTTCATGTGGACACAAGGCATTAGGCAAATCATCCATTAAGTAGTCAGTACTTTCTTCTGCTTCTCTCTTAATTCTTAAGACATATTACATTGTTTTATCACATGATATATATGATCCAGCATTCTGGAAAATAGAACTTATTAGCATTATTAACCTGTAACAATCAAATTGAAATATATATTAATGTCACATCAGGAATCAGTTATTTAGCATTAAGCTGTTAAAATGAAATTGTAATATATATTAAGGACACATCAGGAATAAATTGGTGCATAACCATCAACTATATTTTGAACTCTAGCTACTCAAAACAATTAACATAGCTACTATTATTTGGATGTTTGATGTTTGTCCTGTTCAGAACTGGCACAACTATATCAGGTGCAGAGTCCAGGTAGGGTTTGGCAAAGCTGTGGTAATGGGCTTAAAACAGGCCTCAATTAGCAGTAGGTGAAGACCTTAGACTATTTTCACTGAAAAGGGATGCCCGAAAAGAGCCAATGCAACAACTCAGTACTGGCCTAGGCTTACTATTAGGTTACTTATCAGGTTTGGCACCTGGCTTTGTTTTAGTATTTAAATGTCTTAATCCTTGATCAAATGCCTTGGGGCTTAATTGTCAGCTAATGAATCCATGACACATCCAGCTTCATGTGCCAGCTCAATCCCTAGAAACATATAGGAATTATTTATTTGGATTGATGATCTCCTAAGTCAAATTTACATAGCAACACCATCAACGAGGTAATAGGTGTTGCACTTCCTGATTCTAATTTTGATCAGCAGTTCACACTGTTGTCTGGTAATTCTTCATCTTTCAGTAACCATGGTTGTGCCAGAGCATTGTAACTAAGTTTCACTTGTATTAGTTTCGTAAGTATTGAAAGAAGACTTTCGGAACTTTGATTGGAAAATATTAAGGATGAAGAAGAAGATGGTGATGGAGATGTGGATGAAAGGGAAACTAATGTCCTCATTGGTAGGTATTTGTCAAGTCAAAATAAAAATATGCTTGCAATTAACATTGTTATCTAAGCAAACAGCAAAACCATAGAAAATGTTGCACCTTGATGGGTGGATTCTGCTTTAAGGTGGAATATCTCTAGGTGGAGATCGGTAGTTGATGACCTTTTGTTTGAAATGACCCACCTTTTCATACTAAGGTGCACATTAGGTGATTTTGATTGGATCACTTAAAGAATCCATAATAATCAACTAAATATTATGTTCTCCAAAAATCCAAGAAACCTGTCTAGTGTTCAACAAGGAAATTGCAGAACAGTAAAAAGAAAAGAAAAACTTCGTTTAATGTAAAAGCCAGATAAACTCTCTGTTTAATGAGCAACATAGCGCAGAAAAATCTATCTGGTTGAGGACTGTTTAAAAGTGTAGGTTGATAATGAAATGGTTATACTAGATTAGATAGCTGTATGTTTGACATTAGTGCACAAAAGGGTGATTAGTAGGGTGCCAACCGATTGAAGCTCTCAAAAAGTTGAAATATGATTTGAAGCCTGTTGTTACTACTAATAACAACCAAAGCAACTTGCAACATACATATATCAGAAGGTAGGACTTCTCTTAATCAAAAGCTCTGTTATGTCCTTCCTTGGTAAGAGGTTGATTATATAATATCATCGACAACAGCAAATGCAGTACCGATACTTTTTCGATCACCAATGGTTCTAAAGATCAAAGATTGGTTTGCAAAAGCTTTTGCCAGTCCACCCTAGTCACCCTCTCAATAGGCATCTAAGTGTGATCTCTAGACGTTTGTAATCCGAACCTACGTCATGTTGTTTGCTTTGGTGGATATCTAAGCAAGCAAATAAAGCTCTAAGCTGCATGTTCTTGTCTTCTCAACAAGAGTTAATTTACTTCGCGGGTCACATAGCAACTATATTAAATTGAGATGATGGGATTAATTCATACTTATGATACGCTTTTACATTCTAGACCATGTTAGGTTTTGTTTCTAGGTCATTGATTAATCAAGTATGCCTATACAATCACTTCACATGACTTTAGGTGAAATCCACCCTAGCACAAATCCTTCTTTTTTCTAATGGAGTAGGTAATGTCACTTGGAATACAAAATAACACTAAAAGGCTCTTCCCTCATTGCTTGGATAGTAAACATGATCTCAAGTTGGTCTAAAAGAAGATATCTATGCAGTTATTAATACAACCCTCATGGTTTCAGTCTTGATGGGGCTTCTTACAGAATTCAAAGAAAGTAAGATGGCTGACAGTGATGTATATTTTAAGAGGCATGGTGAGGTCATCATGTATTAGATATTGGAATAAGGACTAATCAACCAATACATTTTCCTTTGGGAGCACAACTTGGTGGACCTTACTCAAGATTCGCAAAATCTTGTAATGCGGTCTTCTCAGTTAACAAGATTCTTAGAGGGCATGATCAAGGCCTAGGTGAAGTGCTTTTATCAGATGGTGGCACCACCTGTGACAGGAGAAGTTGATGACCCCATGGATATTGAAGCTGAACAGGCTGATTCCTTGTGAAAGATAAGAAAAGAACAAACTCCATGTTAGGAGAGACAACCAACTCCAGATTGCCTGCTCAGGTGCAAGGAATTCAGATATCAGTGAATGATTGGTGATGATGTGCAGTAACAGCAAAATATATATTCCATGGAGCAAGTGTTTCTCACACCGTATGTTTAGAAACCATAGTTTCCTCATACAAGTTTCATAAACCATAAAAGTCAGTCAACATGATTCTTCTTGGGAGCTCAAAAGATTTCAAGTGAGCCTTTTTTTATGTTTGATGATACTAGACTTGCAATTGATATTTACATAGTTATCTTCTATGCAATTCATATCTAATCGTAATTGGATAAGATCACCATGGAATTGGAAGGCCAGTTGTGTGTGCTTGAGTGTTGAGAGAAGACTTTGGACTGGAGGAGATTGGAAGTTCACTTTCTTTTTATTTTTTTGGAGATAACGATGGAGAATATTTTAGACTCTTTGTATTCAGTAAGATTATGCTAGATTTCCTTCATGAAAATGTAATTTTGATATGTGAAAACTTACAAAGGAAAAGTGAGATCTGGTGTGGACCCTTCCTTGAATGAGTCCAAAACGAACATAATGAAATAGATTTGACATAGGCAAACACATCAATATTCTTGTGAAACAAAGTGAACATAATGTCAATCATGATGACTTCACCACATCAGAATGTGCATAAAGGTGAAACAAAGTTGATGATATTCTTGTCTTCTCTTTGCAAACAATAGGTTTGCCAAACCTACTGTCAAAGTAATGGACATTGAGTTCTTGTCTTCCATGGCTAATTCACTTGGAAACTCCTGTTCTTGATCTAAAAGCAAGTAAGATTAACATGTTAAAATTTTGGTGGCCATTCTCAAGCCTTTTGATGCTCACTATCCATTTTTCTGGAAGGGTGGATGCACAAACCACTTCCTTTTTTCAAACAATGTCTAAACCAAATCCTTTTGCGGTCTTATTTTATCCACTAGTATTCTGTCATTAATGCATTTTAATTTAAACTACATGTCAAGCATTGGTACAGCAAAAAACAATTGAAAAGAAGAAGAAGAAGAAGAAGAAGAAGAAGAAGAACAGAGTATCAGAGGTATTCAAGAGAAATATCAAACAGGAAGGTAAAGCAAAAGACCTGGAAAAATACATCTCCTCAGACCAGAAACTTTCAAAAGGATACCCTCCCAAAGCTTTGAGCTTTCTACAACTTGATGAAGATAGCATCATTTCATTGTCTTTTAAAAAAGCTAGTATACCTTATCCACAGTAAAAAATGGCACCCCAAATTGGATTAGTTTTTAAAACTTGTTATTAGAAGCAACCTAATTAGCTAATCTATCAATTGAAAGTGTGAAAAGCTTTAGATTCCAAGAAAGTCTAGTAGTAGAGTGCATCACCAGAGCACATATCTCAAATGCATGCCAGCAAACATATTGAGGCTCTGCAGCCACTACCACTTGCCAAGAAAACCAACAGGAAGCTTATAATCACTTTCTACGGGCATCGAGTTTCCTATGAACGTTTCATCTCTTATAATACAATACAGGGGGGAAGCAGACTCCCAACATGGTGGCACCACCACTCGAGAGTCACAAGCTAGTAGTGCTGAGGCAAAGTGGCACCCACTAACACTCACACCCTTTGCCATTATCAACCAAACTATTATTATATTATGGCAATCAACAACCATTATATGCCTATGATCCAGCAGTGTACACAACAAAGCTTTCCTCTTATATAATATACTACAGTAGAGCCATAGAGTAGCCCCCAAGCAGGAGTCACACAGAATCTTAGACAACAACAGATGCCCTCGCAAACAAAAGGCCAAGACAAGCGCAATCTGGGGACTTCCTGTTCCCGTAATTTTTTTTAGGGTCTTCCTGCTGTGTCCTCTCTTCCCCACGTCATGCATTCACCCCTTCCCTCTTGGGATGTCCACACCCAACCTCTGTCGCACTCTCATGCACAGTTATGATTTCAGTTCTTGGAGTAGGTAGTCATTCATGTCATCCATTTCTGTTCCCTCTCACCGTTGTTTATTGATAGAACCTGTAGACCATGGAGCTGTCTCTTTTTCTTTGTTCAACCTTGTATCATTGTGCCTCTTTCTTAAGATATATAAGAGAAAGACAGAGCGAGCGAGCGAGAGAGAGAGAGAGAGAGAGAGAGAGAGATCAACCTAATCTGCCTGAACCCACATGCAACCAGTCTTCTTCTTCTTCTTCTTTCTTTCTTTATGCTTCTATACTATTTATTAGAGAGAGATGTCGGGGATACAGTGTAAGTCGAAGAAGGGCAGCAGCATACGGATGAAGCTATTTGGCTTCCAGGTTTCCGAGGAGGAGACCGGACCGGGATCCGACTCCTCGTCATCCACGGCGACCACGGCCACCGCTGCCGCGCCGGCTGGTGGAGTGGGAGAGGGAGGAGACGGGAGGAAGTACGAGTGCCAGTACTGCTGCCGCGAGTTCGCCAACTCGCAGGCGCTGGGCGGCCACCAGAACGCGCACAAGAAGGAGCGGCAAAGGCTGAAGAACTCCGCCCAGATGCAGCAGCAGCAGCACCACCTCCACAGCGGAGGCGGCCTCGCCGGCACGCTGTACCCACGCAACCCTATAGTATCGGCCTTCACGCCGCCGCCCCACCTCCTCCAGGACCCCCCCACCGCCGCCGGAGGCCCCACCGGGTGGGTCTACTTCTCCAGCGCGTCGCCGGGCCCGCCCTTCCACGTCTCGCACGGTTGTGTCTTCCCCTCCACCGCTGCTCGTGTTCCTCCGGTGACGCCCGCCTACTACTCCTACGCTACCGCCGGCGGCGGAGAAGGCGATGGCTGGCAGCTGTACGACGAGAGCTCGATCGCGGGGCCGACCTCGTTCGCCAGGTTCACGGTCTCCGGGCCCGGCAAGATGGGCACAGACTTGGCGGGAGCGGAAGACTCGTTCGAGTTGGACCTCCAACTCGGCCTGGCTCCCACCCGGATGTGACTCGGTGTAGTCATCACTATGTGACAAGGTTTCTGATAAGACGATGAATGCTTCAAAGGAAGGCTTAGTGCAGATGCTGTACATTCTTCTTTTTCCTTTGTCTTTCATGGCGATTTTTGGTTTAATTTGCATCCATGAGAGGATGATGTTTAGCAAGTCATTTATCGCCTCCGACGACGAGCTAAGATTAAAAAAGAACAATGAACTAAGATCAATGTGAACTAGCTTTACAATCGAAAGGTAACTCTTTCATTTTACCCTTGAAGCAAATGTCTAATCACCGAAAATACGAGAAGAGAAGTATCCTCGAAGCAAGATGTTCTATAATCGAAATATGAGAAGAGAAGAGCAAAAAAGAAAGAAAGAAAAAAACTATTTTATCTCTCAGACTAATACTCTACTTGTTCGGGCTTTCGATTTTTTTTATTTTTATTTCTAGAACCAATATTCTCGGAATAGGTTAATGCTAAATCTAATTGTTTATTATGCTGCACGAAGCTAATTCAATCGTATGTAAATCAATGACTTATTACATTCGATAACATAATACAAGATTATTGAATAGGCCATGTCACTCGTAAGAGACCCGATTCAAATATTCAACAATGTAAGAACTTATGTAGATAGTGTATCGATAAAGCCGATCCAACATTCAAAGTGACTTGAACCTCCAAGGTGAATAAGTAGATTTTTTTAATTAAAATCTATAAAGAGGTGGGTTAAATTGTTCGCTTATAGTATTATGCAAATCATAGAACGAGGATTTCAAATATAAAATTTTTTTATGTGAAATAAAAAAGATTAAAAATCAAGGTTTAATTAGTATATAAATACTTATGTACCTTTATGTTTTGATAGAAAAATGATATTGAGAAAATACTTAGTACTCCTAAGATTTTCATTAGTAATTAATTCTAAAAAAATTGAGAAAATTTATTGATCAGAGAGAGTGTACAAGTAAATTCAAGCTTGATTTATGTAAGAGAGAGATCTATTTCTATATTTTATTATCCTCATATAATAAAAGGATTTTAATTTTTTTTTCTCATAGACATAAGTGAAAATTGTCCAACCACGTGAAACTTACGTTCGTCGTTTTCTGAGTTTGTATTTCATTGTTAATTCCATATATTGTTCTTAGGATATGGAGGTCTTCTCCTGCCACAATCCTATATTCTCTTTTAATGACTGCATTATTTAAGTATGATTCGTTCGTCAACATGCATACAGTGATAAATAGATCATCCCAAGATTCGTATCAAATATTCTAATACATCTAACTATGTTTTATAATCCCCACCACCTGTGCTCTCTTTCTCAGTGCACAGCTTGAGCACAATATATATATATATATATATATATATATATATATATATATATATATATATATATATATATTCTCGCAGGAATGAGATATCCACTATTGTCTTTGAACTGAGCTGCATGGTGAGGATGCATGAATCATGGAATATCTGCAACTTGATAAGATTTTTGAGGCAGGGAATAACACTAAGAATCATCATTAAGCAAGAAAGAATGTTTATTTATCATGTGTTCTAACATTGAGATGGTGAAAGGATGTCTCTAGAAGACAACTGCCTTGGAATTTTAATACCTTGGCCCTTGTCACCTTCCTTGATGGCTGCTAAATTTTTTTGGTCATAACTAGGGAAATTGATGGCTGCTAAATTTTCCTGGTCTTAGCTAGGGAAATTAAACAATGTTATGGAAGTGACGAGGACATGAAAACCAACAAAAGGAGAATCTGGAAGCATAAAATCTATAATTATGCTATGTCTAAAATGTGAAATTCATCATGATTTGAAATCAAAGTGTATAGATCGATGCATACCTTTTGATGTCATATTCTCAGAAATCTCGCTTGATCTGCTATGCACCGTCTTTAATCCAAGATTACTGCAGCCAGCCACCGATCCAAAGTTGCAGGCACCATCGCCGTCTACAAGGAGTGCAAGGAGAAGTAAATCCTTTCTCCTCTCTTCCTATCATTTCACAGGAGCCACTGAGAGTGATGGTTTTGGGGAAACTGAAATTCCTCAACGGAGAGGTGCGTCTGTACGTAATGCCAACGCTCACCTAAACCCTAACGGTCATGTCCTTTTATAGGCGAGGGCAGAGGGTCTACGATGAGATCTCAGGAGATTTCCTCCCATCAAGGTTATCTCCCAATGAATCGTTCCGTAGTGGACTTAGTCTTATTGACTAAAATATCTGAACGAAACCAAATTAGTTATTATATTATATATCTTATTCAATTATAAAAGGCCATATATTCTAACATTCTCCCACTTGTCCATTAATTGATAAGATATAAAAGAGATATTCAAAATCAAAATAAACAAAACAAAATTTGTTTAAAAAATAATTTTACCTAATTGGATTCTAAGAAATTTTGAAAAGTATTTTATACATGGTCATGTTTTAAAATAAGCCAATAAATCAAATAAACACAATAATACTATATTAAGTCCAACTATCAATACGAGTCATAGCGGTTGTATTTCATCAATATCATACTCCCTTCTATGTACCATAACCTTGTTAGTCTTTCCTAATATAGTCCATAATGACCCCTGTAATTTGTCTTGTCAAGACAATCCTGTTATTACATTTAACCATAATATGTATAAACATAAATGTAAACAGGATATCAGAAATAAATAACTTTAATTAAGCAAAAAGAATGTCAATAATAGCATCCACATAAACATGCATCACCATATCCTTTATGACTTGCTCACAAGCCCCGTTCTAAGAACATGTTCTTTGAATATTTTATACTGTAAGGTTTTTATCAATGGATCAGCAATCATCATAGTGGTGCTCAAGTTCTCAATTGACACTTGCTGTTTCTGGACTCTTTCTCTAACTACCAAGTACTTTATCTCAATGTGCTTGGAACCACTAGAGTACTTGTCATTCTTAGAGAAGAAAACTACTACAGTATTATCACAAAATATCTTCAGCGGCCTGACAATTGAGTCGACCATACCAAGTCCCGAGATGAAATTTTGCAGTCATAAAGCTTGATTTGTGACCTCAAAGCATGCCACAAATTCAGCTTCCATTGTTGATGATGCAATAAGCGATTGCTTTGCACTTTTCCAAGAAATTGCCCCACCAGCTAACATAAATACAAATCTTGAAATGGACTTCCTACTGTCGAGGCAATTTGCAAAATCAGCATATGAATATCCTATCACATCAAGCTGATCAGATCTCCTATATGTGAGCATATAATCTTTCGTCCCTTGCAGATATCTCATTACTTTCTTTGCAGCTTTCCAATGTTTCATTCCTGGGTTGCTTTGGTATCTTCCCAGCATTGCAACTGCAAAACTGATATCTGGTCTTGTACATATTTAAGCATATAATAGACTTCCAACTGCGCATCCATAAGGAATATTCTTCATTTGATTCTTTTCTAAGTCATTGGGCACTATTTTTGATTGAATTTTTCACCTTTAGTAATTGGTACATCATTGGCTGAGCAAAGCTGCATATTAAATCTTTCCAAAATACGATCAATATATCCTTTCTGAGACAATCTTAATAATCCTTGAGATCTATCCCTGAATATCTCAATGCGAATAACATAGGCTGCCTTATTCATATCAACCATCTTAAAGTTCTTGTTAAGAAATATCTTGGTTTCTTGCAATAAACCAAGATCACTGCTGGAAGTAAAATATCATTTACATATAAGACCAATAATAAACTTGCTCCCACTTACCTTTAGATATATACACTGATCAACAGTGTTTTCCTTAAATCCGAAGGAAGTAATGGTATTATAAAATTTTATATACCATTGTCTCGAAGCTTGTTTAAGGCCATAAATGGATTTCTTAAGTTTACAAGCCCAATTTTCTTTTCCCTTTTCAATGAATCATTCAGGTTGTTCCATATAGATTTTCTCATTCAGATCCTCATTCAAAAATGCTGTTTTCACATCCATCTGATGTAACTCAAGATCATAATGAGCTACCAATGCCATGACGATTCTTAATGAGTCCTTTCTTGAAACTGGAGAAAAGGTCTCATTATAGTCGATGCCTTCCTTCTGAGAAAAACCTTTGGCCATAAGTCTGACTTTATATCGTTCGATATTGCCCGTTGAGTCACATTTTGTCTTAAAGACCCATTTACAACCGACTCTTTTACAATCATTGGGCAATTCAACGAGATCCCAGACATCATTCTGGACCATTGATTTTAACTCTTCTTTCATTGCATCATACCATTTTTCAGAATCGTTACTTTCTATGGCTTGTGAAAATGATAAGGGATCTCTTTTTATTCATATATCATAATCTGATTCTTGTAGATATACCACATAATCATCAGAAATGACATGTTTTCTTTTCCTTTGAGATCTTCTCAAATATGCCAATTATGATTGTTCTACAAGATCATCAACGGCGACATCAACATCATGTGAGACTTCTTTGATGTTATTTTGTTGTTCACTCTCATCAATACTCTTATTGATTTATGGAACAACAATCTCTCGAATAGGAGATGATATGGGAGAATTAACCCGAATCTCCTTAATATCAAAATTAATCCTTCGAGATTTTTCACTCCCACTGATTTCGCTATTTTCTAGGAATTTTGCAGTACCAGATTCTACTATTCTCATACTATGATTATGGCAATAAAATCTGTATCCCTTGGATTTTTTTGGATAACCAATAAAATATCCTGAAATAGTTCTTGGATCCAATTTCTTTTCATGTGGATTGAATACTCTTATCTCTGTAGGACACCCCCAAATATGTAGATGTTTTATACTAGGCTTCCTACTAGTTCATAACTCAAATAGAGTCGATGAAACTGACTTGCTAGGAACCTTGTTCAAGATGTACATAGCTATCCTAAGAGCTTCACCCCACATCGACTCAGGTACAGAGGAATAACTCATCATGCTCCTAACCATATCCATCAGAGTACGATTTCGCCTTTCAGCAATACCGTTCTACGGTGGCACACCTGGTAATGCATATTGAGCATAGATACCCCGTTGTTCTAGGAATATAGCAAAAGGGCCAATATTCTGACCAGATCTATCATATCTGCTATAAAATTCATCACCTTTGTCAGATTTGACAATTTTCACTTTTCTATCTAATTGTCTCTCAACCTCATTTATGTATATTTCAAGAGTATCAATGACTTGAGACTTTTCATGTATTAGATAAACATAGCCATATCTGGACAGATCATCTATAAATGTGATGAAATATTTTTCTTTACTAAAACAAGGAATATGAAGTGGTCCACAGATATCAGTATGAATAATCTTAAGGAGTTCTTTACTTCTTGTGGCATTTTTCTTTATATGTTTAGTTTGCTTTCCCTTAATGCAATCTATACAAACATCAAAATGAGTGAAGTCTAAATGTTCCAAAATATTATCCTTCACTAATATTTCAATTCTTTCCTTAGATATATGCCCCAATCGTCTATGCCACAATATAGAAGATCTTTTATTATTAAAACTACGTTTCAATCCAACATTTGATTACAAGGTCATTAATGTCTTTGCAAACTCAAGATCAAATTAATTCTGTATAAATCATCACAGAGTATTCCAGAACCAACTTTTATTGAATCATAAAACATACTGAGTTTGCCATTACCAAAAGAAAGACAATATCCTAACTCATCAATTCTAGAAAGAGAAACCAAATTTCTAGAAATTGTAGGGACATAACATGTGTCAACAAGATTCATCAAGTGACCCGTCTCTAAGCGTAGACGATAAGTTCTCATTGATATCACTTTCGCTTTAAGACGATTTCCCATAATGATGAATCTTTCATGTTCTTTTGGTTTCCGAATTGAAAGAAATCCCTGCATGTTATTTGTAACATAAGTTGAAGCACCAGAATCAATCCACCAATTGTTAGAAGGAACTTCTATAATATTTGATTCGAAACACACAAAGGTCAAGTTAATACCTTTCTTTTCGAACCAAGTCTTACGTTTAATGCAATCCTTCTTCACGTGTCCTTTCTTGTCACAAAAGATGTACTTTACAATAAATGCTTTCTTTTCATTAGTCCGTTTAACATTTTCAGACCCGACAAATTTCTTTGATTGATAATGCTTCAACTTTCTTTTCTTATTGCCAGCTCCTTGAGTAGTGGTCATGACATTATGTGAACTTTCCTATCTTAATCTCAATTCTTCCTGAACACACATGCTAGTCAACTCATTCAAGTCCCACTTATCCTTATTTGTGTTGTAGTGAATCTTGAATGGGCCAAACTGAGAAGGAAGAGAATTGAGAATAAATTGCACGAGGAAGGATTCATCAACATTCATACCTAATGTTTTATGTTTTGCAGTTTTGTCAGCCATATTGAGGATATGATCCTGAATTCCTCGAGTGGCATCATAGTGAGCCGTAGTCAGTTCTTTCATTAATGTGCCAGCCAATGACTTATCAACAGATTTAAATCTGTCTTCAATAACCTTTAAATATTCCTTTGCGCTAGTTGCAGTCGGTAATGAAGTCTTTATGTTATTTGCAATTGTCATTCTTATAAACATTAAACTAAGTCTATCAGATCTTTCCCAAGCCTTCATTTTATTTACTTGTTCTACAGGACTTTCATTAGTCAAGTCTAGTCTGCAGGCTTTTCAACATGTAATGCTAAATCAAGATCTAATACATCCAGTGTGAATTGCACATGCTGTAACCATTCTGAATAATTTGATCCAGATAGTACAAGGACACTTGAAGCATATGAATGTATATACGGAAGTATCACTACAAAAAAATATAGAATAACATTAATGCTTTGAGTTTGTCAAAAATTGATGAACTATTGATATCATCTATATTATATTTTGGGTGAAATATTGACATATCTAGTGTTCACTCAAGAATATTTATGGAGGACTGATACCATCCTTATGGAATAGTATTATTATCTTTGGGTATATAACCATAAACTGGAAGGATATTCAAAAAAACAATATCATCCTACCCCATCATATAATTATTTGAATTAGATTCTCCTTTGGGATTATCTAAATCTCCTAATTATATGTGATCTTATGAATATTATTTCCTTAATGTCATTTAGGACTAATTGCTTAATATTATTTTATAAGTCATTAGTCCAGGTCACTTTGGTGGCTACAAGACTAATGCAATAATATAACATAAAAATATCCTAGAAATGATAAAACTTTTATTGTAATTCATATCACAAAAGTTTATCATCTTAGGCCACTTTGGCAGCTACTAGTCAGATAAAACTTAGGGAAATGAATTACAAATAATATTCATCAATTTCTCTAATTTTTACTAAGCAATTCAATAATAAAATGACCATAATAATTATTGAATATTGATACTAAGCAGTTTAATAATAAATAGAAATAATAATTATTGAACATTAATGCTAAGCAATTCAATAATAAATAACAATAATAATTATTGAATATTAATGCTAAGTAATTCAATAATAAATAAAAATAATAATTATTGAATATTAATAAAACTCATATGATAATCATGATAATATATAAATCATGCCTTCACGTGAAAGGTAAATATTATTTCATAATTTCATATATATACATGTGAATAAATAAATAAAAGTCTAAAAAACAATAATTAGTTTTTTTTTATTTACCACATGTAAAATCAATAATTTATATAAATCATGCATGTGAAAGATATACATTATTTCATAATTATATATATATAATTATATATATATATATATATATATATATATATATATATATATATATATATATATATATATATATATATATATATATATATATACATACATGTGAATAAATAAATAAAAGTCCAAAAACAATAATTGGATTTTTTTATTTTATTTATCATATATAAAATCAATAATTCATATGAGAAAACTATAAAGTAAACCATAATTTATATTTTTTTAATCAAAAATTAAATCCAATCAAATAATCAAAAATATAATTATGATTAAAATCAATCATAATTATAATAAATCATATTTATCAATTTATAATTGAGAATATAAATTAAATTTCTCAATTTTGATAAAACCAGAAATATTTGAAATGTTATAAATCAGAAATATGCGAATGGTAGAACTGTAATTTTGGCATAAATTAAACCTAGGGTAAAACCGTAAATATGTTCACATAACATAAACTGAAATTACTAAATTTGCAAAGGGTAAAACTGTAATTTTTCAAAACTAGCATCGGGGGCAAAATCGTAATTTTTCCAAAACCCTAATCTGCCTTCGCCGTTGCCACCACCTGCGCGAGCGGCGTTGCCGCTGTTGCCTGCGACGCGGTCGCCTGTGCGCGACCGCTGCTACTGCTCACGCATGGTCGCCGCCTGTGCATGACCTACTCATGCACGACCGCCACCTGGGCTGTCAACCTACGTGTGGCCGACCGTCGCATGGACGGGTTCCGTGATGCCCGCGTATGGGACGGGTTCTGTGATACCCGCATACGGGACGGGTTCTGTGATGCGCACGCTACCTAGCGTGGTCGTAGATTCGCAGCAAGGTCGACGGTGACCATTGCTGCTTAGCAATTCTTGGAAGATTGAAGGTAATTCCTCAACGGAGAGGTGCGTCTGTACGTAATGTCAACGCTCACCCAAACCCTAACGGTCCTGTCCTAGCAGAGGGTCTACGATGACATCTCAAGAGATTTCCTCCCATAAGGTTATCTCCCGATGAATCGTTCCGTAGTGGACTTAGTGCTAAAATATCTGACCGGAACCCAATTAGTTATTATATTATATATCCTATTCAATTATAGAAGGTCACATATTCTAACAGAATCTTCAAACGATCAATAGTTTCTGCTACAACAAGAAAAGATTATCTTGGAGAGTGATAAGTGTTGGGTCCAGCCCATATGTGGGCTTGGACAATTGGGCCTATTAAGCCCAAGTCATCAAATCAAATAAATGAAGAGAGAATGGGTAAAATTGAGTGAGACGGTCGTGTGTACAAAGGAGATGCATGGCGATGCAAGGCAAGAGAAAAAAAGAGGAGAAGAAGAGAGAGAAAGTTAGGTTTCTGAGTTTTCTGTTTGACGATCGGTGGCCAAACATTGTCAGTTTCGGCCCAAATTTTATGTGGAGAATCCTTGCAGCAAACTCTACAATCCTAATGGTGTTGATCTATAGTTTACCCTCTCTAAGGTACTTTCCTACGATATCCACTCCGTGAGATCTAGAATTCTCTTTTGAGGAGATCCATCGTCGTATGTGACGAAGATATGCTATTCTTGAGCCAAGATTTATGATCTTGATGTTATTCTGATCCTCTAGTTATTCTAGAGAAGACCTACTGTAAACTTGTTATCAGTATTATTGATAGTGGAAGTTTGAGGTGGACTACGGTCCCGTGGTTTTTCCCACATTGGATTTTCCACGTTAAAAAGATTTGGTCTTGTGATTGATTTATTGTTCTATTGTTTATGCTGTGCTGATTGATTTAGCATTTTGATATCAAGTTGGTATTTTGATGAGGAACCTATTTTGATACACAAAGAGGGAAAAGAATTATTCAGATAATGTGTTTCTTCCCAACAAGTGGTATCGAGCATCGGGTTGTTTGGTGCTAGTTTTCTTGTGTGATTGAAATGGAGTCAGATGGTATGATTAAATTGAACTCATCAAATTATTCCACTTGGAGGCGTCTGATGGAAGATTTGCTCTATTGCAAAGATTTATATAAGCCTATCAAGGTTAAAGATAAACCTTCTACTATGGACGATGAAGAATGAGAAGTTCAACATAGAAAAGCTATTGCCTATATTAGAAGATGGATGGATATAAACTTGCATGAGCATATTTCAGATGAAATCAGAGCTGATGTTGTTTGGCAAAGGTTAGAAAATCTCTTTACGAAAAAGACAATGGGAAATAGAATTTCTCTCCTCATAAGGCTTGTAAATTTGAAATATAAAGACGGTGGCAACATTGTTGAGCATATAAGCCTATTTCAGAGTCTTGCAAACAAGTTGGTTGCTATGAAAATGAATATAGATGATGAGATGCAGGGATTATTACTTCTCAGCTCTTTACCAGAAAGTTGGGAAACGTATGTTGTGACTATTTGTAACTCCACGCCAGAGGGGACTCTAACCATAGATATGGTTAAAGACAGTTTGCTAAATGAAGATGATCGAAGGAAAGAAAAGCGAGGGGTGAATCTTCTTCCGGTGCATTTGTTCTTGAAAAGCAAGAAAGACGTGGAAGAAGTCATAGCAGAAATCCACATGGTTATAGAGGAAGATCTAAGTCTAGAAGAGATATCAAATGTTTTTCCTTTGTAATAGGCCAGGTCACATGAAGAAAGAGTGTAGGTTTTGGAAGCGAGAACAGAATAAAATGAAGAAAAAAAAAAAGAGACTAATACAATTCTTCTTTGAAGGTAATATCACTATTGTATTATGCGTGATGAAGGTTGTGTTAGCCTTGTAGCTCGGGACGAAGAATTGGGTAATTGACTCTGGTGCTTCATTTCATGTTACTTCTCATGGTGATTTCTTTAGATCTTCTGATCTTTCGGTGATTTTGGTAATGTCGAATGGGAAACAATGGTACATCTAAGATTGTGGGTATTGGAGATATTTGCTTGGAGACCAGAGATTGGGAGCAAATTGATACTCAAAGATGTAAAAGGCATGTTCCAGATATTCGTCTTAACTTGATATCTACTAGTAGTAGACTTGATGATGAGGGCTTTGCACATTATTTTGGTGAAAGTAAATGGAAACTCACTAAAGGTTCTCTAATTGTGGCAAAAGGAAAGAAGATTAACTCTTTTATGTCATGGAAGCTAAGCTACACAAAAGGAGAGATTAATGCAACTAAAAAAAGGTGAAAGTATAGATCTTTGGCATAAGAGGCTTGGACATATCGGTGAGAAGGGACTTCAAACTCTTACTAGAAAGCAGTTCTTACCGAGTTGCAAGGTACATCTCTTAAATCTTGTGATCAATGCTTATTTGGAAAAACACATAGAGTTGCATTTCAGACATATCCATCATCTAGAAGATCTGATGTTATTGATTTAGTTCATACTGATGTTTGTACTATGCAAACTAGAACTCTTGGAGGTGCTCTTTATTTTGTTACTTTTATTGATGACCATTCTAGAAAAGTGTGGGCTTTTGCTTTGAAATCTAAAGACCAGGTACTCGATGCTTTTAAGGAGTTTCATGTCAGTGTTGAAAGAGAAACTAGCAGAAAACTAAAGTGTATTCGATCAGATAATGGTGACGAGTACAGGGGTCCTTTTGAGAATTATTGCAGGTTCCATGGTATCAGGCTTGAGAAAACAGTTCCTAAAACTCCTCAGTAGAACGGTGTGGCAGAAAGGATGAACAGAACCATTGAAGAAAGGATTAGGTGTATGCTTTCTCACGCCAAGTTACCGAAGTCATTTTGGGGGGAGGTTATGAGAACTACAGTTGACCTGATAAATCTTTCTCCATCAGTTCCTCTGCAAGGTGATGTTCCAGAGAGAGTATAGAGAGGAAAAGATATATCTTATAATCATTTGAGAGTCTTTGGGTGTAAAGCATTTGTTCATATTCCCAAAGATGAGAGGTCCAAGCTTGATAATAAGGCAAAAGCATGTATCTTCTTGGGATATGGTCATGAAGAGTTTGGGTACAGATTATGGGATCCAGTGAACAAGAAGATTATTAGAAGTAGAGATGTTGTGTTTCTTGAAGACCAATTGTTTAATGATGGTGATAATGTTGAAAAGCCAGAAACCTCTGTTTATATTCCTTGGAGTTTGGGTCCAGTTCCTTCACCTGTAGTTCATGATGATCATGAGGGAGATGAATAAGAAGATTGTGGTGATAATACTAGTGATGATACACCTACAGTTGATGATGCTGAACCAACTGAACAGGCACCTCCACCACCAGTTGAGATTCCATTGAAAAGATCCACTAGAGAGCGACAACCCTCTACCAGATATCCTCCACATGAGTATGTTATGCTTACTGACGGGGGAGAGCCAGAAACTTACCAAGAAGCTATTCTACATGAGAATAAGAGTGAGTGGGTTAAAGCCATGCAAGAAGAGATGAGATCCTTGCTTGAGAACCACACCTATGACTTGGTAAAGCTACCGAAAGAGAAGAAAGCTCTCAAGAATAAGTGGGTTTATAAATTGAAGACTGAAAATAATAGCTCACAACAAAGATACAAGGCACGACTAGTTGTGAAAAGATTCAGTCAGAAGAAAGGTATTGACTTTGAAGAAATATTTTCTCCGGTTGTGAAAATGTCCTCTATCCGAGTTGTTCTTGGTTTGGCTGCCCGCTTGAATTTAGAAGTTGAGCAACTTGATGTAAAATCAGCATTTCTTCATGGTGACATAGAAGAAGAAATTTACATGGAGCAACCAAAAGGTTTCAAAGTCAAGGGAAAAGAAAATCTGGTATGTAAGCTTAGGAAAAGCTTATATGGACTCAAACAGGCACCTAGACAGTGGTACAAGAAGTTTGATTCCTTTATGATGAGCCAAGGGTATGATAGAACCACATCTGATCATTGATCATTGTGTGTTTATGAAGAAATTTTCAGATGATGATTTTATTATTTTACTGCTATATGTTGATGATATGCTGATTGTTGGCCATGATGTTGGAAAAATTGAAAAGCTTAAAAGAGAGCTAAGTAAGTCTTTTGCCATGAAAGACTTAGGATCGGTGAGACAAATACTTGGCATGAAGATTCTTCGTGATGGGAAGAAAAGGAAGATTTGGCTATCTCGGGGAGACTTACATTGAAAAGGTTCTTGAAAGATTCAACATGAGTAAAGCCAAAGCAGTTTGTTCTCCACTTGTAGGTCATTTCAAGTCGAAGTTCAAAACAATGTCCTACAAGTGAGAAAAAAAAAAGAAGAAATATCCAGAGTGCCTTACTCATCTGCAGTAGAGGCAGTTTGATGTATGCTATGGTTTGTACTAGGGCGGATATAGCTCATGCGGTTGGAGTTGTTAGCCGATTTTTTTCAAATCTCGAAAGGAACATGGGCAAGCAGTGAAATGGATATTAAGATATCTAAGAGGTACTTCCAGGTTGTGTTTATGTTTTTGGCAAGTGATGAACCTGTGTTAGAAGGCTACACAGATGTAGACATGGCAGGTGATATCGATTCCGTGAAGTCCACTTCAGTGATTCTTGATGACATTTTGCAGGAGGAGCATCTCTTAGATCCTAAGTTGGAAGTGTGTTGTTCTATCAACCACAAAAGCAGAATACATAGCGATTCATCGAAGCACAGTAAGGAAACTTTATGGATGAAAAGTTTCTATAGGAATTGGGCTTGAAACAGAAGTATATCTTTTCTTTGTGATAGTCGAGGCGCCATTCACCTCTCCAAGAATTCAACATATCATTCTAGATCCAAGCATATTTATGTGAGATATCATTGGATTCGTGATGTGCTTGAGATGAAAGAATTACAGTTGGAAAAGGTACATACCAATGAGAATGGTTCAGATATGTTGACAAAGTCTTTGTCTAAGGAGAAACTTGAAGCATGTAGGCGAAGAGCGGGCTTGGTACAGCCCACCATATGAGCTGGAGGGGGAGAATTGCTGGGTCCAGCCCATATGTGGGCTTGGACAATTGGGCCTATTGAGCCCAAATCAAGTGAGAGGGCAGTGTGCACAGTGAGCGTGCAGCGTGCACAGGCAGCGTGCAGCGTGCGGCGTGCAGAGAAAAGAGGAGAGAGAAATAGAGAGAGAAAATTAGGTTTCTGAGTTTTCTGTTTGACGATTGGTGGCCAAACATTGTCAGTTTCGGCCCAAATTTTATGTGGAGAATTCTTGCAGCAAACTCTACAATCCTAACGGTGTTGATCTGCAGTTTACCCTCTCTAAGGTACTTTCCTATGATATCTACTTCGTGAGATCTATAATTCTCTTTTGAGGAGATCCATCGTATGTGACGAAGATATGGAGCCAAGATCTATGATCTTGATGTTATTCTGATCCTCTAGTTATTCTAAAGAAGACCTACTGTAAACCTGTTATCAGTATTATTGATAGTGGAAGTTTGAGGTGGACTACGGTCCCGTGGTTTTTCCCACATTGGGTTTTCCACGTTAAAAAGATTTGGTCTTGTGATTGCTTTATTGCTCTATTGTTTATGCTGTGTTGATTGATTTAGCATTTTGATGAGGAACCTATTTTGATACACAAAGAAGAAAAAGAATTATTCCACATTAACATGTTTGTTCCCAACAATAAATACATTTAATCTTAATTTAATTAAGAAGTATAAAAGCTAAGGTATCATAAGACCCAAAATTTACCTACTACTTAAGGAATATCAAAGAAAATTATGTTTAGTGCGAGAACTAATATCTCATAAAAGTAAAAAATTATCTCTATCCTTGTATTTATTCTCTAACCACCTTTTCGGAATTCACAATAAATGTACAAAATCATAAGGTTTGTGTACTTATGTTGATGATGATAAACGATGATTTATCGTAATAAAAAATAATAAAATAATTTGATTGGATCTATCACATAATCATAAATCACAGTAAATAATATTCTTTAAATGAAAAATAAGTCAAAAAGATTTCTTATCCCTGAGCACCCATACTATAAATAAGGGTCATTCCAACCATCACGTATCTTCTTTTTTTTTTTCTCATATTTTTGATATTTATTGTTCATTTCGAGGATGTCACTCCCGCTATTCCTTGACTAATTTGATCATGATCATACCAAAAACATAGTTACGAACTTCTCTTATAGGTGAAAGAATATTGAAGATTCAATATCAACTTTGATGACTTTTTATCATCAACGGCTTCTCCTTGAGATGCATCAAAATATGAAATTTGATCGGTCAGGTCATCTCCAAAATCGATAATTCGGATTAACAACCGGTTTCGGAACCTCACCCTATTAAGAATTACCTGTTGAGGCCAAACTAGGAGCATTTGCAACAAAAGCTGGCGTTTGATCTTCTCACTGAGTACTGTCTCACTGTTTCCGAACACATTCCGAGTGAGAGGATGAGTCAAAAGGCAGCTGAGATGCCATCCGGAGACGGAACAAAAAAAAAGCAAGCAAACCAACAAAAAAAGTGGGTGGAGATGTGTGATTAAACAAGAGAAGAAAAGAGTGTGGGGATTCCCACTTTCACCAGGAAACACTTCAAAAGAGTTTCTTTCTGGCTAGTGACACATTAATAATCAAGCAGTCAATGCTTTCATTGAGATCTATTTTGCAAGCATGTCCCTGATTCCAATGCAACCACTGCTTACCTATATCAGGAAGAGAAGAGCCAGGGAACAATGAACTACCCTAGGGGAGTAGAGTACCCAAGTGCTAATTATTATGAAGGCAAACACCACTAGATGATTAACGCTAAAGCAGGTACAATAGTGTCATCTTGTTCCCTGATGGGACCTCGTTTTCGAGTCACAGCCTCCAAAGGCCCCAACAATGGTGAAACGGCATGCGTGTGAGAGTGGGACTGCATAGAACACGATCATTTCCATGCTGATACACCAAAAAGATGAATTCTCATTCACATGAGATCACTGTGAGCTCTCATCAAACTGGTTTGATCAGAGGCAAAAGTTTGATCACTTTGTAGTAGTTTGAATAGCTGCCTTCGACTGGTCAGTCCTTTCGCTATCGGATGTTTCTCCTTTAGTTTACTGAGTTGATCAGCTCAGCTCCTTCCATCTTTACCGCCATGGTGCGAGGGGAAAAGTTTGCACTTTCTTCAGCTAGGCTGATTCTTTCTTCTCTATCCAAGTTCATATTGATGACTCAGAGACGAGGTGCAAATATAAAAGAGTTCTCAAACTAGGTTTCTTGCCGTGATCACCTTGATATGCGCATTGGATCTAGAATTGAGCAAGATTGATTGGAGATGGATGTAGATGCTATTGACATGCAAATAGTATATGACACCAACGAGTAATCAATACACTCATTCAAGAAAAACTTTTAAGCAAATTGTAAGAGAGAGAAGACCTTTGATGAACAATATAACATAAACCTAGAAATGATCAACAATAAGATTTGCATGGTTTGACACTTTTCTCATATATTCATGGAGAAAAATAAAAAATTTCACTGTATGAAAATGAAGGAAAGAAAAAAAACATATCTTTGTCGTGAGTTCAACCAACCCCAAGTTCAAAACCCTTACTTTCTCTGAACCTTTTCATATCTATAAGAGAATTCCTTGAGATCATATCTTAATATCCAAGGTTACTTTCCATACTTGAATTTCTTGTTCCTTAGGTAATCTTGTTTTTCCAATTAATTTGGTTAATTTGTATCAACAATCCAAAAATATTACCCAACCATAACACAAATGAGATCTATTCTAGCGGGCTAAGTTCATATACGAAGAGAACCATGTAATGAAATTAATGTATCTTGAAACATGGGCTGGATCAACTGTAGCGAAAACACTTTTTTTCTTTTGTGTGCCTGCGTGTTGAATTCTACATGCCAACCCCAACACAAATTAGATGTTTTCTATGTCTACATGGCAAAGTTTTTGAACATCCAAATATCTATATACACATAATCAGCCACCAAATTAGGCTGGATCGACACTTGTGAACGCCTTGTGTGTGTTTGTGTGCTTTCCTGTATTGAACTCTGCATACAGATTTTGTGCAAGCACTGGTTTGGTCGCAGGTCACGTGGTATGCATGTGCCATGACTACAAGAAGCCTCATCCATGGCCGTGATGGGTGGGCTGACAAGGGCCTACCATTTCGTGGGCTTCATACGATCGACGAGAGAAGCCACAAGTTGTGGGCATGACAAGCCCCAGTCACTTCAACATGTTACTTTGATGGTCCAATTAATTCCCTAATAAGTATATATGTAATCTATATCATTTGATGAGCGTCTATCAAAATAATATCCTAAATTTACAATTAACACAGGTTGATCCGATGTAGGATTTTCCTGACGCATGGGATCGATTTCGATACCTAATTCGATTCAAAGAGGTACACACATTACCAAAAATTTATTGAACATTGTGACCTCACTCTCATTTGTACTCATATTCGATCCGATTTGCCTGTCGGATTCAGCATGAGGATCTACATGCCAAATTTTGGATCCGGTTCGGGCTCCATTACGTGTTACTTTCTTTTATGATACCACTCCCACGTGACAACCAAGTCAATCAGGCGCCAGCCGCCGAACCAACAGCACACTTGATCAGTCAACCAGAGCCGTCCAAATCCACGACATCGCCATCTCCTCTTCCAAAGTGTGAGAGGGGTGTTATGGGTCGGGAAAAATCGATCGTCGTGTGCCACTGCATACCCAAACGGACCCCATCTGGGACCCACGAATGTTCGTTAAGACGGCACGTAGATTCATCTCTTTAAGACCCAAGGAAAACTACGTGGGATGATACGATTGGTGGACTCTCGGGTGGGATGTTGTTGGTGGGGTGGCGTGGATTCTGCTTTGGTTGCCTTGTGCACGTCCTTGTGTGGGTTGTCGTGAGCCCGCGAGAAGGAACCCAAGAGGACATCCGAACGGTTTTGGAGGAAGGCCTCTCTCTCTCTCTCTCTCTCTCTCTCTCTCTCTCTCCGGGACAAACCCTGATGATGAACGACGCAGAGAAGGAAGGTATCGCCAGAATTGTTGGAGACCCGGCGGCGGAGACCCGGGTCTCCACACCTCCTCCTCCGCCGCTCTTGCAAGCCCGCCGCCTCCACAACTTCTCCTTCCCGACCCTCAGCTGGGGAGGCCAGCGCTTGCTCCGGTGCTCCAAACTCCCCGACCCCGTAACCACTGCGGATATTGCCGAATCGGGCGATCAGAACCATCGGACTGCCCGGATTAAATCTTTCCCGCCGAGGCCGTACCCGTGCGATCAAGATGGGAGGGAGGAGGAGACGAGAGGAAGAGAGGCGGAGAAGACCTCCACTTGTGCTGCGGCGACGGCGGAGGCCGCCAGACACTGGAGCTCGAGGACGAGAAGTGCAGCATGCAAAGCCCCAGCTGTGGGGCGGCCCGGGATTAATGGTTCTTGTTATAAGGCTCTAGTGATGAAGAAGGCTGATCCTCCAAGGAAGGTGGTGAGGCTGCGATCTGATGAATCAAAGAAAGGAGAGATGGCAAAGTTCTCGATCTCGCTGTCTCGTGCGGAGATTGAGGACGACTTCTTTGCCATCAAGGGGACGAAGCCCCCTCGAAGGCCAAAGAAAAGGGCTAAGATTATTCAGCGCGAACTGGACGTAAGAGACATCTTTCAGGCAGAAAAAAAAAGGAACTTTATAGTTGATCATTTTGTTTTGTTGCCGTCATATTAGTTTCTGATTTCCATGAATTATTTTTTATTCTTCTGCAGTCACTTTTCCCTAGTTTGTGGCTGCCAGAAATAACTCGGGAGACGTATAAAATTGTCGAATAAGGTGGAACGTAATTCCTTAATGGTTGGACATCTACCTGCGACAACAGGAAAAAAAGGTCTTCTTTGCATTTTTTACATCAATTCTTCAAATTGAAACCTCAAATGTAATTCTTTTCTTTGCAGCAGTTGGACAATTTGATGAAGAAAAGTGGTCTTCTGGAGGAAAGATACAAGCTTATCAATTGCTGCCGGTTACTGTTTCGTCTAATCATGGCCAACTCAGTTATGTATCACACACCCCGTTAATTTGTAAATTGTATGGTTAAATGTAATGAACAAGTGTGCATTTTATCTATGTTAAAAGGTTTATTCTTTACATTGTTGTCCAATTTGATTTCTTTGCTGAGTTTCTTTTGAATTTCAGAGATTTTTTTCTTAAGTGAAAAGTGCAAAAATAGCTAGGATAAGATAATATATTCGACTTCTTGACTTGTTTCTCATTATACGATTATATCAGAAGAGGCACAGAAATAAGGAATGTGGCCATCAATTGTTCAAGATATTAACTGATAGTGGATATGTCTTCTGGAAGATCGATCTTCACCAGCGAGAATGTAGTTATCTTTTGCTATATTTCTCTTCTTTCAGACACTCAGGATAAATCCATTAATTAGAGAAAGTTGGGGATCAAATGTCCAGTTCCTGAATTCCATTGTTCTCTCCTGCAAACTGAAACAGCTTAGGACATTGTCCTGTAATTTCTTATGGGCATATATGGAAGTAATATCGCACGAAGGATTGTGAACTCTGGAAGTTACTTTGATCAGTGGTATTGTAGTTTTTCTTATCCTCTGACTTTTTTGTGTCAGAATCATAGGTAAGATGTACTTGAAACTTAATCGCTTCTTTGCATTGCCTCTGAAGTTTCATTAGATCAACAAACAAACAAACAATATGTGCAGCATGTAGAAGCCATCATGATGGTTCTTGAATTGTTCTTCTATCCAAGTTATTAATTATTATGTGAAGTTGTTTATTAATCATTCATACAAGATGCTTTGGCTGCTGCTGTGTGACTCATGTAATAGAAATATGAACAATTTTCATGTTGATACAATCAATATGTTTCTCCCAATAATTGAATTTTATTGAGTCGCATACAGTCATGATTCTGTTTCAGAGCTCATGTTTTGTTGAAATTTCTCAAGTTAATTTGAAAAGTGATCCATGCAACTTGTAGTTTTTTTCTCCAGTTTGGCTATAATCCAAATATGTCTTTATTTGCTTGAGGGTGTCATCAAACTATTTCTTCATAGCAATAAAAAATATGTATTTGAGCACCAAAGTTTTATGCCATTATCTGTTAAAGAAAAATTACCATTACCTTGAGAATTAGGATTTGAGATTTTTGTCTTTGTTGCTAACACGTCATGTGATTGTTAGTTCTACCCACTTGGGTAATGATTTTCCTGGCTTCCTATTTTAAGACTTTTTTTGTTCTTGATCTTCTCATCTGGTTGGTAACAGACAATAAAGTGGGAGCACCAATGAATCTTTAGTATATGAGGGTGAGGCGAGATGTAAGTGTTTTGCATTCTTACCATGGTATGTTCAAACCCTTCTTTTACTTTAGATTGTAACTGAACTTGTTTAAAGGAAGTCTATATTAGAAATTCTTATAATATTTTGAAACTCCAAATTTGGTGGATAATATCGTGCATTTAATTTTTTTTTTATATCTGCTTTTACTTTTATAATTTTGAGTATAGATATGACAATTTTCTACACCGGGATTCAACACACAAACCCAAGTCAACTCGAAAACGTTGATGTGCACGTGTCATATCAACATTATATCTGGAGGGTATCCCTCGGTCAAAATACTTAAATACTTAATTTTTTTTATGATAAATAATAGTTATAGAATAAATGCTATGAAAGAGGTTTTCTTCATGTACATTCTTACTCTTACAGAGAACTCTTAAAACTCATCGAACCCTCTACCTTTTTTTGCCTCATATAAATAAACCTCGATTTTAGCATAAGAGGAATCTTACCGGTTACACCCTACCAAGCAAATTCAAAGTACTAAGGCAAAGATGAAAGTAAGACTTTTGGCTATGGTCATGAGAGACCACCATGGTGTCGCAAAGGTAAGACTTTTAAGGTGAAAGTCATCCTTTGCTCTCGTGGAAAGAGAACACATTGTCATAGACAAATTTGTACAAAGGATATTTGATATAATGTTTGTGTATATTTATATCATTCAATTTTATTGCATATAAAGGATTCATAGTAGGCTTGACAACCCTATTTTGATTAGATTTTATGATTATCTTAATCATATAAACATAGATTATGTGTAGTCGTCGCGCAGAGACAAAACTATCCAAAAATAGGTTATCCGGGTAATAATGTTAGGGGTTTTCTAAATCTACATAGGTGCCACATGGTTGGATGGGCTATTGAGGTATTATTTAGGGCTGGTTCGCTATCCTATTCCATAGCAGTGTTATATAGGGACTTGTGGGGGCTTTTGGTTGCTGTGGACTACGTTAGACTCTTTTGTTATACGATCGATTAGAGCTTGTGAAGTTCATGTTTGTAATTTGTATTGCCTATCAAATATGTTAAAATGTGTACTTGTGAGATCCTGAGTTAAATACTTCCTCTAATCCATCTTCTCTTTTGCATGTCTTTACGAGACTATAAATGATTTCGAAGAGGCTGATCTATTGTGGATGGATATGTAATGGTATTGTATGACTTAAGCAAAATCAGCTAAGTCTGTGACAACATGATCATAAAAGAGGACCGAGGAGGTAGAGAATATAGTAACAAACTTCAAGTATTAAGACAAGACAGAAGGACAGTGGCCAAGAACTTTGTAAACCAATGTCAAGGACTTCTCATCTAGATAGTCGGAAGTGGGGAACTTTAGGTTAATGTAGTGAGACTTGATTAAGGAATAGAGTAGCTATTGTACCCTTTTTTTCTTAGAAGAGTAGATACTAGAAATGGTGGAGAAGATGGTTCAATACTAAAAGGACGACCAATCTAATAAAGACTTGCTTTAGTTTGGGGGAAATTTTACTCTTTTCAAGCATACTTCCTACATTCTGATAGTTCGATAGCAACAAGAAAACAAATCGCAGCAGTTAACTCAATACAAGGAGTGCAAAACTTTGAGTGCTTTAGAAGCCTAAACAAAGAGAAGGCAAAAGTTACTAACTAGCTTGATACATGAAGTATATCCCTTGAGGAGGTGGGCAAAGTTAAGTAACCTAGACCTGTTTAACTTTTAATGGAATAGGTGAAACCGAGCTTTAAACATTTTTGAAGACCCTTTGAAGAGTGCTTAGCAATGTACGACAGTTGTCAAATCCTCCCTAATGATGATTAATATCACTAAAGGTAGCTTGTTTGCTTCGTTTTCCACTAGAGTGGCAATCAGAAGTAGTGATGATACAAACCTACTTGGAGGCAACAACTAAGCAAAAGAGGAATTGATGGGTAAATTTTGTGGAGGACAACAACCTCAAAACTTTAAATTCTACGAGGCAATGCTCGTTAAAGCTCCAACAGGTATTATCTAGTTCATTTGGTATAAGATATTCGAGGGACTGATATATAATAAGGAAGGTCTTTTCCTTCATCTAAAGGATTTATTGGTATCAGCAAAAATTAATACAACTCGATTGATCCTATACCATCAAAGTTCAACTAGCCAACAACAACATTATGGGGAGATGCTATTAGGATCGGAGCGGCACTAAGAGGGGGGGGTGAATTAGTGCAGCAGATTAAAACGTTGGTTTCAACAAATCTTTCGTACGATAAAAATCGGAATAGGAAGTGCTTAACTTGAAAGCGTATTCGCAAAGTTGTGCAGCAAAGGTAATGATGAAATAAAGCAAGTAAGAAGGTTTGCAGTAATGTAAATCGCAGTAATGAAATGCAAACCAGAGTACGCCGTTTTTGAAGTGGTTCGGTCAAGTGACCTACATCCACTTACGAGGCCCCTCTTCGATGAGGCTCCCACCTTCCACTAGCAAATCTCTTGAAAGGGAAGGGTTAATACCCCTCTTACAACTCTTTTACAAGCGGTTCACTCTCTTACAAATTTTCAGCAAGAAAGAAGGAGGTGAATACTAGCAAATTGAAAACAAGACTAGCTAAGACTTTTCTAAGGCATTTCTCTTAAACAATTGCTGCTCAAAAGGTTCTAATCTCAGTTGAGATTTGAGGGGTATTTATAGGCCTCAAGAGGATTCAAATTTGGGCTCCAAAATTTGAATTCTCTTGGAGTTCGATCTTTGTGGTGCCACACGGTGTTAGGGCCGATAGTCTTTGGGCGATTGCAACAGCTTGAGTCTGGCAATCCACCCCAGACTCTTTGGTTCACTTGTTTGGCTTCAAATTTAGCCCAAACCAAGTCTAATTTTGGGCCCAGTTGGCCCCTAACCAGGATATAGGATTATCTCTTAATCCTAATCATAATTACAAGTGAACTACATAACAAAAACACATCCTAAGTAATTTTTCAACTGCGAACGTCAAGTCTTGTTAAGTGAGCTTCTTAGGCGGGCTTCAAAGAAAGCTCCGAACTTGTGATGACTTTAATGAGTAGCGAGCCTTCTCGGTGATCTCCGTGAACCTCCGACGATCTCTTTGGCAAACTTAGAAAATTCCGGCGGTTTCGATTTCTTCTCGGTTGGTTCGAAGCGGCATCTCCGACGCGATTCTTGGACTCTTAAACGTCCATCGAACTTGACTCCAGTATCCTTGCTTTGTGTTTTCTGGTTATCATAGTTAATCCTGCACACTTAACTCAATAATATGGATTAGATCAATTAACCCATCAATTGATTTTATCATCAAAATCCGAGATTCAACAATCTCCCCCTTTTTGATGATGACAATCAATTGATGACGGAGTTAAACATAACTCCCCCTATCTATATGCCATATTATGAGAAGATAAAAACACTTGAACTTCATCCCATTGAATTCAAGCATAAACCGATAAGTTCTAACCGTAGAACTTATCGTTATTCTCATTAAGCATAATGTAAATGCGAAACTTGATGAAAATCCTTTTCAAGTCGAAAGATAAGAGACAAATTTTACTACTGACGGGGAGATAAAGATTTTCAACATGAATTTCATGATATACATGTTAGACATGCTTTCAATATGATCAATCGATCTTGCGATATTCTCAAAGATTTTGCAAGGCATTTAAGACATTTATCGATCGATCACTTTTCTCAAAGATTTTGCAAGGCATATTCTCAAAGATTTTGAAAAGCTTTTGTAATTCATATAAGTCATGCTATTTAAAATGATACAAGTCATCACTTTTCTCCCCCTTTGTCATCAACAAAAAGGGAAATGAGACTTGAAGCACATATTTTGTCATACAAGGATTTTATCATTGAAAATTAAGTATGCAAAAATATTTACGTAGAGTTCATTTTAATGGAAAATTCAGCATGCATCCATATTATCTAATCTCTTCTTTTTATAAATAACAGAAATTGTAGATGTACAAGAAAGAGATTGGGATAAAAAAAATTCCAAGTAGTAATTTCACTAAGTCAAGATCATAATTCGAATACAAACTCATTCAAATCGTCAAATTCATTAAAGTCTCAATATTACTTTCAAGAGATTCAAAATGATATACATAGATTTATCATAAAGTAAATTAATTTTCAATCATCACATAAGGCATTTAAAGAATTTTTGAAACATAGGAGAATGATTAATTTAAGCATATAATGTTTCAATCAAATTCAAGTCATGAATACTAATACTTTCATATTGTAAGTATCAATTCATGAATACCAAAAGATATTATTTGTGATTCCAATTTTGCAAGATCAAGATTATGATTTAGATAAAACTTATTCAAATCAAATCGTTAACTTGAAATTCATAATCAAGTCATCAAAATCGATTTCGAGATTCACAAAATGTCATATAATCATTAATCTTGAGCAGATTTAACATGTCATTTAGAATTGAAGGAGAAGGATTAGATTCACCGAGGAACGGAGATAAGATGAAAAACTTTACGGAAAATCCATTCAAACAGGTTTATTGTTTAGGGACAATTTAACCTACCTAATTCCCTTCTAATGAATTCAAATTGGTCTTCATTCAAGATTTTTGTAAATATATCTGCTAATTGATACTTTGTGTCAATGAATTCTAGAACAACATCATTGTTAAGTACATGATCGCGTATGAAATGATGCCTAACGTCGATGTGCTTAGTTCTAGAGTGCTGAATTGGATTTTTAGTAAGACATATGACACTAGTATTATAACATTTTATGGGAATGTTTTTAAAGTGAATTCCATAGTTTTATAATGTATTTTTCATCCAAACAACTTGTGCACAGCATGCACTTGCAGCAATGTATTCGGCTTCCGCCGTAGATAGTGCAACTGAATTTTGTTTCTTGGAAGTCCAAGAAACAAGTGCATGTCCTAAAAATTGGCATGTTCCGGATGTACTTTTTCTATCTATCCTGCATCCGCCAAAATCGGCATCTGCATAAGCTATTAAATCAAAATTTTCAGATTTTGGATACCACGATCCTAAATTTGGAGTTCCTCTAAGATACCTAAATATTCTTTTAACACTTTTAAGATGAGATAATTTAGGATTTGATTGAAACCTAGCGCAAAGTCCTACACTAAACATAATATCCGGTCTAGTCGCGGTAAGGTAGAGTAGACTACCTATCATTCCCCTATATGTTTTTTGATAAAAAATTTCACTATTTTCATCCATATCTAACTTAGTCGCAGTACTCATAGGGGTGTTTATTGCTTTTGAATTATCCATATTAAATCGTTTTAACAATTCTAATGTATATTTAGATTGGTTAAGAAATATACTATCCTTAAGTTGTTTGATTTGTAATCCTAAAAAGAAAGTTAATTCACCCATTAAACTCATTTCAAATTCATGACTCATACATTTGGCAAATGATTCACATAGCGATTCATCCGAAGAGCCAAAAATAATATCGTCAACATAAATTTATACAATAAGAAAATTATTTTCAAAATGTTTAATAAACAATGTAGTATCAACCTTGCTTTTGGTAAAATTATTTAAAATAAGAAAGGAACTAAGTCTTTCATACCAAGCTCTAGGAGCTTGTTTCAAGCCATAGAGAGTCTTAGTCAATTTGAATACATGATTAGGAAGAAGAGAATTTTCAAATCCGGGAGGTTGTTCGACATATACTTCTTCGGAAATAAAACCATTCAAGAAAGCACTTTTGACATCCATTTGAAATAGTTTAAAATTATTACTACTAGTATAGGCAAGGAGCTTCCTTATGGCTTCTAATCGAGCCACGGGAGCGAAGGTTTCTTCGTAATCGATACCTTCTTCTTGGTTGAAACCTTTGGCCACTAATCTAGCCTTGTTTCTAACCACGATACCATTTTCGTCTTGCTTGTTTCTAAAGACCCATTTAGTACCAATGACTAAATGGTCACTAGGTCTAGGAACAAGCTTCCATACCTTATTCCTCTCAAATTGATTCAATTCCTCTTGCATTGCAATAACCCAAAAATCATCTTTTATGGCCTCGTCAATGCATTTAGGTTTGATTTGAGAAAGGAAGGCGGCGTTAGTACAAAAATTCTTGAAGGAGGAACGTGTTTAAACCCCTTTTGATGTATCCCCTATAATTAGCTCCTTTGGATGAGCATCTATATACTTCCATTCCTTAGGTAAGAAAATTTCGGAAGAAGGTGCATCCAAGTTGCTATTTTGAGGAGGGGGTTCATTTAAATTCAAATTATCAAAACCAAGATCATCATCAAAATTATTTTTCTTTAAATTTGAAACTTCATTAAAAACTACATGAATAGACTCTTCTATTACTAAGGTTCTTTTGTTAAACACCCGAAAAGCCTTAGAAACGGAAGAGTAACCAAGAAAGATGCCTTCATCGGATTTAGCATCAAATTTTCCTAAGGCATCCCTTTCATTTAAAATAAAGCATTTACAACCGAAAACTTTAAAATAGGAAATATTTGGTTTTTTGTTATTCCATAATTCATAGGGAGTTTTTGATAGGGATGGTCTTATTAGGACTCTATTCATGATGTAGCAAGCTGTATTTACGGCTGCCCAAAAATACTTAGGTAAACTATGTTCATTTAACATAGTTCTTGCCATTTCTTATAGGTTTCTATTTTTTCTTTCAACTACTCCATTTTGTTGGGGATTCCTTGGAGTGGAGAAGTTGTGATTGTATCCATTAACTTCACAAAAATTTTGAAAGTCACGGTTTTGAAATTTGCCACCGTGATCACTCCGAATTGATGAAATCATTTCGTTTTGAGTGAGTTTACAAAATCTAGAGAAACACTTGAAACAATCACTTTTGTGAGCTAAGAAATAGGTCCAAGTGTATCTAGTATAGTCATCCACAATTACAAATGCATATTTGCTTCCTCCTAGACTTGTTGTATCAATTGGTCCAAATAAGTCCAAATGAATCAATTGTAATGGTCTAGTGGTGCTAATTTGAGTTTTTGATTTGAAACTAGTTTTTATTTGTTTACCTAGTTGACATGCATCGCATACTTTGTCCTTAATAAACTTTATATTTGGAATTCCTCGCACTAATTCTCTAGATGAGATCTTAGATATTAGTTTCATGCTTGCATGACCTAGTCTCCTATGCCAAAGTCAAGCATCATCATTTAAAGCGGAGAAGCACATTTCATTACTTAGTTCATCAAGGTTGATGGTATAGAAATTATTTTGTTTTAATGTAATCAAAGTCATGTTATGGTTTGGTTTTTCAATAATACATACATTTGATTCAAATCTAACGATATAACCTTTATCGCATAATTGACTAACACTCAAGAGATTATGTTTCAATCCATCAACTAGTAAGACATCATCAATAGAAAATTTTAATTTGTTACCTATAGTTCCCTTGCCAATGATTTTCCCTTGGTTGTTGTCTCCGAAGGTAACGTACCCTTCTTCTTTGCTAGTGAGCATAGAGAAATGAGATGGATCTCTAGTCATATGTCTTGAGCATCCACTATCTAGATACCATCTCTTGCTCCTAGCTTGTGATGGTGTATGTTTTTACAAGAAGGGATTATTTTTAGGTACCCATTTTCTTTTGGGTGCCTTAAAAACTTGTTCATCATATTGCATAGAATTGATCATGGTTCCTTTAGGAACCCAAATTAATTTGTTCAGACTAATTTTCTTGAATGGACATTTATAAGTTTTATGTCCATATTTGCAACAAAAGTTGCAATGGCTTTGGTGCCGAACATATAAGACGGGGCCTTTAATGAAGGTGGTTGGATTTTGGTGAGGACTTCTCACAAATCCGATTCCACTTCTTTTAGGAACGTGACCCTTATTTGTAAGGATTATGTTCAAAGATTTGCTACCAACCTCGAATTTCTTCAAGGTGTCCTTAAGTAGCAAGTTCTCCTTTTGGAGAGATTCTAGATCATGACATTTTATACATGGAGCTAAACTATCATGATATTTAGTTTTCAATTTATCGATATCACAAGTGAGACTATCATGCTCCCCTTTAGCAATTTATATTTTCTACTAATTGTCTTACATTCATCAAATAACTCATGGAAAGCATTTAATAATTCATGATTGCTAGTCATAGGTGCCCAGCAAGCCAATCACGTGAGTGATGGCACGTGTGACTTGATACAGAATCTTTTTGCTTATTATATTTTGGCGTATATCACTTTATAACTATTGCATAAATGCATATATATATTGTGATGTCCTTGGATTTGTGCAATGGGAATCGGATCGTGATGAGATCACGATAATGAGATCGATTCACCTTTAAACACATATCCTAAATAATCCCGGTCATAGGTTTTTCGAGAGGGACATCGTGATAACCGGATAGACCGGTGTGTCTCAGATACCCGATCCGGTGGTTAAGCCATTTACAGAGCGGCCGCCGCCAGGTGGTATGGCGGCAAAGCAGCAGAGGAATTAGGGTTTTGGGCAAAAGGACAGTTTTGCCCCCGTGAATTTGAGAAATTCCAATTTCTGTCTTTTGTCCAAATTACGAAAATACCCTTAGGAATTGAAAAATTCCCTACATGTCCCTGATTTCAGAAAAATATTAATTAATTAAAAGGTTTAGTTGATTATTATTTTTATAATCATCTAGTAGTCCTACATGATGATGATTATTTATACATGTGATGTATGATGTGTGGACGGATGATCATGGACCGTGTGATGTGTGTACTTGTGATTATTATTATTGAGGTCTGCGAACCTCCATTACATTTCTCGTTTATTATCGGGCCTGCGTGCCTATGATTAAGTTGTAATCACATGAGGAGGCACAGCGGGAGCGTGGATGCGATAAGCGGGACCCACGAGGCGGACGATCGTGATGCATGGAGATGCATCAAGATGTCGAAAAACCGACGAGGGCGAGATGAAGCGATCACGGGGCATGGAGATGCACCGTTGCACACATAGATCTTGATGTGAGTGATTAGGCCCTGGCTCGGGCCTAATCATATTAGGTTGTGGTCCATGATCATCCGATATGATTGCTTATACACATACTAGATATGTATATATATTTGCATGCGATGTAGATATATATTAAATATGTATATGTGTGACATGTCATATTAGGAGACCAAATTATAGAAACATCTCTCGATAATATTAAGCCCGGTAAAACGTGAGGCAATTAGATTGACCCACGTGGCCTTCCATCGTTATGGTAGGAACCGATTCCGGTGTAGGTTGAGTTGGTCGAGTCCCTCGAGACTCACCTATATCGTGATTCGCTATCTTGCTTTACGACATAGAGATGTCACCGGTGACCGAGGACATGGTATGCTTTAGTCGAGTCCCTCGAGGGTATATCATCAAATCGGACTCATCTTGTAACGAAGGTGTTGACTTAACCGAGCATCATGGTTGGTTCGTCGAGTCCCTCGAGGCCATGGTGATTGGAGGCCCGAACAGGCGGGAATCACAAGGAGTTGTGATCGGCAAGAGTTGCCAACCTTTTTAGGCTTAGTGTGATTGGTCGGTCCCTCGAGGTTACACTAAAGGCGATTGGATCCCGATCCCCACTAGAAGTCTCACTGGAGACTTTTCGTTTTAATTCTTTGAGGGTGTCGCGTGACTCGTTAGTAAAATAGTGGGAGCATATTAAGATAGAAGTCCATATCTTGATAGTTTATTTCTTGCAAAATCTGTATGTTATTCATTTACGCTACATCTTTATTTTCAGAAAATGTCGCTTTCAAATCCCTTACGTGGCATACTTGATGTCAACCACCTTACTTGGTCCAAATTATACGGATTGGCTCCGTAACTTGAGAATTGTTCTCTGGAGGAGAAAATCGCGTGTACGCCCTGATACTAATGATGCCCACGCCTCAAGAGGGGGAAGCGAGGATGAGATCGCTTCACGTGAAGTACATTGATGACTCCACTCTTGCTCGGTGCTATATGTTGGGCTCTATGACTCGAGTTACTGAGACAACATGAAAAGATGGATGCCGGATCCATTCTCCTACATGTCCGAAAAATTGTTTGAGGAACAGGGGAAGGACTCAACGATATGAGATATCCAAGAGCCTTTTCCGCACTAGGATGACTGAGGGGACAGGTTCAGAACCATGTCCTAAAGATGATTGAGTGGATAGAGAAACTCACAGGTCTAGGAATGGTCCTAGAGGATAACTTGTGTGTGGACATTGTGCTTCATCCCTACCAGATTCCTTTTCACAGTTCATAATGAATTTTAATATGAACAAGCTTGAGGTGACTCTCCCAGAGCTCCTCACAATATGTTGAGGGAGGCAGAGAGTAGTACTATTAAGAAAGAGAAGTCAGTTCTCTACACTGGGTGAGACCAGAAAGAAAAGAAAAGTAGAAAGGTCCCTTAAGAAGGGAAAGGGCAAGGGCAAACAAAAGGTAAAGCAAAGGTTGCTAAGAAAGACCCAAACAAAGGACAAAGGCCAGTGCTTCCTTCGTGGTAAAAAAATGGGCATTGGAAGATAAACTGCAAAGAGTACCTTAGAAAGGGCGAAAACAAAAGCTTGATGAAGCTTGGTACATTCATGATCGGTCTCCATTTGTTAGACTCTTATGATAACACATGGGTATTGGATACCGGTAGTGCTTATCATATATGCAATTCGTTGCAGGTTACGGCAAGGCCTAGGAGACTACTGAGAGAGGCAAGATGGACCTCAAGATGGGTAATGGAGCAAAGTTCTTTAGATTATTTGTTGGCGAGGTCGCCCTACATCTACCTAGTGGAGCTTTTATTGCATTAGATGCATGTTATTTTGTTCCTTCTATTATCAAAAATATTATCTCCATTTCATGTTTATCAGTTAGTGGATATAAATTTGTTTTTGAGAACAATGGTTGTTCGGTATTATTAGATGATAAGATCATCACGAAAGGAACATTGCATAATGGTTTATTTATGTTAGACACCACTCCACATATCATGAATGTAAATGTGTCCAAAAGGAAACGAGATGAGTTGAACAGTGCATACCTGTGGCATTGTAGGCTAGGTCACATCCATAAAAGAAGGATTCAAAAGTTGCTAAATGATGGATATCTAGATTCATTCGACTATGTGTCATATACAACTTGTGAGCCTTGCATTCGTGGAAAACTGACCAAATCTCCATTTAGTAGAACTGGAGAGAGAGCCAATGAGTTGTTGGAACTCATACATAGTGATGTATGTGGACCCATGTCAACTCATGCCATTGGAGGTTACTCCTACTTCATTACATTTATTGATGATTTCTCAATGTATGAATATGTGTACTTAATGAAGTACAAGTCTGAGGCCTTTGAGAAATTCAGAGAGTATAAGAATGAGGTGGAGAACCATACTGGAAAGAGTATCAAAACTCTTCGATCAGATCGAGGAGGTGAATACTTAAGTACAGAGTTTACTCAGTTCCTCAAGGACCATGGGATATTATCCCAATTGATGCCTCCTTATACACCTCAGCTCAATGGTGTCTCTCGAAAGGAGAAATCGTACATTATTAGATATGGTACGGTCCATGATGAGTTTATTGACCTACCCATCTCATTCACGGGGATATGCCCTAGAAACCGCAGACTTACCTTCTGAACAGAGTTCCAACTAAGTCGGTAGTGTCTACACCATATGAGATATGGAAAGGGAAGAAGCCTGATCTTAAGGTTGTTAAGATCTGGGGCTGCCCTACCCATGTTAGAAGACACAACCCGATAAGTTAGAATCAAGGAGAGAAATGATGCAAATTTGTGGGATACCCCAAAGGAAACTTGTGGGTATTATTTCTATCATCTCGAGGACCAAAAGGTCTTTGTAGCTAAGAGAGCAGTGTTCCTTGAGAAGGAACACATTCTTTGACGGAGACAGTGGGAGAATGATAGAATTGAGCGAGGTTGGAGAACCAAGCTCAAGCACCACTCTGACCAGAATGCATTGGGGTACCTAATACACAAGTATCAACTTTTCGTAGGTCCGATAGAGTATCCCATCCTCCGAGAGAGATATGTGGGACATATTAGAGCAGAGGATGTAGAGGATATTGATCCTCGGACCACGAGGAGGCTATTATGAGTATAGACTCCGGGAAGTGGAAAGAAGCCATGAATTGCGAGATGGATTCTATGTACTCCAATAAGGTTTGGAACCTAGTTGATGCTTAGAAGGTATTGTACCCATCGGTTTGCAAGTGGATCTTTAAGAAAAAGATGGAGTAGATGGAAAGGTAGAGACCTATAAAGCAAGGCTAGTGGCTAAGGGGTATCGTCAAAGGCAAGGTGTTGACTATGACGAAACTTTCTTACCCGTAGCAATGCTAAAATCCATCAGAATTCTATTTGCTATTGCAGCACACTATGATTATGAGATCTGGCAGATGGATGTGAAAACCACATTCCTCAACGGGAACCTCGAGGAGGAGGTGTATATGATGCAACCTGAGGGATTCGTGTCTAAGAACTGCCCAGATAAGGTGTGTAGGTTGCTTAGATCCATTTATGGACTAAAGCAAGCTTCAGAAGTTGGAACATAAGATTTGATGAGGCAATCAGATCTTATGACTTAGATTTAAACGAAGATGAGCCTTGTGTATACAGAAAGGTAAGTGGGGCGCTATCATCTTTTTTTGGTGTTATATGTGGATGACATCCTCATCATTGGGAATGACATAGGAATGCTATCCACAAAGAAAGGCTTGGTTATCTAGACACTTCTCCATGAAGGACTTAGGGGAAGCATCTTATATCTTGGGGATTAGAATCTATAGAGATAGATCCAAGAGGATGCTTGGCTTGTCAAGTCAGTACATAGAAACTATTGTCAAAAGGTTTGGCATGGAAAATTCCAAGAGAGGTCTCATCTGGAGATGAGACATGGGATATCGCTTTCTCTGAATATGTCCCCAAAGACTCCACAAGAAAGGGCAAACATGGATATGATACCTTATGCCTCAAAGCAATAGGGTCTATCATGTATGTCATGCTATGTACTAGGCCACGATATAGCACATGCTCGAGTGTCCGAGCAGGTATCAGCGGATCCGAGGCTTGGAGAAACTGGAAAGCAAGATAAAGTGTATCCTTAAGTACTTGAGAAGGACTAAGGATCTTTTACTAGTATATGGAGGTAATAGCCTTAAGGTTGAAGGCTACACTGACTCAAGTTTTCAGTCGATGTCGATGATAGCAAGTGGAATTGGGGTATGTGTACACCTTGAATGGAGGAGCGATATCTTTGGAAGAGTCCCAAGCAAGATACCCCTGCGACTCGACCACGGAGGCGGAGTACATTGCTGCATCGATGCAGCAAAAGAGGGAGTCTGGGTGAAGAAGTTCATCACAGATTTGGGAGTCGATCTGAGATAGCGACAAAGTCGACTTCCTTATATTGTGACAACTATGGGGTGATTACTCAAATAAGGGAACCGGGTCTCATCGGAAGTGTTCGAGGAGGTTCCAAAGATATAAAGAGATCAAATCCGAGGAGATGTAGCAATGGGAAAGAGTTCCATCCGAAGATAATATTGCAGATCCACCGACAAAGCCGTTGTCTCATTTTGTCTTTGAGCATCCAGGGGGTCGATGGGGATCGGACACATATGTGATTGGCTTTTAGGTCAAGTGGGAGATTGCTAGTCATAGGTGCCCAACAAAGCCAATCACGTGAGTGATGGCACGTGTGACTTGATCTGAATCTTTTTTGCTTATTATATTTTTTGGCATATATCACTTTATAACTATTGCATAAATGCATATATATATTGTGATGTCCTTGGATTTGTGCAATGGGAATCGGATCGTGATGAGATCACGATAATGAGATCGATTCACCTTTAAACACATATCCTAAATAATCCCGGTCATAGGTTACTTGAGAGGGACATCGTGATAACCGGATAGGATGGTGTCTTTGTATACCCGTCCATATGATGGATGCTGGTTGGTCTCATAGCTTTCGTGTAGGGACACTAGGGATACAAAGATGTGCTCATTGGAGAATGAGTTCTTTGATTGATCCGCTTACTGAATCTTTGGATGGTTGATGATGCCTTATTGTGGGGCAATTCGATTCCGTAGTCCTAGTGGTGTATCTGGTCCTTAGACTTGAGACACCAAGGATATCTGTATGAGTGCTCCACTCTTTGATACCGGACTTATAGGTTTGGCTGTCCCGGATCTAGTACTGGTGGTCATTGGGAGTGGTAGTCGACCCTTACGAGGGGCTATTGAGTGTCGATAGAGGATCATCTACTCGGCGTCATGAGAGGGAATATCCCATGTGTTCTTGCTCGAGACAAATCCACGGCGGAGGGTCATTGGGTTGAGAGAGAAAGAGTTCTCCGGTTGAATCCGATTAGAGCGAGACTTCGAGTAGAAACCGTATGGGGTCCGACAACACCATGCCTCGATATCTCGGTCTCCGGGATATTAGATGGATGAGGGACTATAGGTACATGGTAGTGGCGAGCGACGACAGTCCAATGGATTGGATTCCCACAGACATCGGGGACGGGGACTAGTAGTGGCCTAATGCACGTCCCGTAGTCGATGAGTCAGTGAATTATTACAGAGATAATAATTCTTTGAGTTAGAAAAAGAGTTTCGGCAGGTATGACTCACGGCTAGCTCGATATTAGGCCTAGAGGGTCACACACATATGGTAGGCATTGCGATGAGTAGAGGTTGGGATATGAGATATCCGCCGGAGCCCTTGTCTTATTGGATGCAGATCCAATACCCACTAGGGAAGGACCCATTAGGGTTTGACACGGGATCTCTATAAATAGGGAGGGATTCACAGACCTCATAGGCTAGAGTCTTTGCTTGCCCTTCCTATTCTCCTCTCCCTCTCCACCTCGAGGAGGCCTGGAGTTTTTTGAGGAGGGTCGTCGCAACCTTGTTGTGTGGATCACCGCTAGAGAGGAGGGCGCTTGACCTCCTTCACCCTCTCCTAAGGATCTGCAAGGAAACAGGGATATCTCGATCTCCCTAGGTAACACAATCTCTATACGCAGTTTTTTTTGTGTTTTATGGATTTTTTTAGCACCAATCTTCGCATCCATTTACGAACATCTTTTTGGGAATCGGGGATTTTTGTTTTCTTGTTCTTCCGCTGCGCATATGATGTCGCCCCCTAGATTTCCCAACAATGATAAGGTAAATCTGCATCAATTAAATTCGTTACCTCTTCTCCGATGGCCATTAGAGCGTAATGAGCAACTTGCTCGGTGTTGGACTCCTCTTCTTCGAACGCGTTTGAATCATCCTACGTTGCTTTGAGCGCCTTCTTCTTCGATGTTCTCTTTTTGGCTTTAGGACAATCGTTCTTGTAGTATCTCGGTTTTTTGCATTCATAGCAAATCACTTGGTCCTTCTTTTGTTCAAATTTATTTTTTATATTATTTTTAAATTTGTTCTTCCTTAAATATTTTTTAAATTTTTGAGTCAAAAGTGCAATGTCATTGTCACTGTCCTCATTACTTGATGTTCCTTTCAAGTGGTCTTCTTGTGATTTGAGTGCCATATCCTTCCTATTCTTTGGAAGGGGGTTCTCGAGCTCGTCATGAGCTTGACATGTCATTTCGTAGGTCATTAGAGACCCAATGAGTTCTTCAAGAGGGAATGTTTTAAGGTCTTTGGCCTCTTGAATGGCCGTAACTTTTGGATCCCAACTTTTAGGGAGGGATCTTAAGATTTTAGTTACTAGTTCAAAGTTAGTAAAATCTTTACCAAGAGCTTTGAGTCCATTGATGACATCCGTAAACCGGGTGTACATGTCTCCGATAGACTCACTTGGTTTCATTCGAAAAAATTCGTAAGAGTGCACAAGGATGTTGATTTTGGACTCTTTCACTCGGCTAGTGCATTCATGAGTGACCTCAAGAGTTCTCCAAATATCAAAAGCCGAATCACAAATTGAAACTCGATTAAATTCATTTTTGTCTAGTGCACAAAACAAGGCATTCATAGCCTTTGCATTTAAAGCAAAAACCTTCTTCTCCGATTCATTCCATTCGCTCATCGGAAGAGAAGATTTTTGAAATCCGTTTTCAACAATAGTCCAAAGCTCGAAATCCATAGAGATGAGGAAGATCCTCAGCCGAGTCTACCAATACGTGTAATCCGACCCATTAAACATAGGTGGACGTGTGATAGAGTCTCTCATGCATGCCGGAGTAAGCCATCTCTCTTGGGTATTAAATCAAATATGAGAGTGAGCCTTCCTCTGATACCAATTGTTAGGATCGGAGCGGCACTAAGAGGGGGGGGTGAATTAGTGCAGCGGATTAAAACGTTGGTTTCAACAAATCTTTCGTACGATAAAAATCGGAATAGGAAGTGCTTAACTTGAAAGCGTATTCGCAAAGTTGTGCAGCAAAGGTAATGATGAAATAAAGCAAGTAAGAAGGTTTGCAGTAATGTAAATCGCAGTAATGAAATGCAAACCAGAGATTACGCCGTTTTTGAAGTGGTTCGGTCAAGTGACCTACATCCACTTGCGAGGCCCCTCTTCAATGAGGCTCCCACCTTCCACTAGCAAATCTCTTGAAAGGGAAGGGTTAATACCCCTCTTACAACTCTTTTACAAGCGGTTCACTCTCTTATAGATTTTCAGCAAGAAAGAAGGAGGTGAACACTAGCAAATTGAAAACAAGACTAGCTAAGACTTTTCTAAGGCCTTTCTCTTAAACAATTGCTGCTCAAAAGGTTGTAATCTCAGCTGAGATTTGAGGGGTATTTATAGGCCTCAAGAGGATTCAAATTTGGGCTCCAAAATTTGAATTCTCTTGGAGTTCCCGATGTTGGCGGTGCCACCGCCTGTCAGTGGCGGTGCCATCGCCTGTCAGTGTCAGGCGCTGATAGTGCTGGGCGGTGCCACTGCCCAGCCCAGGCGGTGCAACCGCCCAGTCTGGTAGTGCCACCGCCAGACTCTTCGGTTCACTTGTTGGGCTTCAAATTTAGCCCAAACCAAGTCTAATTTTGGGCCCAATTGGCCCCTAACCAGGATATAGGATTATCTCTTAATCCTAATCCTAATTACAAGTGAACTACATAACAAAAACACATCCTAAGCAATTTTTCAACCACGAACGTCAAGTCTTGTTCCGGCGAGCTTTCCGACGAACTTCTTCCGACGGGCTCCCAGCAAGCTCCCGAACTTGTGATGACTTTAATGAGTAGCCGAGCCTTCTCGGTGATCTCGGTGAACCTCCGACGATCTCTTAACCCGAGGAGATGTAGCAGTGGAAAGAGTTCCATCCGAAGATAATATTGCAGATCCACTGACAAAGCTGTTGTCTCATTTTGTCTTTGAGCGTCACAGGGGTCTGATGGGGATCAGACACATATGTGATTGGCTTTAGGTCAAGTGGGAGATTGCTAGTCATAGGTGCCCAGCAAGCTAATCACGTGAGTGATGGCACGTGTGACTTAATATAGAATCTTTTTGCTTATTATATTTTGGCATATATCACTTTATAACTATTGCATAAATGCATACATATATTGTGCTGTCCTTGGATTTGTGGAATGGGAATCGGATCGTGATGAGATCACGATAGTGAGATCGATTCACCTTTAAACACATATCCTAAATAATCCTGGTCATAGGTTACTCGAGAGGGATATCGTGATAACCGGACAGACTGGTGTGCTGTATACTCGTCCATATGATGGATGCAGTTGGTCTCATAGCTGCTTGTGTAGGGACACTAGAGATAAAGTACAGGTGCTCATTGGAGAATGAGTTCATTGATTGATCCGCTTACGGAATGCTGGATGGTTGATGATGCCATATTGTCAGACAGCGATTCCGTAGTCCTAGTGGTGTATCTGGTCTTTAGACTTGAGACACCAAGGATGTCCTGTATGAGTGCTCCACTCTTTGATACCAGACTTATAGGTTTGGCTGTCCCAGATCTAGTACAGCTGGTCATTGGGAGTGGTAGTCGACCTTACGAGGGCTATTGAGTGTCGATAGAGGATCATCCACTCTCGACATCATGAGAGGAATATCCCATGTGTTCTTACTCAAACAAATCCCTGGCCAGGGTCATTCAGGTTGAGGGAGAAAGAGTTCTCCGGGAGAATCCGATTAGAGGGAGACTCGAGTAGAAACCGTGTGGGTTTGATAACACCATGCTCGATATACGGTCTCTGGGATATTAGATGGATGAGGGACTATAGGTACACGATAACTGAGGATAGACCGGTCCAATGGATTGGATTCCCCTGTATCATCTGGGGACTACGGCGTAGTGGCCTAGTACGTCCATAGTCGATGTGTTGAGTGAATTATTACAGAGATAATAATTCACTGAGTTAGAAGGAGTTCTGATAAGTATGACTCACGGCCAGCTCGATATTGGGCCTAGAGGGTCACACACATATGGTAGGCATTGCGATGAATAGAGGTTCGGATATGAGATATCCGACGGAGCCCTTGTCTTATTGGATGCAGATCCAATACCCACTAAGGGAGGACCCATTAGGGTTTGATAGGGGACCTCTATAAATAGGAGGGATTCAGAGCTCCATGGGCAAGAGAGCTTTAGTTTGCCTTTTCCTATTCTCCTCTCCATCTCCACCTCAGAGTAGGTCTGGAGTTTTGAGGAGCGTCGTCGCAACCCTGCTGTGTGGATCACCGCTAGAGAGGATTACGCTTTACCTCCTTCACCCTCTCCTAAGGATCTGCAAGGAAACAGGGATATACGATCTCCCTAGGTAACACAATCTACTCTATACGCAGTTTCATGTTTCGCGGATTTTTGCGTACCAATCTTCGCACGACGACCAACATCTCTTTGGGAATTGGGGATTTTGTTTTTCTTGTTCTTCCGCTGCGCATATGATGTCGCCCCAAGGATTTCCCAACAATGGTATCAGTGCCAGGTTGCTCGTGCGAATGATTGGTTTTGAACTGCGTGTGTTGTGTTTAGGAAGAATTTTGATGTTAAAATTGTTGACGCAAAAACAAGGAAGGGCAGCAACAGTTGATGCCCTCGATCTGCGTGCGTGCAGTGCAGCCGAAGGCGGCCAGCCCACGGGCAGAGGCGCCGCTGGATAGCGGCGCCCGCCACCGTTGCTCCCGCGGGCGAAACCCCCCACAAGGGCGGTCGCTCGGTGGGACAACACCGCCTGCGGAGGCGGCGACGCCAGCGGGCGTGCCGCCTGCAGGCGAGGGCAGTGCCGTCGCCCCGCCGCATAGGGTGGCGGCGACGGCAACAGCGAGAAGGGGAAAGGGCATTAGGGTTGTCTGGGCAAAAGATAGTTTTGCCCCTCAGAATTTGAGAAATTTTAGTTTCTGTCTTTTGTCCAAATTATGAAAATACCCCTATGAATTCAAAAATTCCCTATAATGTCCTTGATTTCAGAAAATATTAATTAAATAAAAGTTTAGTTGATTATTATTATTTTATTATTATCTAGTAGTCCTACATGATAATGATTAATTATACATATGATGTATGATGTGTGGACGGATGATCATGGACCGTGTGATGTGTGTACCTGTGATTATTATTATTGAGGTCTGCGAACCTCCATTATATTTCTCGTTTATTGTTGGGCCTGCATGCCTATGATTAAGTTGTAATCACATGAGGAGGCACAGCGAGAGCGTGGATGCGATAGCGGGACCCACGAGACGGACGATCGTGATGCATGAAAATGCATCAAGATGTCGACGAAACCGACAAGGATGAAATGAATGATCACAGGGCATGGAGATGCACCGTTGCACACATAGATCTTGATGTGAGTGATTAGGCCTACTGGCTCGGGCCTAATCATATTAGGTTGTGGTCCATGATCATCTGGTGTAATTGCTTATACACATACTAGATATGTATATATATTTGCATGCGATGTAGATATATATTAAATATATATATGTGTGACATGTCATATTAGGAGACCAAATCATAGAAACATCTCTCGATAATATTAAGTCGGTAAACGTGAGGCAATTAGATTGACCCACGTGGCCTTCCATCGTTATAAGTAGGAACCGATTCCCGGTGTAGGTTGAGTTGGTCGAGTCCCTCGAGACTCACCTATATCGCGATTCGCTATCTTGCTTACGACATAGAGATGTCACCGGTGACCTGAGGGCATGGTATACTTGGTCGAGTCCCTCGAGGGTATATCATCAAATCAGACTCATCTTGTAACGAAGGTGTTGACTTAATCGAGCATCATGGTTGGTCGAGTCCCTCGAGGCCATGGTGATTCGGTGGCCGAATAGGACGGGAATCACAAGGAGTTGTGATCGACAAGAGTTGCCTATTTTTTAGGCTTAGTGTGATTGGTCAAGTCCCTCAAGGTTACACTAAGACGCTGATTGGATCCTGATCCCCACTAGAAGTCTGCCGGAGACTTCCGTTTCACGTGCTGAGGGTGTCGCGTGACTCATTAGTAAAATAGTGGCAGCATATTAAGATAGAAGTCTATATCTTGATAGTTTATTTCTTGCAAAATCTGTATGTTATTCATTCCTACTGCATCTTTATTTTCAGAAAATGTCGCTTTCAAATCCCTTACGTGGCATACTTGATGTCAACCGCCTCTTTGGTCCAAATTATCTGGATTGGCTCGTAGACTTGAAAATTGTTCTCAACGGAGAAAATCATTGTACGTCCTTGATACTGATGATGCCTATAGAAGAAGGGGCAAACGAGGATGAGATCTTCGCTTCGTGAAGTACATTGATACTCCACTCTTTGCGGTGCTATATGTTGGGCTCTATGACTCTGAGTTACAGAGACAACATGAAAAATGGATGCAGATCCATTCTCCTACATGTCCATAAATTGTTTGAGGAACAGGGGAAGGACTCAACGATATGAGATATCTAAGAGCCTCTTCCACGCTAGGATGGATGAGGGGACATCGGTTCAAAACCATGTCCTAAAGATGATTGAGTGGATAGAGAAACTCACAGGTCTACGAATGGTCCTAGAGGATAACTTGTGTGTGGAGATTGTGCTTCAGTCCCAACCAGATTCCTTTTCACAGTTCATAATGAATTTTAATATGAACAAGCTTGAAGTGACTCTCCTAGAGCTTCTCAATATGTTGAGGGAGGCAGAGAGTACTATCAAGAAAGAGAAGCCAGTTCTCTACACAGGTGAGACTAAAAGGAAAAGGAAAACAGAAAGGTCCCTTAAGAAGGGAAAGGGCAAGGTCAAACCAGGTAAAGCAAAGGTTGCTAAGAAAGACCCAGCAAAGGACAAAGGCCAGTGCTTTCCACTGTGGTAAAGATGGGCTTTGGAAGAGAAACTGCAAAGAGTACCTTGCAGAAAGGAAACAAAACAAAAGCTTGATGAAGCTTCAGGTACATTTATGATCAGTCTCCATTTTGTGGGACTCTTATGATAACATATGGGTATTGGATACCGGTAGTGCTTATCATATATGCAATTCGTTGTAGGTTCGGCAAGGACTAGGAGACTAGAGAGAGGAGATGGACCTCAAGATGGGTAATGGAGCAAAAGTTCTTTGTAGTAGCTATTGGTGAGAGGTCGCCCTACATCGCCTAGTGGAGCTTTTTATTGCATTAGATGCATGTTATTTTGTTCCTTCTATTATCAAAAATATTATCTCCATTTCATGTTTTGAGTTAGTGGATATAAATTTGTTTTTGAGAATAATGGTTGTTCGATATTATTAGATGATAAGATCATCACGAAAGGAACATTGCATAATGGTTTATTTATATTAGACACCACTCCACATATCATGAATGTAAATGTGTCCAAAAGGAAACGAGATGAGTTGAACAGTGCATACCTGTGGCATTGTAGGCTAGGTCACATCCATGAAAGGATTCAAAAGTTGCTAAATGATGGATATCTAGATCCATTCGACTATGTGTCATATGTAACTTGTGAGCCTTGCATTCGTGGAAAACTGACCAACTCTCCATTTAGTGGAACTGGAGAGAGAGCCACTGAGTTGTTGGAACTCATACATAGTGATGTATGTGGACCCATGTCAACTCATGCCATTGGAGGTTACTCCTACTTCATTACATTTACTGATGATTTCTCAAGGTATGGATATGTGTATTTAATGAAGTACAAGTATGAGGCCTTAGAAAAATTCAGAGAGTATAAGAATGAGGTGAAAAACCAGATTGGAAAGAGTATCAAAACTCTTCGATCAGATAGAGGAGATGAGTACTTAAGTACAGAGTTCACTCAGTTCCTCAAGGACCATGGGATATTATCCCAATGGACACCTCCTTATACACCTCAGCTCAATGGTGTCTCTAAAAGGAGAAATCGTACATTATTAGATATGGTACGGTCCATGATGAGTTTCGCTGACCTACCCATCTCATTCTGGGGATATGCCCTAAAAATCGCAGCTTACCTTTTGAATAGAGTTCCAACTAAGTTGGTAGTGTCTACACCATATGAGATATGGAAAGGGAAGAAGCCTGATCTTAAGGTTGTTAAGATTTGGGGCTGCCCTGCATATGTTAAAAGACACAACCCCGATAAGTTAGAATCAAGGACAGAGCGATCCAAATTTGTGGGATACCCCAAGGAAACTTGTGGGTATTATTTCTATCATCTCGAGGACCAAAAGGTTTTTGTAGCTAAGAGAGCAGTGCTTCTTGAGAAGGAACACATTCTTGGCGGAGATAGTGGGAGAATGATAGAATTGAGCGAGGTTGGAGAACCAATCTCAAGCACCACTCTACAGCCCGAGTCTGTTCAGGTACCTAATGTTGGGAAATCCTTGGGAGCGACATCATATGCGCGGCGGAAGAATAAGAAAAATAAAATCCCCGATTCCCAAAGAGATGTTCATTAAATCGATGCGAAGATTGGTATGCAAAAAATCCACGAAACATAAAAACTGCGTATATAGAGTAGATTGTGTTACCTAGGGAGATCGTATATCCTGTTTCCTTGCAGATCCTTAGGAGAGGGTGAAGGAGGTCAGCGACCTCCTCTCTCTGATGATCCACAGCAGGGTTGCGACGACGCTCCTCAAAACTCCGGACCTACTCCGAGGTGGAGATGGAGAGGAGAATAGAAAAAAGGCAAACAAAAAGCTCTCTCTAGCCCATGGGGCTCTGAATCCCTCCTATTTATAGAGGCCCCCTGTCAAACCCTAATGGGTCCTCCCCTAGTGGGTATTGGATCTGCATCCAATAAGACAAAGGGCTCGTCGGATATCTCATATCTGAACCTCTATTCATCATAATGCCTACCATATGTGTATGACCCTCTAGGCCCAATATCGAAGCTGGCCGTGAGTCATACTGTCGAGAACTCCTTCTAACTTCGGTGAATTATTATCTCTGTAATAATTCACTCGACTCATCGACTCACGGACGTACTAGGCCCTACTGCCAAGTAGTCCCCAGACGATCTGGGGAATCCAATCCATTGGACTGTCTATCCTCGATTCCGTGTACCTATAGTCCCTCATCCATCTAATATCCCGGAGACCATATATCGAGCATGGTGTTTGTGGACCCACCCACGGTTTCTCTTTGGAGTCTCGCTCTAATCGGATTCTCAGGAGAACTCTTTCTCCCTCAACCCGAATGACCCTGGCCGGGGATTTGTGCGAGCAAGAACACATGAGATATTCCTCTCATGATCTTTGAGAGAGGATGATCCTCTATCGACACTCAATAGCCCTCGTAAAGGGTGACTACCACTCCCAATGACCAGTTGTACTAGATCTGGGACAACTGAACCTATAAGTCTGGTATCAAAGAGTGGAGCACTCATACAGGACATCCTTGGTGTCTCAAGTCTAAGGACCAGATACACCACTAGGACTACGAAATCGCTGTCTGACAATAAGGCATCATCAACCATCCAGCATTAAGCGGATCAATCAGTGAACTCATTCTCCAATGAGCACCTATACTGTATCTCTAGTGTCCCTACACAAGCAGCTATGAGACCAGCTGCATCCATCATATGGACGGGTATATAGCACATCAGTCTGTCCGGTTATCACGATATCCCTCTCGAGTAACCTATGATCGGGATTATTTAGGATATATGTTTAAAGGTGAATGGATCTCACTATCGTGATCTCATCACGATCCGATTCCCATTGCACAAATCCAAGGACATCACAATATATGTATGCATTTATGCAATAGTTATAAAGTGATATATGCCAAAATATAATAAGCAAAAAGATTTTATATTAAGTCACACGTGCCATCACTCACGTGATTGGCTTGTTGGGCACCTATGACTAGCAATCTCCCACTCAACCTAAAGCCAATCACCTATGTGTCTAATCCCCATCAGACTCCTGTGACGCTCAAAACAAATCTGAGACAACGGCTTTGTTAGTGGATATGCAATGTTATCTTCAGATGGAACTCTTTCCACTACTACATCTCCTCGGGTCACGATCTCTCTAATAAGGTGGAACCTCCTCAGAACATGCTTAGATTTCTGATGAGACCTAGGTTCCTTTGCTTGAGCAATCGCCCCGTTGTTGTCGCAATATAGGGAGATCGGCTCTTCGCTACCCGGTATGACTCCCAAATCTGTGATGAACTTCTTCACCCAAACTCCCTCCTTTGCTGCATCTGATGCAGCAATGTACTCCGCCTCTGTGGTCGAGTCAGCAGTGGTATCTTGCTTGGAACTCTTCCAGCACACTGCTCCTTCATTCAAGGTGTACACATACCCTAAATTCGACTTGCTATCATCGACATCAGACTGAAAACTTGAGTCAGTGTAGCCTTCAACTTTAAGGCTATTACCTCCATATACTAGTAAAAGATCCTTAGTCCTTCTCAAGTACTTAAGGATACACTTTACTGCTTTCTAGTGCTCCAAGCCTGGATCCGCCTGATACCTACTCGTGACACTCACAGCATGCGCTATATCAGGCCTAGTACATAGCATGGCATACATGATAGACCCTATTGCTGAGGCATAAGGTTCATATCCATGTTCGCCCTTTCTTCTGGAGTCTTTGGGGGCATAAGTTGCCCAGCAAGCCAATCACTTGAGTGATGGCACGTGTGACTTAATATAGAATCTTTTTGCTTATTATATTTTGGCATATATCACTTTATAACTATTGCATAAATGCATACATATATTGTGATGTCCTTGGATTTGTGCAATGGGAATCGGATCGTGATGAGATCACGATAGTGAGATCCATTCACCTTTAAACATATATCCTAAATAATCCCGATCATAGGTTTTTCGAGAGGGATATCGTGATAAACGGACAGACTGGTGTCTTTGTATACCCGTCCATATGATGGATGCAAATTTGGTCTCATAGCTGCTTGTGTAGGGACACTAGGGATACTGAGACATGTGCTCATTGGAGAATGAGTTCATTGATTGATCCGCTTACGGAATCTTTGGATGGTTGATGATGCCTTATTGTCGATAAGCGATTCCGTAGTCCTTGTGGTGTATCTGGTCCTTAGACTTGAGACACCAAGGATGTCTGTATGAGTGCTTCGCTCTTTGATACCGGACTTATAGGTTTGGCTGTCCCGGATCTAGTACTGTTGGTCATTGGGAGTGGTAGTCGACCTTACGAGGGCTATTGAGTGTCGATAAAGGATCATCCACTCTCGGCATCATGAGAGGAATATCCCATGTGTTCTTGTTTGAGACAAATCCCTCGGCGGGGTCATTCGGGTTGAGGGAGAAAGAGTTATCCGGGAGAATCCGATTAGAGCGAGACTCGAGTAGAAACCGTGTGGGTCTGACAACACCATGCTCGATATACGATCTCTGGGATATTAGATGGATGAGGGACTATAGGTACACGATAATTGAGGACAGACATGTCTAATGGATTGGATTCCCTTGTATCGTCGGGGACTCTGGCAGAGTGGCCTAGTCAAAAAAGTGAGTCGATGAGTCGAGTGAATTATTACAGAGATAATAATTCATTGAGTTAGAAGGAGTTTCGACAGTATGACTCACGGCCAGCTCGATATTGGGCCTAGAGGGTCACACACATATGGTAGGCATTGCGATGAATAGAGGTTCGGATATGAGATATCCCGACGAGCCCCTTGTCTTATTGGATGCAGATCTAATACCCACTAGGGAGGACCCATTAGGGTTTGACGGTGGACCTCTATAAATAGGAGGATTTGAGCTCCATGGGCAAGAGAGCTTTAGTTTGCCTTTTCCTATTCTCCTCTCCATCTCGAAGTAGTAGGTGCTGAGTTTTGAGGAGGGTCGCCAGAACCCCCTGCATGTGGATCACCGCTAGAGAGGAGGACGCTTGACCTCCTTCACCCTCTCCTAAGGATCTGCAAGGAAACAGGGATATACGATCTCCCTAGGTAACACAATCTACTCTATACACAGTTTCATGTTTCACGGATTTTTACGTACTAATCTTCGCACGATGACCAACATCTCTTTGGGAATTGGAGATTTTATTTTTCTTGTTCTTCCGCTGCGCATATGATGTCGCTCCAAGGATTTCCCAACAAGGTAGACTACCACTCCCGAAGACTAGCTATGCTAGATCTGGGATATCTAAACCTATAAATCCGGTATTAAAGAGTGGAGCACTCATACAGGATATCATTTGTGTCTAAGTGTAATGACCAAATATATCACTGGGACCACGAAATCGCTATCTGATAATAAGGTATCATCAACCATCTAGGATTCCATAAGCGCATCAATCAGTGAACTCATTCCCCAATTAGCACCTGTATTATATTCCTAGTGTCCCTACATGAGTAGCTATAAGACTAGCTGCATCTATCATATAGATGGGTATACAACACACTAGTCTGTCCGATTTTCTCGATGTCTCTCTCGAGTAATATATGACCGAGATTATTTAGGATCTGTATTTAAAGGTGAATCGGTCTCATTATCATGATCTCATCACTATTCAATTCCCATTACACAGATCCAAGGACATCATAAATATATATATATATACATATATATATATATATATATATATATATATATATATATATATATATATATATATATATATATATATATATATATATATATATGCAATAGTCAATATAAAGTAATAAAATGACAAAATATAATAAGCAAAAAGACTACGCGTCTAGTCACACGTGCCATCACTCACGTGATTATCTTGTAGGGCACATATAACTAGCAATCTCTCACTTGACCTAAAGCCAATCACCTATGTGTTTGATCCCCATCAAACCCCTGTGATACTTAAAGACAATATAAGACAATGACTTTATCAGTGGATTTGCAACGTAATCTTCGCATGGAACTCTTTCCAATGCTATATCTTCTCGGGTCACGATCTCTTTAATTAGGAGAAACCTCCTCAAAACACTTCTGATGAGACCTGGGTTCCTTCACTTGAGCAATCGCCTCGTTGTTGTCGCAATATAAGGAAATCGGCTCCTCGCTACCTGACATGACTCCCAGATCTATGATCAAATTCTTCATTCAGACTCCCTCTTTTACTGCCTCTACTACAACAATTTACTTTGCCTCTATGGTCGAGTCAGTAATAGTGTCTTACTTGGAACTCTTCCAGCACACTGCTTCTTTATTCAAGGTGTACACATACCCCGAATTCTACTTACTATCATCGACATTAGACTGAAAACTCAAGTCTGTGTAACCTTCAACCTTGAAGCTACTACCTCCATATACTAGTAAAATATTCTTAGTCCTTCTCAAGTACTTAAGGATACACTTTACTGCTTTCTAGTGCTCAAAGTCTGGATCCGCCTGATACCTACTCGTGACACTCAAAGCATGCGCTATATCAGACCTAGTACATAGCATGACATACATGATAGACCCTATTTCTAAGGTATAGAGTATTCTATTCATGTTCTCCCTTTCTTTAGGAGTCTTTAGGGATATACTCCTAGAAAGAGATATCCCAAGTCTTATCAGTATGAGACATCTCTTAGAATTTTTTATGCCAAACCTTTTGATAATGATGTTTATGTATTTGGACTGGGACAAGCCAAGCATCCTCTTAGATCTTTCTCTATAGATTTGAATCCCCAAGAAATAGGATGCTTCCCCTAAGTCCTTCATGGAGAAGTGTCTAGATAACCAAGTCTTTACTGTGGATAGTACTTTATATCATTCCCAATGATCATGATGTCATCCACATATAACACCATAAAAGTGATAGCACTCCCACTTACCTTCCTGTACACACAAGGTTCATCTTTATTCTTAACGAAGTCATAAGATCTGATTGCTTTATCAAATCTTATGTTCCAACTTCGGGAAGCTTGATTTAGTCCGTAAATGAATCTAAGCAACCTGCACAGCTTATCTGGGTAGTCCTTGGACATGAATCCCTCGGGTTGTATCATATACACCTCCTCCTTAAGGTTGCTATTGAGGAATGCTGTTTTCACATCCATCTGCCAAATGTCATAATTATAGTGTACTGCAATAGCCAATAGAATTCAGATGAATTTTAGTATGACTACGGGTGAGAAGGTTTCGTCATTGTCAATACTTTGCCTTTGACGATACTCCTTAGCCACTAGCATTGCTTTATAGGTATCTACCTTTCCATCTACTCTGATCTTTTTCTTAAAGATCCACTTACAACTGATGGGTATAATACCTTCAGGCGCATCAACTAGGTTTCAAACCTTGTTGGAGTACATGAAATCTATATCGGAATTCAAGGCTTCTTGCCACTTCCCAGAGTCTATACTCATAATAGCCTCCTCGTAGGTCTGAGGATCAATATCCTCAATACCCTCTTCTCTAATATGTCTCATGTATCTCTCAGGAGGATGAGATACTCTGTCTGACCTACATAAAGTTGGAACATGTGTATTAGATACCTGAACAGACTCGGGCTATAGAGTGGTGCTTGAGCTAGGTTCCTCAACCTCGCTCAACTCTATCATGCTCCCAGTCTCCTCTAAGAATGTGTTCCTTCTTAAGGAACATCGCTCTCTTGGCTATAAAGACCTTTTAGTCCTTAAGATGATAAAAATAATATCAACAAGTTTTCTTAGGGTATCCCATGAACTTGCACCGCTCCATCCTTGATTCTAACTTATCGAAGTTGTATATTTTAATGTGGGCAAGACAACCCCAAATCTTAATAACCTTAAGATCGGACTTTTTCCTTTTCTATATCTCATATGGTGTAGACACTACCGACTTAGTTGGAACTCTATTCAGAAGGTAAGCTACGGTCTCTAGGGCATATCCCCAGAATGAGATGGGTAGGTCAGCAAAACTCATTATGGACCATATCATGTCTAACAGTGTACGATTTCTCCTTTCAGATACATCATTGAGCTGAGCTGTATAAGGAGGTGTCCATTGGGATAAAATCCCATGGTCATTGAGGAACTGGGTAAACTCTGTACTTAAGTACTCACCTCCTCGATCTGATCGAAGAGTCTTGATACTCTTTTCAGTCTGGTTCTCCACTTCATTCTTATACTCTCTGAATTTTTTAAAGGCCTTGGACTTATACTTCATTAAGTACACATGTCCATACCTTGAGAAATCATCAGTAAAGGTAATGAAGTAGGAATAACCACTAATAACATGAGTTAACATGGGTCCACATATATCACTATGAATGAGTTCCAGCAACTTAGTGGCTCACTCTCCAGTTCCACTAAATGGAGAGTTGGTCATTTTTCCATAAAGGCAAGGCTCGCAAGTTGCATATGACTCATAGTCGAATGGATCTAGATATTCATCCTTTAGCAATTTTTAAATCCTTCCCTCATGGATGTGACCTAGCCTACAATGTCACAAGTATGCACTATTCATCTCATCTCGTTTCCTCTTAGCCATACTTACATTCATGATATGTGGAGTAGTGTCTAGCATAAACAAACCATTATGCAATGTTCCTTTCGTGATAATCTCATTATCTAATAATATTGAACAACCATTGTTCTAAAAAACTAATTTATATCCACTAACTGTCAAACATGAAATGGAGATAATATTTTTGATAATAGAAGGAACAAAATAACATGCATCTAATGCAATAAAAACTCCACTAGGCAGATGTAGGGTGGCCTCGCTAATATCTACTATAACAACTTTTGCTCCATTGTCTATCTTGAGGTCCATCTTGCCTCTCACCAATCTCCTAGGCCTTGCTAAAACCTGCAACAAATTACATATATGATAAGCACTACCGGTATCCAATACCCATTTGTTATCATAAGAGTCTAACAAGTGGAGACTGATTATGAATGTACTTGAAGCTTCTCGAAGCTTTTGTTTCGCCCTCTCTGCAAGGTACTGTTTACAGTTCCTCTTCTAGTGCCTATCTTTGCCACAGTAGAAGCTCTGGCCTTTGTCCTTTGCTGCGTCTTTCTTAGCAACCTTTGCTTTACCTGGTCTACCCTTGCCCTTGCCCTTTTTAAGGGACTTTTTTCATTTCCTTTTCTTTCTGGTCTCACTAGTGTAGAGAACTGGCTTCTCTTTTTTGATAGTTCTCTTTGCCTCCCTCAATATATTGAGGAGCTCCGGGAGAGTCACTTCAAGCTTGTTCATATTAAATTCATTATGAACTGTGAAAAGGAATCTAGTAGGGACCGAAGCACAATGTCCACATACAAGTTATCCTCTAGGACCATTCCTATACCTGTGAGTTTCTCCATCTACTCAATCATTTTTAGGACATGGTTCTGAACCGGTATTCCCTCAGTTATCCTAGCTCGGAAGAGGCTCTTGGATATTTCATATCATTGAGTCCTTCCCTATTCCTCAAACAGTTTACGGACATATAGGAGAATGGATTTGGCATCTATCTTTTCATGTTGTCTCTATAACTCAGGAGTCATAGAGCACAACATGTAACACTGAGCAAGAGTGGAGTCATCAATGTACTTCACATAGCGAGTAATCTCATCCTCGCTTGCCCCTTCCTCGGGCATAGGCATCACTGTATCAAGGACATACGTGATTTTCTCCACCGTGATGTACCCTCGAAGGACTCGACCAAGCATACCATGTCTTTAGGTTACCAGTGACATCTCTATGTCGTAGATAAGGTAGCGAATTGTGATATAGGTGAGCCTCGAGGGACTCGACCAACTCAATCTACATCGGGAATCGATCTCTACCTATAACAAAGGAAGGCTACGTGGGTCAATCTAATTGCCTCATGTTTACCGACTTAATATTGTCGAGAGAGGGGTTTCTATAATTTGGTCTCCTAATATGACATGTCACATATATACATATTTAATATATATCCTCATTGCATGTAAATATATATATATATATATATATATATATATATATATATATATATATATATATATATATACATATCTAGTAGGTGTATAAGCAATTACACTAGATGATCATGGACCACAGCCTAATATGATTAGGCTCGAGCCAGTGGGCCTAATCACTTATATCAAGATCTATGTGTGCAACAGTGCATCTCTATGCCTTGTGATCATCTATCTCGTCCTCGTCGGTTCCATCGACATCTCGACGCATCTCCATGCATCGCAATCGTCCATCTCGTGGGTCCCGCTATTACTTCCACGCTCTCGTTGCACCTCCTTATATGATTACAACTTAATCATAGGCATGTAGACCCGACAAAAAATGAGAAATATAATGGAGGCTCGCAGGCCCCAATAATAATAATAATCACAAGTACACACATCACACGGTCCATAATCATCCGTCCACACATCATACATAACAAATATAAATCATCATCATGTAGGACTACTAATTAAATATAAAAATAATAATCAATTATACTTTTTAATTAATTAATATTTTCTGAAATTAGGGACATAGGAAATTTTTTAAATTTTGAGGGGTATTTTTATAATTTGGACAAAAGGATAGAATTGGAATTTTAAAAATTCACAAGGGCAAAACTATCTTTTTGCCCAAAACCCTGAACCTCTCTCCCTCTCCCCTACTGCTGTCGTCGTTGCAATCCTGCAATCACTGCGGCATGTCTGGGGGGCGGGGCGCTGCCTGCCCCGCAAAGCATCTCGCCCATGACGTGACACCGCGACTATAAGTGGGTGCCCTGCCCTGCCAGTGCCAATCGACGCCATTGCCAGTGGGCGCAGCGCCCTTTTGTGCCCTACCGCTATTGAATCTCGGATTTTGATGATGAAGTCATTTGTCATTTATTATATAATCCATATGTTGAGATAAGTGTGCAGGATTAACTACGATGGAAGTAAGACATGCAGTAGGAGTTGTGTCGAAGTCAAGACCATGATCACATTGGGGGTTCGAGAGTTCGACGAAAGTCCAGACGATCGTCGAAGGTTCTGCAGGAACAAATCCGAGAAGTCTAGGAGCTTGCCAAAGAAGCTCATTGAAACTCTCCAAGTGGATCATCGTAAGTCCAGGATTTTGCCGGAAGTCCGTCAGAGCATCGCCGAGGGTTTATCGGATGTGCACCGGAAGTTCGCAGGAAGCTCGTCGGAAGAAGCGATTGATGCACCAGAGCAAGTTGCATTATTAATGTCTTAAATATCGTAGTTAGCATGTAGATTAAGTTAGGAATGGGAGGTGATCCCATTAACTTAATCTCGGGGCAATTGGGCCCTTGATAGACCCAAATTAAGCCGAATGGATCAACCCATTCGGACCTAGAATTTCTGGCCGGCGATGCCATCGCCTAGGCGCTCAGTCTCCAAGGAATGCTGGGTGGTGGTACCACCCCTGTTAGGCGGTGGTACCTCCTGAGCTCAGTCTCTGAACGAAGTCAGGCGGTGGTACTACCCCTGTTAGGCAGTGGTACCGCTTGAGCTTGTTGAATCTCGGATTTTGATGATGCAATCAATTGATGAGTTAATTGATCTAATCCATATTATTGAGTTAAGTGTGCAGGATTAACTACGATAACCAGAAAACACAAAGCAAGGATACCGGAGTCAAGTTCGATGGACGTTTAAGAGTTCGAAGAATCGTCGGAGATGCTGCCGGAACCAACCGAGAAAAAAATCGGGAACCTATCGGAATTTTCGGAAGTTAGCCGAAGAGATTGTCGGAGGTTCACGGAGATCACCGAGAAGGCTCGGCTACTCATTAAAGTCATCACAAGTTCGGGAGCTTCTTTGGGAGCCCGCCGGAAGAAGTTCGTTGGGAAAGCTTCCGGAATAAGACTCGGACGTTCGTGGTTGAAAATTTGTTTAGGATGTGTTTTTGTTAAGTAGTTAATGTGTAATTAGGATTAGGATTAAGAAATAATCCTATATCCTGGTTAGGGGCCAACGGGCCTAAAAATTAGACTTGGTTTGGGCTAAGTTTGAAGCCCAACCAGTCAACCCAAGAGTCTGGCGGTGGCAGACGCTAGGATCGGCGGTAACAACCACCAGCACCGAGAGCTGGGCGGTGGCACCGCCCAGTGCCCGAGAGCCAGGCGGTGGCACCGCCTAGCACTGTCAGCGCTTGACACTGACAGGCGGTGGCACCGCCACTGACAAGCGGTGGCATCGCCAGCATCGGGAACTCCACGAGAATTCAAATTTGGAGCCCAAATTTGAATCCTCTTGAGGCCTATAAATACCCCTCAAATCTCAGCTGAGATTACAACTTTTTGAGCAGCAATTGATTGAGAGAAAAATCTTAGAAAGTGTTAGTAAGTCTAGTTTTCAATTTGCTAGAAAGTTCTCCTCCTTTCTTGCTGAAAATTTGTAAGAGGTTGAACTGTTTGCAAAAGGTTGTAAGATGGGTATTTGCCCTTCCATTTCAAGAGATTTGCTAGTGGAAGGTGGGAGCCTCATCGAAGAGGGGCCTCACAAGTGGATGTAGGTCATTTGACCGAACCACTCTAAAATCGGCGTGATCTTTGGTTTGCATTTCATTATTGCTATTTACATTACTGCAAACCTTCTTACATGTTTTAGTTCCTTATTACCTTTGCTGTGCATATTTAAGAATACACTTTCAAGTTAAGCTTTTCAAGTTCCATTCTTATCGTACGAAAGATTTATTAAAACCAAAGTTTTAATCCGCTGCACTAATTCACCCCCCCCTCTTAGTGCCGCTCCGATCCTAACAATTGGTATCAGAGCAGGTTCACTCTCATATTTGGTTTAATACCCACGAGAGATGACTTACTCCGGCATGCATGAGGGACACTCTATCACACGTCCACCCATGTTTAATGGGTCGGATTACACGTATTGGAAGACTCGGATGAGGATCTTCCTCATTTCTATGGATTTCGAGCTTTGGACTATTGTTGAAAACGGATTTCAAAAATCTTCTCTTCCGATGAGCGAATGGAATGAATCAGAGAAAAAGGTTTTTGCTTTAAATGCAAAGGCTATGAATGCCTTGTTTTGTGCACTAGACAAAAATGAATTTAATCGTGTTTCAATTTGTGATTCGGCTTTTGATATTTGGAGAACTCTTGAGGTCACTCATGAAGGCACTAGCTGAGTGAAAGAGTCCAAAATCAACATTCTTGTGCACTCTTACGAACTTTTCCGAATGAAACCAAGTGAGTCCATCGGAGACATGTACACCCGTTTTACGGATGTCATCAATGGACTCAAAGCTCTTGGTAAAGATTTTACTAACTTTGAACTAGTAACTAAAATCTTAAGATCCCTCCCTAAAAGTTGGGATCCAAAAGTTACGGCCATTTAAGAGGCCAAAGACCTTAAAACATTCCCTCTTGAAGAACTCATTGGGTCTCTAATGACCTACAAAATGACATGTCAAGCTCATGACGAGCTCGAGAACCCCCTTCCAAAGAACAGGAAGGATATGACACTCAAATCACAAGAAGACCACTTGAAAGGAACATCAAGTGATGAGGATAGTGACAATGACATTGCACTTTTGACTCAAAAATTCAAAAAATATTTAAGGAAGAACAAATTTAAAAATAATACAAAAAATAAATTTGAACAAAAGAAGGACCAAGTGATTTGCTATGAATGTAAAAAACCGGGACACTACAAGAACGATTGCCCTCAAGCCAAAAAGAGAACACCAAAGAAGAAGGCGCTTAAGGCAACATGGGATGATTCAAGCACGTCCGAAGAAGAGGAGTCCAACACCGAGCAAGTTGCTCACTACGCCCTAATGGCCTTCGAAGAAGAGGTAACATATTTAATTAATGCAGATTTACCTTATCATGAATTATTAAATGCCTTCCATGAGTTATTTGATGAATGTAAGACAATTTGTAGAAAATACAAATTGCTAAAAAAGGAGCATGATAGTCTTACTTGTGCTTTTGATAAATTAAAAACTGAATATCATGATAGTCTAGCTCCATGTGCTAAATGCCATGATTTAAATACTCTCCAAAATGAGAACTTGGTACTTAAGGACACCTTGAAGAAATTCGAGGTCGGTAGCAAGTCCTTAAACATGATCATTACAAATAAGGGTCATGTCCCTAAAAGGAGTGGAATCGGATTTGTGAGAAGTACTCACCAAAATCCAACCACCTTTATTAAAGGTCCTATCTTACATGTTCAACACCAAAGCAATTGCAACTTTTGTTGCAAATATGGACATATGACTTACCAATGTCCATTCAAGAAAATTAGTCCAAACAAATTGATTTGGATTCCTAAAGGAACCATGGTCAAGTCTATACAACATGATAAACAAGCTAGATTAGCTTTTGAGGCACCCAAAAGTAAATGGGTACCTAAAAATAATTCCTTCTTGTAGAAACATACACCATCACATGCTAGGAGCAAGAGATGGTATCTTGATAGTGGATGCTCAAGGCATATGACCGGAGATCCATCCCAATTCACCAAGCTCACTAGCATGGACGAAGGCTATGTCACCTTCGGAGACAACAACAAAGGCAAAATCATTGGCAAGGGAACCATAGGTAACAAATCAAGTTTTTCCATTGATGATGTGTTACTAGTTGATGGATTAAAACATAATCTATTGAGCATTAGTCAATTATGCGATAAAGGTTATATCGTTCGATTTGAATCAAATATGTGCATTATTGAAAAACCAAATCATAACATGACTATGATTGCTTTAAAACAAAATAATGTCTATACCATCAATCTTGATGAACTAAGTAATGAAGTGTGTTTCTCCGCCATAAATGATGATGCTTGGCTTTGGTATAAGAGATTAGGCCATACAAGCATGGAAACAATATCCAAAATCTCATCTCAAGAATTAGTACGAGGGATTTCGAATATAAAGTTTATTAAAGATAAGGTATGCGATGCATGTCAACTAGGGAAGCTAATAAAAACAAGCTTCAAATCAAAAAATCAAATTAGCACCACTAGACCGTTACAATTGATCCATTTGGACTTATTTGGACCAATTGATACAACTAGTCTAGGTGGAAGCAAATATGCTTTTGTGATTGTGGATGATTACTCTAGATACACTTGGACCTATTTCTTAGCTCACAAAAGTGATTGTTTCAAGTGTTTCTCTAAATTTTGTAAACTCACTCAAAACGAAAAAGGGTTCATGATTTCATCAATTCAGAGTGATCATGGTGGCGAATTTCAAAACCGTGACTTTCAAAATTTTTGTGAAGTTAATGGATACAATCAGAACTTCTCCACTCCAAGAAATCCCCAACAAAATGGAGTAGTTGAAAGGAAAAATAGAAACCTACAAGAAATGGCAAGAACTATGTTAAATGAACATAGTTTACCTAAGTATTTTTGGGCTGAAGCCGTAAATACGGCTTGCTACATCATAAATAGAGTCCTAATAAGACCATCCTTATCAAAAACTCCCTATGAATTATGGAATAACAAAAAACCGAATATTTCCTATTTTAAAGTTTTCGATTGTAAATGCTTTATTTTAAATGAAAGGGATGCCTTAGGAAAATTTGATGCTAAATCCGATGAAGGCATCTTTCTTGGTTACTCTTCCGTTTCTAAAGCTTTGCGGGTTTTTAATAAAAAAACCTTAGTAATCGAAGAGTCTATTTATGTAGTTTTTAGTGAAGTTTCAAATTTAAAGAAAAATGATTTTGATGATGATCTTGGTTTTGATAATTTGAATTTAAATGAACTCCCTCCTCAAAATAGCAACTTGGATGCACCTTCTTCCGAAATTTCCTTACCTAAGGAATGGAAGTATATAGATGCTCATCCAAAGGAGCTAATTATAGGGGATACATCTAAAGGGGTTCAAACTTGTTCATCTTTCAAGAATTTTTGTGCTAATGCCGCCTTCCTCTCTCAAATCGAACCTAAGTGCATTGACGAGGCCATAAAAGATGATTTTTGGGTTATTGCAATGCAAGAGGAATTGAATCAATTTGAGAGAAACAAGGTGTGGGAGCTTGTTCCTAGACCTAGTGACCATTTAGTGATCGGTACTAAGTGGGTATTTAGAAACAAGCAAGACGAAAATGGTATCGTGGTTAGAAACAAGGCTAGATTAGTGGCCAAAGGTTTCAACTAAGAAGAAGGTATCGATTACGAAGAAACCTTCGCTCCCGTGGCTCGATTAGAAGCCATAAGGATGCTCCTTGCCTATGCTAGTTGTTATAATCTTAAACTATTTCAAATGGATGTCAAAAGTGTCTTCTTGAATGGTTTTATTTCCGAAGAAGTATATGTCGAACAACCTCCCGGATTTGAAAATTTTCTTCTTCCTAATCATGTATTCAAATTGACTAAGGCTCTCTATGGCTTGAAACAAGCTCCTAGAGCTTGGTATGAAAGGCTTAGTTCCTTTCTTATTTTAAATAATTTTACCAAAGGCAAGGTTGATACTACATTGTTTATTAAATATTTTGAAAATGATTTTCTTATTGTGCAAATTTATGTTGATGATATTATTTTTTGATCTACGGATGAATCACTATGTGAATCATTTGCCAAATCTATGAGTCATGAATTTGAAATGAGTTTAATGGGAGAATTAACTTTCTTTTTAGGATTACAAATCAAACAACTTAAGGATGGTATATTTCTTAACCAATCTAAATATACGTTAGAATTGTTAAAACGATTTAACATGGATAATTCAAAAGCAATAAACACCCCTATGAGTATTGCGACTAAGTTAGATATGGATGAAAATAGTGAAAATTTTTGAAAAAAAACATATAGGGGGTATGATAGGTAGTCTACTCTACCTTCCGTGACTAGACCAGATATCATGTTTAGTGTAGGACTTTGTGCTAGGTTTCAATCAAATCCTAAATTATCTCATCTTAAAAGTGTTAAAAGAATATTTAGATATCTTAAAGGAACTCCAAATTTAGGTTTATGGTATCCAAAATCTGAAAAATTTGATTTAATGGCTTATGCGGATGCCGATTTTGGGGGATGTAGGATTGATAGAAAAAGTACATCCGGAACATGCCAATTTTTAGGACATGCACTTGTTTCTTGGACTTCCAAGAAACAAAATTCAGTTGCACTATCTACCATGGAAGTTTAATACATTCTTCATGAGTGCATCTTTGTGCACAAGTTGTATGGATGAAAAAATACATTAGAAGACTATGGAATTCATTTTAAAAATATCCCCATAAAATGTGATAATACTAGTGCCATATGTCTTACTAAAAATCCAATTCAGCACTCTAGAACTAAGCACATCGACGTTAGGCACCATTTCATACGCGATTATGTCCTTAACAATGATGTTGTTCTAGAATTCATTGACACGAAGCATCAATTAGCAGATATATTTACAAAAACCCTAAATGAAGACAAATTTGAATTTATTAGAAGGGAACTGGGCATGTTAAATTGTCCCTTAGAGTAAGACGTTTGAATGTAGTTTACGAAGATTGGCTCATCCTTGTCCCGCTCGTTTATGGATTTGATTTCATCCTCTTCTTTCGATTCCAAATGAAATATTAAAATACAACTCAATATCTCAACCTTTGCTTGCGTTAAAGACATCTGGAATTCAAGAAGGAGGAAGAAAATTTTTTTTTTTCCTTCTTCCACGGCCAGCCAGCGGTGGCACCGCCAGAATCGACGGTAGCACCGCCTGAGCGCTCGAGCGCCAGGCGGTGGCACCACCCGAGAGCTCTTTTAAACCTGAGAGGGTTAGGGCCGGCGGTGACACCGCCCCCAACCCGTGGAACTCTTGCTCCAACTCTCCCAAACTCTCTCAATCCCTCATTCTAACTTCTACAGACCTTGGAGAAGGAATATTGTTGGTCCAAACTCTCCATCATCTCAGAAAAACTCTATAAGGTAAAATCTTCCCTTCACTCTCTTCTTGTGTCACCTATTCATTACAATTCATATTTCTCTTATTATTTTGTCTAGAAAATGGCTCCTAAGAGATCAAAAGGGAAAAGGATTGAAGGAGATTCATATGATCATAATCTTTTTAGATCCAAAGAAGATGCCCTTAGATTTCCAAACTTTGAAACAAGATATGTCCATAAGGGAAAATACGTTGATCTTGATGAACTAGGAGATTTAGAACCCATTAGGTGGTTTGCTCATCTAGAGGCCCTACCTCTCTTACAAATAGATGAACCAATTTATCCTAGATTAGTTAAGCTCTTTTATGCAAACCTATGGGTAGATAACGATAGCCTAAGTTCTTACATGTTAGGAACACAAATTAGGATTTTTCGATAATTCTATTTGTGAACTAATCGGCAAGATTGAAAAAAAAGATAGGGGCTGCTATTTTAGAGCAAAATGGGATGTGAATATAATAGGAGCAACCCTACATGGGTTATCGAAACCATTTTTGAAAACTCAAACTTTGGAATAATACCCAAGAGTTTCTGAACACTTACTACCTTTTAACTCTAAGGTTCTTCATCATATCATGACAAGCATACTTTTCCCTAAGCAATATCATCTTGATGAAATGAGTACAGTAGAGATAAGCACCATGTATTGGATCATGACTGGTCAACAAAACTGTTTTGGATACTCAATACGGCACCACATGCAGGAAATTACAGCTAAAGATATTATGTTGCTATATGGGGGATTAATCACTAGATTTCTTCGTGCCTATAACATTTGCATCCCACCCGATGAAGAAACAATTCAGAGTAATAGATATAACGTCATCAAAAAAAATCTGCTAAAGAGACTTAGGTGCATATTTAACAATGGAATATGGGTAAGGCAACCTAGAAGGACAGATCCTATTCCTCCACCAGTAGAATAACCAGAAACACTAATTCTTATGGGAAATGAATCTCCTCCTCCTAGTCCCTTTGATGCAGCGCCTTCAGCTCCTGTTTCATTCTCTGAAGGAATCATTATGGCAGAACTATCTCAGATCAAATTCCAACAAGACCAACTCAAATCGCAGCAGGAACAAATTCAGCTCTAGCAAATGGAAATTTTAAAGGAACTACGACAGCTAAACCAAAAAATAAATATTATATATCAGCACTATGGATTACCTCCTACGGATTGATGTATCTTTGTATTCTGTTTTGTTTTACTCTTGCTCTCATGTTCCAAGCTGGTCGTCTTTTGAACAAAAACTGAACTTTTATTGTTTAAATTCTGGATATATACTTCTGGATGAATGCTGATCTTTCTCTTTGCACATGAATTTTTGATAGAATGAATGCTAAATTTTTCTGTAAAATAGTTTTTCCTTTTTGTTGATGACAAAGGGGGAGAAAAATGATGACTTATAGCACAACTTATATAAGCTAATGTGATATGAATGTCTTATGTGCCTTGCATAATCTTTGAGTATATCGCACAATCGATTGATCATATTGAATGCATATCTAAAATGTATGATCATGTTGAAAATCTTTATCTCTTATCTTTCGACTTGAAAAATATTTTCATCAAAGTTTCGCATTTACATTATACTTAATGAGAACAACGATAAGTTCTACGGTTAGAACTTATCGGTTTATGCTTGAATTCGATGGGATGAAATTCAAGCGTTTTATCTTCTCATAATATGGCATAAAGATAGGGGGAGTTATGTTTAACTCCGTCATCAATTGATTGTCATCATAAAAAAGGGGGAGATTGTTGAATCTCGGATTTTGATGATGCAATCAATTGATGAGTTAATTGATCTAATCCATATTATTGAGTTAAGTATGCAGGATTAACTACGATAACCAGAAAACACAAAGAAAGGATACCGGAGTCAAGTTCGATGGACGTTTAAGAGTTCGAAGAATCGTCGGAGATGCTTTGGAACCAACCGAGAAAAAAATCGGGAAACACGTGGAATTTTTAGGAAGTTCGCCGAAGAGATCGTCGGAGGTTCATCGAGATCACCGAGAAGGCTCGGCTACTCATTAAAGTCATCACAAGTTCGGGAGCTTCTTTGGGAGCCCGTCGGAAGAAGTTCGGTGAAAAGCTCATTTGGAACAAGACTCGACGTCATGGGTTGAAAATTTGCTTAGGATGTGTTTTTGTTAAGTAATTAACGTATAATTAGGATTATGATTAAGAAATAATCCTATATCTGGTTAGGGGCCAATGGGCCCAAAATTAGACTTGGTTTGGGCTAAGTTTGAAGCCCAACCAAATCAACCAAGAGAATGGCAAGGTGCTTTGACTTGAGGTTGCACTGCCCAACACCGAGAGCTGGGCGGTGGCACCGCCCAAGTCTTGAGAAAAGGGTGTGGCACCGCCATCGACAAAGCGGTGTCACCGCTAGCATCGGGAACTCCACGAGAATTCAAATTTGGAGCCCAAATTTGAATCCTCTTGAGGCCTATAAATACCCCCTCAAATCTCAGCTGAGATTACAACTTTTTTGAGCAGCAATTGATTGAGAGAAAAATATTAGAAAGTGTTAGCAAGTCTAGTTTTCAATTTGCTAGAAAGTTCTCCTCCTTTCTTGCTGAAAATTTGTAAGAGGTTGAACTGTTTGCAAAAGGTTGTAAGAGGGGTATTTGCCCTTCCATTTCAAGAGATTTGCTAGTGGAAGGTGGGAGCCTCATCGAAGAGGGGCCTCGCAAGTGGATGTAGGTCATTTGACCGAACCACTCTAAAATCGGCGTGATCTTTTGTTTGCATTTCATTATTGCTATTTACATTACTGCAAACCTTCTTACATGTTTTAGTTCCTTATTACCTTTGCTGTGCATATTTAAGAATACACTTTCAAGTTAAGCTTTTCAAGTTCCGTTCTTATCGTACGAAAGATTTATTAAAACCGAAGTTTTAATCCACTGCACTAATTCACCCCCCCCTCTTAGTGCCGCTCCGATCCTAATAGAGCTCGGTCTCCGAGCAGTGTCAGGCGGTAGTACCACCAGGACCTCGAAAATATGGAAGATGATATTTTTGAGCTCTAAATTCAAACAAGTTAGGGCCTATATAAACCTCACCATTTCCTGCATGAAAGGGCACCAAAATCTTGATCTTATTCTGAGAAATTGAGAGCTCAAAAGTGTTGTAAAAGATCAAAAGTTCTTCTCCCTCTTTTCATCTAAGGTTTGGTCATTCAAGAGCGGAGTGAAAATCTGTAAGAGTTGTCTCCTAAGCCCGTCAAAAGGAGTAAAGCTGTAAAAGGATGATTGGCCTTCGCCTAGTGAAGGAAGGCCTTTAGTGGATGTCGATGACCTCATCAGAGGAGGAAGCCAAAAGTGGATACAGGTCAAGATTGACCGAACCACTCTAAATCTCGGTTTGTATTTACATTTTGCTCTCTATCTTAATTGCAAACTGCCTCCATTGCTTTTTTTCAACTGTACTTCACTTAATCTTAAGTTGAAGAACTTTCCAAAACGATTTTTAATTGTAAGTGTTTTTATCGTACAAACATCGTTTTAAATCGTCGAAAGTTATCCGCTGCACTAATTCACCCCCCCTCTTAGTGCTCTTGATCCTAACAGTTGGTATAGAGCGGGGTTAACTCTCAATCAAATTAAAACCCAAGAGAGATGACATACGTCGGAAACTAAGAGGGCCACTCTATTATACATTCACCTATGTTCAATGGGATGAACTACACCTACTGGAAGACCCGAATGAGGATCTTCTTTATTTCCATGGATTTTAAACTTTGGAATCTTATTGAAAATAGATTTTCAAAGTCTTCTCTTCTAATGATCGATTGGAATGAATTGGAGAAGAATACTTTCGCTCTTAATGCAAAGGTTATGAATGCCTTATTTTGTGCGCTTGATAAAAACGAGTTCAATCGTGTTTTAGTTTGTGAAACTGCATTTGATATTTGGCACACACTCGAAGTGACTCACGAAGGCATGAGTAGCATGAAAGAGTCAAAAATCAATCTTTTAATACATTCTTTTGAACTTTTTCAAATGAAATCGAACGAGACCATACGCGACATATACACTCGTTTCATGGATGTCGTCAATGGTCTAAAAGGACTCAATAAAAGTTTTTCGGATTTTGATCTCATGAATAAGATTCTAAGACCCATTCCAAAGAGTTGGGACCCTAAAGTTACTATTATTCAAGAGGCTAAAGATTTAAATAACTTACCTCTTGAAGAATTAATCGGGTCATTAATGACCTACGAAATGACTTGCAAAGCTCATGAAGAGCAAGAAGACATCCTTTTAAAGAATAGGAAGGATATGACACTTAGAACTTTCGAAGACCACTTGAGAGAAAACTCAAGCAATGGGGACTATAACGATGACTTGGCACTTCTAACAAGGAAATTTAAAAAATCCATTAAAAGAAACAAGTTTAAAAATAACACAAAAAATAAATTTGAACCCAAGAAGGACTAAGTTATTTACTACAAATGCAAGAAGCTAGGACACTATAAAAGTGATTGTCCCTAAGCCAAGAAGAGAACATCAAAGAAGAAGGCGCTCAAAGCAACGTGGGATGACTCAAGTGCGTCCGAAGAAAAGGAGTCCAATACCGAGCAAGTTGCTCACTACGCCCTAATGGCCATCGGAGAGGAGACAACAAATTTAATTAATGCAGATTTATCATTTGATGAATTATTAAATGCTTTTCATGACTTATTTGATGAATGCAAAATAATTAGTAGAAAATATAAATTGTTAAAAAAAGAGCATGATAGTCTTATTAGTAATTTCGATAAATTAAAAACTAAATATCATGATAATTTAGCTCCATGTATAAAATGCCATGATCTAGAAACTCTCCAAAAGGAGAACTTGCTACTTAAGGACATCTTGAAGAAATTCGAGGTTAGTAGCAAGTCTTTGAATATGATCCATACAAATAAAGGTCACGTTCATAAAAGAAGCAGAATCGGATTTGTGAGAAGTCCTCACCAAAATCCAACCACCTTCATTAACAGCCTATCTTACATGTTCAGCACCAAAGCAAATGCAAACAATTTGATGCAAACATGGACATAGAATTTATCATTATCTATTCAAGAAAGTTAGTCTGAACAAACTGATTTGGGTTCCTAAAGGAACCATGATAAATTCTATGCAACATGATAAATAATTTAGATTAGTTTTTGAGGCACCCAAGATTAAATGGGTACTTAAAAATCATCCTTTCTTATAGAAACATATACCATCACAAGCTAGGATTAAGAGATGGTATCTTGATAGTGGATGCTGAAGGCATATAACCGGAGATCCATCTCAATTCTCTAAGCTCACTAGCATAAACGAAGGCTATGTCACCTTCGGAGACAACAATAAGGGTAAAATCATTGGCAAAGGAACCATAGGTAACAAATCCAACTTCTTTATTGAAGATGTTCTGTTAGTTGATAGTTTAAAACATAACCTCTTAAGCATTAGTCAATTGTGTGATAAAGGATATATTATTAAATTCGAATCTAATGCTTGCATTATTGAAAAATCACATAAGAACATATTTATGATTATATTAAAATAAAATAACGTATACACTATTGACATCAATGATCTTTGCAATGAAATGTGTTTTTTGGTTTTGAACGATGCTGCTTGGCTTTGGGATAGGAGATTAGGTCATGCTAGCATGAAACTAATCACCCAAATTTCATCCAAAGAACTTGTAAGAGGAATTCCTTATAACAAGTTTATCAAAGATAATGTGTGTGATGCTTGTCATTTAGGAAAACAAATAAAGAGTAGCTTCAAATCTAAAAATCAAATAAGCACCTCTAGACCTTTGCAATTGATCCATATGGACTTATTCGGACCAATCTCTACATCAAGCCTAGGAGGTAGCAAATACGCTTTTGTTATAGTAGATGATTATAGTAGATACACATGAACTTATTTCTTGAAACACAAAAGTGAATGCTTTAGATATTTCACCAAGTTTTGTAAACTTATTCAAAATGAAAAAGGGTTTTATGATTTCTTCAATTCGAAGTGATCACGGTGGTGAATTTTAAAATCGTGATTTCCTAGAATTTTATGGATCTAATGGATACAACCACAACTTCTCTACTCTAAGAAATCCTCAACAAAATGGAGTAGTAGAAAGAAAGAATAGAAATTTATAAGAAATGACAAGAACTATGTTGAATGAACATAGCCTACCCAAATATTTTTGGGCCAAAGCCATAAACACGGCATGCTATGTTATGAATAGAGTTCTAGTAAGACCCTTACTCACCAAAACTCCTTATAAGTTGTGGAACAACAAAAAACCCAATGTTTCATATTTTAAAGTTTTTGGGTATAAGTGTTTTATCTTGAATGAAAAAGATGCCTTAGGAAAATTTGATGCTAAATCCGATGAAGAAATTTTTCTTGGTTATTCCTCGATTTCTAAAGTATTTTGTATCTTCAATAAGAAAACTTTAATTATAAAAGAATTCATTCATGTTGTTTTGAATGAGATTTCCGAAATCAAGAAAAACGATTTTGATGATGATGTTAATTTTAATACCTTGAATTTAAATGAAACTCCTTCTCCAACTAGCAACTTGGATGCATCCACTTCCGAAACATCCTTACCCAAGGTTTGGAATTATGTAGATGCTCATCCTAAGGAGCTAATCTTAGGAGACACATCTAAGGGGGTTCAAACATGTTCTTCTCTTAAAAATTTTTGTGCCAATGCTGCTTTTCTCTCCCAAATTGAACCTAAATGTATTGATGAAGCCATGAAAAATGATTCATGGATTATCGCAATGCAAGATGAGTTAAATCAATTTGAGAGAAATGAGGTGTGGAAGCTTGTTCCTAGGCCAAATGACCATTTTGTTATTAGTACTAAATGAGTCTTTAGAAACAAGCAAGATGAATATGGTATCATGGTTAGAAACAAGGCTAGATTAATGGCCAAAGGTTTCAACCAAGAAGAAGATATCTGATAGGGGTAAAAATGGCGATGTGACACGCCATGACAGCATCCCCCTGAGCGACACGATCCCCGAGGCTCGCCATACCCTGCAGCAGCTCGGCCTCCCACGCAGCCCCAGTGGCAATGTCAGACGCCACCGAAGGTACAGTCCTGCCCTGCAAATGGGCACGTCAGGTAACACCAAGCTCATCTATAAATACCCCCAAGTCCCAAACAAAAGAAAAGGGCGGAACACACTAGAAAGCACTTCTGCTTCTCTTCCTCTGAAACCCCCTCCACATCTTTCTCTAACTTGATCGTCGGAGGGGTCGGGTCGAGCACCCCGACCCGACCTGTGTGCAGGTGCGAAGACGGTGTCGCCTCTTCCCGGAGCTTCCTCCCGACCCGAACCGACGACCTGCCGACCCGAACCGCCGACCTGCCGACCCGAACGACCGATCCCGAACCACGGTCCCGACCGCAGGGAGACCTCGAGGGACGTCGCCCGAGATCCCCGACTTCCGGACCCCGGAACCGAGCCGCGTCGGCCCCGAGGCCACGGCTTAAAAAGTTACTTACCGTAACAGATTGGCGCTAGAAGGAGGGCCCGAATGTCGAGGGATCCTCAAGTTGATCCTGACGACCTCTCCGCGACCCCTGAACGCGGCTGGCGTTCAGTCGACAATCTGGATCCGCTTCCGCCCGAGGGCGCTCCGAGCGTCCCCTTGCCGGTGTCGTCCGAGGCCTTTCACGACCTCGCCCGTCAAGTCCGAGCTCTGACGGATATGGTGCAAACCATCATCCCGCTCATCTCCCAACCAACACCCCCACTCATGACTCAGCCGTTACGGCAACAAGAGCCGCCCGCTCGGGCCCACATGATGCTTCTGGAGCCTTCCGCCTCTCCTCGGGTCAAACCGACCCCACTCGGGGATCCAGCAAGGACAAACCCGAGCGGCCACCCGGAGCCCGAGGTGTTATCTTCGGGATCAACAGACTCCCTGCGAGCCCAACTATGTCTTCTCAGTCAGCGGCTCGACGAACTGGAGAAGGAGTTTCACAACTCAGAGGGAGAGCTTGGGGTGGACTCACACCAAGGATCTCCATTTGCACAAGAGATACGAGATCTCGTCGTTCCCCCGAACTTCCAGCTCCCTTCTCTGGATGCATACGACGGCGCCACGGACCCAGCAGATCATGTCGCCACTTTCCATGCCCAATTAGCGCTGCATGGAACGTCTGACGCTTTAATGTGCAGGGCGTTTCCCACAACCCTCGGGGTCCAGCCCACCGCGTGGTACCGGCCAAGGCTGGAACAATCGGTTCCTTGACCAACTTCGCCAAGGACTTGAGCTCCACCCGCAGCCCATGCCCGGCGAAGCCCTCATGCGGCACTACTCCTCGGACTCAAACAAAGAGAGGGCGAGCCCCTCTCATGCCGTGGATCGCTTTACAGCGCAAATCCGGAGCTTACTGGGATACTCACCCCTCTTTGTTGGTGCGGGCGTTCATAGTAAGCTTGCGACCTTCAGTTTCTGTTGGTCCCTCAGAGAGGCGACCCCCCACCTGATGCCAGATATGCTCCGGCGAGCCAACCCGGTACATCGAGGCGGAAACTTGGCGACCGCAAGGAAGAGGGCGACTCAGGCGGACGGGCCCGTAGCGGCGGTCAAGCCAGCGTTTGCTATTCGGCGTAACCCCTCGCACCGGGAATCTAGCCCTTCCTCGGTCTCTTCCAAGCGAAAGCTCCATGTTTGCTGATCGCCTCTCGGCTCACGGTTAACCGACCTAACCCCACTCCTTTTGCATTCATGACGACTTGCCCACATCTTTTGCCGAGCTCCCCTGAACGGCTTGCCCACAGTGGTGTCTTTCGGTCGCCGCCTGCTCAAGGCCGAGCTCCTCGACCCTTCATCGTCGAGTTCACATCGCGGTCGCCGCCCGGAGTTCTCTCGCCCGAAGCCCTACCCCTCGGCCTGCGTCGTGCTACTTTCGGCCGCATGGTCCTCGCGACCACGCTGCCCCATGGTCAGCCCGACGACGTTATGCTACTTGCCGCCGCATGGCCCTCGCGGAACATGCTGGCGGTCACCCGCTGCGTTGTGCTCCTCGGCCCTCGGCTCTCGCCATCCCGAGATCACACTGCGTGGTCACCCGCTGCGTTTGTGCTCCTCGACCCCTCGGCTCTATGCCATCCCGAGACCACACTGGCGGTCACCCGCTGCGCCCGTGTTCCTTGGCCCCATGTTCGAGACGGACTTGCGCAGCCTGCCCGCCTGCGTCGTGCTCCTTGGCACCATGTTTCCTGAGAAGCGCTCGCGCGGTCGGCCCTTCTGCGCCGAACCCCTCGGCCATACTCTGCCCTCAAAGCGGCCTGCCCCTTTGAGCGATGTCACTCGGTCGCAGCTTGCCTGCACCGAGCACCTCGGCCAATCACTGCCGAGAACTACCTCGGCGCGGCCTGTCTGCCTCTGTCGTGTACCTCGGCCGCATGGTGCCCAAGTCCACGTCCTCGCGTCTCGCCTTTGATCGTGCTACTCGGTCGCGTGACCCTCAGCCCATGCGCGCTGGCGGTCACCCGCCTGCGTCGTGCTCCTTGGCTCCATGCTCGAGATAGACCGATGTCGCCGCCCGATGCGCCCGGCGTCGTGCCCTCGGCTCCATAAAACCCGAGACCACACTGTGGCGGTCACCCGCTGCGTCGTGCTCCTTGGCACCATGTTTCGAAGGCCAAGGCGGCGGTCCTTCTCTGCGCCAGAACCCTCGACCACCTCGCCCTCGGCGCGCCTGCCCCTCTGGCGATGTCACTTTCGGTTCGACTTGCACGCAGACCAGAACAGCACCTCGACCAATCACTACCGAGATCTACCTCGGGTGGCTGTCGCCTCTGTCGTGTACCTCGGCCGCATGGTGCCCAAGTCCACGTCCTTGATCCCTGCCCTTTGATCGTGCTACTCGGTCGGCGTGACCTTCGCGACCACGCTCTGTGGTCACCCGCTGCGTCGTGCTCCTTGGCTCCATGCTCGAGGACGGACCGATCTTGTGAGACGCCGCGTCGTGCCCCCTCGGCTCCATAAAACCCGAGACCACACTGGCGGTCACCCCTGCGTTGTGCTCCTCGACCCTCGACTCGGACGCTATCCCGAGACACCTGGCGGTCACCCCGCTTGTGTTGTGCTCTCGACCCCGGCTCTCACGCCATCCCGAGACACCGCGTTCACCCGCGCCACGTTATGCTCCTCGGCTCTTCGACTTTCGCCACCTAAGACACACCTTTCGGCCCACCCGCTTTGTCTGCGCGCTCCTCTGCCCTCATCGGCTCCATTGCCCCGAGTCCAACCCCGCTCGGCTTCGACTAACTGCGCACCTCGACCTCGCTGCTTTCGAGAACGCGTTTCGCTGGCCAGCCCGCTTCGCGTCGTGCCCTCGGATCGCATGAACATCCCACGAAGTAAGAAGCCATGCATCGGGCTCCCGCGATGCAAAAACCGACGATAGCTCCTTTCGGGGGGCATATGATAGGGGTAAAATGGCGATGTGACACGCCATGACAATGACATCCCCTTGAGCGACCGATCCTCGAGGCTCGCCATACCCTCGCAGCTTTCGGCCTCCCACGCGCCCCCCGGTGGCAATGTCGGGCGCCACCAGAAGGTACGATACGCAAACGCAGACGCGTCGGTAACACCCAAGCTCATCTATAAATACCCCAAGTCCCAAACAAAAGAAAAAGGCGGAACACACTAGAAAGCACGCGCTTCTCTTCCTCAAACCCCTCCACATCTTTCTCTAACTTGATCGTCGGAGGGGAGGGGTCGGGACAGCACCCGACCGACACGTGTGGGGTCTTGAAGAAGGCGGTGTCGCCTCTTCGAAGCTTCCTCCGACCCGAACCGGCCGACCACCCAGGCCGAGCGATCGATCCCGAACCACGGTCCGACCATGAGGAGACCCCGAGGGACGTCGCCCGAGATCCCCGACTTCCGGACCCCGGAACCGAGCCGCGTCGGCCCCGAGGCCATGACTTAAAAAGTTACTTATCGTAACAATATCGATTACGAAGAAACCTTTGCTCCTGTGGCTCAATTAGAAGCCATAAGGATGCTCCTTGCCTATGTTAGTAGTAATAATTTTAAGTTGTTTCAAATGGATGTCAAAAGCACTTTTCTTAATGGCTTTATTTCTGAAGAAGTTTATGTTGAACAACCTCCTGGATTTGAAAATAATAGCCTCACTAATCATATGTTTAAATTAACTAAAGCTCTCTATGGTTTAAAACAAGTCCTAAAGGCTTAGTATGAGAGACTTAGTTCTTTTCTTATTGAAAATAATTTTTCAAAAGGCAAGGTCGATACTATATTGTTTATCAAGAATTTTGAAAATAATTTTCTCATTGTCCAGATTTATATTGAAGATATTATCTTCGGTTCTACGAACGAATCTCTTTGTGAATCTTTTGCTAAAACTATGAGCCTTGAATTTGAAATGAGTTTAATGGGAGAATTAACCTTCTTCTTAGGCTTACAAATTAAACAACTAAGCAATGACATCTTTATTAGTCAAACTAAATATACTTTATATTTGCAAAAAGATTTAATATGGATAGCTCAAAAGCTATCAATACTCCTATGAGCACTTCCACTAAGTTAGAAATTGATAAAAGTGGAGAAAACTTTGATCAAAAAACTTATAGGGGTATGATAGTAAGTTTACTTTATCTTACTGCAACTAGACCAGATATCATGTTTAGTGTAGGACTTTGTGCTAGGTTTCAATCGAACCCTAAGATATCTCATCTCAAAGTAGTTAAAAGAATACTTTGATATCTTAAAGGTACTATAAATCTAGGATTATGGTATCCAAAATCTGAGAATTTTGAGTTAATTGCTTATGCTGATACGAATTTTGCTGGGTGTAGACTAGATAGAAAAAGCACATCAGGAACATGTCCATTTTTAGGACATGCCCTTGTTTCCTGGTCATCCAAGAAACAAAACTCAGTTGCACTATCAACAACCGAAGCTGAGTATATTGCAACTAGTGCATATTGTGTACAAGTTGTGTGGATGAAAAATACCTTAGAAGATTATAATGTTCATCTTAAAAATATTCCCATTAGATGCGATAACACAAGTGTAATATGTTTAACAAAGAATCCCATTCAACACTCAAGAACAAAACATATTGATATTAGACATCACTTTATACGAGATCATGTCACTAATTATGATGTAATTATAGAGCTCATTGATATTAAACATCAACTAGCAGATATTTTTACAAAGTCTTTAAGTGAAGAACAATTTGATTTCATTAGAAGAGAATTAGGAATGTTGATTTGTCCGAATGTATGAACTTATTAAATTTATTTTTTGGACTTTCTTGATTCAATGATAAATCACTTAATTGCTATGATGAGAATTTTACATGATTACATACCTTAATAACATGTTGAAAATTATGTGTTTTGGATGTAAAATTTTCATGATGATAAGCATGTTTTATCTTCATGATTGTGTTTGAAAATCTATAGCAAAACCTTGTCGGAATACATGAATTTCATTTTTGGACTTTCTTGATCCTAACAATACTGTTCGAATACATGATTTTGTATTTATCTTCTGGACTTAATGGAGCTTCATGAGCCTAAATGATTTTATATCAATGTATCAAGTTTATTTCATATCAATGCTCTATGATTTTTGACACATACTCTCATAGATTTATCTTGAATTTTTAATCGAGAAAGGGATTTGATGAAATGATTTTTTCATATGAATTCCTTCTTGATGAAGGAAGATTTCCTTTTGAGATGAACACTTGCATGAATTTAATTCACATGCATATATTGATCCGTGTAAAATGAAGAATGATTTAATCTCTTATCATTTTGTTTAACTTCATAAGTAAGCTCACATTGGCTTTCCTCCTTCATGCAAATAGATAATGACAAATAAAAAAGAAGATATAATGAAAGCTATCTCCATGTCATGTTTCCTTGAAATATTTGTATAATTGGTATCCTATCACTTATTATTAAAAAATGACATGAACCTTTCTATGACATGAATCATTACTGCACTTATGCTTGAAATATGCTTAAATCATTCTCCTTTTTGTTGATGACAAAAGGGGAGAAATATGTGGTAAATTGATGATAGATAGAATTGTTATAATTGTCATATTTGCATTATGTTAAGATATCAGAGAAATACATGATAAATTGATGATAGAATTGCTATGAGTGCTATATTTGAATTAATTAAGATATCAAGAGTTTACATCACAATTCTACATGTTGATATCTTACCGTATGATGAATTGCTATGATTGCTATCTTTCATATTTGAAATGTAAAATCTGAAAATGGATGTCAAGCCTTGACATCATTTTCAGAGAGATACATCATGATAGGAATCATGATGGGAGTATTGATAAGGTTAAAGATATGGCTTTGAATTCAAGAATGACTTATCTCAAGTATGACATATAGATAGGGGGAGTTAAGGTTAACTTCGTTATCAATTGATTATCATCATAAAAAAGGGAGAGATTGTTGAATCTCAGATTTTGATGATGAAGTCAATTGTCATTTGTTATCTAATCCATATATTGAGATAAGTGTGCAGGATTAACTATGATGGAAGTAAGATATGTAGCAGGAGTTACGCCGGAGTCAAGACTATGATCACATTGGGGGTTCGAGAGTTTGACGGAAGTCCGGATGGTCGTCGAAGTTCTAGGGGAACAAATCTGAGAAGTCCAGGAGCTTGCCAAAGAAGCTCATCGGAACTCGCCAAGTGGATTGTTGCAAGTCCAGGAGTTTGCCAGAAGTCCGTTGGAGCATTGCCGAGGGTTCATCGGATGTTCGCCGGAAGTTCGCCGGAAGAAGCGATTGACGCACTGGAGCAAGTTGCAGTATTAATGTCTTAAATATCATAGTTAGCATGTAGATTAAGTTAGGAATGAGAGGTGATCCTATTAACTTAATTTGGGGGCAATTGGGCCCTTGACAAACCCAAATTGGGCCGAATGAATCAGACCATTCGGACCCAGAATTCCTGGTCGGCAGTGGCACCGCCTAGGAGCTCAATCTCCCAGGAATGTTGGGCGGTGGTACCGCCCCTGTCAGGCAGTGGTACCACTTGAGCTCGGTCTCTAAGCAAAGTTAGGCAGTGGTACCGCCCTTGTCAAGCGGTGGTACTGCCTGAGCTCGGTCTCCGAGCTGTGTCAAGTAGTAGTACCGCCCAGTTATGGCGGTAGTACCACCAGGACCCCGAAAATTCGAGAGATGACATTTTTGAGCTCCAAATTCGAACCAGTTGGGGCTTATATAAACCCCACCCTTTCCTACATGAAAGGGCATCGAAATCTTGATCTTATTCTGAGAATTTGAGAGCTCAAAAATCTTGTAAAAGGACAAAAGTTTTTCTCCCTCTTTTTATCTAAGTTTTATTCATTCAAGAGAGGAGTGAAAATCTGTAAGGGTTGTCTCCTAAGCCCATCAAAAGGAGTAAAGCTATAAAAGGGTGGTTGGCCTTCGCCTATTGAAGGAAGGCGTCTAGTGGACTTCGGTGACCTCATCGGAGGAGGAAGCTAAAAGTGGATGTAGGTCAAGATTGACCGAACCACTCTAAATCTCGGTTTGGATTTACATTCTACTCTCTATCTTAACTGCAAACTACCTTCATTGCTTTTCTTTAACTGTACTTTGCTTAATCTTAAGTTGAAGAACTTTCCGAAATGGTTTTTCATCGAAAGTGTTTTTATCAAATGAACATCATTTTAAATCGTCGAAAGTTATCTGCTGTACTAATTCACCCCTCCTCTTAGTGCTCTTGATCCTAACAGCCACCTCTTATGGGGGGTTGTGCCCGTAGGTGCCTCTGTTAGGGGTTGTGCGGGGGCCCAACTGCGGTCGCCCTTGCCCCTGTGGGTGGCTCGCCCACGAGCCCAATGCCCGCAAGCGCCACCCTTGTGTTTGGGCGCAGTGCTTGCATGCAGGCAACCTGTGTTGCAGGAGGCTTGCCAGCGGGCAGCCTATCTGTGGGCAGACGACCATCGGCAGTCGGCCGCCTGTGGTCCTTGCACGCAGGTGGCCAAAGGCTGCAACTAATGGTATCAGAGCTATGTTGTTCGTACGAAAGATTGGTTTTGATCTGTGTGTGTTGTGTTTTTCAAAATCTGTGAAACTTAAAATGGCGTATCAGATAGATTGTGTTACTTAGGGAGATCGTATATCCACAAATCACTACAAGTCTCTAAAAGAGGGTAAAGGAGGTCAAGTGCCCTCCTCTCTAGCGGTGATTCACACAGCACGATTGCGACGACGCTCCTCAAAACTCCAAGCATGCTCTGAGGTGGAGAGGGAGAGGAGAATAGGAGAGGTAAGCAAAATGCTCTAGCCTATGAACCACTGAATCCATCCTATTTATAGAGGTCCATTGTCAACTTAACCTTAATGGATCCTCCTCTATTAGGTATTGGATCTTCATCTAACTACCCAAGCCTCTTAGATTAGTAGATCTCTATCCAATAATCTCTAATGGGCTTTCATTGGATCTCGTCCATGGGATCCAATAATTCAGGGGCTTATTGGATATCCAATAAAATAGGGGCCCTAGCGGATATCTCATATCCGAACCTCTACTTATCACAATACCTATCATATGTGTGTGACTCTCTAGGCCCAATAACAAGCTGGTCATGAGTCATACGTGTCAGAACTCTTTCTAGCTCAGTGAATTATTATCTCCATAATAATTCACTCGACTTATCGATTGCGAACGTACTAGGCCACTACGCCGTAGTCCCCAGACGATACAGGGGAATCCAATCTGTTGGACATGTCTATCCTCAATTACCATGTACCTATAGTCCCTCATCCATCTAATATCCTAGAGACCGTATACCGGGTATGGTGCTGTTAGACCCATATGGTTTATACTCGAGTCTTGCTCTAATCGGATTCTCCCGAAGAACTCATTCTCTCTCGATCTGAATGACCCTGACCAGGGATTTTTTTGAGTAAGAATATATGAGATATTCCTCTCATGACACCGAGAGTAGATGATCCTCTATTGACACTCAATAGCCCTCGTAAGGTTGACTACCACTCCCGAAAACTAGTTGCTAGATTTGAGACATCCAAACCTATAAGTCCGGTATCAAAGAGTGGAGCACTCATATAGGACATCCTTGATGTCTCAAGTCTAAGGACCAAATACACCACTGGGACCACAAAATCACTATTTAACAATAATGCATCATCAACCATCTAGAATTCCATAAGCGGATCAATCAGTGAACTCATTCCCCAATGAGCACCTGTATTGTATCCCTAGTATTCTCACATGAGCAGCTATGAGACAAACTACATCCATCATATAGACGAGTATATAACACACCAGTCTGTCCGGTTATCTCGATGTCTCTCTCGAATATCTTATGATTGAGATTATTTAGGATCTGTGTTTAAAAGCGAATCGGTCTCATTATCATAATCTTATCACGATCCGATTCCCATTACACAGATACAAGGACATCACAATATATATAATAGTCAATATAAAGTGATAAAATGCTAAAATATAATGAACAAAAAGAATGTATGTTAAGTCACACATGCCATCACTCACGTGATTAGCTTGTAGGACACAAATGACTAGCAGCCGCCGCAGGCAAGGTGGCAGCGACCACAATAGGGGAGAGGGAGAAAGGGGCTTAGGGTTTTCTGGGCAAAAAATAATTTTGCCCCCCGAAATTTCAGAAATTTCAAATTCTGTCTTTTATCCAAATTACAAAAAATTCCCTACATATCCCTGATTTCAAAAAAATATTAATTAATTAAAAAGTTTAATTGATTATTATTTTTTATTATTATCCAGTAGTCTTACATGATGATGATTTATACATGTAATGTATGATATGTGTACGGATGATTATGAACCGTGTGATGTGTGTACTTGTGATTATTATTATTGGGGCCTGTGAGCCTCCATTTTATTTTTTGTTTATTATCGGGCTTGCGTGCTTATGATTAAGTTGTAATCACACAAGGAGGTGCAGCGGGAGCGTGGAAGCGATAGCGTGACCCACGAGACGAACGATCGCAATGCATGGAGATACGTCAAGATGCCGACGGAACCTACGAGGACGAGATGGATGATCACTGGGCATAGAGATGCATCGCTATATATATAGATCTTAATGTGAGTGATTAGGCCCACTGGCTCAGGCCTAATCACATTAGACTGAGGTCCATGATCATCTGGTGTAATTGCTCATGTGATGTGTGATTGTTTATACACCTACTAGATATGTATATATATATTAAATATATATATGCCTTACATGTCATATTACGAGACCAAATAAAAGAAACCCCTCTCTTGACAATATTAAGTCGATAAACATGAGGCAATTAGATTGACCCACGTGACCTTCTATCGTTATTGGTAGGGATCGATTTTCGATGTAGGTTGAGTTAGTCGAATCCCTCGAGGCTTACATATATCACGATTCACTATCTTGCCTTTGACATAGAGATATCATTGGTGATATAAAGACATGGTATGCTTGGTCGAGTTCCTTAAGGGTATATCATTGAATCAGACTTATCTTGTAACGATGGTGTTGACTTAACTGAACATCATGGTTAGTCGAGTCCCTTGAGACCATGATGATTTGGAGACCGAACAGGATGGAAATCACAAGGAGTTATGATCGACAAGAGTTGCCTACCTTTCGGGCTTAGTGTGATTGGTCAAGTCTCTTAAGGTTACACAAAGACGCTGATTGGATCCCAATCCCCACTAGAAGTCTATCAGAGACTTCCATTTCACGTGCTGAGGGTATCGTGTGACTTGGCAGTAAAATAGTGGGAACATATTAAGATAAAAGTCCATATCTTGATTGTTTATTTTTATAAAATCTGCATGTTATTTATTTTTGCTGCATCTTTATTTTCAGAAAATATCGCTTTTAAATCTCTTACGTGGTATACTTGATGTCAACTACCTTACTAGTCCAAATTATATGGATTGGCTCCGCGCTTGGGAATTATTCTCACGGTGGAGAAAATCGCATACGTCCTTGATACATTGATGCCTACGCCCGAGGAAGGGGCAAACAAGAATGAAATCACTCGCTACGTGAAGTATATTGATGACTCCACTCTTGCTCAGTGTTACATGTTGGGCTCCATGACTCCTGAGTTACAAAGACAACATAAAAAGATGGATGCCAGATCCGTTCTCCTATATGTCCGTAAACTATTTGATGAATAGGGAAGGACTAAGCGATATGAGATATCCAAGAGCCTCTTCAGTGCTAGGATGACTGAGGGGACACCGATTCAGAACCATGTCCTAAATATGATTGAGTGGATAGAGAAACTCACAAGTCTTGGAATGGTCCTAGAGGATAACCTATGTGTGGATTTTATGCTTCAGTCCTTATCAAATTCCTTTTCATAGTTCATAATGAATTTTAATATAATCAAGTTTGAGGTAGCTCTCCCAGAGCTCCTTAATATGTTGAGGGAGGCAGAGAGTACTATCAAGAAAGAGAAGCCAGTTCTCTACACTAGTGAGACCAGAAAGAAAAGGAAAGTAGAAAAATCCCTTAAGAAGGGCAAGGGCAAGGGCAAGGGCAGACCAGGTAAAGCAAAGGTTATCAAGAAAGACCTGACAAAGGACAAAGGCTAGTGCTTCCACTACGGAAAAAATGGGCATTGGAAGAGGAACTACAAAGAGTACCTTGTAGAGAGGGCGAAATAAAAGCTTGGAGAAACTTTAGGTACATTCATAATTAGTCTCCATTTGTCAGACCTTTATGATAACACATGGGTATTGGGTACCGGTAGTGCTTCTCATATTTGTAATTCATTGCAGGTTCTGACAAGGCCTAGGAGACTGGCGAGAGACGAGATGAACCTCAAGATGGGTAATAGAGCAAAAGTTTCTACAATAGCTGTTGGCGAGATCACCCTACATATGCTTGGTGGAACTATTATTGCATTTGATGCATATTATTTTGTTCTTTCTATTATCAAAAATATTATTTCCATTTCTTGAGAGTTAGTGGATATAAATTAGTTTTTGAGAATAATAGTTGTTCAATAATATAAGATGATGAGATCATCATGAGAGGAATATTGCATAATGGTTTGTTTATGCTAGATATTACTTCACATATCATGAATATAAGTGTGTTTAAGAGGAAACAAGATGAGGTGAATAATACATACCTGTGACATTGTAGGTTAGGTCATATCAATGAGAGAAGGATTTAAAAGTTACTAAAGAATGAATATCTAGATTCATTCGATTATGAGTCATATGCAACCTGCGAGCTTTGCCTTTATGAAAAACTAACCAACTTTCCATTTAGTGAAACTGGAGAAAGAGCCACTGAACTATTGGAACTCATACATAGTGATGTATATGGACCCATCTCAACTCATGCCATTGGTGGTTACTCCTACTTCATTATCTTTACTGATGATTTCTCAAGGTATTGACATGTGTACTTAATGAAGTACAAGGCCGAGACATTTGAGAAATTTAGAGAGTATAAGAATGAAGTGGAGAACTAGACTAGAAAGAGTATCAAGACTCCTCGATTATATCGAGGAGGTGTGTACTTAACTACAGAGTTTACCAAGTTCCTCAAGGATCATGAGATTATATACTTCCTTGTACATCTCAGCTCAATTGTATATATGAAAGGAGGAATCATACGCTGTTATATATGATACGGTCCATGATGAGTTTAACTGACCTACCCATCTTGTTCTGGGGATATGCCATAGAGACCGCAGCTTATCTTCTGAATAGAGTTCCAACTAAGTCGGTAGTGTCTACACCATATGAGATATGAAAAGGGAAGAAGCCTAATCTTAAGTTGTTAAGATTTGGGGCTACCATGCCCATGTTAAAAGACATAACCCTAATAAGTTAGAATCAAGGACAGAGCGATGCAAGTTCGTGGGATTCCCCAAGGATGTTAGGATGGAGCGATGCAAGTTCGTGGGATTCCCCAAGGATGTTAGGATCAAGAGCATTAAGAGAGGGGGGGGGGTGTCACGACCTGAGCACTAAGAGCCTAATCATACACATTCCCCACTTCCGATGTGGGACTAATGGGATGTTACATTATCCCCAACTCAATTAGCTTGACGTCCTCGTCAAGGCCTGACATAACCCAGATCGAACCCTAGCATAGTGCATGTGGAGTTTACCAAGTTCCTCAAGGACCATGGATCATGTGGAGTTTACCAAGTTCCTCAAGGACCATGGGATTATATACTTCCTTGTACATCTCGGCTCAATTGTATATCCAAGTTCCTCAAGACCATGGATCATGTGGAGTTTACCAAGTTCCTCAAGGACCATGGGATTATATACTTCCTTGTACATCTCAGCTCAATTGTATATCTGAAAGGAGGAATCAGCACCCATCTTATTCTGGGGATATGCCATAGAGACCGCAGCTTATCTTCTGAATAGAGTTCCGACTAAGTCGGTAGTGTCTACACGATATGGAAAGGGAAGAAGCCCAATCTTAAGTTGTTAAGATTTGGGGCTACCATGCCCATGTTAAAAGACATAACCCTAATAAGTTAGAATCAAGGACGGAGCGATGCAAGTTCGTGGGATACCCCAAGGATGTTAGGATCAAGAGCACTAAGAGGGGGGGGGGGGGGGGGTGTCACGACCCGAGTCTGATGAGCCAACTGGCTAATAACTCCATTTTGGTCCTGCAACCACGGATCAAAATGCTCAAGCGGGAGTTAACGTAGTACACTCATCAGGCCCTTATAAGCTAATCGTACACATTCCCCACTTTCGATGTGGGACTAATGGGATATTACATTATCCCCAACTCAATTAGCTTGACGTCCTTGTCAAGGCCTAACATAACCCAGATCGAACCCTAGCATAGTGCATGTGAGGATTAACTCAGTGGTAGTTCCACGCCATGATGAGTTCTCTGACTCCATCCATGGGTAGCCCTTTCCTACTCGAGCCCTCTCACCCTGCCCAAATGCTAGGTCGGCTCTAATACCAAATGTCACGACCCGACTCTGATGAGCCAACTGGCCAATAACTCCATTTTGGTCCTGCAACCATGGACCAAAATGCTCAAGCGGGAGTTAACGTAGTACACTCATCAGACCCTTATAAGCTAATCATACACATTCCCCACTTCTGATGTAGGACTAATGGGATGTTACGGGGGGGGGTGGGGTAGGGGGGTTTGAAACGTTAGAACGATAAAAACACTTTCGATGAAAAACCATTTCGGAAAGTTCTTTAACTTAAGATTAAGTGAAGTATAGTTGAAGAAAAGCAATGAAGGCAGTTTGCAGTTAAGATAGAGAGCAAAATGTAAATGCAAACTGAGATTTAGAGTGGTTTGGTTAATCTTGAACTACATCCACTTTTGGCTTCCTCCTCTGATGAGGTCACCAACGTCCACCAGAGGCCTTCCTTCAATAGGCGAAGACCAACCACCCTTTTACAGCTTTACTCCTTTTGACGGGCTTAGGAGACAACCCTTATAGATTTTCACTCCTCTTTTGAATGATCAAAACTTAGATGAAAAGAGGGAGAAGAACTTTTGGCCTTTTATAACACTTTTAAGCTCTTAAATTCTCAGAATAAGATCAAGATTTCGGTGTCCTTTCATGTAGAAAAGGGTGGAGTTTATATAGGCCCCAATTGGTTCGAATTTAGAGCTCAAAAATATTATCTCTCGGATTTTCGGGGTCTTGGCGGTACTACTGCCATAACTGGACGGTACTACCACCTAGCATTGCTCGGAGACTGAGCTCAAGCGGTACCACCGCCTAATAGGGGTGGTACTACCGCTCAGTTTCGCTCGGAGATCGAGCTCAAGCGGTACCACTGCCTGACAAGGGCGGTACCATCACCCAGCATTCTTGGGAGACTAAGCTCCTAGGCGGTGCCACCACTGGCCATGAATTCTGGGTCCGAATGGGCTGATCCATTTGGCCCAATTTGGGTTTGTCAAGGGCCCAATTGCCCCCAGATTAAGTTAATGGGATCACCTCCCATTCCTAACTTAATCTACATACTAACTACGATATTTAAGACATTAATACTGCAACTTGCTCCGGTGCGTCAATCGCTTCTTCCGACGAACTTCCGATGAACATCCGACGAACCCTCAGTGATGCTCCGGCGGACTTCCGACAAACTCCTTGACTTGCGACGATCTACTTGGTGAGTTCCGACGAGCTTCTTTGGCAAGCTCCTGGACTTCTCGGATTTGTTCTCGGATTAACTACGATGACTATCCGGACTTCCATTGAACTCTCGAACCCCCAACATGATCATGGTCTTGACTCCGGCGTAACTCCTGTTGTATGTCTTACTTCCATCGTAGTTAATCCTGCATACTTATCTCAACATATGGATTAGATAACAAATGACAATTGACTTCATCATCAAAATATGAGATTCAACAATCTCCCCCTTTTTGATGATGACAATCAATTGATAATGGAGTTAACCTTAACTCCCCCTATCTATATGCCATACTTAAGATGAGTCATTCTTGAATTCAAAGTCTTTTAATTCAAGAGACATATTGATAAGTTAAGATCATTTAAACTTATCAATACTCCCATCATGATTCTTATCATGATGTATCTCTTTGAAAATGATGTCAAGGCTTGACATCCAATTTCAGGTTTTACATTTCAAATGTGAAAGATAGCAATCATAGCAATTCATCATATGGTAAGATATCAACATGTAAAATTACGATGTATGTTCTTGATATCTTAACATAATGCAAATATTTCAAGTGTTTAGCAATCATAGCATTTCATCACATGACAAGATATCAATTTGTAGAATTACGATGTAAGCTCTAGATATCTTAAATATGGCATAGTGTAAATATGATAATCATAGCAATTCTATCACCAATTTATCATATATTTCGATGCAAGCTTTTGATATCTTAACATAATTCAAATATGGCACTCATAGCAATTCTATCATCAATTTACCATGTATTTCTCCCCCTTTGTCATCAATAAAAAGGAGAACTATTTAAGCAAACTTTAAGTGTAAGTGCGGTAATGATTCATGTGATAAAAATGTTCATGTCATTTTTCAACAATAAGTGATAAGATACCAATTATACAAATTTTTCAAACAAACATGACATAAAGATGGCTTTCATTACTTCTTCCCTTTTATTTGTCACTAACGTTTTGCATGAAGGAGGAAAGCCATTGTGAATTTACTTGAATGAAGTTAAAATGATAAGAGATTAAATTATACTTCATTTTAAAAATCTTCCTTCATCAAGAAGGAAATCATAAGAAGGAATCATTTCATCAAATCCATTTCTCGAAAAAATATTTTTCACAAGGTAAATCTATGAGAGATGCATTTGTTAATTGATTCTATATGTAAAAAATCAATAATATGAAATGATATAGGCTTATGAAAGTTACATTAAGTCCGGAAGAGAAATACTAAATCATGTATTGCTAGGATCAAGAAAGTCCAAAAGTGAAATTTAACACATTCATTCATTCGGACAAGGTTTTACTATGGATTTTCAAACATAATCATGAAGGTAAAACATGCTCATCATTCTGGAAGTTTTGCATCCAAAACACATAATTTCCAATATGTTATTAAAGCATGTAATTATGTAAAATTCTCATCATAGCAATTAAGTGATTGATCATTGAATCAAGAAAGTCTGAAAAATAAATTTAATAAGTTCATGCATTCGGACACATCAACATTCTTAATTCTCTTCTAATGAAATCAAATTGTTCTTCACTTAAAGGCTTTATAAAAATATCAGCTAGTTGATGTTTAGTATCAATAAACTCTATAATTACATCATGATTAATAACATAATCTTGTATAAAGTGATGTCAAATATCAATATGTTTTGTTCTTGAGTGTTGAATGAGATTCTTTGTTAAACATATTACACTTGTGTTATCACATTTAATGAGAATATTTTTAAGATGAACTTTATAATCTTCTAAGGTATTTTTCATCCACACAACTCGTGCACAGCATGCACTAGTTGCAATATACTCAGCTTCAGTTGTTGATAGTGCAACCGAGTTTTGTTTCTTAGATGACCTGGAAACAAGGGCATATCCCAAGAATTGACATGTTCCTGATGTGCTTTTCTATCTAGTCTACACCCAGCAAAATCAACATAAGCATAAGTAATTAACTTAAAATTCTCGATCTTTGGATACCATAATCCTAGATTTGTGGTATCTTTAAGATATCAAAGTATTCTTTTAACTGCTTTGAGATGAGATATCTTAGGGTTCAATTAAAACCTAGCACAAAGTCATACACTAAACATGATATCTAGTCTAGTTGCAGTGAGGTAAAGTAAACTTCCTATCATACCCCTATAAGTTTTTTTATCGAAGCTTTCTTCACTTTCATCAATTTCTAACTTAGTGGATGTGCTCATAGGAGTGTTGATAGCTTTTGAGCTATCCTTATTAAATATTTTTGGCAAATCTAAAGTATATTTAGTTTGACTAATAAAGATGTCATTGCTTAGTTGCTTAATTTGTAAGCCTAAGAAGAAGGTTAATTCTCCCATCAAACTCATTTCAAATTAAAGGCTCATAGTTTTAGCAAAAGATTTATAAAGAGATTCATTCGTAGAACCGAAGATAATATCATCAACATAAAAATGAACAATGAGAAAATTATTTTTAAAATTCTTGATAAACACTATAATATCGACCTTACCTTTTGTGAAATTATTTTCAATAAGAAAAGAACTAAGTCTCTCATACCAAGCCCTTGGGGCTTGTTTTAAACCATAGAGAGCTTTAGTTAATTTAAACACATGATTAGAGAGACTATTATTTTCAAATCCGAGAGGTTGTTCAACATAAACTTCTTCGGAAATAAAGCCATTAAGAAAAGCGCTTTTAACATCCATTTGAAACAACTTAAAATTATTACTACTAGCATAAGCAAGGAGCATCCTTATGGCTTCTAATCAAGCCATAGGAGTGAAGGTTTCTTTGTAATCGATACATTTTTCTTAGTTGAAACCTTTTGCCACTAATCTAGCCTTGTTTCTAACCACGATACCAGATTCATCTTGCTTGTTTCTAAAGACCCATTTAGTACCAATAACTAAATGGTCATTTGGCTTAGGAATAAGCTTCCACACCTCATTTCTCTTAAATTAATTTAACTTATCTTGCATTGCGATAATCCATGAATTATCTTTCATGGCTTCGTAAATACATTTGGGTTCAATTTGGGAGAGAAAAGTGGCGTTGGCACAAAAATTTTTAAGAGAACAACGTATTTGAACCCCCTTAGATATGTCTCCTAGGATTAGCTCCTTAGGATAAGTATATACATACTTCCAATCCTTGGGTAAGGATGTTTCGGAAGTGGATGCATCCAACTTGCTAGTTGGAGAAGGGGTTTCATTTAAATTCAAAGAACTGAAATTAATATCATCATCAAAATTGTTTTTCTTGATTTCGGAAATCTCATTGAAAACATCATGAATGGATTCTTCTATAATTAAAGTTCATTTATTGAATATACAAAAAGCTTTAGAAACTGAAGAATAACTAAGAAAAATTCTTTCATTGGATTTAGCATCAAATTTTCCTAAGGCATCTTTTTTATTCAAGAAAAAATACTTACACCAAAAAACTTTAAAATATAAAACATTGGGTTTTTTATTATTCCACAACTCATAGGGAGTTTTGGTGAGTAAGGGTCTTACTAGAACTCTATTCAAAATATAGCATGCAATGTTTACGGCTTCAGCCTAAAAATATTTGGGTATGCTATGTTCATTTAACATGGTTCTTGCCATTTCTTGTAAATTTCTATTTTTTTCTTTCTACTACTCTATTTTGTTGAGGATTTCTTGGAGTAGAGAAGTTGTGATTGTATCCATTAAATTCACAAAATTCTTAAAAATCATGGTTTTGAAATTCACCTCCGTGATCACTTCTAATTGATGAAATCATATAACCCTTTTCATTTTGAATAAGTTTATAAAACTTGGTGAAATATCTAAAGCATTCATTTTTATGTTTCAAGAAATAAGTCCATGTATATCTGCTGTAATTGTTAGGACCGGAGCGGCACTAAGAGGGGGGGGGTGAATTAGTGCAATGGTAAAGTATGATAAACTTTCAACGATTTAAACACTTACGGAAACTTCGTACGATAAAAACAACGTTTCGTTTGAAATCGTTTTGATTGCATTTTTAACTTGAAGGCATATGTAAGAAGGAGACAAAGAAGTAGAGCATCAAAGTGAAGATGGTTTGCAGTAATATAAATGACAATAAGATAAATGCAAACCAGAGAAGACGGTAGTTTATAGTGGTTCGGTCAATCGTGACCTACATCCACTCCTCCGATTCCTCTTCCGTCGAGGCCACCGGCATCCACTAATGATCTTCCTTTACTAGGCGAAGATCAACCTCCTTCTTATACCTCTCTTACAACCTCTTACAAGTGGTTCACCCTTTTATAAAGATTTCAATGAAAAGAAAGGAGGTGAACACTCAAGCTATTGAAAACAAGACTTTTCCTAAAGCTTTTCTCAACTTCTAGCTTCTCAAAATGTTGTATTCTCTGCTGAGAAATGAGGGTATTTATAGGCCCTAAGAGGATTCAAATTTGGGCTCCAAAATTTGAATTCTATTGGGTTTCCGAGGCCGACGGTGCCACCGCCTGTCAGTGTCTGACACTGACAGTGGACTGGCGGTGCCACCGCCTAGGCCAATTCAGTTCACTGGTTGGGCTCCAAACTTGGCCCAAACCAGTCCGAACTCAGGCCCAATTGGCCCCTACTTGGGCTATAGGATTAACACCTAATCCTAACCCTAATTAACGTGTTAACTACGAATTTAAAGACATTTTCTAAGCTATTACAAAGTCCGTAAGTCAAGACTTCTTCCGACGAACTTTCGGCGAACTTCCGACGGTCTTCCGATAAACTCTCGGAAACCATATTGCGGACTCCCGGCAATCTCCTAGACTTCACGATTTGATCTTGGCGAGTTCCAATGAGCTTCTTCGGCCAGCTCCGATCTTTCTCGGCGAGCTCCGCGAACTTCCAACAAACCTTCTGGCGAGCTTCCGAAAAACCCTTCGGCAAGCTTACTCATTCTCGGCTAGTTCCAGCAGCATTCCCGATGAACCTTTGGACTTCCGTCGAACTCTTGAACTCGCAACAAATCCTTCGCGCTTGACTCCGACACTTTGTTTTGCTTTATGTCTTCGTCATTATCGTAGTTAATCCTGCACACACAAGCTAAAACTCTACTCCGATCTAGACAATTATTACAACGCGAATTGACATTCTATTGCTCGGCACGTCATTGGTTGGTGCTTCGTCCGATTCTTCAGCGCATCGTCCTCTCTTGCGGCTTGTTACCCAATCGACGGTTGACCTCCGCAACCCCGATATCCTTAGCACAATTCCGCTCTCCTTGGCCCGATGCCCGACGTCCAAAGCCTTCTGCCGTCCAATATCCTGACGTGATCTCCTCCGGCGCAACGTCAATTCCTCCTGCGTTAATTGTCTAATCCTGATCGAGTAGACTTGCATCACTCAAAATACAGTTTAAATTATAAACACATATCAAGTGGTTTCATCATCAAAATACGAGATTCAACAATCTCCCCCTTTTTGATGATGACAACCACTTGATGACGGAGTTAACCTTAACTCCCGGAGTTTAAATAAACTCCCCCTATCAATATGCCGTATTGATAGAACCTTGAATTCCAACTAAATTCAAGTCATTGCAATATTCTTCACGAATACTTGCAACACATCATCATGAACATATGCATAAAACTTATGCATCACATGTCATGTCATCAACATACTTCTCCCCCTTTGTCATCAACAAAAAAGAGAAGTACCACAATCAAGTGTTTGTTATATGGGTTCAACTTATTGCATGAAAAACATAATATCAAGTTTTCTCATCATACAATCTAATGATTAAAGATGTGTAAGTTTAGCATGTTTGGTCTTCTTGAGATAGCTATTGATTGCTTCTCTTTAGACTACTAGCTAGCAGTTTTCACGATATGCAAGTTGCAAGCTAGCAAATTTTTGCTTCCTTTGCAATGTTTGAGATAGCAATTTTGCTTCTGTAGCAAGTTAGCATATTTTGCATTTTGAGATAGCAACTATTTGCTTCTCTTTAGACTATAACCTAGCAATTTTTACGATATGCAAGTTTTACTACATACAAGCTAGCAAAAAATTACGAAAGCAAATACAAGATAGCTTTCTTGTGTAAGCTCACGATTCTTGCTTCCTATTGCAATGTGCAAGTTGCAAGTTTTGCTTCTTTTGCAATGTGCAAGTTTTCAAATTTTGCATCTTGAGCGAGCAATATTTCTCCCCCTTTGTCATTGTCAAAAAGAAAAGAAGAATATAGTTTTGTAGTTCTTTTTCCTTTTACAACGATTTCAAAATCATGACAAAGGATGAATAATCAAGTTATGAATGTCAAGACAATTTTTTATCATGAATATTTTATCATTGCATGCATCATTATCATAAGTTTGTTGAATCTAGTATTTTGATGATGAAACTACTTGATATATGTTTATGATTTAATCTGCGTTTTGAGTGACGCAGGGTGCTTCGATCAGGATGAGACAATTAAAGCAGGAACATCATGTTGTGCCGGAGGAACATGTCAGAAGATTGGACGTCGGGCCGGTGGATCGATCGACGTATCGACAGAAGGCTTCGGGCCGTGGACTCGGGCATCGGGCCAAGAAGAGCGGGTATTGTGCCAAGGATATCGGAGTTGCGGAGTCAACTGGCCGATTGGGCAATAGGCTGCAGGAGAGGACGATGCGCCGAAGAATCGGACGAAGCGTCGAGGGACCAATGACATGCCGGACAACTTGGTTAAATTGCTTAGGATTAATTGTCTCGATCGAAGTTTTGTTTTGTTGTGCAGGATTAACTATGATAACGATGAAGACATAAAGCGAAACAAAGTGTCGGAGTCAAGCACGAAGGATTTGTTGCGAGTTCGAGAGTTCGACGGAAGTCCGAAGGTTCGTCGGGAATGCTACCAGAGCTCATGAGAAAGATCGAACTTTAGAAGAAGCTCATTGGAACTTCGCTAAAGATCAAATCGTGAAGTCTAGGTGCTTGCCGGGAGTCCCAGAATGGTTTAGAGAGTTCATCGGAAGACCGCGGAAGTTTTTAGGAAGCTTCCCGAAGAAGTCTTGACTTGCGGACTTTGTAATAGCTTAGAAAATGTCTTTAAATTCATAGTTAGCACGTTAATTAGGGTTAGGATTAGGTGTTAATCCTATAACCCAAGTAGGGGCCAATTAGGCTCAAGTTCGAACTGGTTTGGGCCAAGTTTGGAGCCAAACCAAGTGAGCTGAAATAGTAAAAGAGGTGCAACCGCCCCAGCCAAGAGGTGCAACCGCCCAGGGCTAAGTCTCCCAGCGAGACTGGCGGTGCAACCGCCCTGAGCAAGAGGTGCAACAACTGGGCTCGATCTCGAAGCTCTGCCGGCGGTGCAACCTCTCGGTCGGCGGTGCAACCGCTGAGCTCGATCTTCGAGCTCGGGCAGAGAGGTGCAACCGCCTCGACGACAGGTGGCACCCGCCAGAGGCTCAGTCTTGAGCTCTGCCGGGTGGTGCAACCTCTCCGATCAAGAGGTGCAACCGATCCCGAAATTCGGGATTTGATCGATTTGATCGTTTTGAGCACCAAATTTGAACTGGGTTGGGGCCTATATATACCCCACCCATTCAGCACTGAAAGCACAGCACATACACTCGAAATCTTGCTGTCTTTCTGTGTTTCTTAGAGCTCAAAACTGCTAGTTCTCCTCCTTCTATTCTTCAAGTTTGAATTGTAAAGAGAGGAGAGAAAACTTCTGTAAGGGTTGTCTCCTGAGCCCATCAAAAGGAGTGAAACTGTAAAAGGGCAGTTGGCCTTCGCCCATTGAAGGAAGGCAGCTAGTTGACGTCGGTGACCTCGTCGGAGGAGGAAGCCAAAAGTGGAGTAGGTCAAGACTGACCGAACCACTCTAAATCTCTGGTTTGCTTTTACTTTGAGCACTTTATCATTACTGCAAACCTCCTGCATAGCTACTGCCCTCTGCGCTTTTACGAACGAGTCTCTAAATTCTGATCTTTCCGAATTTGCATTCAGACGTAAATCGGTGTCTTCGTACGATCTTTACGCTGCAGTTTACGCTTACGTTTTGATTCCATTTATAACTGCAAATTGCTTTCTGCATATTCATAAAACGCTTTTCAAAGTTCAAAACTGCGTTTAGACGTAAAATTACGCTTTGACGTAAAACTGCGTTTAGACGTAAAACAGCATTTAGACGCAAAACTGCGTTTAGACGCAAAACTGCGTTTAGACGTAAAACTGTGTTTAGACGCAAAACTGCGTTTAGACATTAAACTGAATTTAGACGTAAATCGGCTTTCCTCGTACAATCATCATATTTCAGTTTACGTTTACATCTTGATTTCAACTGCATACTGCCTTCTGCAATTTTACTAACGAGTTTCAAAGTTTAGACGTAAATCTGTGTTTAGACGTAAATCTGCGTTTAGACGTAAATCTACGTTTAGACGTAAATCTGCTTTTTGCAGATTACTTTTTGAGCTGTACAATAGCAGCACACTGTCTTTATACTTCTGCTTGAACTGCGCTTTATCTAAACAAGTGATTTACGAATCGACACTTAGACGTAAATCTGTTTCTTCGTACGAACGTCGGATTTTAGTTTGCGCCGATATTCTGGTTTTCATCATTGCTGAAAATTGCCTGCATAGATTGACTGTAACCTTGCTTAGTATCAACTCTCATACAGAGTTGTCCTTATCGTTCAAACGCAGCTTTCGGTTTAAATCACAGAAAGTTTTCCGCTGCACTAATTCACCCCCTCTTAGTGCTCTCGATCCTAACAATTGGTATTAGAGCGGGGTATTTCTCATTTTGGATTTACACCCGAGAGAAATGGCTCTTCAAGAGGGCTTTTCGGTCTTTCGTCCACCGTTCTTTAACGGATTGGACTACACTTATTGGAAAACTCGAATGAGAGTTTTCTTGATTTCTCTAAATCTGGATTTATGGAATATCGTTGAAAACAGTTTTCAACTTCCCTCTAAACCGATGAGCGAATGGTCGGATTTAGAGAAGAAGTATTTTTCTTTAAAATAAAGGCTATGAATGCCTTATTTTGCGCTTTGGACAAAAATGAGTTCAATCGGGTTTTCTTTATAAAAACGGCTTTTCGATATCTGGAGCACTCTTGAAATCACATACGAGGGAACTAGTAGAGTCAAAGACTTCGAAAGTTAATATTTTACTGCATGATTTCGAGCTTTTTCATATAAAACCAAGTGAAACCGTTGTTGACATGTACACCCGTTTTTACGGATGTCGTCAATGGTTTAAAATCACTTGGTAAAAGCTTTTCGGATTTTGAACTTCGTTAACAAAGTTTTTCGCTCACTTTCTAAAACTTGGGATTCAAAAGTAACTGCTATTCAAGAATCGAAAAACTTGAACCAATTTCCACTTGAAGAACTAATTGGTTCATTGATGATATATGAAATGGTGCACAATGCACATGATGAACATGTTGAACACAATCACCTTCCAAAGAACAAGAAGGATTTGGAACTCTGGACAAATGAATGCCACTTGAGCGATGACTCAAGTGATGAGGACAATGATGAACAAAACAACCTTCCAAAGAACAGGAAGGATTTGGGACATAGAACGTTTGAAGACCACTCGAGCATAAGCTCAAGTGATGGTGAACTTAAACTACAAATGAAACGAAAATTAAAAAGCAAAAAGAATGGAACTACTTGCTTTGAACGCAAGAAGAAGAACAAAAAGTGGGATGAATCGAGCTCCTCCGAAGACGAGGAGAAAATCAACAAAGGCGAGATGGCAAACTACGCCTTTAAGCCTTTCGACGCTGAGGTAATCAAAATGCCTTTAATTTACTTTGAAATTACATGATGCTTTTCATAAAGCATTTTTTTTTAATTTTCTTGAAAATTGCATGTTTAATAATCTTATAATGAAAATACAAACAATTAGGAATCATGCTTATTATTCTAGTAATTTTGAAAATAATCATGAAAATTGCATGTTTATGATAAACAAAATGATTTTGATTAAAAATACCTCATGAAATCATGGTTAAGAAGTAATAATGTGTATCATGTTGATATCCATTGTTATTTCTCGATTTTGAGTATATTAAATCATGTTTAAATTTGAAGTTATGAGTATATATTTGAAATTATGTATGATGATAATTATCGATGTTCATGATAATAACAGTGGCTTTAAAAATTGATGCATGGTTTCATTTGACATAAATGAAAAGGCATGCTAACATGAAATCGATCACTTAAGATGAAACACTTTAAAAAAAGGGGGGGAGAAATATATGAATTGATGCTATAAACACTATGCTATGATTATGCCATGCTTGCATCATCAAGAGATATATGAATTGATATGATTGCCATATTTGCAATGCTTATATGAATTGATGCTATGATTGCCAAATTTGCATTATGCCATGTTTGCACCATACGTTAAGATATCAAGAACTTGTATCGTAATTTTACGCATTGATATCTTACCATGTGATGAAATGCTACAATTGATAAACACTTGAAATGCAATCCTCTATCTTATTGATTTTTCAATAAATCTATAATTATCATATATGAATTTATTGAATGTAATTTTGAGGATGATTTCAGATTTGACAAATGCTTGATTCGTATTTACGACATAAGATACACTTTAAGTATGAATCATGCTTCAATCATGTTAAATGCTTCAATCATTTTCTATCTCTAGAGTTCTCGATTTTGATGAAATACAAGTGATAAATTTATTTATGATATCTTGTAAATTACTTGAATTATGAATGAGTTTTTATGATGTGTTAAAAGAATCACTTAAAAATAAAATGCTTTTCCCATCTTATCGAGATTAATGCATGATATTGTGTGAATCTCGAAATTGATTTTGATGAAATAGTAATAACGTTATTCATGTTATGAATCTCAAAAATGATAATATGCTTCATGTGATAATATGAATACACGAAACACTTATGATGTGAATTTTATACAATTCCGTGTATTCATAAAATATTTATCTCCTCATCCAATGACTCTTCTTGATATTCCTTATGAGATGAAATGAAATAATACATGAATTACAAATGAGGAGTTATTGATCATGCATGGTAGGATATAATTTAACAAAATTGATACCATCATGATATGAAACATTTATGATTTGCAATTATGCATGCAATACTTGTGCTTTCTAATTATGATGTGATGTATTGCATATGATGTAAATCATGATTTAAGATGCTATGAGTGCTAAGTTACACACTTTAAAAAAAAAAAAAAATTGCTATATTGAAACATTAATGTAATTATGAATGGTGATATGAAATTCTGCATGCAATACTTCAACCTATGATAACGATGCATGAAATGATATTCATGATGAAAAATTGTCTTGATATTCATGGCTTGATTATTCATCCTTTGTTATGATTTTGAAATCATTGTAAAAGGAAAAAGAACTACAAAACTGTATTCTTCCTTGCTTTTTGTCAATGACAAAAGGGAAGATAGCTAGCTTGTACAAGTCAAGAAGATGCAAAAACTTGATTGCTAGCTTGCCTCTCTTAAGTAGCAAAGATTGCTAACATGCTTATTTCAAGAAGAAAAATTGTCTTCTTGAACATCACTATCTTGAATATCTCAAGAAGCAAAACTTGCAATTTGCACATTGCAATAGGAAGCAAGAATCATGAGCTTACACAAGAAAGCTATCTTGCATTTGCTTTCAAAATTTTTGCTAGCTTATATATTGTGAAACTTGTATATCATAAAAATTGCTAGCTTGTTGGTCTAAAGAGAAGCAAAAAGTTGCTATCTCAAAAGAAGCAAATGTGCTATCTTGCCTATCTCAAGAGGCAAAAATGCTAACTTGCGCATCTAGCAAAGTGAACAAAATTTTCAAGAAGCAAGAGTTGCCTTCTTGAATATCTCTAAACTGCTAGCTTGCAAGCTCTAAAATATTGTAACATTGCTAGCTTGCATGTGCTATCTTGTATGCTGTAAAACTTGCATATCTAAAACTTGATAGCTTGAATGTTCTAAGCATGATGTAACATTTGCTAAATTTTCTGGCTTCAAAACTGCATGATGATAAAACTTGATATTATGATTTTCATGCAATAAGTTAAACCAATATCACAAACACTTGATTGTGGTACTTCTCCTTTTTGTTGATGACAAAGGGGGAGAAGTATGTTGATGACATGACATGTTATGCATAAGTTTATGCATAAGTTCATGTTGACGTGTTGCAAGTATTCATGATGAATATTGCAATGACTTGAATTCAGTTTGAATTCAAGGTTCTATCAATATGGCATATTGATAGGGGGAGTTTGTTTAAACTCCGGGGGTTAAGTTTAACTCCGTCATCAAGTGGTTGTCATCATCAAAAAGGGGGAGATTGTTGAATCTCGTATTTTGATGATGAAACTACTTGATATATGTTTATGATTTAATCTGCATTTTGAGTGACGCAGGGTGCTTGATCGAGGATGAGACAATTAAAGCAGGAACATCATGTTGTCTTGGGAGGAACATGTCGAAGATTGGACGTCGGGCGGTGGATCGATCGGCGATATAAGACGAAGGCTTGGGCCGTGGACTCGGCATCGGGCCAAGAAGAGCGGGTATTGTGCCAAGGATATCGGAGTTACGGAGTCAATCGCCAATTGGGCAATAAGGCTGCGGGGAGGACGACGATCGTATGAAGAATCGGACGGCGTCGAGGGACCAATGACATCTTGGGACAACTTGGTTAAATTGCTTAGGATTAATTGTCTCGATCGAAGTTTTGTTTTGTTGTGCAGGATTAACTATGATAACGATGAAGACACAAAAGCGAAACAAAGTGTCGGAGTCAAGCACGAAGGATTTGTTCGAGTTCGAGAGTTCGACGGAAGTCCGAAGGTTCGTCGGGAATGCTACGAGCTCGCCGAGAAAGATCGGACTTGCCGAAGAAGCTCATTAGAACTTCGCTAAGATCAAATCGTGAAGTCTAGGAGCTTGCGGGAGTCCATGAGAATGGTTTCGAGAGTTCATGGGAAGACCCCCGGAAGTTTGCTGGGAAGCTTCATAAAAAAGTAGTCTTGACTTGTGGACTTTGTAATAGCTTAGAAAATGTCTTTAAATTCTTAGTTAGCACGTTAATTAGAGTTAGGATTAGGTGTTAATCCTATAAACCAAGTAGGGGCCAATTAGGCTCAAGTTCGGACTGGTTTGGGCCAAGTTTGGAGCCAAACCAAGTGAGCTGAAATAGTAAACGAGGTGCAACCGCCCCAGCCAAGAGGTGCAACCACTCAGGGCTAAGTCTCCCAGCGAGACTGGGCGGTGCAACCGCCCCAGGAAAGAGGTGCAACCGCCTGGGCTCGATCTCGAGCTCTGCCGGCGGTACAACCTCTCGGTCGGCGGATTGCAACGCTGAGCTCGATCTTCGAGCTCTGGCGAGAGAGGTGCAACCGCCTCGGCGAGAGGTGGCCGCCGAGAGGCTCGATCTTGAGCTCTGCCGGCGGTGCAACCTCTCGATCAAGAGGTGCAACCACTTTGATCCGAATTCGGGATTTGATCGATTGATCGTTTTGAGCTCCAAATTTGAACTGGGTTGGGGCCTATATATACCCCACCCATTCAGCACTGAAAGCATAGCACATACACTCGAAATCTTGCTGTCTTTCTGTGTTTCTTAGAACTCAAAACTGCTAGTTCTCCTCCTTCTATTCTTCAAGTTTGAATTGTAAAAGAGGGAGAAAACTTCTGTAAGGGTTGTCTCTGAGCCCATCAAAAGGAGTGAAACTGTAAAGGGCAGTTGGCCTTCGCCCATTGAAGGAAGGCAGCTAATTGACGTCGGTGACCTCGTCGGAGGAGGAAGCCAAAAGTGGAGTAGGTCAAGACTGACCGAACCACTCTAAATCTCTGGTTTGCTTTTACTTTGAGCACTTTATCATTACTGCAAACCTCCTGCATAGCTACTGCCCTCTGCACTTTTACGAACGAGTCTCTAAATTCTGATCTTTCCGAATTTGCATTCAGACGTAAATCGGTGTCTTTGTACGATCTTTACGCTGCAGTTTACGCTTACGTTTTGATTCCATTTATAACTGCAAATTGCTTTCTGTGTATTCATAAAACGCTTTTCAAAGTTCAAAACTGCGTTTAGACGTAAAATTATGCTTTGACGTAAAACTGCGTTTAGACGTAAAACAGCGTTTAGACGCAAAACTGTGTTTAGACGCAAAACTGCGTTTAGACGTAAAACTGCGTTTCGACGCAAAACTACGTTTAGACGCAAAACTGCGTTTAGACGTAAAACTGCATTTAGACGTAAAACTGCGTTTAGACGCAAAACTCTGTTTAGACGTTAAACTGCATTTAGACGTAAATCGGCTTTCCTCGTACAATCATCATATTTCAGTTTACGTTTACATCTTGATTTCAACTGCATACTTCCTTCTGCAATTTTACAAACGAGTTTCAAAGTTTAGACGTAAATCTGTGTTTAGACGTAAATCTGCGTTTAGACGTAAATCTGCGTTTAGACGTAAATCTGCTTTTTGCAGATTACTTTTTGAGCTATACAATAGTAGCACATTGTCTTTATACTTCTGCTTGAACTGCGTTTTATCTAAACAAGTGATTTACGAATCGACACTTAGACGTAAATCTGTTTCTTCGTACGAACGTCGGATTTTAGTTTGCGCCGATATTCTGGTTTTCATCATTGCTGCAAACTGCCTGCATAGATTGACTGTAACCTTGCTTAGTATCAACTCTCATACAGAGTTGTCCTTATCGTTCAAACGCAGCTTTCGGTTTTAATCGTAGAAAGTTTTCCGCTGCACTAATTCACCCCCCCCCTCTTAGTGCTCTCTATCCTAACAAAGTTGAAGTATTACATGCATAATATCAGATCATCATTCATAATTACATTAATGTTTCAATATAGCAATTTCTTCTCAGAATGTGTAACTTAGCACTCATTGCTTCTCTTGATATTTGCGAGCTAGCTAGCAAAATTTGCTCCCCCTATGTCATTATCAAATAGAAGGGAATAACAATACAATAGTGTAATTCATTTCCCATTACTATAATATTCAAATCATGACAAGGGTTAAGTGTCAATCTTATTTGTGCATCATTATATTTTCAAATTAAAATATGCATATTTTCAAAAACCTTATATTTTATTCATGCACGATATTGAATAAATCGATCGACATTATGAGGATATCATACATGATACTAAAATTTTTAACTATTTATCAACATTTTGATCATGATACCAAACAATCATCATTTAGAGCATTCATGATACAAAACATTAAATCAATATTTATTATTTTAGCAACAACTTATAGCATTTTAAATCATGATTTATATCGTATGCAATACATCATATCATAATTAGAAAGCACAAGTATTGCATGCATTATTGCAAATCATAAATGTTTCATATCATGATGGTATAAATTTTGTCAAATTATATCCTACTATGCATGATCAAAACTTCTCCCCGTTAATGATTTTACCCTTGTTGTTATCTCCAAAGGTGACATAGCCTTCGTCTATGGTAGTGAGCTTAGAGAATTGAGATGGATCTTCAGTCATATGCCTTGAGCATCCACTATTAAGGTACCATCTCTTGCTCCTAGCTTGTGATAGTATATGTTTCTACAAGAAAGGATGATTTTTAGGTACCCATTTAATTTTGGGTGCCTCAAAAACTGATCTTAATTGTTTATCATGTTGCATGGAATTTATCATGATTCCTTTAGGAACATAAATCAATTTGTTTGGACTAACTTTCTTGAATGGACAATGATAAGTTCTATGTCCATGTTTACTACAAAAGTTGCATTTGTTTTGGTGCGATACATGCAATATAAGGTCTTTAATGAAGGTGGTTGGATTTTGGTGAGGACTTCTCACAAATCCGATTCCACTTCTTTTAGGAATGTGACCCTTATTTGTAAGGATCATATTTAAAGGCTTGCTACCAATCTCGAATTTTTTCAAGGTATCCTTAAGTAGCAAGTTCTCCTTTTGGAGAGTTTCTAGATCATGACATTTCATATATGGAGCTAAACTATTATTATGTTCAGTTTTTAATTTATCAAAATTATTAATAAGAATATCATGCTCCTTTTTTAATAATTTATATTTTCTACTAATTGTTTTGCATTCATCAAACAAGTCATGGAAAGCATTTAACAATTCATCAAATGATAAATATATATCAATTAAATTCATTACCTCCTCTCCGATGGCCATTAGGGCGTAATGAGCAACTTGCTCGGTGTTGGACTCCTCTTCTTCGAACGCGCTTGAGTCATCCTACGTTGCTTTGAGCGCCTTCTTCTTTAGTGTTCTCTTCTTGGCTTGGGGACAATCACTTTTGTAATATCTCGGCTTCTTTCATTTATAGTAAATAACTTGGTCCATTTTGGGTTTAAGTTTATTTTTAGTGTCATTTTTAAATTTATTTTTTTAATAAATTTTTTAAATTCCCTTGTTAGAAGTGCCAAGTCATCGTCAATGTCCTCATCACTTAGTTTTCTCTCAAGTGGTCTTCTAGAGTTCTAAGTGCCATATCCTTCCTGTTCTTTAGAAGGATGTCTTCTTGCTCTTCATGAGCTTTACAAGTCATTTCGTAGGTCATTAATGATCCGATTAATTCTTCAAGAGGGAAGTTATTTAAATCTTTAGCCTCTTGAATAGTAGTGACTTTAGGGTCCCAACTCTTTGGAAGGGATCTTATAATTTTATTGATGAGCTCAAAATCTGAAAAACTTTGACCGAGTCCATTTAGACCATTAACGACATCCGTGAAACGGGTGTACATGTCGCATATGGTCTCGCTCGGTTTCATTTGAAAAAGTTCATAAGAATATACTAAACGATTGATTTTTGACTCTTTCACTCTACTTGTACCTTCGTGAGTCACTTCGAGTGTATACCAAATATCAAATGCAGTTTCATAAATTGAAACACGATTGAACTCGTTTTTATCAAGTGCACAAAATAAGGCATTCATAGCCTTTGCATTAAGAGCGAAAGTCTTCTTCTCCAATTCATTCCAATCGATCATTGGAAGAGAAGACTTTGAAAATCCATTTTCAACAATATTTCAAAGTTCAAAATCCATGGAAATATGGAAGATCCTCATTCGGGTCTTCCAATAGGTATAGTCCGTCCCGTTGAACATGGGTAGACGTGTAATAGAGTGACCCTTTTCGTTTCCAGCGTATGCCATCTCTCTTAGGTTTTAATCCAATTGAGAGTGAACCTTGCTCTGATACCAATTATTAGGATCAAGAGCACTAGGGGGAGGGGGGGGGGGCTGAATTAGTGCAGCGGATAACTTTCAACGATTTAAAATGATGTTCGTACGACAAAAACACTTTCGATAAAAAACCATTTCGGAAAGTTCTTCAACTTAAGATTAAGCGAAGTACAGTTGAAGAAAAGCAATGGAGGCATTTTGCAGTTAAGATAGAGAGCAGAATGTAAATGCAAATTGAGATTTAGAGTGGTTCGGTCGATCTTGACCTACATCCACTTTTGGCTTCCTCCTCCGATGAGGTTACCGATGTCCACTATAGGCCTTCCTTTAATAGGTGAAGGCCAACCACCCTTTTACAACTTTATTCCTTTTGACGAGCTTAGGAGACAACCCTTATAGATTTTCACTCCTCTCTTGAATGATCAAAACTTAGATAAAAAGAGGGAGAAGAACTTTTGGCCTTTTACAACACTTTTGAGCTCTCAAATTCTCAGAATAAGATCATGATTTCGATGTCCTTTCATACAGGAAATGATGGGATTTATATAAGCCCTAACTAGTTCAAATTTGGAGCTAAAAAATGTCATCTCCCAGATTTCCGGGGTCCTGGCGGTACTACCGCCTAGCATTTCTCAGAGATTGATCTCAAGTAGTACCACCACCTGACAGGGGCGGTACCACCGCTCAGCTTTGCTTGGAGACTGAACTCAGGCGATACCACCGCCTGACAGGGGTAGTACCACTGCTTGACAGGGGTAGTACCACCGCCCAGCATTCCTGGGAGATTGAGCTCCTAGGCAGTGCCACCGTTGGCCAGGAATTCTGGGTCCGAATAGGCTATTCCATTCGACCCAATTTGGGTTTATCAAGGGCCCAATTGCTCCTAGATTAAGTTAATGGGATCACCTCTCATTCCTAACTTAATCTACATGCTAACTATGATATTTATGACATTAATACTGCAACTTACTTTGGTGCGTCAATCGCTTCTTCCAACGAGCTTCCGGCGAACATCCGATGAACCCTCGATGATGCTCCGACGGACTTCTAGCAAACTCTCGGACTTGCGACGATCCACTTGGCGAGTTTCGATGAGCTTCTTTGGCAAGCTCTTGGACTTCTCGGATTTGTTCCCATAGAACCTCCGACGACCGTTCAGACTTCCGTTGAACTCTCGAACCTCCAACGTGATTATGGTCTTGACTCCAGCGTAATTCCTACTGCATGTCTTACTTCTATCATAGTTAATCCTGCACATTTATCTCAACATATGGATTAGATAACAAATGACAATTGATTTCATCATCAAAATTCGAGATTCAACAAAGGAAACTTGTGGGTATTATTTTTATCATCTTGAGGACCAAAAAATCTTTATAGCCAAGAGAGTAGTGTTCCTTGAGAAGAAACATATTCTTAGCGGAGATAGTGGGAGCATGATAGAGTTGAGCGAGGTTGGAGAACCTAGCTCAAGCGGCACTCTACAACCCTAGTCTGTTTAGGTACCTAACACACAAGTTCCAACATTACATAGGTCCGGTAGAGTATCCCATCCTCCCGAGAGATATATGAGATATATTAGAGGAGAGGATATTGAGGATATTGATCCTCAGACCTACGAGAAGGCTATTATGAGTATAGACTCCGGAAAGTGACAAGAAGCCATGAATTCTGAGATAGATTTCATGTACTCCAAGAAGGTTTGGAACATAGTTAATGCCCCAGAGGGTATTGTACCCATCAGTTACAAGTGGATCTTTAAGAAAAAGATCGGAGTAGATCGAAAGGTAGAGACCTATAAAGCAAGGCTAGTAGCAAAGGGGTATCGTCAAAGGCAAGGTGTTGACTATGACGAAACCTTCTCACCCATAGCTATACTAAAATCCATCCAAATTCTATTGACTATTGCAGTACACTATAGTTATGAGATATGATAGATGGACGTGAAAACTGCATTCCTCAATGACAACATTGAGGAGGAGGTGTATATGATATAGCCCGAGGGATTCGTATCCAAGGACTACCCAAATAAGGTGTGCAGGTTGCTTAGATCTATTTATGGACTAAAGCAAGCTTTCTGAAGTTGGAACATAAGATTTGATGAGGCAATCAGATCTTATGACTTCATTAAGAACGAAGATGAGCCTTGTGTGTACAGGAAGGTATGTGGGAGCGCTATCACCTTCTTGGTGTTATATACGGATGACATCATGATCATTGGGAATGATGTAAGAATGCTATCCACAGTAAAAGCTTGGTTATCTATATACTTTTCTATGAAGGATTTAGGGGAAGCATCCTATATCTTGGGGATTCAGATCTATAAAGATAGATCCAAGAGGATGCTTGGCTTGTCCCAATCCAGGTACATAGATACAATTGTCAAAAGGTTTGGTATAAAAAAATTCAAGAGAGGTCTCATACCAATGAGACATGGGATATCACTTTCTAGGAGTATTTTCCTAAAGACTCTTGTGGAAAGGGCGAACATGGATATGATACCCTATGACTCAGCAATATGGTCTATCATGTATGTCATGCTATGTACCATGCCTGATATAGCACATGCTTTGAGTGTCATGAGTAGGTATCAAGCAGATCCAAGCTTGGAGCACTAGAAAGCAGTAAAGTGTATCTTTAAGTGCTTGAGAAAAACTAAGGATCTTTTACTAGTATATGGAGGTAATAGCCTTAGGGTTGAAGGCTACATGGACTCAAGTTTTCAGTCCGATGTCGATGATAGCAAGTCAAATTCAGAGTATGTGTATACCATGAATGGAGGAGTAGTATGCTGGAAGAGTTCTAAGCAAGATACTACTGCTGACTCGACTATAGAGGCAAAGTACATTATTACAGCAGAAGCAACAAAAGAGGGAGTCTGGATAAAGAAGTTCATCACAGATCTGGGGGTCATACTAGGTATCGAGTAGCTGATTTCCTTATATTATGATAATTACGGGGCGATTGTTCAAATAAGGGAACCCGGATCTCATCAGAAGTGTTTTGAAGAGGTTCTAACTTATTAGAGATTTCATGACTCAGGGAGATGTAGTAGTAGAAATAGTTCTATCTAAAGATAACATTACAGATCCACTAATAAAGCCATTGTCTTAGATTGTCTTTGAGCATCATATGGGTCTGATAGGGATCAGACACATAGGTGATTGGGTTTAGGTCAAGTGGGAGATTGCTAGTCATAGGTGCTTTGTAAGCCAATTACGTGTGTGATGACACGTATAATTTGATACACAGTCTTTTTGCTTATTATATTTTGGCATTTATTACTTTATATTGCTTGTTGCATATATACATATATATATATATTGTGATGTCCTTGGATCTATGCAATGGGAATCGGATCGTGATAAGATTACGATAATGAGATCGATTCGCCTTTAAACATAGATCCTAAAAAATCCCGGTCATAGGTTACTCGAGAGGAACATCGAGATAACCAAACAAATTGGTGTGTTGTATACCCATCCATATGATGGATGCAGCTGGTCTCATTGCTACTTATGTGAAGACACTACGGATACAATACAGGTGCTTATTGAGGTATAAGTTCACTAATTAATCCGCTTACGGAATGCTGAATGGTTGATGATGCCTTATTGTCAAACAATGATTCCGTAGTCCCTGTGGTGTATATGATCCTTAGACCTGAGACACCAAAGATGTCCTATATTAGTATTTCACTCTTTGATACCAGACTTATAGGTTTTGATGTCCCAAATCTAGCATAGCCGACCATTGGGAGTGGTAGTCAACCTTACGAGGACTATTTATTGAGTATCGATAGAGGATCATCTACTCTTGGTGTCATGAGAGAATGTCCCTTGTGTTCTTGCTCAGACAAATCCTTAGCTAGGGTCATTCGGATTGAGAGAGAAAAAGTTCTCCGGGAGAATCCGATTAGAGCGAGACTCGAGTAGAAACCGTGTGGGCCTAACAATACCATACCCGGTATATAGTCTCCAGGATATTAGATGGATGAGGGACTATAGGTACATGATAATTGAAGATAAACAAGTCCAATGGATTGGATTCCCCTGTATTGTTTGGGGACTGCGACGTAGTGGTCTAGTACATCCATAGTCGATGAGTCGAGTGAATTATTATGGAGATAATAATTAACTGAGCTAGAAGGAGTTCTGATAGGTATGACTCATGACTAGCTTAATATTGAACCTAGAGGGTCACACACATATGATAGGCAATGCGATGAGTAGAGGTTCGAATATTAGATATCCGTCGGAGCCCCTATCTTATTGGATATCCAATAAGCCCATGAATTATTTGATCCTATGGATAAGATTTAATAAGAGCCTATAAGAGATTATTGGATAGAGATCCACTAATCTAAGAGACTTGGGTAGTTGGATGAAAATCCAATACCCAATAGGGGATGATCCATTAGGGTTAAGTTGATAGGGGACCTTTATAAATAGGAGGGTTTCAATAGTTTATAGGTTAGAGCTTTTTGCTTCCTCTCCTATTCTCCCCCTCCTCTCTAGAGAATAGAGCGCTTGACCTCCTTCACCCTCTCCTAGAGATCTATAGGGATTCAGGGATATACGACCTCCCTAGGTAATATAATCTATCTCATATGTGGTTTTCTATTTTGTGGATTTTTACGTACCAATCTTCGTATGACGACAAACATATCTTTGAGAATTGGAGATTTTGTTTTATTTTCTTATGCTATGCATGTGATATCGCCCCCAAGATTTTTCAACACACAATGCATCTATTTAGGACATAATTATCGATGTTCCATATATGCCTTTAGCGACAAAACTCTAACTGAAAAAGCATTTCCCATTCTATAATGTGCCTCCCCACATGGGATGCATCTTCCGGGGACATAAGCATCAAAGTGTTTAATATGTCATACCCAAGCAAAAAAAATCTACATCTCCCCTATAGGATGTGTCAATCTAGGACATAAGCATTAAATATCTGAATGTGTGATAACGGGGTAACGCATTTACCAATCTATGGTGCATCTTCCAAGACATAAGCATCAAAGAACTTGATGAGCGATAATGGGAGGACATAAGCATGAAAGAGCATGATGTGGGGATAATGGGGCAAAGCATTTACTCGTGTACGTTGCATCAATCCGGGGACATAAGCATTATGCATATGATGTATTTTAATTAGACAAAATATTTCTTTGCACACAATGTATTTGCCCATGGCATAAATATCCAAATGTCTTATTATCACTGACTTAGCTGGTTTTGCTTAAGTCATGCGGCACCCTTGCGTGTCCATCTGCAAAGGTCAACCTCATCGAAACCTCCCATAGTCCCTTAGGACCTACAAAAGAGAAAACGGATTAGAGAAAGCGCCTCACTTGGGATCCATAAGCAAATATTTTTTAAAACACTTTATAGCCAATGCAAATCACAAACACACTTTACAAGCTTTGAACGGTTGCACAACAAAGGGTCAAAATGGTCCACTATAGACCAAGTATCTTTCACAGGTATCTACGTGACACAACCTTTATTTACAAGCCTAAGAAGGCCACCAAACTCAACTAAAATGGAGTTGTTAAGCCTTCGATCGTTCCTCTATGTGCTGTGCAAAGCATGAACAAATAGAAAGACACGGACATACATAAGTATTTCATCAAACATCATATTTAGAACTTTGTCCATGACATTCTCTCCCACTTATTCCTCCAACATCCTCGTCGAAGTCTTTACTGACACTACAACTCCTCGTCTTTACTGAGTCTTCAATCTTCTACTCCAACTGCAATGCGCCTCTTGGCTCCCAACTACTCTCCGCTATTGTTTTTGAGTAGTCGAACATTTGATCCACTATGCTACTTTAACTTGCCAATGACTCTGACTCCAATGTGGGGTTGGCTGAGTTGTGGTGATCCCTGTTGGTTCCTACGGACCCATCAGATGAAGGAAAAGACCATCCTCACTATGTGCTAGTCTCTCAAATGCCTCATGCTGCTTGAATTGGGTGGATACTTGTTGGAGCTTTAACGAGCATCACCTCCCAAACTTCTGGAGTTTTGGGTCATTTCTCTACAAAATTTGCCCATTAACTCTTTTTTCACTTAGTTATCACTTCCAAGTAGATTCGCATCACTTCCGCTTTCGATTGGCATTCCGTTGAAAAATGAAGCGGATAATCTACTCTCAGTAGCACTGATCACTATTGGTGAGGATTTGACAACTATTATCTTCTAATATTTTTGAAGGGTCTTTGAACCTGTGCAGAGCTCTTCTACTGGATAGATAAGAGAATTGAGGTACTCAGTTTCACCCATTCTCTTAAGAGTTAAGAAGGCAATGGTTACTTGACTTCGCCTACCTCCTCAAGGGTTGTACTCCATGCATCAAACTAGTTACTGACCTTCATTTGCTCTTTGCTCACACTTATAAAGCACTCGAACTTGCATTGAGTTAGCTATTATGATTCACCTTCTCAATGCCATCGAACTTCTAGAATGCAAGAAATTTTCACCCCAACTTGGAGTAAGTCTCTAATAGTTTTGGTTGCCTCTGAGATTGTACCATCTTCTTCATCAACCCTGCCGCTTACTTCACTGAGTAGTAAAGGTACAATACCATGTACTGCCTGCTTCGTTCCTTGGTCGTGCACTTTTGCATGACCCGAAGTCCTTCACTTTTAGCTATCTTGATGAGAAGCTTGTTGACACCGATCTTACGAAGTTCCTTGGCCTCTGCCCTTCAGTATTGTTTCGGTACTTGGAGTTTGCCTCTACATGCTCTACCTCCTCGGCCCCTTTCATGACCAAGCGGTTTCCCTCCATGAGAGCAAGGGATCAATGACTTTCACGGAAGTCCTGCTTTTATGGTACCATAGCACTACTATGCCTATGGCCCTACTATCCGTCGCCTCGCATTTGTATCACTTTTCTTCACAATCAGTAGATATGTCTCTATGGCACTCCTCCGAGTCCACCTCTATTCTAACTGATGCTTGATTTTGGGTAGCTAAGTCTCTCTGGACTCGTCGTCTCTTCCTCGACCCTTTCAACCCCTTGCTTCAACACCTTTGTGTTCTCCAAGCAGCTCCCTTTAGTCGATAGAAAGGTAGACTGCAACTCCCATGCATGGCCTCTGCCATCACGTTGTCGGGTTTGCACCGATTTTGTTCTCCTTAGTTTCCTTAGTAGCAACGTTCGCTTACTCGACCTTATCCTCTGACTTGTCGGGCTCCTTTAAGCGAATATGGGTTCTAGAGCAGTCCAACTCTCCAATTGCTTCGGTCATGCCACTACATGATCAAGTCCCTCCCATGGGACTTATTGGTACTTGCATTCAAACTTTTCTCTTGGTGGAACACAGCCCCCATATGCTGATAACCAAGGCTTTCATCCGATGCAAAACTCAATGCATACATGGAAGACTCGCCTCTGCGGTAACATGACCTTCACTCCTTGAATCCATAGCCCTTCTTGCCATCGTATTGTTTACCGAAATGGAGCTTCCAGTAGCTCCTGATCATACCTCTGTATGATATAGCCTCTCACGGGACTAGATTTGTGTGTATTACATTACCACGAATTGTTCCACTATGATCCGCTACACCATGTTGCCTCCTAGTGACATCTCCATTGCATTCTGATCATTGTGGGATGAACTCGAATTGTGATCCCTCCATGTATGGCCTCTGCCAATACATCGCAGGGTCTCTTCCACCTTCAATTTTGTTTGCTCCTTTGGCAATCGACCTTCATCCACCCGCTCTTGGGTCACACCTAGATGAAGAACCGCTCTAGGACAGTCTGTCTCCTAGTAGCTCCCGAAGTCCACTGACTTCGCTGAAAATGGTGCACCATCGTCTGGATCCTAGGCCTCTGCTCCCACCAGCACAATCTCCGCTATGCACCGCTTCCTTCTGTTAGGATAAAGAGCACTAAGAGGGGGGGGGGTGTGAATTAGTGTAGCGGAAAACTTTTGACGTTTAAAACTGCATTCGTACGATGAAATTATTTCCGACTTAAAACCGTTTTTGGAAACTAACTTGAAAGCAAGTTTGTAAATGAGTGCAGCAAAAGTAATGAGGAAGTAAAGCACATATGGAGGTTTGCAGTAATGTAAGCAGCAAGAATAAATGCAAACTAGAGAAGACGAGAGTTTATAGTGGTTCGGTCAATCGTGACCTACATCTACTCCTCAGATTCCTCTTTCGTCGAGGCCACCAGCATCCACTAACGATCTTCCTTTACTAGGCGAAGATCAACCTCCTTTTTACACCCCTCTTCTCCTTTTACTGGGTTTAGGAGACAACCCTTACAAGCACTCACTCTCCTCTCTTAAACAGAATTCTAACACTTAAGCTAGAGGAGGGAAATTCTAGAGATTGCAGCAGCGTTTTCTCTCTTTTAATCTCTCTGTGCTTGTATATTTTACCCAGGGATGGGAGGGGTATTTATAGGCTCCAAACTGGTTTGAATTTGGAGCTCAAAAATGTCATCTTTCGGATTTTCGGGGTCTTGGCGGTACTACCTCCTGATTGGGGCGGTACAACCGCCTGGCAGCTCGAAGGCTGAGCCTCTGGGCGGTGCCACCGCTTGACAAGGGCGGTTGCACCACCCAGTCTCGCTCGGAGACTGAGCCCAGGCGGTGCCACCGCTTGACTGGGGCAATTGCACCGCCCAGTCTCGCTCGGAGACTGAGCCCAAGCAGTGCCACCGCTGACATGGGCGGTTGCACTACCCAGCTTTCATAGGAGATCATCTCTTGGGCGATGCCACCGCCGACCCTGACGGTGCCACCGCTTGGCAGGAATTCTAGTCCGAATGGGTTGATCCATTCGGCCCAATTTGGGTCTATCAAGGGCCCAATTGCCCCCCAGATTAAGTTAATGAGATCACCTCTCATTTCTAACTTAATCATCGTGCTAACTATGATTTTTCTTAAGACATTTACTGCAACTTGCTCCGGTGCGTCAATCGCTTCTTCCAGCAAGCTTCCGGCGAACTTCCGTCGATCTTCCGATAAATCCTCGATGATGCTCCTATGGACTTCTAGCAAACTCTTGGACTTGCGACGATCCACTTGGCGAGTTCCGACGAGCTTCTTTTGGCAAGCTCTTGGACTTCTCGGATTTGTTCCCGCAGAACCTCCGACGACCGTTCGGACTTCCGTCGAACTCTCGAACCTCCAACATGATCATAGTCTTGACTCCGGCGCAACTCCTACTGTATGTCTTTCTTTCATCGTAGTTAATCTTGCACATGTAAAATAAAACTTTGATCGAAACAATTAATCCTAAGCAATTAACCAAGTTGTCCGACATGTCATTGGTCCCTCGACGCTTCGTCCGATTATTCGGTGCATCGTCCTCTCCTAAGGCCTATAGCCCAATTGGCCAGTTGGCTCCGCAACTTCGATATCTTTGGCATAATACCCGCTCTTCTTGGCCCGATGCACAAGTCCACGACCCGAAGCCTTCTGTCGATACGTCAACCGATCCACCGGCCCGACGTCCAATCTTCTGACATGTTCCTCCGGCACAACATGATTTTCCTGCTTTAATTGTCTCATCCTGATTGAAGCATCCTGCGTGACTCAAAACATAGATTAAATCATAAACATATATTAAGTGGTTTCATCATCAAAATACAAGATTCAACAATCTTCCCCTTTTTTATGATGACAACCACTTGTTGACGGAGTTAATCTTAACTCCCGGAGTTTAAACAAACTCCCCCTATCAATATGCCATATTGATAGAACCTTGAATTCAAACTGAATTCAAGTCATTGCAATATTCATCATGAATACTTGCAACACATCATCATGAACTTATGCATAACATCATACTTCTCCTCCTTTGTCATCAACAAAAAGGAGAAGTCCAACTATTCTTGTGTTTGAAATATAAGTTTAACTCATTGCATGAAAAACATAATATCAAGTTTTATCATCATGCAGTTTTGAAGCTAAAAAATTTAGCAAATGGTACATCATGCTTAGAACATTCAAGCTATCAAGTTTTAGATATGCAAGTTTTACAACATACAAGATAGCACTTTTGCTTCTTTTGAGATAGCAACTTCTACATCATGCAAGCTAGCAAATTAGAGATGTTCAAGAAGGCAACTCTTGCTTCTTGAAATATGCAAGTTGCAAGCTAGCAAATTTTTGCTTCCTTTGCAATGTTTGAGCTCGCAATTTTGCTTCCGTTGCAAGGTGCAAATTTAGCATGTTTAGCTTTTCTTGAGATAGCAACTGTTTGCTTCTCTTTAGACTACAAGCTAGCAATTTTTACGATATGCAAGTTTTACTACATACAAGCTAGCTTTTCATCACAACATATAAGCACAAGAGCATAGCAATATTCTTAAGTTCAATCATGGCAATTCAACACTTGTTTCTTGTGCAAGATTGCACTTTGCTTTTCTTTGCATGTTTTGACTAGCAAAAGCTTTCTCCCCTTTGTTTTTGTCAAAAAGAAGGGAAGAGTACAAGCTAGCCAGCATTTGCCTTGAACTAGTAATCTTTCTCCCCCTATGTCATTGCCAAAAAGAAGAGAGAAATCAATGGCTAAAAAATTTAATCATTATACATTGTCATGATATCAAGAAAAATTCAAGGACATGATTCATTTGACAAATCTTTTTAATAGAGCAAAATAATTATACAACTAAGGATCATGATTAAAATATATCAATATCATAGATCAAGTCATGATTCGTGATTCATAATAAAGCAAATTAATTTTCAATCATCACATAAGGCATTTAAAAAATTTTTGAAACATAGGAGAATAATTAATTTAAGCATGCAATGTTTCAATCAAATTCAAGTCATGAATACCAATACTTTCATATTGTGAGTATCAATTCATGAATACCAAAAGATATTATTTGTGATTCTAATTTTGCAAGATCAAGATTATGATTTAGATAAAACTCATTCAAGTCAAATCGTTAACTTGAAACTCATATTCAAGTCATCAAAATCAATTCCGAGATTCACAAAATATCATGAAATCATTAATCTCGATCAGATGGGAAGGGTATTTTTTAAGTGATTCTTTTTCATCTAAGCATGCCTTAGTCTTTATATGCCAAATCAAGATAAGCATGAAGGTTCAAGACGTAAAGGCAAAATCTTATAAAATAACTCATTAAGCAAGATTTTAAACATTTATTTTCAAGCCATATAAAGAGTAAGTCAAATATTCAATTATCTCATGTCATGAATTCCAACAGGCATCTCAAATTATCAACATCACATTAAAAAGATATTTCAAAAAGATATATCGATAAGTGATTCATTTGTATCATTTCATTCATTTGGAAGATTATCCTATTTGGTAAATAAATCTAGGAGAACAAAATGAATTAAGGGAGATGTAACATGATTGAAGCATCGAACATGATGTTGAATCTCGTATTTTGATGATAAAACTACTTGATATATGTTTATGATTTAATCTGCATTTTGAGTGACGCAGGGTTCTTCGATCAGGATGAGACAATTAAAGCAGGAACATCATGTTGTGCCGGAAGAACATGTCAGAAGATTGGACGTCGGGCCGGTGGATGGTCGGCGTATCGACGAAAGGCTTCGGGCGTGGGACTCGAACATCGGGCCAAGAAGAGCGGTATTGTGCCAAGGATATCGGAGTTGCAGAGTCAACTGGCGATTGGGCAAATAGGCTGCAGGAAAGGACGATCGCCGAAGAATCGGGACTGGCGTCGAGGACCAATGACATGCCGGACAACTTGGTTAATTGCTTTGGATTAATTGTCTCGATCGAAGTTTTTGTTTTGAGTGTGCAGGATTAACTACGATGAAAGTAAGACATGTAGCAGGAGTTGCGTCGGAGTCATGACAATGATCACGTTGGGAGTTCGAGAGCTCGACGGAAGTTCGGACAGTCGTCGGAGGTTCTGCAGGAACAATTCCGAGAAGTCCAGAAGCTTGCCAAAGGAGCTCGTCGGAACTTGCCAAGTGGATCGTCGCAGTCCAGGAGTTTGCCGAAAGTCCGCAGGAGCATCACCGAGGGTTCATCAGATGATCGAGGGAAGTTCGCCGGAAACTCGCCGGAAGAAGCGAGTGATGCACCGAAGCAAGCTGCAGAATATGTCTTAGGAAATAATCGTAGTTAGCACTTTGATTAAGTTAGAAATGGGAGGTGATCCCATTAGCTTAATCACGGGGCAATTGGGCCCTGAAGAACTCAAATTGGGTCGAATGGTTCAACCCATTCGGACCCGTGTTCTTCAATGGGAGGTGCAACCACTTGAGGCGAGGAGGTAGCACCGCCCGGGCTATGTCTCCCAGTGAGGAGGCTAGGCGGTGCAACCGCCCCAACCAAGAGGTGCAACCGCCTGGGGCTCGATCTCCGGCGAGGGCGGGCGGTGCAACCTCCTCTGTCGGGGAGGTAGCACCGCTAGAGCTCAAGTTTCGAGCTCTGCCGGCGGTGCAACCCTCTCAATCGGCGGTGCAACCGCCTTTGAGCTCGATCTTCGAGCTCTGGCGAGAGGTGCAACGCCCCCGACAGAGGTGGCACCGCCAGAGGCTCGATCTTCGAGCTCTGCCGGCGGTGCAACCTCTCCGGTCGAGGAGGTGCACCTTTGATCGAATTCGGGATTTGATCGATTTTGAGCTCCAAATTTGAATTGGGTTGGGGCCTATAAATACCCCACCCATTCAAGCACTGAAATGATACAGATCCACACCGAATTCTTGATCTTTTTCTGTGATTCTAAGAGCTCAAATTTGTGTAAAGTCCAAAAGTTCTCCTCTTTCGTTCTTCAAGTCTTGAGTTGTAAAGAGAGGAGAGAAAGGATCTGTAAGGGTTGTCTCCTGAGCCCGTCAAAAGGAGAGAAACTGTAAAAGGGCAGTTGGCCTTCGCCTATTGAAGGAAGGCCTCTAGTTGACGTCGGTGACCTCATCGGTGGAGGAAGCCAAAAGTGGAGTAGGTCAAGACTGACCGAACCACTCTAAATCTCTGGTTTGCTTTTATTTTGAGCATTTTATCATTACTGCAAACCTCCTACATAGCTACTGCTCTCTGCGCTTTTACGAACAAGTTTCTAAGTTCTAATCTTTCCGAATCTGCATTCAGACGTAAAACGGTGTTTTCGTACGATCTTTACATCGCAGCTTACATTTACGTCTTGAGTCTGTTTATAACTGCAAACTGTCTTCTGTGCTTTTACGAACGAGTTTCTTTGCAGTTTACGTTTACGTTTTGATTCCATTCATAATTGCGAACTGTCATCTGCGCTTAGACGTAAACTGCGTTTAGACGTAAACCGTGCTTAGACACAAACTGTGTTTAGACGTAAACTGTGCTTAGACGTAAACTGTGTTTGGACACAAACTGCGTTTAGACGTAAACTGCGCTTAGACGCAAATTGTGTTTAGGCAAAAACTGCGCTAAGACGCAAACTGTGTTTAGACACAAACTGTGTTTTAGGCGCAAACTGCTTAGATGCAAACTGTGTTTAGGCATAAACTGTGTTTAGGCATAAACTGGCGCTTAGACGCATAATCTGGCGCTTAGGCATAAACTGCGATTTTAGATGCAAACTGGCGCTTTAGGCATAATCTGCATTTAGATGCAAACTGCATTTAGACGCAAAAAACTGCATTTAGACACAAACTGCGTAAACTGCACTTAGATACAAACTATGAATCGGCTTTTGCATCATAATAGATTTTATCGAACGAACGCACCTTTCGGATTTAATCGCTGTAAGATTTCCGCTGCACTAATTCCCCCCCCTCTTAGTGCTCTCGATCCTAACACATGATTCATATTTAAAATGTGTCGCATGTCATAAGTATGAATCAAGCATTTGTGAAAACCGAAATCATCCTCAAAGTCACATTCAATAAATTCATACATGACAAGCATTGATTTATTGAAAATACGATAAGATAGAGGATCGCATTTTGTTTTTATAAATTTCTATTCATTTGATTTGCTTCTTATAAGCATGCCTTTACCTTTAATAAAACAAGTGTCAAAATTTAAGACGGAAAAACAAATCATCAAGCATGATTCCATAATAACATCCTTTTAATATCTTGATATTCATTATCAAGTATGATTTCAAAAAGTATGTTCAAGAGAAATCATTAAGACCAAATGCATGATACACTCATTTATTTTCAAAATATTCAACATGTTTATTTTCATGAGATTTACAAGATTGGTAAAATAAATTCATTAATCTTAATAGGATAGAGAATTCATTTCCATTTTATATAATTGATTTCATGTGAGGGTATTCAAGTCTTTTGTGAAAACATGTATCATCATTTAAAATTGAAACATAAGTTTCATCATGAAGCCGTCAAGACTAAACACATCATGATATCACATCTATCATCAAAAGACTATCAAGAAATTCATACATAGATGTACATGCATTATGTCATCTTAATATGTCATGAGAATGTCATCTTAATTCATCATAAAAATGATTAGACCAAAAACATGTTAATCTAAAATAAGAGTTTCAAATCAATATTTCAAAAACTCATGATATAAAATCATCAAGATACACATGGATTAATCCTAAGCATTATCACATATCATATAATTATCATCCCTAATGTTGCATACATCATTCAACATTTCAAAACATAACATGCATGGAACCTTAGCAATATACTTTTCATGATCAAATTTTTAATTTTTCAATGATGCTAAAAAGAAAAACATGATATAATTTTTTGAAAAATAATTTTTATTTCCTATTCCTACTATCTAAATTAAGCACTCATGAAAAACTTCAAGTAATTTCAAAATAATTCAAGAGAGTTGAGTTACTTACCTTGTAGTGGAAGCCCATCAAAGCCCAATTCATCATTTCACCTTTGGAAGTTCTTGATTCATCCTTGGTTGCCTTCCTCTTCTTTGGCCTCTTCCTCCGTTCAAGTTCATTGTTTATTTTAGGTTTTTATTTAATAAACTTATTAAGATTTAGTATTCGAAGTTTAAGTTCATCATTATTCTCATCACTTGAGTCATCGCTCAAGTGGTATTCATTTGTCTAGAGTTCCAAATCCTTCCTATTTTTTGGAAGGTGGTTTTGTTCATCATGTGCATTGTGTACCATTTCATATGTCATCAACGAACCAATTAGTTCTTCAAATGGAAAAGTATTTAAATATTTTGTTTCTTATATTACAATTATTTTAGGATCCCATCTTTTTGGAAGGGATCTTAAGAACTTGCTTACGAGATCAAAATTCGAAAAAGATTTATCAAGAACTCTTAGATTATTGACGACATCCGTGAAACGGGTGTACATGTCGCTTATAGTCTCGCTTGGTTGCATTCGAAAAAGCTCAAAATCATGCAATAAAATGTTAACTTTCGAGTCTTTGACTCTAATAGTTCCCTCGTGCGTGATTTCAAGTATTCGTCAAATATCAAAATCCGTTTCGCACGTAGAAATCCGATTGAACTCATTTTTGTCCAAACCGCAAAATAAGGTATTCATAGCCTTTGCGTTTAAAGAAAAATACTTCTTCTCCAAATCCGACAATTTGTTCATCGGTTTAGAAAGAAGTTGAAAACCGTTTTCAATAATATTCCATAAATCCAAATTCATAGAGATCAAGGAAACTCTCATTCGAGTTTTCCAATAAGTGTAGTCCAATCCGTTAAACAATAGTGGACGAACAATCGATAAGCCCTCTTGAAAGCCATGAAGCGCCATTTCTCTCGGGTCTAAATCCGAAATGAGAAATACCGGGCTCTGATACCAATTGTTAGGATCAAGAGCACTAAGAGAGGGGGGGGGGAGGGTGGGGGTGAATTAGTGCAGCGGAAAGCTTTCAACGTTTAAAACTACATTTATACAATGAAATCGTTTTCGACGTAAAATCGTTTTTAGAAACTTAACTTGAAAGTGAGTTCGTAAATGAGTATAGCAAAAGTAATGAGGAAGTAAAGCACATATGGAGGTTTGCAGTAAGGTAAGCAGCAAGAATAAATGCAAACCAGAGAAGATAAGAGTTTATAGTGGTTCGGTCAATCGTGACCTACATCCACTCCTCCGATTCCTCTTCCGTCGAGGCCATCAGCATCCACTAACAATCTTCCTTTACTAGGCGAAGATCAACCTCCTTCTTAACACTTAAGCAAGAGGAGGAAAATTTTAGAGATTGTAGCAGTGTTTTGTCTCTTTTAATCTCTCTGTGCTTGTATATTTTACCCAGGGATGGGAGGGGTATTTATAGGCTCTAATCTGGTTTGAATTTAGAGCTCAAAAATGTCATCTCCCGGATTTTCGGGGTCCTGGCGGTACTACCTCCTAGTTGGGGCGGTACAACCACCTGGCAGCTCGGAGACTGAGCCTCTGGCAGCTCGGAGACTGAGCCCAGGCGGTGCCACCACCTGACCTGGGTGGTTGCACCGCCCAGCTTTCCTAGGAGACCATCTCCTGGGCGGTGCCATCGCTTGGTAGGAATTCTAGTCCGAATGGGTTGATCCATTCGGCCCAATTTGGGTCTATCAAGGGCCCAATTGCTCCCAGATTAAGTTAATGGGATCACCTCCCATTTCTAACTTAATCATCATGCTAACTACGATTTTTCTTAAGACATTTACTGCAACTTGCTCTAGTGCGTCAATCGCTTCTTCCGGCGAACTTCCGTCGATCATCCGATGAACCCTCGGTGATGCTCCTACGGACTTCCGGCAAACTCCTGGACTTGCGACGATCCACTTGGTGAGTTCCGACGGGCTTCTTTTGGCAAGCTCCTAGACTTCTCGGATTTGTTCCCGCAGAACCTCCGACGACCGTTCATAGTCTTGACTCCTCCGACTTCCGTCGAGCTCTCGAAACCCCAACGTGATCATAGTCTTGACTCCGGCGCAACTCCTGCTGCATGTCTTTCTTCCATCATAGTTAATCCTACACATATAAAATAAAACTTCGATCCAAACAATTAATCCTAAGCAATTAACCAAGTTGTCCGATATGTCATTGGCCCCTCGATGCTTCGTCCGATTATTCGGGGCATCGTCCTCTCCTGCGACCTATTTCCTAATCGGCTAGTTGACTCCGCAACTCCGATATCTTTGGCACAATACTCACTCTTCTTGGCCCGATGCCCGAGTCCATGGCCCAAAGCCTTCTGTCGATACGTCGACCGATCCACCGGCCCAACGTCTAATCTTCTGACATGTTCCTCCGGCACAACATGATTTTCCTACTTTAATTATCGTATCCCGATCGAAGCATCCTGCATCACTCAAAACGCAGATTAAATCATAAACATATATCAAGTGTTTTTATCATCAAAATATGAGATTCAACACCTTCATAGCAACTTGAATGGCAACACTATGGTATATTCTTTAAGAGTACTCACCTCCGCATCCTCTTGCCCCGTGTCAAGGCCTTTTGAACCCAACTTTGCCTCCGCAAGTTGAGTCGCCTTAGCTCTTCCATCAAATGCTTCTCCAAGATAAGGTGCATGTGCCCAAAAACTCCCTTTGTCTTTGGCACCATGCAAGATAAGTCCGCTCCATTAGAATGAAGGACCCATGGAACAACATGATCCTGCTCTTGCCTTTGCAAGAGTTCATGTCCTTGACCTCTATCCAAGGAAAGCTTTGTACCTCCGCTCCATGTCCCATCTTCTATGCTAGCTCCCTTCATGCGGGTTGGGTACTTCACCAAGTTACACCAAAGTTATTCCGCTCCTCATTTTGCATTGAGTTGACGGTGGCCCTCACGCCCACCATTCCATGGGTCAGCCCTCCCTTGAGTTTAATCCCCATGTCGACTCCAAGTGTGCCTTCATTTGTGTTGTTTTGGGTCACTCCCCCACTTGATCTCGCAATGCATCCACCAGTGTATTCTCTCAAGCGAGATCATGCGACGACTCCTCGTCGCTCGCTTGGTCCATTGAGCTTCATGGAGTTGTTGTTTTTAAGGTACTACTCCTCAACATGTGTGGTCTGTTGTACATGATTCTCCCTTTAGAGAGTCGAGACTTATCCTTCTTGGATATCTATCTCGTTGGAGCAACATCTCTCTTCATTTCCTTCTCTCTAAAAGTTTCGGAGACCACCATCCCCTTGGACTACTCCGATTTGTCGAATAAACTGTGCATTGTTTTGCCTTTTGCAAATGCACTTACTAGATTGCGACTCCATGTCAATACAGCCCCCATTGCACCACTCAAGGCCTAGCAACATGCTGAACTCGCTGCACACTTCAGCCTCCTACGGATGTATCCTTCTTATGTCAAAGAGAAAGTTCCAATACTCTATGGCGTCGAGTTTCGATCGTCTTGGGATGGCCATGAATATTTCATTGTCTGCATACAAGCCCTTGCATGAGTACCGAATTCTTCGAGTTAGCAATTCCCCTCACCTCTGTGAGCTTTGTATAACTCTTTCGGTCGCTGAGCAACCCATTCCACCTTGCATGGTCTCATCCTTTACCAAGTGCCTCGCTTGCCTTGAGCATCATCAAGTATAGTTGTCAACGTCGAGCCATAGCTCGAACTCAGTCATCCCAACCTTTGTATGCTACACATTCTTCCAAGCTTGCTTGTTCTTATAGTGCCTTTTGCGTGAAGGGTTACCCATTCCTCTGAATGCTAATCTTAGATACCCGCTCCTCCAAGCGCTTCCTTTTCCCCACATCTCCATGCTCGTTTTCCCCCAAACGGTCGTGCATGTGCTGACTACCCTCAACGCAGCCCCGCTAAGACCTCACATTTATATGCCAAGTGTTTCTATAAGTGCTTGTCTCGCTCTGATACCATCTGTCATGGACTTAGCTGGTTTTGCCTAAGTTGTGCGGCACCCTTGCGTGTCCGTCCGCAAAGATCAACCTCCTCGAGACCTCCCATGATCCCTTAGGACATACAAAAGAGAAAACGAGTTAGAGAAAGCACCTCACTAGGGATCCACAAGCAAACATTTCCAAAAACACTTCATAGCCAATGCAAATTACAAATACACTTTACAAGCTCTGATCAGTTGTACAACAAAAGGTCAAAATAGCCTACTATAGACCGAGTATCTCTCACAAGTGTCTACCACTAAACTCAACTAAAATGGGACGGTTAAGCCTTCGACCGTTCCGCTACATGTTATGCAAAGCATGAACAAACAGAAAGATACAGACTTACATAAGTATTACATTAAATATTCTATTTAAAATTTTATTCATGACATTATATCATAAATATCAAAGGGCCGTACCGATATTTAGCAAATCACCTGTCGTATCTCATGCATCCATTTTGAACAAAGGCATCCAGAGGACTCCTATTTTTTATGTAAACAATATTTTTGGGATTCCCAAGATGAACATTGCCCTTTCTCATGAATAAGCTCTTACCTAGAAGTGCAATATGAATAAAATAATATGAGGTAATCAACCAAGACTCAAGATGAACTTTTAGTTAGCTTGGAAATGAAGATGTGTCAATTGGGCATGTAAAATCAGTATGACATTTAAAAGAAATATTCTTTCTTTAAAGTATTTAATTTTCTATAATCAACGATGGTTATAGAATAATTGAATAATTGTTATAAAAGAGGGATACACCTAGTAAATTTTTAGGTGAATATTTAAAACTCATTATGAACTCTTGAACTTCCTTGCGCCTTTTTAATGTGATATGAACAAATGCTAACTTGACCATTAGAGAGGTCTTGTTGGCCATGCCTCCAACATAAGTCTTGTAGGAAATATTTGAACGGAGATTGAAAAGTTGAAAATTTCTTGGATTCAAAAGAATTTGACTTCTAAACAAATGATCTTATAGACTTCATCAAAGACTCTCCAGATGAACATTTTCCTTGGTTAGGCTTCTTAGTAGCCTTTCAGATATCACTTCACTCCAAGACAGACTTCTTTTTCAATTCTAAACGTGGCAAGATTTGGAAAACCAGGCCATATCGGGTCAGCTATGGTATATCGGGTTGATGACCGGAATTAACACTAACAAATATTTTATTCTTTTTTTAGTTTGAACCTTGTCCTTGTATTCATGCAATCTGCAATGAACAAAATATTATACTATTTAAGCTAACAAGTTAAAGTTAACATTCTGGTTGTTTACATATAACTGAATAGCTTTCTAAATTATTTTCTTATCAATTCCATTTAAGTGCACTCTTCTTTATTGAGGTGCACACCTTGCCTCATGCCTAGTGCTAGGTTCTAAGAGACCTTAGCACCTTAGCACTTCTTGAGACTTTAATAACTTCTGTTATAACTTTTCCTTCTCCCAAGATCTATATTATCGGCTTTAATCCAGCTCATATATAATTCATCGATTGATCAAACGATATGTAGATATATAACTAGCCAAAGGAAGGGAAGCTGTAGTCATTTTGTGTTGCATATGTAGATTTTAGTGGGATGAATTGTTAACCTTATCATTTGTCAACATTAATGGAATATTTATCTAAGCCTCGGCCTGGTGGTTTGTTCTGCTCTTTATCTTGAAGAGGTTCTGAATTTGAGTCCTTGTGGAGGGTTTTATAACCTGGTAAGTATATTGGGGGGATCCCTTATGACCTTTCTGAAAAAAATATGAAAGGAAAGATTCTAATGGTCATTTGCCTTTGGCATTGATATTGCATAGTCCTATTGATTCATGATTTTTCCATGATAAATTTGACTTGATTTTGTTTATGGACCAAGGGTTTTATTTTTTTAGAAAGTACTCTATATGATTCTTCATATGTCCTCACTCAGTTAATCTTCTTCACTTGGTTTGTTCAGGTTCATGTGTCCACTATTGTGGCATTGAAGAGAGCAGATGTTGTGATTCGTTGACCTAAAGATAGCAATCATGTTCTTCTCCTTGTTAATGGGACCTATCAGTGATGATGATGAGGGATCAATCTTTTCCCTGACAGTCAGACTGCTAACTTGTTTTTGTTCTTGACTCGAAGTAAGTCTCACCGAGTTGCATTTACTTTCTTCAGTGGTTTGAGTCTGACTGGGTTGCATTTGCTTTCTTCAGTGGTTTCTTTAGCTTTCAAGCGCAAATATTGTACATATTATGTTTGGATCTTATCTTTGGCTTGATATGTCAGACAGAAATAACTAGTTGGGATGAGCTCTTGATCTTGGCAAAGTTTGTATCTCTTGGAATTGGTTCAGAGATATAGTCATTCTCATTTCTTCTTAGAGTAGTTTCTATCTAATGTGCTGATTGGGGATTCAGGATGACCAAGCTGAGTTACAGTTACACCTTGACATTTCTGTTATTTAGACCGGCAAGAATGCCTTGCAATTTAAACGACCCCATTTTGGATTAGAGATCAAGTGTGTCAGCAGTTTGGTCTTTCTTGTTATATGTTGGTCAGACAACTGCAGTGCCCTTTCTTTACTGCTCAAGATGATCGATCTCTAGCAGTGGAATCAAGATCGCTAACCATTGTTGTTTAATATTATTTGAAACTGAAAGAAATCCTATTTCATCCTTTGATCTGATTGCAACCATGATCTCTTCTGGATGTTCTTTAAACTGCTCAAGGAACCATAAACATAACAAAATGCTTCAGAGCTTACAGCAGTGCTGTGCTGGTTAGTCATTGAAGGCTCTCTCCTCTACCAATCTAAATGTCCATAAATGACTTAATGTGCAAGCAGGTTTGTTCTTTGATCAGTGTCTTCCACTTCATCTCCTGAGTCGCTGAAATCTGGCTCTATCTGACAGTGTTTGATTTCTTCAACCTTGGTTTCAGTTTCTTATTGATTAGTTGAGTTTTTGGATCATGTTTGTGTCTTCCTTGGTCTAAAGCTGAAATCTCTCTCTTTGATACAGAAAGGAAGAAACTTTGAACCATAGACAACCTACTACAGGTATGTTCTTGAGAGGCTAGAAGTTGGACTCTTCTTGATGTGATCAGGCTTCTGCATGATTCTTGTGGCACAAAGTGGACGACGTACAGGCTCGTGAAACTGATTCCCATTATAATGGTTTTCAACTCTAATTTTCTTGATGGTGATGACCACAGCCTAAGGATTTTGTGAAATCCACAACTTTCATGATATCAACTGTCTTCACAGAAGAATGATATTATATGCTGCCGAAAAAGACTCCTTTTGCACATAATTGAATGGTGTTCCTGATTTGTGGGTCAGCAAAAGGGCTGCAAATGAAAAGATTGGCTCAATATTGGACTAAATATGCAAGCTTATATCAAAGCCTCAAGGGTCCAATGAAAGGATTTGTGAGTTCAAGAGCTGATATGATGATGAGACACGTCTCCTCTTCTTCTTAATATGCTGATAACCTGATGCCAGAGTTTGTGAATTGAAGAGGCCAAAATGTTGACACGGCAACTATTTTCTCCTTGTTCTTGGTGATCAGGTGATGGTAATATGCTGATCGGCTGCCAGCGTTCATGGATAAGCCTCATTCGATTACTTGGGATGGGTGACATATGCTTGGCTTGGCAGTAAACCACATCATTTTTGCTTGCTATGGGGGAAGCACCATCTACAATTAAGGTGGGCGAACTTTGGATCCACCATTGTTATGATGTGGCCTTTCCTCGCTTTCCATGCCTCCACATGTGATGTCTTGGTCATATATGACAAGGTCAGTAAACGTTTTATAATCTCTCAGGTTCCATAACCAATAACTTACTCTGAAACTTTAGAAGGAGACAGATTCCAAGTCCTAGAAAGAAGAATCAATGTGTGCTCTTTATAGGTATTACAGTTATAGGTATGATCACTCAAACTTCCATAACCAATAAATAATATGCTCTCAAGACTTTTGGAGGAGAAAGATTCCAAGTCTTAAAAAGAGGAATCAATTATATTGCCTACAGTTACAAGTATGATCACTCAAGTTCCATAACCAATAATATGCTCTCAAACTTTTGGAGGAGAAAGATTCCAAGTCCTAAAATGAGGAATCAATTATTGCCTACAATTTTTTAAATGCTTGCAAGTAGGAACAACTGTTGCAAGTTATAAGTATAGGTATTACAGTCTTTGCTACTCATGGTTGCAATTAAAACAGAGGAATAATATGTGAATAGACAATATTTGGTAGGATGAAAAAATAAAAATAATTTTGACTTAAGAATCCAATGTAGGTGCAATATTTGACGTTTCAAACATGTAGATTTCAGTTCGATGTAAACACATAGTAAAAGTGGCTTACACGGAGGCAATAAGAAGTATAAGATGGACTATTTGCTGTAAAGAAGAAACCCGTTTTGCGGATAATTAAATATCTCCAAGTGAACATATATACCACATTTTTTATATATCAAGACCACATGTCCCTATGTTTCTGAAAATAAATATAAGAACAATCTTGAGCCCTGAACTTTGGTTTTTGAAATGTATTTGACATTATAAATATTTTTTTCCTCATTAATTTTTTTTGTTAAATCCTACCAGATAGCTCAGTCAGTTCTGATATAATAATTAATTCACTCACTTGATGAGTTTGGACCTTTGATCAAAATGTTTAATCTTAGTTCAACTAGCACATCCATAAAATCCTTATAATCCAATTTTACTCTTTGATGGCTAAGTAAATTGAGATCAATGAATAATATTTTTTTCACTTAGATATATCATCATGCTCAGCAACTTGATTAAATTAAAATTATTACATCAAAATATTTAAATTCGAATTAATAATGTTATACCTATTAAGTCGTTATAATCCAATTCAATACGGTGAGAGCATCATATTTACTGTCAAGGACATGTAAAATGCAAGGTAGGTGGGGCAAATACTCAGACACGTTTGTCAAATATTAAATTAAAACTTATGCACATTGGATCACTCAACTCATCGTATTTAACTTGGGGGTGGGTTTCTCTTCCTTAGAACATCTCCAAAGGTATCTCGAGTTAAACTAATAAAGTATTATGCATTGACAACACCACCATACTGCTTAATTAAAATATAATCTAACATCTTAATTATTAGAATATCTCCATAAATATCATCAAAGTATTAAATATTAGCTCTTTTTTTAGACGTGAAAAAAATTATTTCATGTATCTGTAGGATGAATTGGATGTGATTTGTTTGTACCTTTCTTTTTTTTACTTCTACATATTGATATTTGGAATATTGTGCAGATTAACATGAAACGAAACGCCAGAGCTGATGACGTGAATCAACACACGGCCAAACAACTCTATCCGCACGAATCGTAGAACAGACAGCTTCGTTCAATCTAGCCGTAGGATCAGCGCACGGGACACCCCGTGACCCACCGTCATGTCATCAGCCGTTCCTTTACGATCCAACGGGCAGCATAGTGGTTTCGACGTGGCACACCTCGCGAGGGATCGTGCGCAGGTTATTTGGTAATTTTTGAGATCGATGAGGCCGAGAGGTTGATCCAGCAATCACTAGAAGTCATACCCGTTTAAGACGGGGTCGCCGTCACGTTCTGTTACAAGCTCGTCGAGTCGACTCGCACGTCTCGGTTCGGCTCGGTGAACGCTATGTTTATTACGAAGGAATCGATGCGGCTGGCGGCTTCGAGCGGAGCTCGCGGACCGGCCTCGTGGGTCTCTCACCACATACCATCTCCGTCCTCCGGCCCCCGTCCCTCCCGTTTCCTTCTCGGCTTTAAAACCCTCGCGACCAGCGCTCGCCATTGGCGGACAGAAGCCTTTCTCGCCTTCGCCTCTTCTTGCCGGCTTCTTCCAGTGTTTCGCGGCTCGTGGTAGGGTAGAGATGGCAATGGAAGCGTCGCAGAGGCCGTTGCGGTTGCGGTGCTCGGTCCAGAACTACGATTGGGGCCGCTTTGGGGAGGAATCGACAGTCGCACGGCTGTTCAGGCGGAACTCCGGTAAGGAGATCGAGTTGGGTCGGCCCTACGCCGAGTTCTGGATGGGCACGCACGAGTCCGGCCCCTCATTCGTGGTGGCCGCTGAGGGATCGGGGACGGAGGCGGTTACGCTCAAGAAGTGGACTGGGGCGAACCCTGGTGCTCTGGGGAATAAGGTCGTGGAGAAGTGGGGGAACGACCTTCCGTTCTTGTTCAAGGTTGCTCCTGTGCTCCAGCGTCTCTCTTTTGTGCCTGTTGCTCTTTCAGTTGGATTTAACGTAGTTTATTCTCTGATTCTGATGTTGTTTCATAGCGTTCTGTTGATAAAGTAGGCATCTTTCATCTTTTGGTGTCGAAGTAGGCTGTTGGAAGTTCTTGGTCATTAAATTAATGCTCACTTTTGTTGCCGGTGGATGGGGAATAGATCTTATCAGTGGCAAAAGCGTTGTCCATACAAGCGCATCCCGATAAGGAGTTGGCGAGGATGCTACATAAGATGCGGCCGACCGTTTATAAGGACCCCAACCATAAGCCAGAAATGGCGATTGCTCTAACCGAGTTCAAGGCGCTATGTGGTTTTGTCAGCATCGAGGTACATATGTAATTTTTCTCTGGTTGTAGTTCAAGATCTCTGGATTGCTTTTTGCTCGCCTGGTCTTTTAGTAGTAAAGGTAGCCTCTTTGATGATCTTGTTGTACTCTAATGCTTACTTTTTTTTCCTGTTGTCCCTTTTCTAGATGGAAATCTTTTCTTGTCAATGGTTCATGGAAAAGAAAAATGGAGGTTTAGATTTTTTTTTATAGATGTACATTTGGGAAGAGTTGAAGTATCTAAAGCAATCCCTTACTATACTGTTTATAAATGATGAAGAAAACAGATGGTGGAAATTCAGCAAATTCAACCTGTTGCTTATTGAAAAGCTTAAAATATGATGTTCGATGATTGTAATTACCATTATGATCTTTACCGAATTGGTTATATGATCAGTCATGTAAACTTATTGGTTTAAGAATGTAAGCTGCACTAAAATTTTCTTTTTTCCTTCTTTTATTTCACATTCATTACTTTTGCAATGCGAGAATTTTATTATGCTGTCATGGTGTTTAACGGGCTCAACAAGTAGATGGACATGTGAACCTCATTCTATTTTCATTGTTTGTACTATCGATGCTATTGTTTGCACCTACCAATACACCTTACCAACTCATGGTATGCATTGATCTAACTGTTTAATGTAGTCTTTTGTTCATGTGATTTCTAGCTTATATTACTTTGGCATGCTTGCCAATATTGATCTATATATTATTGCCCCCTTGCCTCTTAGATATGCTCTTATGGGGCATATTCCCTTATATTTTGATGTTAGTACAGAACCAATCCTGAATGCTTATACGACTTTCAGTCTTTTCAATGAATCCTAAAGCCTCTTATAGTTTCACGTGGTGGTTAGATATTATTTTATTTGTGGTTTATGGCCTTTCTTTCTCTTCTTCCCAAATTTTAATCACAAGGACCTTCATAATACTTTCCGCATTTGCTTTCTGTTTTTCAGAAAGAAATGTGTGACTGCATTATGTGAAGAAGTCTGTAATTTCGCTTCTGTGCTGTATTGAACTGTAATGCTTAATCAAGTTCTTCTATATCATATGAAGAATAAGCTTCTTCCTGTGTCATCTTTAATTAGTCAGTTTTATCTATGATTTTCTTTTCTACAATTCATTTTGATACCTAGAAATAGAATCTATTTGTAAGATAGTGAAACAAGACGCAGAATATTATGTTCATGGTCATCTTGTGACTGTTCAGGAGCTTAAGGATGTACTTGTTGCTGTACCGGAAATTACACAGCTGCTTGGCAATGATGAGGCAAGCAAAATTTTAAGTCAGGATCTAAATGGATATGTGGATGCAAAATCTTTTCTGCAATTAGTCTTCACTAAGCTTATGACAGCAAGTAAAGAGGCTGTATCAGAACTGGTTTCTAAATTAAAAGCTCGTTTGGACCTTGAAAATAAGGTATACTCTGGTGTGCAAACTTTATATTTGCTTTTGAAATTATGTAACTAGAGGACAATGATATGAATGTCTCTATGTCACTTTGGTAATTGCTAATTGCCTTCTGATCCAATTCTCAATGAAAATGAAGTACAGTTTCCATATGCCAATAACTAAAAGTAAAATTTTAATTAGATGATGTTTATCCTTGTATTTTGTCAGCTTTCAAAATTTATAGTTTCACTCTTAATTTTGTCCATTTTCACTCTCAAGTTATCCGTATTTGCACATGCCATCTGGCTAACCAAATGCTAACATAGGTGCATATTCCATCTTTTTTTTTGTCAACCAGGTTTTAGTCCTTTCTTTTTTTGCAAGTTTTAAAAATGGAGTAGAAATTTAGGTCGTGACTCATTTGCTCATATAATTGTCAACTTGGTTTTGTTCATGTCATTGCAACTAAGCCCCCACTTTGCTGTTAAAACGTAATATAGATGCTTTTATTTTACTATTGGCGTTTTTTGGAAGTGTTTTTTGTGTTGTGTTGCTGTTGAAGCATTTCAACTGGATAATACACAGATACATGTATGTTATGTATCTGATCTATACTGGATTCTATAATTATATCATATTTGTTATATGTCACAATGCAAGTTCCTCTTTTCTCCATGCATCCATCCAACAGCAGCAAGCAAGGCTCATAGTAGCAGCTACAGCGCAAACATGGGCCTGGACACATCTTACAGCAGTTGAATCTGCTATACTACTGGAATTAAAAGTCCAGTTGAGTCTGCCGTACAACTGGAATTAGAAGTCCTGTGACTCCTATGGGCGGCAGATGAAGTCTCATTACTCCTTTCACTGCATGGACAAGGATCAGCGGCCTTTGGCCAATCTTACAGTCTTTCAGACTCTTCTGAAGACTGATTTTCCTTCACTGCAGTGTCCAAGCACCTGCAACCAAACAAATAAATGGGCCCCAGATCAAGGACTGGCCAGGGAATGATAGAGGGAGAATAACAATAATAACAAGAGTGTTTTGGTGCTCTTTATTCATAAGCTAATGTAGGTCTTCAAACTCATCTTTAAATGATCCTTTTTGCGTAAGATTGTATGTATCATAATTTTCTATACCAGACTGATTTGATTAGTTATTGTTGAAACATTTTTTTTCTAGCTGCTTTAGAGCTGAGACTATTAAATACTTTGCAACTCTTTCCCAGTTTCTGTTGTTACTCGAATGTTACAATTTTAACTAGTTTCATTACTTCTATTAGATTAGGACATTAACTGAGAAAGAACAGCTTGTATTACTTCTGGAGAAGCAGTACCAAGCTGATGTTGGGGTTATAGCAGCCTTCTTGTTCAATTATGTGAAGCTCAGCCCAGGTGAAGCACTGTATATTGGTCCAAATGAACCCCATGCTTATATTTCAGGCGAATGCATCGAATGTATGGCGACATCAGACAATGTTGTGCGAGCTGGACTGACACCCAAGTACATAGATAAGCAAACTCTTTGTTCAATGCTGACATACAAACAGGTCTGGTAACATCTAAATAGAAAATTCCTTTTCTAAATAACAATAACTTATACTAATTCCTGGGTTATAAAATAACTTATGTGCATTTACTATTGTTGATAACTAAGAAAAGGTGATACATGTCTATATGTTTAGCAAGATCACTTATATAAATTTTGAAACTGGGCTACTATTTTGCTCCTGCAATTTTCTTTGAAGAGATTAATTTGAAAGAGCTTAGTGATCAAAATGTCTCTAGTGCTGTTGATTTACTTTTTGTTAGTGCTTTCTGACCTTCTTTCTTAGTCTGGAATAGGTGGTTGCTGTGACAATATTGAAGCTAGGCCTTTGAAACTTTTAGATTTATATAAAATTTGATTGCACAGACGGTGTAGGATGATGCAGCAAGGTGAAATAGTTCCGTACTTAGCTATTTAGTAGCCTCATTCTGCAAAAAATTGCTGATTATTTTTTTCATTGAGGTGGGTCAAGAGGAAAGTCATTAGTGTGTAGCAAATGTTGGAAAAATTATGTATTTGTCGGATGAGTATATTTGGAGATGATAGAGCATGATGAACCACATACATATAAATAGCCTAAATAGGATGTTGGTGCCTGTTAGATTGATCGTCCATGTGGGATATGTAATAAGTTTGTTTATCATTTTGCTTATAGAATTGCACTACGGATAAAGAGCTTGCTCTTCACCGTAAATATTTATCGATCTACTTTATTTGATTCAACTACAGAAATTTTGTTCCTGTATGATAAGCTAGTAATATTATTCATGTGAACTTGTGCAGGGCTTTCCTGAAATTCTTCGAGGGAGTCCCATAAACCCTTATGTATCACGGTTTAGACCTCCATTCGATGAGTTTGAAGTTGATCGATGCTTACTTCCATCAAAAGAGTCTGTTGAGTTCTCTGCCATACCAGGACCATCTATTTTTGTTGTGGTGGCTGGGGAGGGCAGAATGGAGGTAAGTTCTGTGGTTGAGGAACTGAAGATAATGGAGGGGGATGTGTATTTTGTGCCTGCTCAAACTGAGATTAGACTAAGTGCTTGTGCTGATGGACCGATCAAGCTGTATCGAGCTGGAGTGAACAGCAGGATATTTGCTTAATGCATGCTTCAATTTTTAGCAGTGCAAGGTTATTAAATATTGGGAGTTGCACATTCATTACGGTATGAGAGATAATCTACGTAGTTCACTTGTGTTATTAAGTAATAAAAGAAAAGCATAGTCGATGTCTATCAGAACAACTAATATGTTGGCCGTCGTTGCAATCTGCAGACCATCTTGTTCAACATATTTGATAATTTTCTACGAAAAAATGAAAAACTTTTGTTATTATTATAACTGCAGATTCTTTTTGTTCAAGACATTGATAGTTTCTGATAGAAGGGAGAAAAGGTTCACTCATGTGTATGCTTCAGTGTTTAGTGCAAGTTGTCCGCTTCGCCAATATATTATTAGATCTGAATTTCTTCTCTGTTCAAGTGGTGTTTAAGTGCAAGTTGTCCGCTCGGCCAATATATTATTAAATCTGAAAATATGAATCTAGCATATCTTTTACTGGTACAAATGGAATTTTTGGATAATTACTAAAGGAAAAGGTTGTATAGGTTTAGTGAGCAATATGGCTATTGTTATATTAGCTAATCTAGTCTGTCACCATTTTCACACTTAAATATATATTAAAAAAATCAGATCTAACTATTTTAGTCATAAAAAAATAATTAAATATATATTAAAAAGGTTGTATAGCTCATCTTCTCTTCTCCTTTACATGTGCTAGGGAAAAATGTTATTATTGATGCTAATCATAGCTAATCATATAAAATGATGTCACGTGTAAAATGATATGTATTTTATTATTATTATATTATTTAATATTTTATTATTTTATATTATTTATTATATGAATATATTATGATGTTCATGGATTTATACAATAAGAATCAGAACGTGATGAAATCATGATAATAAAACTAATTTACTTTTAAACATAAATCTTAAATAATTCTGATCATAGGTTAATTGAGAGGGATATCGAGATATCCAGACAGACTAGTGTACTATATATAATGAAGACGGTTGGTCTCGTAGCTACTTGTGTGAGGACACTAGGGATATAGTGCAGGTGCTCATTAGAGAATGAGTTCACTAATTGATCAATTCATGGAATGCTGGATGGTTGATGATGTCTTATTATCATATATCGATTCCGTCGTCTTAGTGGTATATCTGGTCCTTAGGCTTAAGACATCAAGGATGTCTTGTATGAGTACTCAACTATTTGATACCGGACTTATAGGCTTGTAAAGTTTCAGATTTAGCACAGTCGATCATCGGAAGTGATGGTCAACATTTCAAGGGCTATTGAGTGTCTATAGAGGATCATCCGCTCTCAGTATCATGAGAGGAATATCCCATGTGTTCTTACTCAAATAAATTCATGACCACGATCATTCAGGTTGAGAGAGAAAGAGTTTTCTAGGAGAATCCGATTAGTGCGAGACTTGAGTAGAAACTGTATAGGCCTAATAACACTATACTTGATATACAGTCTTTAGGGTATTAGATGAATGATGGACTATAAATACACGGTAACTGAGGATAGACAAATCAAATGGATTAGATTCCCTTGTATCATTTGAGGACTGCAGTGTAGTGGCCTAGTACGTCCGTAGTCGATAAGATGAGTGAATTATTATAAAGATAATAATTCACTGAGCCAAATGGAGTTCTGATAGGTATGACTCATGGCCAACTCGATAATGGGCCTAGAAGGTCACACACATAGGTAGGTGTTGCAATGAGTAGAGGTTCAAATGTGAAATATCTATTGGAGCCCATATCTTATTGGATATTTAATAAGCCCTTGAATTATTGGATTATATGAATGAGATCTAATAAGAGTCAAGAAGAGATTATTGGATAGAGACCCACAAATCTAAGATGCTTTGGTAGTTGGTGGAGATCCAATATCTTGTTGAATCTCAGATTTTGATGATGAAATCATTTGATGAGTTAATGATATAATCTACGTTTTGAGTGACGTAGGACTAATTTCGATCAGAAAAAATAAATTAATTAAAGCAGGGGGAATCAGAAGTTTGGTCAAAGTGAAACATGTCAGGAGATTGGTCGTTGAGCCGAAGGATTGGTTGATGTACTGGCAGAAGGACTTCATGCCATGAGTTCAAGCATTGGGTCGAAGGATCAGACATTGCGCCAAGGAGATCGAAAGTTACAGGAGTCAATATGCCAATTGGGTAATACGCCGAAAGAGAGGATGATGCGTTGAAGGATCGGATGAAGTGCCGGATGAACTAGTGACATGCCGGACAACATAGGATTCATGCTTATAATCATATGTCTAGATCGAGTTAGTTTAGGTCTAATTAAGTTGGTATTAGGTTGAAACAATGCCAACTCAATTATGGGCCAATTGGGCTTAAATCAAGACTGAATTGGGCTTGTTGTTTGGCTCATTCAGTGACTTGTAGTAGGGTCAAGCGGTGGTATCGCCCAAACAAAGTCTCCCAGACTATGTCAGGTAGTGGTATCGCCAGACTAGGTGATGGTACCGCCCATTGTTAGTGTGTCAAGCGATAGTACCGCTAGTCTAGGCAATGGTACCGCTAAGTGTTAGAACTGACAAGCAGTAGTACCATCCAATACTAGCGGTGGTATCGCTAGTACCCCAAAATCTTGAGGATTTGAATTTTGGCTCCACTTTTTGAAGCCATTTGGGGCCTATAAATATTCTACTCATCCCTACTTAGTAAACACATGAACTTTGAACATAAATTAGGGAAAATGTTATTATAATCTTGAGAGTTCCTCTCCTTTTCTCTAAATGTGTAATTTCTGTTTAAGGGAGAGTTGAGTGGTTGTAAAGGTTTATCTCCTAAACATGTAAAAAAGGAGAATAGGGTTGTAAGAGGGTAGTTGGTATTCACCCATTAAAGGAAGATCGTTAGTGGATGCCGGTGGCCTCAATGGAGGAGGAATCGGGAGTGGACATAGGTTACGACTACCGAACCACTATAAATCCGGTGTGATCTCTTCTTTTCCATTTATATTATGCTTTCTCTTTATATTGCTTACTGATTTGGTTGCATAATCCACTTTACACTCTTTTTAATGTAAACGCATTTTCGATATGGGGTTTATCGAATAAAAATTTTAAATCATTGGAAGTTTTACGAAAGCACTAATTCAAACCCCCCTCCCTCTTAGTACCATTCACCAATATGGTAGGATCTATTAGGGTTAAGTTGATAGAAGACCTCTATAAATAGGAGAGAACCAAAGGGCCATGGGCTAGGGTCTTTTTGGTTGTCACTTCCTATTCTTCTCTCTCCCTCTCCTCCTTAACCTGTAGCCCCTATTTAGGGCGTGTGGACAACAAGAAGGGGCAGTCCCTTCTTGATTACATGGTGCACACAACAAGGAGGATTGTGCAGCGATTTGAGGAGCATCTTCACAGCCTCTGCCACGTGGATCACCACTAAGAGGAGGACAATTGATCTCTTTCATCCTCTCCCAGAGATCTGTAGGTTTTCAAGGATATACGATCTCCCTAGGTAACACAATCTTCCTTGTACGTGCATTTTTTTGGTTTTGCGGGTTTTTACACATCAATCCTCGCACAATGATGAAACCTTATTTTTCTATGGGAATTATGAGATTTTGTTTTCTATTCTTCCACCACGCAAGTGATGTCACTCTAGATTTCCTAACAGTGGTATCAGAGCCAGGTTGCTTATGCAAAGGATTGATTTTTAAACTGCGTGTGTTGTATTCAATCGCGTAGAAACTGTTTTAAGCGATTGCTATAATTTTTGTCATAGTTTTTGAGATCTGAACTATACGTCTTCTCCTTGTTAAAAGGTGTTTTAAATCGATGTTTTGTTGCCAAATAAGTTATCGCAGAATAGAGGGCAAAGGGCAGCAACTATTGGTTGCTACCATGTGGTTTGGCTGAAGGCTACTTGTAGCCTTAGTCGAGAGTATAACATGCTGCTCTCGGCCTGGCCAAAGGCAGTAAGGTCAAGAGCAGCAAGGGGGCTCTCGGCCTGGCCAAAGGCAGTAAGGCCGAGAGCAACAAGGGGGCTCTTAGCCTGGGGTTGGCAGCCATTGTAGCCAGGTTTCCTGGCTGTAGGGGGCATCACAAACTACTAGGTTTTCCTAGTCGCCCAAGAGTCCTCGACGGCCATGACTCTTGGCCGCATGGGGCAAGGTGGTGGTTAGGGTTGTAGGGAAATCTAGGAGTGACATCACATGCATAGAGGAAGAACAGAAAACAAAAACCCTAAATTTCTCGAAAAGGTGTTCATTGTTGTGCAAGGATTGTGTGTCAAAACCAGCAAAACTTAAATCCACGTGTGAGATATGTTGAACCTTGGATTTTGATGATGAAATCAATTAATGAAATTATAATCTAATATGCATTTGACTGATGCAAGACTAACCTTGATCAAGGAAAGACAATTCGATTATAGTAGGAAGAATCAAACGTTGGGCCGGAGTGGAATATGAAGATTGGATGTCGGGCCAAAAGGTCTTCGTGCCATGAGTTCAGGCATCAGGTCAAAGGATCGAACATTGTGCTAAGGAGATCGAAAGTTGCGGGAGTCAACATGCTAATTGGGAAATACGCTGAAAGAGAGGACGATGCGCCAAAGGATTGGACGAAGTGCCAGATAAACTAATGGCATGTCGGACGATATAAGATTCATGCTTGTAATCGTGTATATCTAGATCGAGTTAGTTAGGTATAATTGAGTTAGTTTAGGGTGGTTAGGGGGGGGGGGGTGTAAATTAGTGCAACGGATAAAATTACGTTAGTTTGAAAATCTTTCATTCGATTAAAACTAATTTCAGAAAGATGTTAACTTGAAATATGTTCATAAGAGTGTGCAGCTAAAGTAATGAGGAAGGATGACAGTTTGCAATAAATGTTAATAGCCAAGTAGAAATGCAAACCATATTTTATAGTGGTTCGGTCGTTGTGACCTACATCCACTCCGATTCCTCTTTTGCTGAGGCCATTAGCATCCACTAACGGTCTACCTTCAATAGGTGAAGTCCAACCACTTTCTTACAACTCTATTCTCCTTTTGCAGGCTTAGGAGAGAACCTTTACACCCCCACTTCTTTCTTAAACTACACTAACACTTAGAGCTTGAGAGGAGTTCTCACAAGATTACAATATCATTTTTTTACTTTTTGGCTCTCAATTCTTGTGTGTATTAATCAGGGATGAGAGGGGTATTTATAGGCCTCAAGTGGATTTAAACTTGGAGCTTAAAAGTGTCTCATCCTTGATTTTCGGGGTACTGGCAGTACCACTGCCTGTGCTGGGTGGTACCACGGCCTAGTTTGGCGGTACCATCACTTGACAGTCTCTCGGAGACTGTGTCTGAGCAGTACCATTACCTAACATAGTCTCGGAGACTGTGCCACAATGTTTCCACCTATTGAGTCAATGTTTGAGCTTTTTACTTAGCCTAACACAACCTAAACTTGGGCCAAACTGTCCCCTAATTAAGTTGACCTAATTCTAACCCAATTATGCCTAAAAACTACTTCAATCTAGATAATTATTACAAAGCTAATCAAATGTTGTCCGGTATATCATTGGTTTATCGATGCCTCGTTCGATTCTTTGGCATATCGTCCTCTCTTGTGGCATAGTACCCAATCAGACAGTTGACCTTCGTAACTCCGATTTCTTTGGTGTAATTTTTGCTTTTCTTGATCTGATACCCAAACCCATGGCCCAAAGCCTTCTGTCGATATGTCGACCGATCCTCCGGCTCGACGTCCAATCGTGTGACATGTTCCACTCTGGCCCAACATTGATTCTTTATCCTTTAATTGTCTTTCTTGATCGAAGCTAGTCCTGCATCACTCAAAATGCAGATCAGATCATAAACACATCAATTGGTTTCATCATCAAAATATGAGATTTAACAATCTCCCCCATTTTGAAGATGACAACTAATTGATGATGGAGTTTAAACCAAACTCCCCCTATCAATATACCATATTGGTAGAATCTTGAATTCATGTCAAAGCAATATTTCATCATGAATATATGTAACATGTCATCATAAAATCATAAATAATCAAAATTGCATTACATCATTCCATGCATGATCATCATCATAACTTCTCTCCTTTGTCATCAACAAAAAGGAGAAGTGCATTTAGCCAGTTTTTAAGATATGTAAGTTTTGTTGAATCTCAGATTTTGATGATGAAATCAATTGGTAACTTGTTTGATCTAATCTATGTTAAGAAAAGTGTGCAGGATTAATTACGATAGGAGTAAGGCATAAAGCAGATGATAGGCTTGAGTCGAAGATTCAGACGATGTATTGAAAGTCCGTCGGGAGCTCGCTAAGAGTTCATCGGGAGTTCGCTGAGAGTTCGTCAGGAGTTCATCAGAAGACTCGCTGAGAAAAAAATCAACATACCAGACAGAGATTACTTGCCTTAATTATAGTTAGAACATTAGTTGAGTTAGGATTAGGAGGTAATCCCACTAACTCAGGGAAGGGCCAACTGGGCCCTTAATAGGGCTGAATTGGGCCGGATTGAACAACCCATTTAGCACCTGAAATCACAGTCGGTGGTGGCATCGCTTGGGACTCAGTCTCTCAAGTTTTCTGGGTGGTGGTACCATCAACATTTATTGCTGTCAAGCGATGGTACCGCCCCTATCAAGCGGTTATACTGCCTAGACTAAGCGGTGGTACCACCCAGTGTTAAGTCTGCAGGCAGTAGTACCACCCAATAATGGCGGTGGTATCACCCGTATCCTAAAATCCGGGGATATGATAATTTTTGGCTCTAATTCTGAAGTCATTGGGGCCTATAAATACCCCACCCTTTTCTACATGAAAGAGCACAAAAGTGTTAACATAATCTTGAATTCTTGGGGTGTTAAAGTGTTGTAAAAGTGCAAGAGTCCTCCTCCCTTTCTATGTGTTAAGATCATTCAAGAGAGGTGTGAGGCTTGTAAGGGTTATCTCCTAAACCCGTGAAAATGAGAAAGCACTGTAAAGAGGTGATTGGTCTTTACCTATTGAAGGAAGACCATTAGTGGACGCCGGTGACCTCAATGGAGGAGGAATCAGAAGTGGATGTAGGTCACAATGACTGAACCACTCTAAATCCTGGTTTGCATTTCTATTTGATCAATTTACATTACTGTAATCTTCCTTAACTTTCTCTTTACACTCTTTACGAATGCCTTCAAGTTTAATATCTTTCTGAAACAGATTTAATCGAAATGAATATTTTCTGAAATCAATGATTTTTTCATTGTACTAATTCAACCTCCCCCCCCCTCCCTCCCCCCCTTAGTGCCACTCTTGATCCTAACAATTGGTATCAGGGCAAGATTACTTTCGTTTAGTTTGAAACCCAAGAGAGATGGCATTTGCTGACAACCAAGAGGGTCACTCAATTACACACCCGTCTATGTTTAATGGAACAGATTACACCGATTGGAAGACTAGAATGAGAATTTTTCTAATTTTTATGGATTTTGAATTATGGAATATTGTGAAAAATGACTTTTAAAAGTCTTCTTTTCAAATGAATGATTGGAATGAGTTGGAGAAAAAGACTTTTGCTTTAAATGCCAAGACTATGAATGCCTTGTTTTGTGCTTTGGATAAAAATGAGTTCAATCGAGTGTCCATTTGTGAAATGATTTTTGATATTTGGCATACACTCAAAGTTACTCACGACGGCACTAGTAGAATAAAAGAGTCAAAAATTAATCTTTTAGTCCATATTTATGCATTATTTCGGATGAAACCGAGTGAGACCATTAGAGACATATATACCCAATTTACGGATGTTGTCAATGGTCTAAAAGGACTTGGTAAAAGTTTTTCTAATTTAGAACTTGTTAATAAAATCTTGAGATCCCTTCCAAAGAGTTGGGATCCTAAAGTAACTACTATTCAATAAGCAAAGAATTTAAATAACTTCCCGCTCGAAGAACTTATCGGGTCACTAATGACCTATGAGATGACTTGCAATGCTCATGAAAAGCTTGAGAACAACATTCCTAAGAACAGGAAGGATATGATGCTAGTCATAGGTGCCCAGCAAGCCAATCACGTGAGTGATGGCACGTGTGACTTAATATAGAATCTTTTTGCTTATTATATTTTGGCATATATCACTCTATAACTATTGCATAAATGCATACATATATTGTGATGTCCTTGGATTTGTGCAATGGGAATCGGATCGTGATGAGATCACGATAGTGAGATCGATTCACCTTTAAACACATATCCTAAATAATCCCGATCATAGGTTACTCGAAAGGGATATCGTGATAACCGGATAGACTGGTGTCTTTGTATACCCGTCCATATGATGGATGCAAATTTGGTCTCATAGCTGCTTGTGTAGGGACACTAGGGATACGATACAGGTGCTCATTGAAGAATGAGTTCACTGATTGATCCGCTACGGAATCTTTGGATGGTTGATGATGCCTTATTGTCGGACAACGATTCCGTAGTCCTAATGGTGTATATCGGTCCTTAGACTTGAGACACCAAGGATGTCTCAGATGAGTGCTCCACTCTTTGATACCGGACTTATAGGTTTGGGTGTCCCAGATCTAGTACAGGTTGGTCATTGGGAGTGGTAGTCGACCTTACGAGGGCTATTGAGTGTCGATAGATGATCATCCACTCTCGGCATCATGAGAGGAATATCCCATGTGTTCTTGCTCAGACAAATCCCCGGCCGGGTTATTCGGGTGAGAGAGAGAAAGAGTTCTCGGGAGAATCCGATTAGAGCGAGACTTCGAGTAGAAACCGTGTGGGTCCGACAACACCATGCTCGATATCTGGTCTCCGGTATATTAGATGGATGAGGGACTATAGGTACACGGTAATTGAGAACAGACAGGTCCAATGGATTGGATTCCCTCAGAATAGATTCTGGGACTACTGACGTAGTGGCCTAGCACGTCCAGTAGTCGATGAGTCGAAAGTGAATTATTACAGAGATAATAATTCACTGAGTTAGAAGGAGTTCTGATAGGTATGACTCACGGCCAGCTCAATATTGGGCCTAGAGAGTCACACACATATGGTAGGCATTACGATGAATAGAGGTTCGGATATGAGATATCCGACGGAACCCTTGTCTTATTGGATACAGATCCAATACCCACTAGGGGAGGACCCATTAGGGTTTGACAGGGGACCTCTATAAATAGGAGGGATTTAGAGCCCCATGGGCTAGAGAGCTTTTGTTTTGCCTTTTCCTATTCTCCTCTCCATCTCCACCTCAGAGTAGGTCTGGAGTTTTGAGGAGCATCGTCGCAACCCTGCTGTGTGGATCACCGCTAGAGAGGAGGACGCTTGACCTCCTTCACCCTCTCCTAAGGATCTGCAAGGAAACAGGGATATACGATCTCCCTAGGTAACACAATCTACTCTATACGCAGTTTCATGTTTCACGGATTTTTGCGTACCAATCTTCGCACGACGACGAACATCTCTTTGGGAATCGGGGATTTTATTTTTCTTGTTCTTCCGCTGCGCATATGATGTCGCCCCCAAGGATTTCCCTACATATGATACTAAGAACTTATGAAAACCACTTGAAAGAAAATTCAAGTGATGAGGACTATGATGAAAACTTGGTACTCTTGACAAGAAAGTTAAAAAAAATCTTAAAAATGAATAAATTTAAAAATGACACTAAAAATAAAATTGAACCCAAGAAAGAACTATTAGGAACGGGAGTCGGCACTAAGAGGGGGGGTGAATTAGTGCATCGGTAAAATAATGCCGGTTTAAAAAACCTCGTTGTGATAAAATCGGTTTCGTAAAGATTGTTGGGATTAAAAGCACCAAGAGGGGGGGTAGGTGAATTAATGCAGCAGAAAACTATCATATATTAAAACTATGTTCGTACGATAAAATCATTTTCGATGAAAATCATTTCGGAAAGTTCTTCAACTTAAGAGTAAACGAAAATATAGTTGACGTAAAGCAATGAAGGCAGTTTGCAGTTAAGATAAGGAGCAGAATGTAAATACAAACATATTTAGAGTGGTTCAGTCAATCTTGAGCTACATCCACTTTTGGCTTCCTCCTCCGACGAGGTCACCGATGTCCATTAGAGGCATTCCATCAATAGGTGAAGACCAACCACCCTTTTACAGCTTTACTCCTTTTGACGGGCTTAGGAGACAACCCTTACAAATTTCCACTCCTTTCTTGAATAATCAAAACTTAGAAGAAAAGAGGGAGAAGAACTTCTAGCCTTTTACAACACTTTTAAGCTCTCAAATTCTCAGAATAAATGTAAGCTTTTGGTTCCCTTTCATGCAAGAAAGGGTGGGGTTTATATAGGCCCCAACCGGTTTAAATTTGGAGCTCAAAAGTGTCATCTCTTGGATTTCTAGGGTCTTGACGGTACCACCGCCAAAACTAGGTGGTACTATCGCCTGACACTGCTCGGAGACCGAGCTCAAGCGATACCACCACCTGACAGGGGTAGTATCACCGCTTGACTTAGCTTAGAGACCGAGCTCAGGCGGTACCACCGCCTGACAGGAGCGGTATCACCGCTTGACTTCGCTTGGAGACTGAGCTTCTGGGCAGTGCCATCGCCGGCCAAGAAATCTGGGTCCGAATGGGCTAATCCATTCAGCCCAATTTGGGTATGTCAAGGGCCCAATTGGCCCCAGATTAAGTTAATGGGATCACCTCCCATTCCTAACTTAATCTTCATGCTAATATGATATTTGAGACATTAATACTGCAACTCATGTTCCGGTGCGTCAATCGCTTTTTTCGGTGAGCTTCCGGTGAACTTCCAGCGAACATCCGACGAACCCTTGGCGATGCTCTAGCGGACTTTTGGCAAACTCCTGGACTTGCGACGATCCTCTTGGCGAGTTTCGACGAGCTTCTTTGGCAAGCTCTAGGACTTCTCGAATTTGTTCCCGTAAAACCTCTAATGACCGTCCGGACTTCCGTCGAATTCTCGAATCCCCAACATGATCTTGATCTTGACTCCGGCACAACACCTGCTACATATCTTACTGCCATTGTAGTTAATCCTGCATATGTAAAACATACTTTGATCTAGACAATTGATACTAAGCATTAATCAAGTTGTCCGGCATGTCATTGGTCCCTTGATGCTTCGTCCGATTCTTCGACGTATCATCCTCTCTTATGGCCTATTGCCCAATCGGCCAGTTGACTCCGCAACTCCGATATCCTTGTCGCAATACCTGCTCTTCTTGGCCCGATGCCCAAATCCATGGCCCGAAGCCTTCTGTCGATACGTCGACCGATCCACCGGCCCGACATCCAATCTTCTGACATGTTCCTCTAGCCCGACATGATTTTTCCTGCTTTAATTGTCTCATCCTGATTGAAGCATCTTATGTTACTTAAAACGTAGATTAAAACATAAACATAATTATCAATTGGTTTCATCATCAAAATATGAGATTCAACAATCTTCCCTTTTTGATGATGACAACCAATTGATGACGGAGTTAAACTTAACTCCTGGAGTTTAAACAAACTCCCCCTGTTAATATGCCATATTGATAGAAACTCTTGGATTAAAAAATCTAAGCAACATGTCATGATAAAATCATAACATATAATCAACATACTTCTCCCTTTTTGTCATCAACAAAAAGAAGAAGTACCACAATCAAGTGTTTGTGATATAAGTTCAACTCATTGTATGAAAAATATAATATCCAATTTTACCGTCATGCAAGTTTGCTATCATCAAAATATAAGCTAGCAAAATAAATTTTTTAATATTTTAAAATACACAAGCTAGTAATTTTGAGATGTTCAAGAAAGCAACTCTTGCTTCTTGAAATATATGTTTTGCTAGATGTGCAAGTTAACTTTTTGCTTCCTGAGATAGGCAAGATAGCACTCCTTGGTGATGTTCAAGATAGCAAGTTCAACATTATGCAAGCTAGTGAATCTTACAATCTTTTAGAACATATTATAAATTTTGTATGTTTGCATTTATGCGTCTTGAGTTTTGCAAAATAGCACTTTCTTGGTGATGTTCAAGATAGCAATTTCTTATCTTTTGAGAAATGTAATTTTTGCTTTCTTCTTGAATTGTGCGAGCTAGCAAATTAACTTTCTAGCATATTTTACTCCCCCTTTGTCATTGTCAAAAAGAAAGAAAAACCCTTTATGTTAATTTCAAAATTATGACAAAGGTAAATATCATAGATAAAAATTCAAGTCATGAATGTCAAAATAATTATTTTATCATGAATATTTCATCATTGCATGCATCATTATCATAAGTTAAAGTATTGCATGCATAATTCCAAATCATCATGTATATAAAATCATCATTACATACGTGATTCCAAATCATCATTTATTTCACATCATGATGGTACCAATTTTGTCAAATTACATCCTACCATGCATGATCGAAACTTCTTATTTGTATACATCAAAACAAATTAATGAATATTTCATGTATTCATATCATCACATAAGGAATATCAAGAAGAATTATTGGGTGATGAGAGAAATATTTCATTAACACAAGGAATTGCATAAAAATCATATCATGAAAAGATAAAATCATGTGAATACCAAAAGACATGATTCATTTTGACACATCTCCTCTTTAAAAAAATGAAAGGAATTCTTAGGAGATCATGATATAGATAAAATTCATTCAATCTTGTAGGAGAACAAGATATTAATTCAAACATATAAAATTTCTCAATTCATTATGAATCATAAAAAAAAATTATGGTTCTGAAAAATCATGATTCATTTAGAAAATTTTTTCCTTTAGTACATGATAAGAAGAAATATAGCAATGATACCAATCATGATTCATTTGGATGGTAGATGGCAAAAAGAAACAATGGGGATAAATATCTCGATTTTTATAGAGTAAATCAAGTTATAAATCTCGAAAAATCAAGATAAAGCTCATTCAAATTCAAATCATCAAATCAAAATCATTTTCGAGAGATTCATAAAAAGATTAAAATAGATTCATCAAAGTCAATAAGATAGAGAAAAAGAATTTTTAAGAAAAATATTTTTCTCTATTTAGTTGTTTCATACCTTTGTCCTTTTTGTGTCAAAAAAATATATATCATCAATTGTTTAGGATCGAAAAATAAATTTTGTCATAAAAACCATCAAGATCAATAAATCACAAAAATCATTATGTATAACTTTAAAATCTCATGCATAAAATCGTCAAATCATGGTATCAAAATTTTAATATTTTCATTATAACTTTATGCATCATTAAGTATACAATAGTTATGACACTTATACTATTTCATATAAGCATGCCTATTTCATTTATGTCAAATCAAAACATGCATCATTTTTTTTAAACCGAAAAAGCCACTTTTATTATCATGAAAATCGATAATCCATAAATCACAAAAATCATTATGCATCATTTCGAAAGAAAACTCATTAAGCATGATCATTATGTATTACTTCAAATCAAACATGATTTCATTTATTTTCAAAATATTCATCATGATAGGACATAGAACGCAAAGAAATAATTAAACATAGAGCATATTCATCAATCATGGTTTCATTGAGCATAACGTATTTTCAACCAAAATCATTTTGTTATTTGTTGTAGTCATGCATTTTTCTTTTTACGTGAATCTATCTTTTCATGCTTAGTTTTCCATACAAAAGCCATGCATCATCATTAAGCATGATATTAAACTTCTTAATATTTTCATTAAGACATCAAGCATGGTTTCAATCAGAATATGAAATCATCAAGATACACATTTTTTCTTCTTAAGAGAAACATACATATGATCATTAGATTTAAATCTAACATTTTATTCCATTAACATAAAACATGCAATTTTTATTATTATTTTCAAAATTATGAGCATGATCATATTCTTACATTTTTAATTTTTTAGACATGTAATTTTTATGAAAAATAATTATTCTAAAAAACAGAAAATACATCATGGAAAATATTAAGTAATTTCAAAATAAATTAAGGGGGTTTCGATTACCTCATCGTTGAATACCGTTAAGGGATAGTTTGCCACCTTGCCTTTCTTAATTTTCTCCTCGTCTTCGAAGGAGCTTGATTCATCTCAATTTTTATTCATCTTCTTGCGTTCAAAGCAAGTAGTTTCATTCTTTTTGTTCTTTAATTTTTGTTTTATTAACTTTTTAAATTTCTTAGTGAGTAGTTCTTGTTCACCATCACTTGAGCTTATGCTCGAGTGGTCTTCAAATGTTCTAAGCCCCAAATCCTTCCTGTTCTTTGGAAGGTGGTTTTATTCATCATGTTCATCAAGTGCATTGTGCACCATTTCATATGTCATCAATGTACTAATAAGTTCTTTAAGTGAAAAAATATTTAAATCTTTTGTTTCTTGTAAAGCTATTAATTTTGAATCCCACTTCGTAGAAAGAGAACGCAAAATCTTGTTTATAAGTTAAAATTTCGAAAAACTTTTACTAAGTGCTTTTAGACTTTTGACGACATCCGTAAAACGGGTGTATATTTCTCCAATAGTCTCTTTTAGTTCCATATAAAACATCTCAAAATCGTGCATCAAAAAATTTACTTTAGAATTTTTTATACTACTTGTGCCATCGTGTGTGATTTCAAGAGTACGCTAAATATCGAAAGTCGTTTCGCACAAAGAAACCCGATTAAATTCGTTTTTGTCTAAGGCACAAAATAAGACATTCATAGTCTCTGCATTTAGAGAAAACATCTTATTCTCCAAATCATTCCAATGGTTCATTAGAAGAGAAGACATTTCAAATCCGTTTTTGACTATGTGCCATAAATTCAAATCTAAAGAAAGTAAGAAAACTCTCATTTGAGTTTTTCAATAAGTGTAGTCCGTCCCATTGAAAAAGGGTGGATGAATGAGAGAGCAACTCTCTTGAAAGCCGAAATGAGCCATTTCTCTTGGGTGTTAAACCAACTGAGAAATAACGAGGCTCTGATACCAATTGTTGGGATCAAAAGCACTAAGAGGGGGGTGTTAGGATGGAGCGACACTAAAGGGGGTGAATTAGTGCGGATTAAAACGTTGGTTTCGACAAATCTTTCGTACGATAAAAATCGGAATCGGAAGTGCTTAACTTGAAAGCGTATTCGCAAAGTTGTGCAGCAAAGGTAATGATGAAGTAAAGCAAGTAAGAAGGTTTGTAGTAATGTAAATAGCAATAATGAAATGCAAACAAGAGATTATGTCGTTTTTAAAGTGGTTTGGTCAAGTGACCTACATCCACTTGCGAGGCCCCTCTTCGATGAGACTCCCACCTTCCACTAGCAAATCTCTTGAAAGGGAAGGGTGAATACCCCTCTTACAACTTTTTACAAGCGGTTCACACTCTTATAAATTTTCAGCAAGAAAGAAGGAGGTGAACACTAGCTAATTGAAAATAAGACTAGCTAAGACTTTTCTAAGGCCTTTCTCTCAAACAATTGCTACTCAAAAAGTTGTAATCTCAGTTGAGATTTGAGGGGTATTTATAGGCTTCAAGAGGATTCAAATTTGGGCTCCAAATTTGAATTCTCGTTGGGTTCTCGATGCTGGCGGTGCCACCGCCTGTCAGTGTCAGACGTTGACAGTGCTGGGCGGTGCCACCGCCAGACCCTTCGGTTCACTGGTTGGGCTTCAATCTTAGCCCAAACCAAGTCTAATTTTGGGCCCAGTTGGCCCCTAACCAGGATATAGGATTATCTCTTAATCCTAATCCTAATTACAAGTGAACTACATAACAAAAAAAAACATCCTAAGCAAGTTTTCAACCGCAAACGTCGAGTCTTGTTCCGGCGAGCTTTCCGACGAACTTCTTCCGACGGACTCCCATCAAGCTCCCAAACTTGTGATGACTTTAATGAGTAGCCGAGCCTTCTCGGTGATCTCCGTGAACCTCCGACGATCTCTTCGACGAACTTCCGAAAATTCCGACAGGTTCCCGATTTCTTCTCGGTTGGTTCTGGCAGCATCTCCGACGATTCTTCGGACTCTTAAACGTCCATCGAACTTGACTCCGGTATCCTTGCTTTGTGTTTTCTAGTTATCATAGTTAATCCTGCATACTTAACTCAATAATATGGATTAGATCAATTAACCCATCAATTGATTTTATCATCAAAATCCGAGATTCAACAATCTCCCCCTTTTTTATGATGACAATCAATTGATGACGGAGTTAAACATAACTCCCCCTATCTATATGCCATATTATGAGAAGATAAAAACACTTGAATTCCATCCCATTGAATTCAAGCATAAACCGATAAGTTCTAACCATAGAACTTATCGTTATTCTCATTAAGCATAATGTAAATGCGAAACTTCGATGAAAATCCTTTTTAAGTCGAAAGATAAGAGACAAATTTTACTATGACATGAGATAAAGATTTTCAACATGAATTTCATGATATACATGTTTGACATGCTTTCAATATGATCAATTCGATCTTGCGATATTCTCAAAGATTTTGCAAGGAATATAAGACATTCATCGATCGATCACTTTTCTCAAAGATTTTGAAAAGCTTTTGCAATTCATATAAGTCATGCTATTTAAAATGATACAAGTCATCACTTTTCTCCTCCTTTGTCATCAACAAAAAGGGAATGAGACTTGAAGCACATAGTTTGTCATACAAAGATTTTATCATTTAAAATTAAGTATGCTAAAATATTTACGCAGAGTTCATCTTAAATGAAAATTCAGCATTCATCCATATTATCAAATCTCTTCTTTCTATAAGTAACAAAAGTTGTAGATGTACAAGGAAGAGATTGGGATAAGACAAAAAAAAAAATTTAAGTAGTAACTCCAATAAGTCAAGATCATAATTCGAATACAAATTCATTCAAATTCAATTTGTCAACTTGAAACTCATAATCAAGCCATCAAAATCAATCTCGAGATTCAAAATATCATAAAATCATTAATCTTGATCAGATGGGAGCGGTGTTTGACTCAAGATAGGATAAGAAAATTTAACATGTCATTAGAATCGAAAGAGAAGGATCAGTTCACCGAGGAACGAAGAGAGAATGAAAATCTTTACGGAAAATCCATTCAAACAAGTTTATTGTTTAGGGCAATTTAACGTACCTAATTCCCTTCTAATGAATTCAAATTGGTCTTCATTCAAGGCTTTTTTAAATATATCTGCTAATTGATGCTTTGTGTCAATGAATTCTAGAACAACATCATTGTTTAGGACATGATCGCGTATGAAATGATGCCTAACGTCGATGTGCTTAGTTCTAAAGTGTTGAATTGGATTTTTAGTAAGACATATGACACTAGTATTATCACATTTTTATGGGAATATTTTTAAAGTGAATTCCATAGTCTTCTAATGTATTTTTCATCCAAACAACTTGTGCATAGCATGCACTTGCAGCAATGTATTCGGCTTCCGCCGTAGATAGTGCAACTGAATTTTGTTTCTTGGAAGTCCAAGAAACAAGTGGTCGTAAAAATTGGCATGTTCCGGATGTACTTTTTCTATCTATCCTGCATCCGCCAAAATCGACATATGCATAAGCTATTAAATCAAATTTTTCAGATTTTGGATACCACAATCCTAAATTTGGAGTTCCTTTAAGATACCTAAATATTCTTTTAACACTTTTAAGATGAGATAATTTAGGATTTGATTGAAACCTAGTGCAAAGTCCTACACTAAACATAATATCCGGTCTAGTCGCGGTGAGGTAGAGTAGATACCTATCATTCCCCTATATGTTTTTTGATCAAAATTTTCACTATTTTCATCCATATCTAACTTAGTCGCAGTACTCATAGGGATGTTTATTGCTTTTGAATTATCCATGTTAAATTGTTTTAACAGTTCTAATGTATATTTAGATTGGTTAAGAAATATACCATCACTAAGTTGTTTGATTTGTAATCCTAAAAAAAAGTTAATTCACCCATTAAGCTCATTTCAAATTCATGACTCATACATTTGGCAAATGATTCACATAGTGATTCATCTGAAGAGCCAAAAATAATATCGTCAACATACATTTGCACAATAAGAAAATTATTTTCAAAATGTTTAATAAACAATGTAGTATCAACCTTGCCTTTGGTAAAATTATTTAAAATAAGAAAGGAACTAAGCCTTTCATACCAAGCTCTAGGGGCTTGTTTCAAGCCATAGAGAGCCTTAGTCAATTTGAATACATGATTAGGAAGAAGAGAATTTTTAAATCCGGGAGGTTGTTCGACATATACTTCTTCGGAAATAAAACCACTCAAGAAGGCATTTTTGACATCCATTTGAAATAGTTTAAAATTATTACTACTAGCATAGGCAAGGAGCATCCTTATGGCTTCTAATCGACCCACGGGAGCGAAGGTTTCTTCGTAATCGATACCTTCTTCTTGGTTGAAACCTTTGGTCACTAATCTAGCCTTGTTTCTAACTACGATACCATTTTCGTCTTGCTTGTTTCTAAAGACCCATTTAGTACTAATGACTAAATGGTCACTAGGTCTAGGAACAAGCTTCCATACCTTATTCCTCTCAAATTGATTCAATTCCTCTTGCATTGCAATAACCCAAAAATCATCTTTTATGGCCTCGTCAATGCATTTAGGTTCGATTTGAGAAAGGAAGGCGGCGTTAGCACAAAAATTCTTGAAAGAGGAACGAGTTTGAACCCCTTTTGATGTATCTCCTATAATTAGCTCCTTTGGATGAGCATCTATATACTTCCATTCCTTAGGTAAGGAAATTTCAGAAGAAGGTGCATCCAAGTTGCTATTTTGAGGAGGGGGTTCATTTAAATTCAAATTATAAAATCCAAGATCATCATCAAAATCATTTTTCTTTAAATTTGAAACTTCATTAAAAACTACATGAATAGACTCTTCTATTACTAAGGTTCTTTTGTTAAAAACCCGAAAAGCTTTAGAAACGGAAGAGTAACCAAGAAAGATGCCTTCATCGGATTTAGCATTAAATTTTCCTAAGGCATCCCTTTCATTTAAAATAAAGCATTTACAACCGAAAACTTTAAAATAGAAAATATTTAGTTTTTTGTTATTCCATAATTCATATGGAGTTTTTGATAAGGATGCTCTTATTAGGACTCTATTCATGATGTAGCAAGCCGTATTTACGGCTTCGGCCGAAAAATACTTAGGTAAACTATGTTCATTTAACATAGTTCTTGCCATTTCTTGTAGGTTTCTATTTTTTCTTTCAACTACTCCATTTTGTTGGGGATTCCTCGGAGTGGAGAAGTTGTGGTTGTATCCATTAACTTCACAAAAATTTTGAAAGTCACGGTTTTGAAATTCGCCACTGTGATCACTCCGAATTGATGAAATCATGAAACCTTTTTCGTTTTGAGTATGTTTACAAAATTTAGAGAAACATTTGAAGCAATCACTTTTGTGAGCTAAGAAATAGGTCCAAGTGTATCTAGTATAGTCATCCACAATTACAAACAAATATTTGCTTCCCCCTAGACTTGTCGTGTCAATTGGTCCAAATAAGTCCAAATGAATCAATTGTAATGGTCTAGTGGTGCTAATTTGAGTTTTTGGTTTGAAACTAGTTTTTATTTGTTTACCTAGTTGACATGCATCGCATACTTTGTCCTTAATAAACTTTATATTTGGAATTCCTCGCACTAATTCTCTAGATGAGATCTTAGATATTAGTTTCATGCTTGCATGGCCTAGTCTCCTATGCCAAAGCCAAGCATCATCATTTAAAGCGGAGAAGCACATTTCATTACTTAGTTCATCAAGGTTGATGGTGTAGATATTATTTTGTTTCAATGCAATCATAGTTATGTTATGGTTTGGTTTTTTAATAATACACACATTTGATTCAAATCTAACGATATAACCTTTATCGCATAATTGACTAACACTCAAGAGATTATGTTTCAATCCATCAACTAGTAATACATCATCAATAGAAAATTTTAATTTGTTACCTATGGTTCCCTTGCTAATGATTTTTCCTTGGTTGTTGTCTCCGAAGGTGACATACCCTTCTTCTTTGCTAGTGAGCATAGAGAAATGAGATGGATCTCCAGTCTATGTCTTGAGCATCCACTATCTAGATACCATCTCTTGCTCCTAGCTTGTGATGGTGTATGTTTCTACAAGAAGGGATTATTTTTAGGTACCCATTTTCTTTTGGGTGCCTTAAAAACTTGTTCATCATATTGCATAGAATTGATCATGGTTCCTTTAGGAACCCAAATTAGTTTGTTCAGACTAATTTTCTTGAATGGACATTTATAAGTTTTATGTCCATATTTGCAACAAAAGTTGCAATTGCTTTGGTGTCGAACATGTAAGACGGGGCCTTTAATGAAGGTGGTTGGATTTTGGTGAGGACTTCTCACAAATCTGATTCCACTTCTTTTAGGAACGTGACCCTTATTTGTAAGGATCATGTTCAAAGATTTGCTACCAACCTTGAATTTCTTCAAGGTGTCCTTAAGTAGCAAGTTCTCCTTTTGGAGAGATTCTAGATCATGGCATTTTATACATGGAGCTAAACTATCATGATATTCAGTTTTTAATTTATCGATATCACAAGTGAGACTATCATGCTGCTTTTTTAGCAATTTATATTTTCTACTAATTATCTTACATTCGTCAAATAACTCATGGAAAGCATTTAATAATTCATGATAAGGTAAATCTGCATCAATTAAATTCGTTACCTCTTCTCCGATGGCCATTAGGGCGTAATGAGCAACTTGCTCGGTGTTGGACTCCTCTTCTTCGGACGCGCTTGAATCATCCCACGTTACTTTGAGCACCTTCTTCTTTGATGTTCTCTTTTTGGCTTGAGGACAATCGTTCTTGTAGTTTTCCGGTTTTTTGCATTCTTAGCAAATCACTTGGTCCTTCTTTTGTTCGAATTTATTTTTTATATTATTTTTAAATTTGTTCTTTCTTAAATATTTTTTAAATTTTTGAGTCAAAAGTGCAATGTCATTGTCACTGTCCTCATCACTTGATGTTCCTTTCAAGTGGTCTTCTTGTGATTTGAGTGCCATATCCTTCCTATTCTTTGGAAGGGGGTTCTCGAGCTCGTCATGAGCTTGACATGTCATTTCGTAGGTCATTAGAGACCCGATGAGTTCTTCAAGAGGGAATGTTTTAATGTCTTTGGCCTCTTGAATGGCCGTAACTTTTGGATCCCAACTTTTAGGGAGGGATCTTAAGATTTTAGTTACTAGTTCAAAGTTAGTAAAATCTTTACCAAGAGCTTTGAGTCCATTGATGACATCCGTAAACCGGGTGTACATGTCTCCGATGGACTCACTTGGTTTCATTCGGAAAAGTTCGTAAGAGTGCACAAGGATGTTGATTTTGGACTCTTTCACTCGGCTAGTGCCTTCATGAGTGACCTCAAGAGTTCTCCAAATATCAAAAGCCGAATCACAAATTGAAATATGATTAAATTCATTTTTGTCTAGTGCACAAAACAAGACATTCATAGCCTTTGCATTTAAAGCAAAAACCTTCTTCTTCGATTCATTCCATTCGCTCATCGGAAGAGAAGATTTTTGAAATCCGTTTTCGACAATAGTCCAAAGCTCGAAATCCATGGAAATGAGGAAGATCCTCATACGGGTCTTCCAATACGTATAATCCGACCCATTAAACATAGGTGGACATGTGATAGAGTGTACCTCATGCATGCTAGAGTAAGCCATCTCTCTTGGGTATTAAACCAAATATGAGAGTGAGCCTTGCTCTGATACCAATTGTTAGGATCGGAGCAGCACTAAGTGCTAGTCATAGGTGCCCAGCAAGCCAATCACGTGAGTGATGGCACGTGTGACTTGATACAGAATCTTTTTGCTTATTATATTTTGACGTATATCACTTTATAACTATTGCATAAATGCATATATATATTGTGATGTCCTTGGATTTGTGCAATGGGAATCGGATCATGATGAGATCACGATAATGAGATCGATTCACCTTTAAACACATATCCTAAATAATCCCGGTCATAGGTTACTCGAGAGGGACATCGTGGATAACTAGATAGATGGTGTCTTTGTATACCGTCCATATGATGGATGCAATTTGGTCTCATAGCTGCTCGTGTAGGGACACTAGGGATACAAGACAGTGCTCATTGGAGAATGAGTTCACTGATTGATCCGCCACGGAATGCTAGATGGTTGATGATGCCTTATTGTCGATTGGCGATTCCGTAGTCCTAGTGGTGTATCCGGTCCTTAGACTTGAGATACCAAGGATGTCCCTGTATGAGTGCTCCACTCTTTGATACCGGACTTATAGGTTTGGCTGTCCCAGATCTAGTACAGTTGGTCATTGGGAGTGGTAGTCGACCTTACGAGGGCTATTGAGTGTCGATTGAGGATCATCCACTCTCGGCGTCATGAGAGGAATATCCCATGTGTTCTTGCTCGGACAAATCCCCGGCCGAGGTCATTCGGGTTGAGAGAGAAAGAGTTCTCCGGGAGAATCCGGATTAGAGCGAGACTCAGTAGAAACCGTATGGGTCGACAACACCATGCTCGATATACGGTCTGCGGGATATTAGATGGATGAGGGACTATAGGTACATGGTGGCGAGGACATACAGGTCCAATGGATTGGATTCCCCAGATCGTTGCCGGGGACTACTGGCGTAGTGGCCTCAAATACGTCCCAGTCGATGAGTCGAAAGTGAATTATTACAGAGATAATAATTCACCGAGTTAGAAGGAGTTTCGACAGGTATGACTCACGGCCAGCTTCGATATTGGGCCTAGAGGGTCACACATATGGTAGGCATTGCGATGAGTAGAGGTTTGGATATGAGATATCCGGACGGAGCCCTTGTCTTATTGGATGCAGATCCAATACCCACTAGGGAAGGACCCATTAGGGTTTGACATGGGATCTCTATAAATAGGAGGAATTCACAGCCTCATAGGCTAGAGTCTTTGCTTGCCTTTCCTATTCTCCTCTCCCTCTCCACTTGGAGGCCCTGGAGTTTTGAGGAGGGTCGCCGCAACCCCCTGCTGTGTGGATCACCGCCAGAGAGGAGGACGCTTGACCTCCTTCACCCTCTCCTAAGGATCTGTAAGGAAACAGGGATATACGATCTCCCTAGGTAACACAATCTCTATCGCAGTTTTGTGTTTTTATGGATTTTTACGCACCAATCTTCGCATCTATGACGGCGAACATCTTTTTTAGGAATCGGGATTTTTGTTTTCTTGTTCTTCCGCCGCATATGATGTCGCCCCCATGATTTCCCAACAAGTGGTATCAGAGCCAGGTTGTTCGTGCGAATGATTGGTTTTGAACCGCGTGTGTTGTGTTTAGGAAGAATTTTGACGTCGACTTAAAAAGCGAGAAAGGGCAAACAACGATTCTTCGCGCCCTCGATCCATGTTCGGTGCCTTGTAGGCGAAGGCGGGCAGCATAGCGCTGTGCTGCAGCAACAACCGGCGGCGGCCTGTTTGCAGCAGGCTTGCTTGTCGGCGGGGCTGGCAACCCACGGGCAGAGGTGCCGTGGGGCAGCAGCGCCGCCGCCGAAAGGAAGCGACGCCTGCCGCCGTAGGGCAGCGACGCGTGACGCCTGCCGCCGCTGCTCTCGCGGGCGAAACCCCCCCACAGGGGCAGCCGCCCGGCGGTACAGCACCGCCTGCGGAGGCAGTGGCGCCCGAAGGGGGTGCTCACCCGCAGCGGCATCTCCGCCAGCGGGCGTGCCGCTTGCAGGCGAGGGCAGTGCCCTCGCCCCGCCGCACAGGCCGCCGCCGGTAGGGTGGCGGCGACGGCAGCAGCGAAAGGGGGAAAGGGCATTAGGGTTTTCTGAAAAAGACAATTTTGCCCCTCGGAATTTAAGAAATTTCAATTTCTGTCTTTTGTCCAAATTACGAAAATACCCTTAGGAATTGAAAAATTCCCTACATGTCCCTGATTTCAGAAAAATATTAATTAATTAAAAGGTTTAGTTGATTATTATTTTTTATTATTATCTAGTAGTCCTACATGATGATGATTATTTATACATATGATGTATGATGTGTGGACGGATGATCATGGACCGTGTGATGTGTGTACTTGTGATTATTATTATTGAGGTCTGCGAACCTCCATTATATTTCTCGTTTATTGTCGGGCCTGCGTGCCTATGATTAAGTTGTAATCACATGAGGAGGCGTAGCGGGAGCGTGGATGCGATAGCGGGACCCACGAGACGGACGATCGTGATGCATGGAGATGCATCAAGATGTCAAATTTAAACCGACGAGGACGAGATGAACGATCACGGGCATGGAGATGCACCGTTGCACACATAGATCTTGATGTGAGTGATTAGGCCTATCTGGCTCGGGGCCTAATCATATTAGGTTGTGGTCCATGATCATCCGATGTGATTGCTTATACACATACTAGATATGTATATATATATTTGCATGCAATGTAGATATATATTAAATATGTATATGTGTGACATGTCATATTAGGAGACCAAATTATAGAAACATCTCGATAATATTAAATTCGGTAAACGTGAGGCAATTAGATTGACCCACGTGGCCTTCCATCGTTATGAGTAGGAACCGATTCCCGTGTAAGTTGAGTTGGTCGAGTCCCTCGAGACTCACCTATATCGCGATTCGCTATCTTGCTTACGACATAGAGATGTCACCGTGACCCGAGGACATGGTATGCTTGGTCGAGTCCCTCGAGGGTATATCATCAAATCGGACTCATCTTGTAACGAAGGTGTTGACTTAACCGAAAGCATCATGGTTGGTCGAGTCCCTCGAGGCCATGGTGATTCTGAGGCCGAACAGGGACGGGAATCACAAGGAGTTGTGATCGGCAAGAGTTGCCTACCTTTTTAGGCTTAGTGTGATTGGTCGAGTCCCTCGAGGTTACACTAAACGCTGATTGATCCCGATCCCCACTAGAAGTCTGTTGGAGACTTCCGTTTCACGTCTTTGAGGGTGTCGCGTGACTCGTTAGTAAAATAGTGGGAGCATATTAAGATAGAAGTCCATATCTTGATAGTTTATTTCTTGCAAAATCTGCATGTTATTCATTTCTGCTACATCTTTATTTTCAGAAAATGTCGTTTTCAAATCCCTTACGTGGCATACTTGATGTCAACCGCCTTATCTTGGTCCAAATTATATGGATTGGCTCCGTAACTTGAGAATTGTTCTCTGGCCGGAGAAAAATCGTGTACGCCCTTGATCTGATGATGCCTACGCCTAGAAGAAGGGGCAAGCGAGGATGAGATCGCCGCCACGTGAAGTACATTGATGACTCCACTCTTGCTTTCGAGTGCTATATGTTGGGCTCTATGACTCGAGTTATAGAGACAACATGAAAAAGATGGATGCGAGATCCATTCTCCTATATGTCCGAAAATTGTTTGAGGAACAGGGAAGGACTCAACGATATGAGATATCCAAGAGCCTTTTCCGCGCTAGGATGATTGAGGGGACACCGGTTCAGAACCATGTCCTAAAGATGATTGAGTGGATAGAGAAACTCACAGGTCTAGGAATGGTCCTAGAGGATAACTTGTGTGTGGACATTGTGCTTCAGTCCCTACTAGATTCCTTTTCATAGTTCATAATGAATTTTAATATGAACAAGCTTGAGGTGACTCTCCCAGAGCTCCTCAATATGTTGAGGGAGGTAGAGAGTACTATTAAGAAAGAGAAGCCAGTTCTCTACACTGGTGAGACCAGAAAGAAAAGGAAAGCAGAAAGGTCCCTTAAGAAGGGAAAGGGCAAGGGCAAACAAGGTAAAGTAAAGGTTGCTAAGAAAGACCCAAAGAAAGGACAAAGGCCAGTGCTTCCACTGTGGTAAAGATGGGCATTGGAAGAGAAACTGCAAAGAGTACCCTTGCAGAAAGGGCTAAACAAAAGCTTGATGAAGCTTCAGTACATTCATGATCAGTCTCCATTTGTCGGACTCTTATGATAACACATGAGTATTGGATACCGGTAGTGCTTATCATATATGCAATTGCAAGTAGGTTCGGCAAGGCCTAGGAGACTACAGAGAGGCGAGATGGACCTCAAGATGGGTAATGGAGCAAAAGTTCTTTTGATTAGCTGTTGCTGCAGGTCGCCCTACATCCGCCTAGTGGAGCTTTTTTTATTGCATTAGATGCATGTTATTTTGTTCCTTCTATTATCAAAAACATTATCTCCATTTCATGTTTAACAGTTAGTGGATATAAATTTGTTTTTGAGAACAATGGTTGTTCGATATTATTAGATGATAAGATCATCACGAAAGGAACATTGCATAATGGTTTATTTATGTTAGACACCATTCCACATATCATGAATGTAAATATGTCCAAAAGAAAACGAGATGAGTTGAGCAATTGCATACACGGTGGCATTATAAGTTAGGTCACATCCATGAAAGAAGGATTCAAAAGTTGCTAAATGATGGATATCTAGATCCATTCGACTATGTGTCATATACAACTTGTGAGCCTTTGCATTGTGGAAAATTGACCAAATCTCCATTTAGTAGAACCGAGAGAGAGCCAATGAGTTATTGGAACTCATACATAGTGATGTATGTGGACCCATGTCAACTCATGCCATTGGAGGTTACTCCTACTTCATTACATTCTTGATGATTTCTTAAGGTATGGATATGTGTACTTAATGAAGTACAAGTCCGAGGCCTTTGAGAAATTTAGAGAGTATAAGAATGAGGTGTAGAACCAAACCTGGAAAGAGTATCAAAACTCTTGATCGGATCGAGGAGGTGAATACTTAAGCACAGAGTTTACTCAAGTACCTCAAGGACCATGGGATATTATCCCAATGGACACCTCCTTATACACCTCAGCTCAATGGTGTGTCTGAAAGGAGAAATCGTACATTATTAGATATGGTACGGTCCATGATGAGTTTCAGTTTTGACCTACCCATCTCATTTCGGGGATATGCCCTAGAAACCATGGCTTATCTTCTCAACGAGTTCCAACTAAGTCGGTAGTGTCTACACCATATGAGATATGGAAAGGGAAGAAGCCTGATCTTAAGGTTGTTAAGATCTGGGGCTGCCCTGCCCATGTTAGAAGATACAACCCCGATAAGTTAGAATCAAGGACAGAGCGATGCAAATATGTGGGATACCCCAAGGAAACTTGTGGGTATTATTTCTATCATCTCGAGGATCAAAAGGTCTTTATAGCTAAGAGAGCAGTGTTCCTTGAGAAGGAACACATTCTTGACAGAGACAGTGGGAGAATGATAGAATTGAGCGAGGTTGGAGAACCAAGCTCAAGCACCACTCTACAGCCCGAGTCTGTTCAGGTACCTAATACACAAGTATCAACTTTACGCAGGTCTGATAGAGTATCCCATCCTCCTGAGAGATATGTGAGACATATTAGAGCAGAGAGGATGTAGAGGATATTGATCCTCTAACCGACGAGGAGACTATTATGAGTATAGACTCCTAGGAAGTGGAAAGAAGCCATGAATTCGAGATGGATTCTATGTACTCCAATAAGGTTTGGAACCTAGTTGATGCTCAAGGTATTGTACCCATCGGTTTGCAAGTGGATCTTTAAGAAAAATATCGGAGTAGATGGAAAGGTAGAGACCTATAAAGCAAGGCTAGTGGCTAAGGGTCTCGCCAAAGGCAAGGTGTTGACTACGATTTAAACTTTCTCACCCGTAAGCAATGCTAAAATCCATCGAATTCTATTGGCTATTGCAAAGACACTATGATTATGAGATCTGGCAGATGGATGTGAAAACCGCATTCCTCAATGGGAACCTCGAGGAGGAGGTGTATATGATGCAACCCGAGGGATTCGTGTCCAAGAACTGCCCAGATAAGGTGTGTAAGTTGCTTAGATCCATTTATGGACTAAAGCAAGCTTTCGAAGTTGGAACATAAGATTTGATGAGGCAATCAGGATCTTATGACTTAGATAAGAACGAAGATGAGCCTTGTGTATACAGAGAAAGGTAAGTGGGGGCTATCACTTTTTTTTGGTGTTATATGTGGATGACATCCTCATCATTGGGAATGACATAGGAATGCTATCCACAAGAAAGGCTTTGGTTATCTAGACACTTCTCCATGAAGGACTTAGGGGAAGTATCCTATATTTTGGGGATTAGAATCTATAGAGATAGATCCAAGAGGATGCTTGGCTTGTCCCAGTCCAGGTACATAGAAACCATTGTCAAAAGGTTTGGCATGGAAAATTCCAAGAGAGGTCTCATACCGATGAGACATGGGATATCGCTTTCTACGAGTATGTCCCCAAAGACTCCAGAAGAAAGGGCAAACATAGATATGATACCTTATGCCTCAGCAATAGGGTCTATCATGTATGCCATGCTATGTACTAGGCCTGATATAGCGCATGCTCCGAGTGTCACTGGCAGGTGTATCAGCGGATCCGTGCTTGGAGCACCGGAAAGCAAGAAAGTGTATCCTTAAGTACTTGAGAAGGACTAAGGATCTTTTACTAGTATATGGAGGTAATAGCCTTAAGGTTGAAGGCTACACCGACTCAAGTTTTCAGTCCGATGTCGATGATAGCAAGTCGAATTCGGGGTATGTGTACACCTTGAATGGAGGGAGGTGTCTTTGGAAGAGTTCAAGCAAGATACCATCTTGACTTCGACCATAGAGAGGCGGATACATTGCTGCATCGGATGCAGCAAAAGAGGGAGTCCGGGTGAAGAAGTTCATCACAGATTTGGGAGTCGATACTGAGATAGTGACAAGTCGACTTCCTTATATTCGACAACTTTGGGGTGATTACTCAAATAAGGGAACCCGGGTCTCATGAAGTGTTCGAGGAGGTTCCGACTTATAAGAGAGATCGTAACCCGAGGAGATGTAGCAAAGTGGAAAGAGTTCCATCCGAAGATAACATTGCAGAGATCGACAAAGCCATTGTCTCATTTTGTCTTTGAGCGTCATAGGGGTCCGATGGGGATGGAACACATAGGTGATTGGCTTTAGGTCAAGTGGAAGATTGCTAGTCATAGGTGCCCAAACAAGCCAATCATGTGAGTGATGGCACGTGTGACTTGATACAGAATCTTTTTTGCTTATTATATTTTGGCGTATATCACTTTATAACTATTGCATAAATGCATATATATATTGTGATGTCCTTGGATTTGTGCAATGGGAATCGGATCATGATGAGATCAACGATAATGAGATCGATTCACCTTTAAACACATATCCTAAATAATCCCGGTCATAGGTTATTTTCGAGAGGGACATCGTGATAACCGGATAGACCTGGTGTGTTGTATACCCGTCCATATGATGGATGCAAATTTGGTCTCATAGCTGCTCGTGTAGGGACACTAGGGGATACAAGCAGTGCTCATTGGAGAATGAGTTCATCGATTGATCCGCCACGGAATTTGGATGGTTGATGATGCCTTATTGTCGGTGGCGATTCCATAGTCCTAGTGGTGTATCTGGTCCTTAGACTTGAGACACCAAGGATGTCCTGTATGAGTGCTCCACTCTTTGATACCAGACTTATAGGTTTGGCTATCCTGCATCTAGTACCGGTCTGGTCATTGGGAGTGGTAGTCGACCTTACGAGGGCTATTGAGTGTCGATGAGGATCATCCACTCTCGGCGTCATGAGAGGAATATCCCATGTGTTCTTGCTCAGACAAAATCCTCGCCGGGGTCATTCGGGTTGAGAGACAAAGAGTTCTCCGGGAGAATCCGATTAGAGCGAGACTTCGAGTAGAAACCGTATGGGTCCGACAACACCATGCTTCGATATACGGTCTCCGGGATATTAGATGGATGAGGGACTATAGGTACATGGTAACGAGGACGCACAGGTCCAATGGATTGATTCCCCAGATGTCTAGGGACTACGTAGTGGCCTAGCACGTCCAGAAGTCGATGAGTCGAGTGAATTATTACAGAGATAATAATTCACTGAGTTAGAAGGAGTTTCGACAGGTATGACTCACGGCCAGCTCGATATTGGGCCTAGAGGGTCACACACATATGGTAGGCATTGCGATGAGTAGAGGTTTGGGATATGAGATATCCGACGGAGCCCTTTGTCTTATTGGATGCAGATCCAATACCCACTAAGGAAGGACCCATTAGGGTTTGACACGGATCTCTATAAATAGGAGGAATTCACAGCCTCATAGGCTAGAGTCTTTGCTTGCCTTTCCTATTCTCCTCTCCTCTCCACTTCAGGAGGCCCTGGAGTTTTGAGGAGGGGCCGCAACCCCTGCTGTGTGGATCACCGCTAGAGAGGAGGACGCTTGACCTCCTTCACCCTCTCCTAAGGATCTGTAAGGAAATAGGGATATACGATCTCCCTAGGTAACACAATCTCTATCGCAGTTTTTTGTGTTTTATGGATTTTTTACGCACCAATCTTCGCATCGATTTACTAACATCTTTTTTTGGGAATCGGGATTTTTGTTTTCTTGTTCTTCCGCCAAGATATGATGTCGCCCCATGATTTCCCAACAATAAGGGGGGTGAATTAGTGCATGGATTAAAACGTTGGTTTAAACAAATCTTTTCATGACGATAAAAAATCGGAATAAGAAGTGCTTAACTTGAAAGCATATTCGCAAAGTTGTGCAGCAAAGGTAATGATGAAGCAAAGCAAGTAAGAAGGTTTGTAGTAATGTAAATAGCAGTAATGAAATGTAAACTAGAGATTACGCCGTTTTTAAAGTGGTTCGGTCAAATGACCTACATCCACTTGCGAGGCCCCTCTTCGATGAGGCTCCCACCTTCTACTAGCAAATCTCTTGAAAGGGAAGGGTGAATACCCCTCTTACAACTTTTTACAAGCGGTTCACACTCTTACAAATTTTCAGCAAGAAAGAAGGAGGTGAACACTAGCAAATTGAAAACAAGACTAGCTAAGACTTTTCTAAGGCATTTCTCTCAAACAATTGCTGCTCAAAAAGTTGTAATCTCAGCAGAGATTTGAGAGGTATTTATAGGCCTCAAGAGGATTCAAATTTGGGCTCCAAATTTGAATTCTCGTTGGGTTCTCGATGCTGGCGGTGCCACCGCCTATCAGTGGCGGTGCCACCGCCTGTCAGTGTCAGACGTTGATAGTGCTGGGTGGTGCCACCGCCCAGCTCTCGGGCACTGGGCTGGACGGTGCACCACCCAGCTCTTGGGCACTGGGCGGTGCCACCGTCCAGCCCAGGCAGTGCCACCGCCCAGCTCTCGGGTGTTGGGCGGTGCAACCGCCCAGTCTGGCAGTGCCACCGCCAGACCCTTCGGTTCACTGGTTGGGCTTCAATCTTAGCCCAAACCAAGTCTAATTTTGGGCCCAGTTGGCCCCTAACCAGGATATAGGATTATCTCTTAATCCTAATCCTAATTAAAAGTGAACTACATAACAAAAAAAAACATCCTAAGCAAGTTTTCAACCACAAACGTCGAGTCTTGTTCCGGCGAGCTTTCCGACGAACTTCTTCCGACGGACTCCCAGCAAGCTCCCGAACTTGTGATGACTTTAATGAGTAGCTGAGCCTTCTCGGTGATCTCTGTGAACCTCCGACGATCTCTTCGGCGAACTTCCGAAAATTCCGACAGGTTCCCGATTTCTTCTCGGTTGGTTCCGGCAGCATCTCCGACAATTCTTCGGACTCTTAAACGTCCATCGAACTTGACTCCGGTATCCTTGCTTTGTGTTTTCTGGTTATCGTAGTTAATCCTGCACACTTAACTCAATAATATGGATTAGATCAATTAACCCATCAATTGATTTTATCATCAAAATCCGAGATTCAACAGGGGGGTGGGGGGTGAGTTAGTGCAGCGTAAAACTTTCGTCGATTAAAACGACGTTCGTACGATGAAAATCGTTTCCGAAAGTTCTTCAACTTAAGAGCAAACGGAAGTATAGTTGACATAAAGCAACGGAGGCAGTTTGCAGTTAAGATAAGGAGCAGAATGTAAATGCAAATCGAGATTTAGAGTGGTTCGGTCAATCTTAACCTACATCCACTTTTGGCTTCCTCCTCCAACGAGGTCATCGACGTCCACTATAGGCCTTTCTTCAATAGGTGAAGGCCAACCACCCTTTTACAGCTTTACTCCTTTTGATGGGCTTAGAAGACAACCCTTATAGATTTTCACTCCTCTCTTGAATGATCAAAACTTAGAATAAAAGAGGGAGAAGAACTTCTAGCCTTTTACAACACTTTTAAGCTCTCAAATTCTCAGAATAATTTCAAGCTTTTGGTTCTCTTTCATGTAAGAAAGGATGGGGTTTATATAGGCCCCAACTGGTTTGAATTTGGGGCTCAAAAGTGTCATCTCCTGGATTTCTGAGGTCCTAGCGGTACCACTGCCAGAACTGGATGATAGTATCGCCTGACACTGCTCAGAGACCGAGCTCAGGTGATACCACCGTCTATCTTCACTCGGAGATCGAGTTCAGGCAGTACCACCACCTAACAGGGGTGGTACCACCGCCTGACTTCGCTCGGAGACTGAGCTTCTGGGCGGTGCCACCACCGGCCAAGAAATCTGGGTTCGAATGGGCTGATTCATTCGGCCCAATTTGGATATGTCAAGGGCCCAATTGGCCCCATATTAAGTTAATGGGATCACCTCCCATTCCTAACTTAATCTTTATGCTAACTACGATATTTAAGACATTAATACTACAACTCGTGTTCCGGTGCGTCAATCACTTCTTCCGACAAGCTTCCAGCGAACTTCCGGTGAACATCCAACGAACCCTCGATGATGCTCCAGTGGACTTCCGGCAAACTCCTGGACTTGTGACGATCCTCTTGATGAGTTCCAACGAGCTTCTTTGGCAAGTTCCTGGATTTCTTGGATTTGTTCCCGTAGAACCTCCGACGACCGTCCGGACTTCCATCGAATTCTTGAACCCCCAACGTGATCTTGGTCTTGACTCTGGCGTAACACCTACTGCATTTCTTACTGCCATCGTAGTTAATCATGTACATGTAAAACAAACTTCAATCTAGACAATTAATGTTAGGATCAAGAGCACTAAGAGGGGGGGGATGAATTGGTGCAGGTGCAAAAAAAAAAACTTTTCGTCGGTTCAAAAAAAGATTTCGTACAAAAACCATTTCAAAATCTTTAACTTAAGAGCAAACAGAAGTATAATTGATGTAAAGTAAAAAATGTAGTTTGCAGTTAAGATAAAGAGCAGAATGTAAATGCAAACCGAGATTTAGAGTGGTTCAGTCAATCTTGACCTACATCCACTTTTGGCTTCCTCCTTCGACGTCGTCACTGACGTCCACTAGAGGCCATTCTTCTATAGGCGAAAGCCAACCACCCTTTTATAGCTTTACTCCTTTTGAAGGGCTTAGGAGACAACTCTTATATATTTCCACTCCTCTCTTGAATGATCAAAACTTAAAAGAAAAGAGGGAGACGAACTTCTAGCCTTTTACAACACTTTTAAGCTCTCAAATTCTCAGAATAAATGTAAGCTATCAGTGTTCATGCAGGAAAGGGTGGGGTTTATATAGGCCCCAACTGGTTTGAATTTGGAGCTCAAAAATGTCATCTCCCAGATTTTTGGGGTCCTGGCGATACTACCGCCATAACTTGGCGGTACTAGCGCTTGTCATTGCTCGGAGATCGAGCTCAGGCAGTACCACCGCCTGACAAGGGTAGTACGATTATCGAACTTCGCTCGGAGACTGAGCTCAGGCGGTACCACCGCTTGACAGGGGCGGTACCACCGCCCAGCATTCCTGGGAGACTGAGCTCCCAAGCGGTGTCACTATCAGCTAGGAATTCTATTCGAATGGGCTGATCCATTTGGCCCAATTTGGGTCTATTAAGGGCCCAATTGCCCCCATATTAAGTTAATGGGATCACCTCCCATTCCTAACTTAATCTACATGCTAACTATGATATTTAAGACATTAATACTACAACTTGCTCTGGTGCGTCAATCGCTTCTTCCGGTGGGCTTCCGGCGAACTTTTGGCGAACATCCGACGAACCCTCGACGATGCTCCGGTGGACTTCCAGCAAACTCCTAGACATGTGATGATCCACTTGGCGAGTTCCGACGAGCTTCTTTGGTAAGCTCCTAGACTTCTCAGATTTTCCCGTAGAACCTCCGACGATTGTCCAGACTTCCGTCGAACTCTCGAACTCCCAACGTGATCATGGTTTTGACTTCGGCATAACTCCTGCTGCATGTCTTACTTCTATCGTAGTTAATCTTACACATATAAAACAAACTTCGATCTAGACAATTAATACTAAGCATTAATCAAATTGTCCGGCATGTTATTGGTCCCTTGACGCTTTATCTGATTCTTTAGCGCATCGTCCTCATTTGCAGCCTATTGCCCAATCGGTCAGTTGACTCCGTAACTCCGATATCCTTGGTGCAATATCCGCTCTTCTTGGCCCGATGCCTAAATCCATGGCTCGAAGCCTTCTGTTGATACGTCGATCGATCCACTAGCCCGACGTCCAATCTTTTAACATGTTCTCCTCCAGCACAACTTGATTTTTCCTGCTTTAATTGTCTCATCCTGATCGAAGCATCCTGTGTCACTCAAAATGTATATTAAAATATAAACACAATTATCAATTGGTTTCATCATCAAAATATGAGATTGAACAATCAAAATATCAGTTGTCCGACATGTCATTGGTCTCTCGATGCTTCATCCGATTCTTCGGTGCATCATCCTCTCCTGCGGCCTATTGCCCAATCGGCCAGTTGACTCTGCAACTCCGATACCCTTGGTGCAATACCCGTTTTTCTTGGCCCGATGCCTGAATCCATGGCCCGAAGCCTTCTGTGGATACGTTGACTGATCCACCGGCTCGACGTCCAATCTTCTAACATGTTCCTCCGGCCCAACATGATTTTTCCTGCTTTAATTATCTCATCCTGATCGAAGCATCCTGCATCACTTAAAATGTAGATTAAAATATAAACACAATTATCAATTGGTTTCATCATCAAAATACGAGATTCAACAAAGATGTTAATTTAAAAGCGTGTTCATAAAAGAGTAGTGGATGTAAAGAGCAAGTAAGAAGATTTGCAGTTAAAGTAAATTGCACAAATAAAATGTAAACCAGATTTTAAAGTGGTTCGATCATCGTGACCTACATCCACTTCACCAATTCCTCTTCCGTCGAGGCCACCGGCATCCACCATTGGTCTTCCATCAATAGGCGAAGACCAACCACCATTTACACCCTTCTTCTCCTTTTCCCGGGTTTAGGAGACAACCCTTACAAGCACTCACTCCTCTCTTACAGAATTCTAAACTTAGAGTGGAGGAGGGAATTTCTAAAGAGATTGCAGCAGCGTTTCTTTACTTTTAAACTCTTTGTGCTTGTATCTTTTAACCAGGGATGAGAGGAGTATTTATAGGCTTTTAGTTGCTTCAAACTTGGAGCATAGAAACATCTCATCCCGGGTTTCCCGGGCAAGGGCGGTACCACCGCCTGCATTAGGCAATACCACCACTAGTGTCAGTCTGATACTAACACTGCATTGGGCGGTACCACCACCCAGTCTGGCGGTACCACCACTTGGGATGCTTTGCTGGGCAGTACCACCGCCCAGACTAGCGGTACCACCGCTTAACATAGTCTTGAAGACTGTGCCATGATGGTATCACTTCTTGGGGCATTATTTAGGCCTCTCATTGGGCCCAAAACAGTTCTTACGTGGGCCTAGCTGGCCCCTAATTAGGTTGGCCCAAATCCAAACCCAATTACGTGCTAACTATGATTCCTAAGACATTTGCTAAGCTAAATAAGTTCCTATGTCTTGGTTTCTTCCGGCGAGCTTCCGACGTTGTTCCGGCGGACTCCCGGCAAGCTAGGCCCATGTAAGGACTGTGTTGGGCCCAATAAGAGGCCCAAACAGTGCCCCAAGGAGTCTCACCATCGTGGTATAGTCTTCGAGATAGTGTCAGGCGGTGGTACTGCCAGTATGGGTAGTGGTACCGCCCAGCATTGCGCCCCAGGTGGTGGTACCACCAGACTTGGGTGGTGGTACCACCCAGGATAGTGTTAGCGTTAGATTGACACTGGGCGATGGTATCGCCCAACGCAAGCAGTGGTACCACCCATGCCCAGGGAACTCGGGATAGGAAAGTTTTAGGCTCCAAGTTTGAATCAACTTGAAGCCTATAAATACCCCTCTCATCCCTGATTAAAGCACATAAGCACAAAGAGATTAAAAGAGAGAAAACACTACTGCAATCATAAGTGTATTCCCTCCTCTAACTTAAACTAAGATTTTTGTTTAGAGAGGAGAGTGGGTGCTTGTAAGGGTTCTCTCCTAAACCCAGTAAAAGGAGAAGAGGGGTGTTAAAGGTGATTGGCCTTCACCTATTGAAGGAAGGCCTCTAGTGGACGCCGGTGACCTCGTCGGAGGAGGAAGCCGAAAGTGGATGTAGGTCACGTTGACTAAACCACTCTAAAATCTGGTTTGCATTTTCTTTGTGCAATTTATCTTTACTGCAAACCTCTTTAATCCCTTACTACTTTCAATACATTTACAAACGGGTTTCAAGTTAAGATCTTTAAGAAAAGGTTTTCGTCGGAAATGGTTTTTATCGAACAAAGTTTTTTTTTAAACTGATGCAATCTTTCCGCTGCACTCATTTACACCCCTCTTAGTGCCGACCCCGATCCCAACAATTGGTATTAGAGCCATGATTTTTTAATTTGGTTTAACACCCAAATAGAAATGACTCTTTTCGGCTTTCAAGAGGGTCACTCTCTTATTCGTCCCCCCTTTTTCAATGGGACGGACTATACTTATTGAAAAACTCGAATATGAGTTTTCTTAATTTCGTTGGATTTAAATTTATGGCACACAGTCGAAAATGGATTTGAAACGTCTTCTCTTCTAATGAGCAATTAGAATGATTTGGAGAATAAGACGTTTTCTTTAAATGCTAGTGCTATGAATGCTCTATTTTACGCCTTAGATAAAACGCAGTTTAATCGGGTTTCTTTATATGAAACGGCCTTCGATATTTGTTATATTATCGAAATCACACATGAAGGCATGAATAAAGTTAAAGATTCTAAAATCAATCTTTTAATGCATAATTTTGAACTGTTTAATATGAAACCAAAACCATTGGAGATATATACACCCGTTTTATGGATGTCATCAATGGTTTAAAAGCTCTTGGTAAAACTTTTTTAAATTTTAAACTTGTTAGTTAAGTTTTACGCTCACTTTCTAAAACTTGGGATTCAAAAGTAACGGCTTTACAAGAATCAAAAGATTTGAACCAATTTTCAATTGAAGAACTAATAGGGTCCTTGATGACCTATGAAATGACGTGCAATGCACGTAAAGAACTTGAGAACCACTTTCTAAAGAATAGGAAGGATTTTGAACTTAAAACATTTGAAGACCACTTGAGCGAAAGCTCAAGTGATAGTGAACATGAACTATTCACTAAGAAATTTAAAAAGTTCATGAAACAAGAATTAAAGAACAAGAACAAAAAGAATGCAACTATTTGCTTTGAATGCAAGAAGAAGAATACACAGTAGGATGAATCGAGCTCCTCCAAAGATGAGGAGAAAATCAACAAAGGCGAGGTGGCAAACTATGCCTTAATGGCTTTCGACGATGAGGTAATCGAAACCCCCTTAATTTATTTCAAAATTACATGATGCTTTTCATGATGCATTTATTTTTTCTTTTTTTATTTTTTTGTTTAGAATAATTATTTTTCTTGAAAATTGCATGTTTAAAAATGGAAATGCAAAAATTATAATCATGCTAGTAATTTTGAAAATGATAATGAAAATTACATGTTTTATAATGGAATAAAATGCTATATTTAAATCTAATAATGATCATATGTATGTTTTTTCAAGAATGAATAATGTATATCTTGATGATTTCCGAATTTGAGTGAAACCATGCTTGATGAAAATATTAAGAAGTTTGATATCATGCTTAATGATGATGCATGGCTTTTGTATGAAAAACTAAACATGAAAAGTTGATTCACCTAAAAAGAAAAATGCTTTATGAAATCAATTTCGATGATGCATAATGATGTAATTATGTAATGAAAATATTAAATATTTTGAAACCATGTTTTGATGTCATGCATAATGATCATGCTTAATAAATTTCGAAATTATGCATGATGATTTTCAGGTAATTTATGATTTATTTATCTTGATGGGTTTTATGATGAAATTTATTTTTCGATCCTAAACTATTGATGATATATATATTTTTGGCATAAAAAGGACAAAGGCATGCTTGTATAAAACAAACTAAAAAGAGGAAAGCTTTCTCTTAGAAAAAATTCTCTACTTTATCGATTTTTCCAAAAAGGAGATTAATGAATCTATTTGTATCACTTTTGTGAATCTCAAAAAAATGATTTTGAAAATGATTTTGATAATTTAAATTTGAATAAATTTTTATCCAAATCATGATCTTGATTCCTTGATATTTACAAATTAAGATTTATTATGAATAAAAAAATTTCTTTAATTGTTCTCTTACGATTCTTATTGGTATTTTATTTATAAGGAGATTTATTATATGAATCATGTTTTTTTGGTTTTTATATGATCTTATCTCTCATGATATGATTTATTTTTGTATAACTCCTTGTTTTCATTACCCAATTAATTTTTCTTGATTAGATGAAATGAATGTGATGAAATAAAAATATGCATGAAATATGGGATGTAATGTAATTTGATATCATGATTTAAAATGCTATGATTTGTTACGAAAATGATGTATCATGAATACTTTAGTATCATGTATGATATGCTCATGATGATGATTGATTTATTTTTCGGTATCATGCATGAAAAATGAAATATAAGGTTTTAAAATTATGCATGTTTTAATTTGAATATATAATAATGCACAAAAAAGATTGATACTTGCCTTTGTCATAATCTAAAAATTGATATAAAGGGTTTTCCCTTCTATTTGACGATGACATAGGGGGAGCAAATTTTGCTAGCTTGCTAGCTAGCTTGCATACTTCAAGAAGAAAGCAAAAATTGCAAGGAGAAGAACTTGATATCTTGAACATCATAAAAAATTTGCTACCTTGCATGATGTAAAATTTGCTAGAATTGCTAGCTTGTGATTTAAAGAGAAGCAAAGTGTGCTAAGTTACACATTTCAAGAAGAGGCAAAAATTGCTATCTTGAACATTACCAAAAAATTACTATCTTGCCCATCTCAAGAAGCAAAACATGCTAAACTTGCACACCTAGTAAAAGTTACAAACTTGCATATTTCAAGAAGCAAGAGTTGCTTTCTTGAACATCTCTAAATTGCTAGCTTGCATGATGTAGAACTTGCTATCTTGAACATTATAAAGAAATGCTATCTTGTATGTTGTAAAACTTGCACATCTTTAAATTTGCTAGCTTGTATGTTGTAAAACTTGCATATCTAAAACTTGATAGCTTGAATGTTCTAAGCATGATGTAATACTTGCTAAATTTTCTAGCTTCAAATTGCATGATGATAAAACTTGATATTATGTTTTTCATGCAATAAGTTGAACTTATATTCTAAACAAATGAGAATTGGACTTCTCCTTTTTGTTGATGACAAAGGGGGAGAAGTATGATGACATGTTATGCATAAGTTTATAATAATATGTTGCTTGGATTTTTAAATCCAAGAGTCTCTATCAATACGGCATATTGATAGGGAGAGTTTTGTTTAAACTCTGGGAGTTAAGGTTAACTCTGTCATCAATTGGTTGTCATCATAAAAAAGGGGGAGATTGTTGAATCTCGTATTTTGATGATGAAACCAATTGATAATTGCTTATGTTTTAATCTGCATTTTGAGTGACGCAGGATGCTTCGATCAGGATGAGACAATTAAAACAGGAAAAATCAAGTTGTGCCAGAGGAGAACATGTTAGAAGATTGGACGTCGGGCCGGTGGATCGATCGACGTATCAACAGAAGGCTTCGGGCCGTGGATTTGGGCATCGGGAAAAGAAGAGCGGATATTGTGCCAAGGATATCGGAGTTGTAGAGTCAACTAGCCAATTGGGCAATAGGCCGCAAGAGAGAACGATATGCCGAAGAATCGGACGAAGCGTCGAGGGACCAATGACATGTTGGACAACTTGATTAATGCTTAGTATTAATTGTCTAGATCGAAGTGTGTTTTTACATGTGCAGGATTCACTATGATAGCAAGGCATGAAGCAAAATGAAGTCCCGAAGTCAAGAATGTGATCGTGTTGGGAATTCAAGAGTTCGTCAAAAGTCCGAATATTCGTTGGAAGTTTTGGTGGAACCAGCCGAGAAGTCACGAAGCTTGCTAGAGAAGCTCATCGGAACTCACCAAGAAGATCATCGTGAAGTCCAGGAGCTTGCTGGGAGTCCACCGGAACATTGCCGAGAGATCGTCGGAAGTTCGCTGGTAGATCGCTAGAAGCTCGCCGGAAGAATGACATAGGGACTTGTTTAGCTTAGTAAATGTCTTAGGATTTCGTAGTTAGCAGGTAATTGGGCTTGGATTTGGGCCAACCCAATTAGAGGCCAGCTAGGCCCATGTAAGGATTGTGTTGGGGCCAATAAGAGGCCTAAACAGTGCCCCAAGGAGTCTCACTATCGTGGCATAGTTTTCGAGACTATGTTAGGTAGTGGTATCGCCGGTCTGGGTGGTTGTACCGCCCCGGTAGGGTGCCAGGCGGTTGTACCACCCAGCACTACACCCCAAGCGGTGGTACCGCCAGACCTGGGCGGTACCACCGCCTAGGACATTGTCAGCGTCAAACTGACACTGGGCAGTGATACCGCCCAACGCAGGCAGTGGTACCGCCCATGCCCGAGGTGGGAAAGTTTTAGGCTCCAAGTATGAATCAACTTAAAACCTATAAATACCCCTCTTATCCCTAGTTAAAGCACACAAGTATAGAGATATTAAAAGAGAGAAAACGCTGCTGCGATCTTAAGTGTATTCCCTCCTCTAGCTTAAACTGAGACTTCTGTTTAGAAAGGAGAGTGAGTGCTTGTAAGGGTTATCTCCTAAACCCAGTAAAAGGAGAAGAGGGGTGTAAAAGGTGATTGGCCTTCGCCTATTGAAGGAAGGCCTCTAGTGGACGCTGGTGACCTCGTTGGAGGAGGAAGCCGAAAGTGGATGTAGGTCACGTTGACCGAACCACTCTAAAATCTGGTTTGCATTTCCTTTATGCAATTTATCTTTACTGCAAACCTCTTTAATCCCTCACTGCTTTCAATACATTTATAAATAGGTTTCAAGTTAAGATCTTTACAAAAAGGTTTTCGTTGGAAATGGTTTTTATCGAATAAAGTTTTTAAACTGACGCAATCTTTCCGTTGCACTAATTCACTCCCCCTCTTAGTTCTGACCTCGATCCCAATAGTTTTCCTCCGGCCCAACATGATTTTTCCTGCTTTAAATATCTCATCCTGATCAAAGCATCCTGTGTCACTCAAAACGCATATTAAAACATAAACACTTATCAATTTGTTTCATCATCAAAATCCGGGATTCAACAATCTCCCCCATTTTGATGATGACAACCGATTGATGACGGAGTTACCCTTAACTCTCGGAGTTTAAACAAACTCCACCTATCAATATGCCATATTGATAGAGACTCTTGGATTCAAAAATCCAAACAAACGTGTCATGATAAAATCATGCATAACATCAATATACTTCTCCCCCTTTGTCATCAACAAAAAGTAGAAGTCTAATTCTCATGTGTTTAGAGATATAACATTTCAAATCATTACAATATAATCTTTAGTTGTATCATCATGCAGGCTAGCAAGTCTTGGTGATATTCAAGATAGCAAGTTCTACATCATGCAAGTTAGTAAATTTTAAGATGTTCAAGAAAGCAAATCTTTTTTCTCTTTTGAGAAGTGCAAGCTATCAATTTTGAATTTGTAAGGTAGTAAGATAGCATGTTCTACAACTTACAAGCTAGCAAAAAAAATTTCCATCATGCAAGATAGCTTTCTTGTTGAAGTGTGCAAGCTAGCCATTCTTGCTTCCTTTAGCAATGTGCAAGTTGTGAGTTTTGCTTCTTGAGATAGGCAAGCTAGTGATGTTCAAGACAACAAGCTCTTTCTTCTCTTTTGAGAAGTGTTATTTTTGCTTCTTTTGCAAAGTGCAAGCTAGCAAAATTTTACATTATCTTACAACATGCAAGCTAGCAAGATACAATGTTTTATATGAAGCAAGCAAACAATTTGGCAAGTGTTAAGTTTGCATCTTCTCTTTAGATGTGCAAGAAGGTACGCAAGTTTTTGTATTTTCTTGACTTGTGCAAGCTAGCTAATTTGCTTTCTAGCATGTTTTGCTCCTCCTTTGTCATTGTCAAAAAGAAGGAAAGAATACAATATTATAATTCTTTTTCCTTTTCAATAATTTCTAAATCATGACAAAGATAAGTATCAATCTTATTTGTGCATCATTATATATTCAAATTAAAACATGCATAATTTTAAAACCTTAAATTTCATTTTTCATGCACGATACCGAAAAATAAATCAATCATCATTATGAGCATATCATACATGATACTAAGACATTAAAATTTTTAAGCATCAAAACACTATCATGAGTATCTCATGCATTCATATCATCATTTTAGCAATAAATCATAGTATTTCAAATCATGATGGTATCTAAATATCAAATTACATCCTACCATGCATGATCATAACATCACATTTGTATGAATCAAAATAATATCAAGAGTATTTCATGCATAATTTTATATCATCATATTCATTTCATCTCATCAAGAAAAATTAATTGGGTGATGAATACAAGGAGTTATACAAAGACAAAAAATCATGTCATGAAAGATGAGGTCATGTGAATATCAAAAGACATGATTCATTTTGACACATCTCCTCTTAAATAAAATACCAAGAAAAATTGTAGGGGTAAAAAGAAGAGATCTTGATTAAGAAAAAAAATCTTAAGTAATTCGAAGAATTCAAGATTATGATTTGAATAAAACTCACTCAAATTCAAATCGTCCAATCAAAATCATTTTCAAGAGATTCACAAAAAGAAAGACATAGATAGATTCATTAATCTTTCCATTCATTATGAATCATAAAAATTATAATTAAAAAAAAAAGATTCATATGTATAAATCTCAATAAGAAGATACAAGAACCCATAACCCATAACAGGAGATCTTGTTTCATAAATGATTTCAAGTTATAAATTATGAGAAATTAAGATCATGATTTCGATAAAAACCCATTAAATTCAAATCATTTTCATAATCCATGAGATTCATAAAAGCATAATATACATGTTTTCATTAATCTCCTTTTTGGAAAAATCGATAATGTGAGAAAAATAAATTTTTTAAGGAGAAACCTTTCCTTTTTTTAGTTGTTTCAATTCATGTGATTTATTTCATTCAAGCATGTCCTTTTTTATTTATGCCAAATAAAAATATGCATCAATATGTAGGATCAAAAAATAATTTCCTCATAAAAACCATCCATGCTTATAACAAAAAAAGCCACTTTTATTATCGTAAAAATCAATAATCCATAAATCACAAAAATCAACATGCATTATTTTAAAAGATAAATTTATTAGGCTTGATATCATCAAATATGATTTCATAAGGCATTTTTAATCAAAATCATTTTATTTATCATAAACATATAATTTTCATGATTATTTTTAAAATTACTAGAATGATAAGCATGATTCCTAATTTTTGCATTTTCATTATTAAACATGCAATTTTCAAGAAAATTAATTCAAAACTAAATTAAAAAAAATGCATCATGAAAAATATCATGTAATTTCGAAATAAATTAGGGGGATTTTGATTACCTCATCGTCGAAAGCCGTTAAGGCATAGTTTGGCTCCTCGCCTTCATTGACTTTCTCATCATCTTCGGAGGAGCTCGATTTATTCAAGATTGCATCATTCTTCTTGCGTTCAAAGCAAGTAGTTGCATTCTTTTTAATTTTATTTTTATTATTTAATTCTTGTTTCATGAACCTTTTAAATTTCATTATGGTGAGTTCAAGTTCACCATCACTTGAGCTTATGCTTGAGTGGTCTTCGATTGTTCTAAGTCTGAAATCCTTCCTGTTCTTTGGAAGGTGGTTCTCATATTCGTCAAGTACCATATTTGTCATTTTGTAGGTCATTAAAGTCCCAATTAGTTCTTCAAGTGGTAGGTTGTTTAGGGTTTTAGCCTCTTGTATTGTTGTTACTTTTAGATCCCAACTCTATGGAAGGGATCTTAAAATCTTATTAACGAGTTAAAAATATGAAAAACTTTTACCAAGTGCTTTTAAACCATTGACGACATCCGTAAAATGAGTGTACATGTTGTTGAATCTTAGATTTTGATGATGAAACCAATCAATAAGTGTTTATGTTTTAATTTGCATTTTGAGTGACGCAAGATGCTTCGATCAAAATGAGACAATTAAAGCAGGAAAAAATCATGTTAGGCTGGAGGAACATATTAGAAGATTGGACGTCAGGCCGGTGGATCGGTTGACGTATCGACAGAAGGCTTCGGGCCGTGGATTCAGGCATCGGGCCAAGAAGAGCGGACATTGTGCCAAGGATATCGGAGTTGTGGAGTCAATTGGCCGATTGGGCAATAGGCCACAGGAGAGGACGATGCGCTGAAGAATCAGACGAAGCATCGAGGGACCAATGACATGCCAAACAACTTGATTAATGCTTAATATTAATTGTCTAGATAGAAGTATGTTTTATATGTGAAGAATTAACTACGATGGCAAGGCATGGAGCAAAATAAAGTCCTGGAGTCAAGGACGCGATCACGTTAGGAGTTCAAGAGTTCGTTGGAAGTCCGGACGTTCACCGAAAGTTCTGGCGGAACCAGCCAAGAGGTCTCGAAGCTTGCCAAAGAAACTCATTGGAACTCGCCAAGAAGATCGTCATGAAGTCTAGGAGCTTGCTGGCTTTAAAAGGTCTTCTCTTCCTATGAAAGATTGGAATGATTTGGAAAAGAAGACTTTTTCTTTAAATGCTAGAGCTATGAATGCTCTATTTTGCGCTTTAGACAAAATGAGTTTAATCGGGTTTTTATGTGCGAAACGGCTTTCGACATATGACACATTTTTGAAATCATACACGAAGGCACAAGTAGTGTTAAGGAATCTAAAGTTAATCTTTTAATGCATGATTTTAAACTTTTTCATATGAAACCAAGCGAGACTATTAGAGACATGTACACCCGTTTTACGAATGTCGTCAATAGTCTAAAAGGACTTGGTAAAAACTTTTCAAATTTTGAACTCGTTAACAAAATCTTAAGATCACTTTCTAAAACTTGGGAATCGAAAGTAACGGCAATACAAGAAACAAAAGATTTAAATATTTTTCCACTTGAAGAACTTAATGGTTCATTGATAACATATGAAATGGTGCACAATGCATATGATGAACATAATGAACAAAACCACCTTCTAAAGAATAGGAAGGATTTGAGACATAGAACATTTGAAGACCACTCGAGCATAAGCTTAAGTGATGGTGAACTTGAACTGACTAAGAAATTTAAAAAGTTAATAAAACAAAAATTTAAGAACAAAAAGAACGAAACTATTTGCTTTGAACACAAGAAGAAGAACAAAAATTGGGATGAATCGAGCTCCTCTAAAGACGAAGAGAAAATCAAGAAAGGCAAGGTGGCAAACTACGCCTTAACCACTTTCAATGATGAGGTAATCGAAAGCCCCCTAATTTACTTCGAAATTACATGATGTTTTTCATGATGTATTTTTTTAATAATTTAGTTTTGAATTAATTTTCTTGAAAATTAAATGTTTAAAAAAGAAAATACAAAAATATGATCATGCTCGTAATTTTGAAAATGATAATGAAAATTACATGTTTTATGTTAATGTAATAAAATGTTAGATATAAATCTAATGATTGTATACATTGTAAGATTAATCTTATGTATGTGCTTGAGAAGCAAGAATGTATATTTTGATGATTTTCATATTGCTTTTCAATGATGATGCATGGCTTTTGTATGGAAGGCTTGATATTTTTTTTATGAACCTTGTCTTTGTTTTTCAAACATGATGTATGGTTTTGACATAAGAACAAAAATTTGAGCATGCTAATATAAAGTCAATCATATAAATTAAAACTAAAGAAGTTTTCGATATCTATAAGAATCATTCAAAATTATGTTCAATGAAAACTTGCTTGATGTTGTAATGAAAATATTGAAGTTTTGATACCATGATTTGATGATTTTATGCATGAAATTTTAAAGTTATATATGATGATTTTTGTGAGTTATTGGTCTTGATGGTTTTTATGACGAAATTCATTTTTCGATCCTAAATGTTGATGCACATTTTTATTTGGCATAAATGAAATAAATCACATGAATTTAAACAACTAAAAAGACAAAAGCGTTGTTCTTGAAAATTCTTTTTCTCTATCTTATTGATTTGTATGAATCTCTTGAAAATGATTTTGATTTAACGATTTGAATTTGAATGAGCTTTATCTTCATTTTTCAAGATTTATAACTAGAAATTTCTTATGCATTAATTAAGATATTATATCATTCTTTCTCCTATGTTTCTTTTTGCAAATTGCTAAATAGAAAATAAATGATCAAAATGTTGATTTAATGATGAATGTTTGGTACCAACAATCATGAAGTGATAAATACTTAAAAATATTGATTTAATATTTGGTATCGTGAATAATTTATTATCATACATGAAAATAATGATGAATATTTTGAAAATAAATGTTTGTATCATGATAGATGATTTTACATTTTGTGCATGATGAGTCATAGTGATGATTAAAATAATATGAATGATGATTTAGAATCATGCATATAATGATGAGTTTATATATTTTGAAAATATATATGATGATTTGGTATGATGCATATAATACTTATGCTCTTTATTATGATGATATGTGTGATGCATATGATGTGTATCATGATCACAATGTTGATAAATGCTTAATGTTTTAGTATCATGTATGATATGCTCATAATGATGAATGATTTATTTTTCGGTATCATGCATGAAAAATGAAATGTAAAGTTTTAAAATTGTGCATGTTCGAATTTGAAAATATAATGATGCACAAATAAGAACAATTACTTACCTTTGTCATAATTTGAAAATTTATGGGTCTTCCCTTCTTTTTGACAATGATAAAGGGGGAGCAAGAATTTTTAGCGTCGATATCATGAAAAGAGGCAAACTAGCTTGCTTGCACAATTCAAGAAAAAAACAAAAAATGTACTACTCAAAAGAGAAGTAATTGCTATCTTGAACATCACCGATAATTGCTAGCTTGAAATCTCAAGAAAATACAAAAATATGCTATCTTGCCTATCTCAAAATGCTAAACATGCTAAACTTGCACTTTGCAATGGAAGCAAAATTGTGAGCTCAAACATTGCAAAGGAAGCAAAAATTTGCTAGCTTACAACTTGCATATTTCAAGAAGAAAGAGTTGCTTTCTTGAACATCTCAAAACTGCTAGCTTGCATGTTCTAAAATGTTGTAAAATTAGCTAACTTGTATGTTGTAGAACTTGCTAAATTTTCTAGCTTACAAATTTCATGATGATAAAATTTGATATTATGTTTTTCATGCAATAATTTGAATCTATATCTCTAAACGCATAAGAGTTGGAACTTCTCTTTTTTGTTGATGACAAAGGGGGAGAAGTATGTTGATGTCATGCATGATTTGATCATGACATGTTGCTTGGATTTTTGAATCCAAGAGTTTCTATCAATATGCCATATTGATAGGGGGAGTTTGTTTAAACTCCGGAAGTTAAGGTTAACTTCGTCGTCGATTGGTTGTCATCATCAAAAAAGGAAGATTGTTGAATCTCAGATTTTGATGATGAATCCAATCAATAAATGTTTATGTTTTAATCTACGTTTTGAGTGACGTAGGATGCTTTGAACAGGATGAGATAATTAAAGCAGGAAAAATCATGTTGGGCCGGAGGAACATGTCAGAAGATTGGAAGTCGAGCCGGTGGATCGGTCGACGTATCGACAGAAGGTTCAGGCCATGGATTCGAGCATTGGGCCAAGAAAAGTGGATATTGCACCAAGGATATCAGAATTGCAGAGTCAATTAGCCGATTGGGCATTAGGCTGCAAGAGAGGACGATGCGTCAAAGAATCAAACGAAGTGTCGAGGGGCCAATGACATGCCAGATAACTTGATTAATGCTTGGTATTAATTATCTAGATCGAAGTATGTTTTACATGTGCAAGATTAACTACGATAGTAAGACATGGAGCAAAATGAAGTCCTAGAGTCAAGGACGCGATCACGTTGGGAGTTCGAGAGTTCGTCGAAAGTCTAGACGTTCACCGGAAGTTCTAGCGAAACTAACCGAGAAGTCTCAGAGCTTGCCAAAGAAGCTGGTTGGAACTCACCAAGAAGATCATTGTGAAGTCTAGGAGCTTGCCGAGAGTCTGCCGGAACATTGCCGAGAGATCATCGGAAGCTCGCCGGAAGAATAGACATAGGGACTTATTTAGCTTAGCAAATGTCTTAGAATTTCATATTTAGCACGTAATTGGGCTTGGATTTGGGCCAACCCAATTAGGGGCCAACAAAACCTATGTAAGAATTATGTTGGGCCCAATAAGAGCCCAAATAGTGCCCCAAGAAGTATCACCGTCATGGCACAGTCTTCGAAACTATGTCAGACGGTAGTACCACTAGTCTAAGCGGTTGTACCACCCCTGGTAGGGTGCCAGGTGGTGGTACAGTTAGTCTGGGTGGTGGTACCTCCCAGCACTACCCCCCAGGCGATGGTACTGCCAGACCTGGGCAGTGGTACCGCCTAGGACAATGTCAGCCAGATTGACACTAGGCAGTGGTACCGCCCATGCTCAGGGAACCCGGGATGAGAAAGTTTTAGGCTCCAATTTTGAATCAACTTAAAGCCTATAAATACCCCTCTTATACCTGGTTAAAGCACACAAGCACAAAGAGATTAAAAGAGAGAAAATGCTACTGCGATTATAAGTGTATTCCCTCCTCTAGCTTAAACTTAGATTTTTGTTTAGAGAGGAGAGTGAGTGTTTGTAAGGGTTGTCTCCTAAACCCGGTAAAAGGAGAAGAGGGGTGTAAAAGGTGATTGGCCTTTGCTTACTGAAGGAAGGCCTCCAGTGGATGTTGGTGACCTCATCGGAGGAGGAAGCCAAAAGTGGATGTAGGTCAAGATTGACTGAACCACTCTAAATCTCGGTTTGCATTTATATTCTGCTCTCTATCTTAACTGCAAACTGTCTCCGTTGCTTTACTTCAACTATACTTCCGCTTGATATTAAGTTGAAGAACTTTCTGAAACTGTTTTTCATCAAAAATGCTTTTATCATAAGAACGTTGCTTTAATCGTCGAACGGTTTTCGTTGCACTAATTCACCCCGCTCTTAGAGTTCTTAATTATAACACATGTCTCCAATGGTTTCGCTTGGTTTCATATGAAATAATTCAAAATTGTGTATTAAAGGATTAACTTTAGAATCCTTAACACTACTTGTGCCTTCGTGTGTGATTTCAAAAGTGTGTCATATGTCGAAAGCAGTTTCGAAAGTAGAAACCCGATTAAACTCGTTTTTGTCTAAGACACAAAATAGAGCATTTATAGCTCTAGCATTTAAAGAGAATGTCTTCTTCTCCAAATCATTCCAATTGTTCATTGGAAGAGAAGACCTTTTAAAACTAGATTCGACAGTGTCCATAAGTTCAAATCCAAAGAAAGCAAGAAAACTCTCATTCGAGTTTTCCAATAAATATAGTCCGTCCCATTGAAAAAGGGAGGACGAATGAGAGAGTGACCCTCTTGAAAGCCGAAAAGAGTTATTTCTCTTTGGGTGTTAAACCAAATAAGAAAATGAGGCTCTGATACCTAATGTTAGGTGTTGAATCTCGGATTTTGATGATGAAGTCAATTGTCATTTGTTATCTAATCTATGTGTTGAGATAAGTGTGCAGGATTAACTACGATGAAAGTTAGACAAGCAGCAGGTGTTGCCCCGGAGTCAAGATCATGATCACATTGGGAGTTCGAGAGTTCGACGGAAGTTCGGATGGTAGTCGGAGGTTCAGCGAGAACAGATCCGAGAAGTCCAGAAGCTTGCCAAGCGAAGCTCGTCGGAACTCGCCAAGTGGATCGTCGCAAAGTCCAGGAGTTTGCCGGATGTCCGTAGAAGGATCACCGAGGGTTCATCGGATGATCGACGGAAGTTCGCCGGAAACTCACCGGAAGGAGCGATTGACATATCGGAGCAAAGCTGCAGAAGTTGTCTAAGATTTAATCATAGTTAGCATGTTGATTAAGCTTGAAAGTGGGAGGTGATCTCATTAGCTTAATCTTGGGACAATTGGGCCGCTGAAAAGATTGAAATTGGGCCGAATGGAGCTAACCATTCGGACCCTGATTGCACCAAGCGGTGCAACCGCCTAGGCTAGGAAGTGCAACCGCCAGGGCTGTGTCTCCCAACGAGACTGGGCGGTGCAACCGCCCCAGCCAAGAGGTGCAACCGCCCAGAGCTCAGTCTTCGAGCTAGACTGGGCGGTGCAACCTCCCTGACAGAGAGGTAGCACCGCCTGAGCTCGGTCTTCGAGCTCAGGTAGAGAGGTGCAACCGCCTCAGTCAGGAGGTGGCACCGCCTGGGGCTCAGTCTTCGAGCCAGACTCAGGCGGTGCAACCGCCTCTGACAGAGAGGTGCAACCGCCTGGGCTCAGTCTCCGAGCTCTGCCAGGCGGTGCAACCTCTCCAGTCAAGAGGTGCAACCGCCTGATCCCAGAATTCCGGGATTTGATCGTTTTGAGCTCCAAATTTGAACTGGGTTGGGGCCTATAAATACCCCACCCATTCAACACTGGAAAGACACAGATCCACACCGAATTCTTGATCTTTTCAGTGACTCTAAGAGCTCAAACTTGTGTAAAGTCCTAAAGTTCTCCTCTTTCTGTTCTTCAAGTCTTGAGTTGTAAAGAGAGGAGAGAAAGGATATGTAAAGGTTGTCTCCTAAGCCTGTCAAAAGGAGAGAAACTGTAAAAGGGCAGTTGGCTTTCGCCCATTGAAGGAAGGCAGCTAGTTGACGTCGGTGACCTCGTCGGAGGAGGAAGCCAAAAGTGGAGTAGGTCAAGACTGACCGAACCACTCTAAATCTCTGGTTTGCTTTTACTTGAGCACTTTATCATTACTGCAAACCTCCTACATAGCTACTGCCCTCTGCGCTTTTACGAACGAGTCTCTAAGCTCTGATCTTTCCGAATCTGCATTCAGACGCAAATCGGTGTCTTCGTATGATCTTTACGCTGCAGTTTACGTTTACGTTTTGATTCCATTTACAACTGCAAATTGCCTTCTGCGTATTCATAAAACGCTTTTCAAGTTCAAAACTGCATTTAGACGTAAAATTACGTTTTGACGTAAAACTGCGTTTAGACGTAAAACAGCGTTTAAGACGCAAAACTACGTTTAGACATAAAACTGCGTTTAGACGTAAAATAGCGTTTAGACGCAAAACTGCGTTTGGACGCAAAACTGCGTTTAGACGTAAAACTGCGTTTATACGCAAAACTGCGTTTAGACGTAAAACTGCATTTAGACGTAAATCGGCTTTCCTCATACAATCATCAGATTTTAGTTTACGTTTACATCTTGATTTCAACTGCATACTGCCTTCTGCGATTTTACAAACAAGTTTCAAAGTTTAGACGTAAATCTGTGTTTAGACATAAATTTGCGTTTAGACGTAAATCTGCTTTTTGTAGATTACTTTTTGAGCTGTACAACAGCAGCACACTGTCTTTATACTTCTGTCTAAACAAGTGATTTCAAATCGACACTTAGACGTAAATCTGTTTCTTCGTACGAACATCGGATTTCAGTTTGCATCGATATTCTGGTTTTCATCATTGCTGCAAACTGCCTGCATAGATTGACTGAAACCTTGCTTAGCATCAACTCTCATACAGAGTTGTCCTTATCATTCAAACACAGCTTTCGGTTTTAATCGCAGAAAGTTTTTCCGCTGCACTAATTCACCCCCCCCCCCTCTTAGTGCTCTCGATCCTAACAATTGGTATCAGAGCAAGGTTAACTCTCTAACGGATTAAAACCCAAGAGAGATGGCATACCGAAACCAAGAGGGCATTCTATTACACGTCCACCCATGTTCAAAGTGGAACGGACTACACCTACTGGAAGACCCGAATGAGGATCTTTCTTATTTCTATGGATTTTGAACTGTGGAACCTTGTTGAAAACGGATTTTCAAAGTCTTCTCTTCCAATGATCGATTGGAATGAATTGGAAAAGAAGGCTTTTCGCTCTTAATGCAAAGGCTATGAATGCCTTATTTTTTGCACTTGATAAAAAACGAGTTTAATCGTGTTTCAACTTACGAAACTGCATTTGATATTTGGCACACACTTGAAGTGACCCACGAGGGCACAAGTAGAGTGAAAGAGTCAAAAATCAATCTGTTGTTGCATTCTTTTGAACTTTTCGAATGAAACCGAAAGTGAAACCATTGGCGACATGTTTACCGTTTTCACGGATGTCGCCAACGGTCTAAAAGGACTCGGAAAAAAAGTTTTTCGGATTTTGAACTCGTAAATAAGATACTAAGATCCTTCCTAAAAGTTGGGATCCTAAAGTCACTGCTATTCAAGAGGCAAAAGATCTGTGCAACTTCCCTCTTGAAGAATTAATCGGGTCATTAATGACCTATGAGATGACGCAAAGCTCATGAAGAGCAAGAAGACATCCTTCCAAAAAACAGGAAGGATATGGCACTTAAAACTTCTGAATGCCACTTGAGAGAAAACTCAAGTGATGAGGACTGTGATGATGACTTGGCACTCTTAACAAGAAAATTTAAAAAATTCTTCAAGAAAAACAAGTTTAAGAATGATCTGAAAAAATAAACTTGAACCCAAGAAGGACCAAGTGATCTGCTATGAATGTAAAAAAAGGGACACTACAAGAGTGATTGTCCCCAAGTCAAAAGAAGAACATCAAAGAAGAAGGCTCTTCAAGCAACATGGGATGACTCGAAAGATTCAAGAAGAAGAGGAGTCCAACACCGAAAGCAAGTTGCTCATTACGCTTTAATGGCCATCGGAGAGGAGGTAACGAATTTATTAGATGCTGATTTAACTTTCGATGAATTATTAAATGCCTTCCATGATTTATTTGATGAATGTAAGATTATCAATAGAAAATACAAATTGCTAAAAAAGGTACATGATAGTCTTACTTGTGATTTTAATAAGTTAAAAATCGAATATCATAATAGTTTAAATTCATGTATCAAATGTCATGATCTAGAAAACACAAAAAAAAGAAAACTTGCTACTTAAGGACACCTTGAAGAAATTCGAGGTTGGTAGCAAGTCATTAAACATGATCCTTACAAACAAGGGTCATGCTCCCAAAAAGAAGTGGGATTGGATTTGCGAGGAGTCCTCACCAAAATCCAACTACCTTTAAAAAAAAGGCCCCATCTTACATGTTAGACATCAAAGCAAATGCAACTTTTGTTGCAAGTTCGGACACTGAGGACGCATTATTGTCCATTCGGAAATTTAGTCCAAACAAATTGATTTGGGTTCCTAAAGGAACCATAACAAATTCTATGCAACATGATAGAAAATTTAGATCTATTAGTGAGGCACCCAAAAGAAAATGGGTACCTAAAAAATCATCCCTTCCTATAAAAAACATTAAAACCTTAGGTCGGAGCAAGAATTAATGTTCTGCTCCTTGATTCTCGATAGTCATGACCCAAACGAAATTTGGATACAACAACGAAAGTGGTAATTATGAAATCACAAAAAAAAGCAATTTGGATACAACCTAATTTGACTTTTCAAAATCACGAACACATGTACGACATTAGAGTATGCACGTTAAAAGTTCTATCTTGATCGCACAAGCTTTTTTTGCCTTAAAATAAAACACACACGTAATCATGTAAGCAACGTTAATTGCTCGGATGAAAACTCTCCTCAAGACAAAACCTACCTGATCAAATCACAATTAGGTGTTCACTGCCTACTGGCGGTGGCACCTCTCCACCCGGCGGTGGCACCTCTCTCCGGCCGGTGGCACCTCCAACCATCACGAAGTTGCCGGTGTTGACACGCTCAGCCCAGAGGTGCAACCGCCTTAACTCTGCCTTTTTAACCCTCACTAGGGCCGGCGGTGAAACCGACCCCAACTCACTTCCCCTTCATTCTCGACTCCTCCAAGCCTCCTCCATCCTCATTTCACTCCCTTTAGCCTCCCAAATACCTCCCATTTCGGAGCAAAACATCAAGAATCTCTCCCTATTTTGAAGATTTCACTAAGGTATTCTCTAAGAACCTCTAAAATTCTGTTTTGTTCTTCATTCACTCTTGTTCATCTTTATCTCTTTAAACAGCAGTAGTTATGGGTTCTAGAAGATCCTCAAGGGATAAGAGAAAGAGGAGATTAGTAGAAGAGTTTGATCTCACCCTTTTTGATTCCAAAAACCATGCTGAAAAATTTCTCTCCTTCGAACTAAGAAGCATCAATAAGGGAAAATACATAGATCTGAATGAACTAAGAGATGTAGAGACTATCCAATGGTTTGCAAACCTAAATCTACTTCCAATTTTGCAGATCAACGAACCCATCTATCCTAGGCTAGTTAGATTGTTTTACAACAACATGCAAATAGATGATGAAGAAAGGATGTCAACCTATCTCTTAGGACAACACATCTCAATCACTAATAGATTCATTTGTGATATGATAGGTATTCCCATGAAAAGCATAGGACTTTACTTTAGAGGATCATGGGATGAAGAAACCATTGAAACATCCTATGTTGAAGCCTTAGGAACAATCTTTGCCAATCCTAACATAGAATTTGTTCCTAAAAGCTGTGAACATCTACTGCCTTTTAACACTAAGATACTTCATCATATCATAACTAGTATAATTCTTCCTAAACAATACCATCATGATGAAGTAAGTCAATTAGAATTAGGAATTATGTACCTAATCACGAAAGGACGTGACATTTGTCTTGGCTATCTGATCCAACAAAACATGTTAGAATTATCTAAGAAAGATATGATGCTCCCATATGGTGGAATAATTACTAGAATAATGAAAGCTTACGACATTCAAATACCACCAGAAGAAGAAGTAATGAAAGTAGATAGATTCAGCATAATAAACAAAAATCTACTTCACCGACTAAGATGTCACTATAGAAACGGCAACTGGGTTAGAATGCCTAGAAGAACTGATCCCCCTCAACCTGAACCTGAACCTGAACCCAAGCCGGAAACACCAGTCTTTAGGAGTACCCAATCTCCTCCGATCTGTCCCTTTGAGGAAACACATCCCGTTGAGCAAACTCACACATCATCCATCGAAGATATCGGGATTCGGATGGACCGATTTGAACAAAGACAAGAACGGCTTGAACTTCGACAAGATCAAATCCTAACCGAGCTGCAGCAAATCCATCGACAATTTGACTCTTTATTTAGGCACTTCAACCTTCCACCTCATGAATGAGCTTGTATGAACATCTGTTGTTTTTGATATGGCATGTTATAAACTCCTTTTGTTACTCATCATGAAGGACTTGCTTTGTGATATGGTTACTTGATATGTTGTAAACTTCTTATGTTATTCATGAAGGACTTTGTTTTTGATATGGTTACCTGATATGTTGTACATATGTTACCCTAATATGGTTATCCTTGTTTTTGTAAGCATATTTACAAACATCTCTTGTTGTTTATCTCAGATTTTGCACTGAAACTAAAATGGTTTAAAAGCCTATGCCTTGAAAAATATAAAGCGACATACCAATGTAGTTGATAAGTCAGCAGTATGACATTGATATGGTTGCTATTACTAATGTTAATATGATTGCTATCATGCCCTGTATCAAGATATCAAACAAAAATTTGCATCGTACGAGCTGATATCTTACCATGTGATGCAATGCTACACTTGCTAAAATAAAATAATGTCAAAATCTTGCTATGCCATATGATGAAATGCTGCACTTGAAATAGTTGCGTTACTACATCAAAAGCTAACACTCAAAGGAAGCAAAAATTCGCTAGCTTGCAACTTGCATATCTAAACTTGGCATCACTTGATCAAATAACATGTTGAAAATTATGTGACAATTTTTCATAACCGAATGCATGTAGGAAGTTCATTTTTCGATTTGAATGCTAAAAATGGGATTTTCCTGTACACTCCTATGAAAACTTGTTGAAAAATGACTTTCCTCCTACTTGTTGAAAAATACTATCATGCTTTTTGTTGATGACAAAGGGGGAGAAACATATGAATTGATAAACACTGCCATAATCATGTCTATGTCATAGCTGAACTGCCATAATCATGTCTATGTCATAGTTGCAAATACTTGAGTGATGCTATAAACAATGTTATAGTTATGCCATCCTTGCATCACCAAGAGATATATGAACATGTGCTATAGTTTGCATTATGTCTTGAGTTAATATCCTATCTTGTGAAGTAAATGCAAACTTGCTAGAAAATCTCAAATGTTTGTATCATGTAATAGTCCTTCGCAGCTTTATATGATTATATGATTACATGATGAATAGTTACAAACACAATCATACAAACTTGATGATGTATGTCAAGCCTTGACATCATTCTTGAAGAGATACATCATGATGGGTATCATGATGGGAGTATTGATAAGTTTAACTGATCTAACTTATCAATACGTCACTTGAATTCTTAGGTCTTGAATTCAAGGTTGACTTATCTCAACTATGGCATATAGATAGGGGGAGTTGTTAACTCCATTATCAATTGATTGTCATCATCAAAAAGGGGGAGATTGTTGAATCTCGGATTTTGATGATGAAGTCAATTGTCATTTGTTATCTAATCTATGTGTTGAGATAAGTGTGCAGGATTAACTACGATGAAAGTTAGACAAGCAGCAGGTGTTGCCCCGGAGTCAAGATCATGATCATGTTGGGAGTTCGAGAGTTCGACGGAAGTTTGGACGGCCGTCGGAGGTTCAGCGAGAACAGATCCGAGAAGTCCGAAGCTTGCCTGCTTAAGCTCGTCGGAACTCGCCAAGTGGATCGTCATAAAAGTCCAGGAGTTTGCCGGATGTCCCAGAAGGATCACCGAGGGTTCATCGGATGATCGACGGAAGTTCGCCGAAACTTCGCCCGGAAGGAGATTGATTGACACATCGGAGCAAAGCTGCAGAAGTTGTCTAAGATTTAATCAGAGTTAGCATGTTGATTAAGCTTGAAAATGGGAGGTGATCTCATTAGCTTAATCTTGGGGCAATTGGGCTGAAAAAAGATTGAAATTGGGCGAATGGAGCTAACCATTCGGACCCGATTGCACTGTGTGGTGCAACCGCCTAGGCCAGGAGGTGCAACCGCCAGGCTGTGTCTCCCTGTGAGGAGGGCAGTGCAACCGCCCCAGCCAAGAGGTGCAATCGCCCGAGCTCAGTCTTCGAGCTAGCCAGGCGGTGCAACCTCCCCGACAGAGAGGTAGCACCGCCGAGCTCGGTCTTCGAGCTCAGGCAGAGAGGTGCAACCGCCTCGGGCCGGGGAGGTGGCACCGCGCTGGGGCTCGATCTTCAAGCCGGACTTCGGCGGTGCAACCGCCTCGACAGAGAGGTGCAACCGCCTGGGCTCGATCTCGAAAGCTCGCGGGCGGTGCAACCTCTCCAGTCAAGAGGTGCAACCGCCTGATCCCGGAATTCCGGGATTTGATCGTTTTGAGCTCCAAATTTGAACTGGGTTGGGGCCTATAAATACCCCACCCATTCAACACTGGAAAGACACAGATCCACACCGAATTCTTGATCTTTTCAATGACTCTAAGAGCTCAAACTTGTGTAAAGTCCTAAAGTTCTCCTCTTTCTGTTCTTTAAGTCTTGAGTTGTAAAGAGAGGAGAGAAAGGATCTGTAAAGGTTGTCTCCTGAGCCTGTCAAAAGGAGAGAAACTGTAAAAGGGCAGTTGGCCTTCGCCCATTGAAGGAAGGCAGCTAGTTGATGTCGGTGACCTCGTCGGAGGAGGAAGCCAAAGTGGAGTAGGTCAAGACTGACCGAACCACTCTAAATCTCTGGTTTGCTTTTACTTGAGCACTTTATCATTACTGCAAACCTCCTACATAGCTACTGCCCTCTGCGCTTTTACGAACGAGTCTCGAAGCTCTGATCTTTCCGAATCTGCATTCAGACGCAAATCGGTGTCTTCGTATGATCTTTACGCTGCAGTTTACGCTTACGTTTTGATTCCATTTACAACTGCAAATTGCCTTCTGCGTATTCATAAAACGCTTTTCAAGTTCAAAACTGCATTTAGACGTAAAATTACGTTTTGACGTAAAACTGCGTTTAGACGTAAAACAGCGTTTAAGACGCAAAACTGCGTTTAGACGTAAAACTGCGTTTAGACGTAAAATAGCGTTTAGACGCAAAACTGCGTTTGGACGCAAAACTGCGTTTAGACGTAAAACTGCGTTTAGACGCAAAACTGTGTTTAGACGTAAAACTGCATTTAGACGTAAATCGGCTTTCCTCTTACAATCATCAGATTTCAGTTTACGTTTACATCTTGATTTCAACTGCATACTGCCTTCTGCGATTTTACAAACAAGTTTCAAAGTTTAGACGTAAATCTGTGTTTAGACGTAAATTTGCGTTTAGACGTAAATCTGCGTTTAGACGTAAATCTGCTTTTTGCAGATTACTTTTTGAGCTGTACAATAGCAGCACACTTTCTTTATACTTCTGTCTAAACAAGTGATTTACAAATCGACACTTAGACGTAAATCTGTTTCTTCGTACGAACATCGGATTTCAGTTTGCACCGATATTCTGGTTTTCATCATTGCTGCAAACTGCCTGCATAGATTGACTGAAACCTTGCTTAGCATCAACTCTCATACAGAGTTGTCCTTATCATTCAAACACAGCTTTCGGTTTTAATCGCAGAAAGTTTTTCCGCTGCACTAATTCACCCCCCCCCTCTTAGTGCTCTCGATCCTAACATTAGGAACGGAGTTCAGCACTAAGAGGGGGGTGAATTAGAGCAGCAGTAAAATAACGTCGGTTTAAAAAATCTCATTGCGATAAAATCGGTTTTGTAAAGATGTTAACTTGAAAACATGTTCATAAAAGAGTAGTGGATATAAAGAGCAAGTAAGGATGATTATAGTTAAAGTAAATTACACAAATAAAACGCAAACAAGATTTTAGAGTTGTTCGGTCGTTGTGACCTACATCCACTTCGCCCATTCCTCTTCCGTCGAGGCTACCGGCATCCACTATTAGTCTTCCTTCAATAGGCAAAGACCAACCATCTTTTACACCCCTTTTCTCCTTTTCTTGGGTTTAGGAGACAATCCTTATAAGCACTCACTCCTCTCTTATAGAATTCTAAACTTAGAGTGGAGAAGGGAATTTTTAAAGAGATTACAGCAGCGTTTCTTTACTTTTAAACTCTCTGTGCTTGTATCTTTTAACCAGGGATGAGAGGGGTATTTATAGGCTTCAAGTTGATTCAAATTTGGAGCCTAAAAACATCTCATCCTAGGTTTCCCGAGCACGAGCGGTACCATCGCCTGCGTTGGGCAGTACACCACTGGTGTCAATCTGACACTAACATTGCATTGGACGGTACCATTGCCCAGTCTGGCAGTACCACCACCTGGGATGCTATGCTGGGTGGTACCACCGACTGGCACCCTGCCAAGGGTGGTACAACCGCCCAGACGAGCGGTACCACTGCCTGACATAATCTCGAAGTCTATGCCATGACAGTGCCACTTCTTGGGGCACTGTTTGGGCTTTTCATTAGGCCTAACATAGTTCTTACATGGGCCAAGCTGGCCCCTAATTAGGTTAGCACAAATCCAAACCCAATTACATGCTAACTACGATTCCTAAGACATTTGCTAAGCTAAATAAGTCCTTATGTCTTGGTTTCTTTTGGCGAGCTTCCGGCGATGTTGCGGCGGACTCCCGGCAAGCTCTTGGACTTCACGATGATCTTATTGGTGAGTTCCGATGAGCTTCTCTGGCAAACTTCGAGACTTCTCAGTTGGTTCCGATAGGACTTCCGACGAACCCTTGAACTCCCAATGAAATTGCATCCCTGACTCCGGACTTCATTTTGCTTTATGCCTTACGATCATAGTTAATCCTGTACATGTAAAACACACTTCGATCTAGACAATTAGTACTAAGTATTAATCATATTGTCCGGTATGTCATTGGTCCCTCAACGCTTTGTCCGATTCTTCAGCGCATCGTCGTTTCTTGCAGCCTATTGCCCAATCGGCCAGTTGACTCCGCAACTCTAATATCCTTGGCGTAATATCCGCTCTTCTTGGCCCGATGCTCGAATCCATGGCCCGAAGCCTTCTGTCGATACGTCGACCGATCCTCCAGCCCGATGTCCAATCTTCTGACATGTTTTCCTTTGGCCAAACATGATTTTTTCTGCTTTAATTATCTCATCCCGATCGAAGCATCCTACGTTACTCAAAATACAGATTAAAATATAAATACTTATCAATTGGTTTCATCATCAAAATTCGAGATTCAACAAGAACAAATTATATGCTACGAATGCAAGAAGCCGGGACATTTCAAAAGTGAATGTTGTTGAATCTCAGATTTTGATGATGAAACTAATTGATTGTGTTTAGATGTTTAACTGCATTTTGAGTAATGCAGGTCTACTCGATCAGGATTAGACAGTTGACGTAGGAGGAATTGACGTTGCGCCGGAGGAGATCACGTTAGGATATTGGATGGCAGAAGGCTTCGGACGTCGGGCTTCGGGCCAAGGAGAGAGGAATTGCGCCAAGGATATCGGGGTTGCAGAGGTCAACCACCGATTGGGCAACAAGCCGCAAGAGAGGACGATGCGCTGAAGAATCGGATGAAGCGTCAACCAATGACGTGCCGGGCAACAGAATATCAATTCGCGTTATAATAACTGTCTAGATCGGAGTAGAGTTTTGGCTTGCATGTGCAGGATTAACTACGATAACGATGAAGACATAAAGTGAAACAAAGTGCGGAGTCAAGCACGAAGGATCGTTGGGAGTTCAAGAGTTCGACGGAAGTCCGAAGGTTCGTCGGGAACGCTGCCGGAACTAGCCGAGAATGAGTAGGGAGGTTGCCGAAGAAGCTCGTTGGAACTCATTAAGATCAAATCGTGAAGTCTAGGAGCTTGTCGGGAGTCCGCAGAATGGTTTCCGAGAGTTTATCGGAAGACCGCCGGAAGTTCGCCGGAAGCTCGCCGGAAGAAGTCTTGACTTACGGACTTTGTAATAGCTTATAAAATGTTTTTAAATTCATAGTTTTCATGTTAATTAGGGTTAAGATTAAGTGTTAATCTTATAACCCAAGTAGGGGCCAATTGGGCCCGAGTTCGGACTGGTTTGGGCCATGTTTGGAGCCCAACTAGTGGGCTGAAATAGTGTAAGCGGTGGCACCGCCAAATTAGGCGGTGGCACCGCCCAGAACCCGAGATCTGAGCAGTGGCACCGTTGGACTGAGCGGTGGCACCGCCCAGCACCCGAGAGGTCCAGCGGTGGCACCGCCAGCCTCGGAAACCTAAGAGAATTCAAATTTTGGAGCTCAAATTTGAATCCTCTTGGGGCCTATAAATACCCCTCTATTCTCAGCTGAGAGAACAACCTTTGGTAAAGCAATAGTTTGAGATAAGAGCCTTAGCAAAGTCTTAGCAAGTCTAGTTTTCAAATTGCTTGAGTGTTCACCTCCCTCCTTCTTGTTGAAAGAGAATTGTAAGAGTGTGAACCACTTGTAAAGGTTGTAAGAGGGGTATTAGTCCTTCCCCTACAAAGAGATTTGCTAGTGGAAGTTGGAAGCCTCTTCGAAGAAGGCTTCGCAAGTGGATGTAGGTCATTTTGACCGAACCACTTTAAAACTACTGTGTTCTCTGGTTTGCATCCTAATCTTGCCATTTACATACTGCAAACTTCTTTACTTAGTCACTACGCTTCTATACGCTTCTAAGTTATCAAGCTTCCAAATCGGTTTTCATCGATATTGGTTTTTATCGTACGAAAGTTTTTAAAAACATCATTTTACCGCTGCACTAATTCACCCCCCCTTCTTAGTGCCGCTCCGATCCTAACAATTGGTATCAGAGCCACGGTTTTCTACTTTGGTTTAACACCCAAATAGAAATGGCTCACTCTCTAATTCGTCCTCCCTTTTTTAATGGGACAGACTACACCTATTGGAAAACTCAAATGAGAGTTTTCTTAATTTCGTTGAATCTCGAGCTTTGAAATATTGTCGAAAATGGATTTAAAAAATCTTCTCTTCCGATGAGCGAATGGGATGAATTGGAGAAGAAAGTTTTTGCTTTAAATGCAAAGGCTATGAATACCTTATATTGTACACTTGACAAAAATGAATTTAATCGCATTTCGATTTGTGATTCAGCTTTTGATATTTGGAGAACTCTTGAGGTCACTCATGAAGGCACTAGCCGAGTGAAAGAGTCCAAAATCAACATTCTTGTGCACTCTTACGAACTTTTCCGAATGAAACCAAGTGAGTCCATCGGAGACATGCACACCCGTTTCTTGGATATCATCAATGGACTCAAAGCTCTTGGTAAAAGTTTTTCTAACTTTGAACTAGTCACTAAAATCTTATGATCGCTTCCAAAAAGTTGGGAACCAAAAGTTACGGCTATTCAAGAGGTCAAGGACCTTAAAACATTTCCTCTTGAAGAACTTGTTGGGTCTCTAATGACCTACGAAATGAACAATGTGACAAAAAGAAAACTCGAGAACAACCTTCCAAAGGACAGGAAGGATTTGGGGACATAGAACACATGAAGACCACTCGAGCATAAGCTCAAGTGATGGTGAACTTAAACTACAAATGAAACAAAAATTAAAAAGAAAAAAGAATGGAACTACTTGCTTTGAACGCAAGAAGAACAAAAATTGGGATGAATTGAGCTCTTCCGAAGGCGAGGAGAAAATCAAGAAAGGCGAGGTGGCAAACTATGCCTCAACCACTCTCAACAACGAGGTAATAGAAATCCCCCTAATTTATTTCGAAATTACATAATACTTTCTTGGGTCATTTTTAATTTAGTTTAGGATTAATTTTCTTGAAAATTGCATGTGTTATGTTAATGCAATAAAATGTTAGATATAAATCTAATGCTTATACACCTAGTAAGATTAATCTTATGTATGTGCTTGAGAAGTAAGAATGTATATTTTGACGATTTCCATATTGATTTTCAATGACGATGCATGGCTTTTGAATGGAAGGCTTGATGATTTTTTTTTTAACCTTATATTTGGTTTTCAAACATGATGTATGGTTTTGACATATGAACAAAATTTGACATGTTAAGATAAAGTCAATCGTATAAATTAAAACTAAAGAAGTTTTAGTTATTTATAAGAATCATTCAAAATTATGTTCAATAAAACCAATTCAAAATGATGGAATGAAAATATTAAATGTTTTGATACCATTTTATGCATGAGATTTTAAAAGTTATACATAATGATCTTGATGGTTTTTATGAAGAAATTTATTTTTCGATCCTAAATGATTGATGATATATATATATATATATATATATATATATATATATATATATATATATATATATATATATATATATATATATATATATATATATATAGGCACAAAAAGGACAAAGGCATGCTTATATGAAACAACTATATAGATAAAAGTATTTTTCTTGAAAATTCTTGGTTTGATGAATCTATTTTATCATCTTTTTATGAATATCTTGAAAATGATTTTGATTTTATGATTTGAATTTAAATGAGCTTTATCTTGATTTTTTGAGATTTATAACTTGAGATTTACTCTATAAAAATCAAGATCTTATATCCTCAATGTTCCTTTTTAGCATCTACTATCCAAATGAATTATGATTGGTATCATTGCTATATTTCTTCTGCACTAAAGAGAAAATTTTCCTAAATGAATCATGATTTTTCGGAACCATAATTCTTTTTATGATTCATAATGAATTGAGAAATTTTATATGCTTGAATTAATATCTTGTTCTCTTATAAGATTGAATGAATTTTATCTATATCATGATCTCCTAAGATTTTCCCTTGATTATTATGATAAATCTATGTATACCATTTTGAATCTCTTGAAAGTAATGTTGAGATTTTGATGAATTTGACAATTTAAATTTGAATGAGTTTGTATTCAAATTATGATCTTGATTTCTTGGATTTACTACTTGAGATTCTTTTTTAATCACAATCTCTTCTTTGTACACCTACAATTTTTGTTATTTTTAAAAGGAAGAGATTTGATAAAATGAATCATGTCTTTTGGTATTCAAATGGTCTTATCTTTGATGATATGATTTCTTTATATCTATGATACAAATGCCTTGAAATGATTGAAATATTTTACACTTTTATGCTCTTCCCTACTTCTTTCTTGTTTTCAATAATAAAATAGGGAGAAGATTTGATCATGCATGGTAGGATATAATTTGACAAAATTGATACCATTATGAAACATTTATGATTGGCAATGATGCATACAATACTTGTGCTTTCTAATTATGATGTGATGTATTGCATATGATGTAAATCATGATTTAAAATACTATGAGTTATTGCCAAAAAGATGTATCATGTATGATATGCTCATAATGTTGATTGATTTATTCAATATCGCGCATGAATGAAATATAAGGTTTTTAAAATAGTACATGTTTTAATTTGAAAATATAATGATGCACAAATGAGATTGATACTTACCTTTTTCATAATTGATGTAAAGGGTCTTTCCTTCTTTTTGACAACGACAAAGGGGGAGATAGCTAGCTTGCACAAGACAAGAGAAGCAAAAAATTACAAACGTACACATTGCAAAAAGGGGCAAAACTTATTAGCTTGCTCATCTCGAAAGCAAGAAATGCTATCTTGTAATCTCAAGCAAATGAGTTATCTTGCATATTTCAAGAAGCAAAACTTGCAACTTGCACATTGCAATAGGAAGCAAGAATCATGAGCTTACACAAGAAAGCTATCTTGCATTTGCTTTCGAAATTTTTACTAGCTTTTATGTAGTAAAACTTACATATCGTAAAAATTTCCTAGCTTGATCATTTCATTGAAAGAACTTACTATCTTGAACATCACAAAAGTTTGCTACCTTGCATGATATAAAATTTGCTATATCAAACATCATAAATATTGTTACTTGCAAAGAAAAGCAAAGTGCAATCTTGCACAAGAAGCAAGTGTTGAATTGCCATGATTGAACTTAAGAATCTTGCTATGCTTTTGTGCTTATATGTTGTGATGAAAATCTAGCTTCATGTTGTAAACACTTGCATATCTTTTAAAATAGCTAGAGCTACTTCTCCTTTTTGTTGATGACATAGGGGGAGAAGTATATTGATGACTTCATGCATTGAATTGAATATTTTATATATTTGCATGATGGTTTAAATTTTTTTTCATAACATGTGATGAATGTTATTGGATTTGGGATAATCCAAGTGTCTATCAAAGGCATATTGATAGGGGGAGTTTGGTTAAACTCCAGAGAGTTAAGGTTAACTCCGTTAGTCATCAATTAGTTGTCATCATCAAAAAGGGAGAGATTGTTGAATCTCGGATTTTGATGATGAAACTAATTGATTGTGTTTAGATGTTTAACTGCATTTTGAGTAATGCAGGTCTACTCGATTAGGATTAGACAGTTGACGCAGGAGGAATTGACGTTGCGCCGGAGTAGATCACGTCAGGATATTGGATGGCAGAAGGCTTCGGACGTCAGGCATCGGGCCAAGGAGAGCGGAATTGCGCCAAGGATATCGGGGTTGCGGAGGTCAACTGCCGATTGGGCAACAAGCTGCAAGAGAGGATGATGCGCTGAAGAATCGGACGAAGCGCCAACCAATGACGTGCCGGGCAATAGAATGTCAATTCGCGTTGTAATAACTGTCTAGATCGGAGTAGAGTTTTGGCTTGCATGTGCAGGATTAACTACGATAATGATGAAGACATAAAGCAAAACAAAGTGTGGAGTCAAGCATGAAGGATTCATTGGGAGTTCAAGAGTTCGACGGAAGTCCGAAGGTTCATCGGGAACGCTGCCGGAACTAGCCGAGAATGAGTAGGGAGCTTGCCGAATTATTTTTCGGAAGCTCACCGGAAGGTTCGTGGGAAGTTCACGGAGTTCGCCGAGAAAGATCGGAGCTTGCCGAAGAAGCTCGTTGGAACTCACCAAGATCAAATCGTGAAGTCTAGGAGCTTGACGGGAGTCCGCAGAATGGTTTCCGAGAGTTTATCGGAAGACCGCCGGAAGTTCACTGGAAGCTCGCCGGAAGAAGTCTTGACTTACGGACTTTGTAATAGCTTATAAAATATCTTTAAATTCGTAGTTATCATGTTAATTAGGGTTAGGATTAAGTGTTAATCCTATAACTCAAGTAGGGGCCAATTGGGCCCGAGTTTGGACTGGTTTGGGCCATGTTTGGAGCCTAACTAGTGGGCTGAAATAGTGTAGGCGGTGGCACCGCCCAGAACCCGAGATCTGAGTAGTGGCACCATTGGACTGAGCGGTGGCACCGCCCAACACCCGAGAGGTCCGACGGTTGCACCGCCACCGACAAGCGGTGGCACCGCCAGCCTCGGAAACCCAAGAGAATTCAAATTTTGGAGCCTAAATTTGAATCCTCTTGGGGCCTATAAATACCCCTCTATTCTCAGCTGAGAGAACAACCTTTGGCAAAGCAATAGTTTGAGATAAGAGCCTTAGCAAAGTCTTAACAAGTCTAGTTTTCAAATTGCTTGAGTGTTCACCTCCCTCCTTCTTGTTGAAAGAGAATTGTAAGAGTGTGAACCACTTGTAAAGGTTGTAAGAGGGGTATTAGTCCTTCCCCTACAAAGAGATTTGCTAGTGGAAGTTGGGAGCCTCTTCGAAGAAGGCTTCGCAAGTGGATGTAGGTCATTTTGACCGAACCACTTTAAAACTACTGTGTTCTCTGGTTTGCATCCTAATCTTGCCATTTACATACTTCAAACTTCTTTACTTAGTCACTACGCTTCTATACGCTTTTAAGTTATCAAGCTTTCAAATCGGTTTTCATCAATATTGGTTTTTATCGTACGAAAGTTTTTAAAAACGTCATTTTACCGCTGCACTAATTCACCCCCCCCTCTTAGTGCCGCTCCGATCCTAACAAATGTCCCCAAGCAAAGAAGAAGTAACAAAAGAAGAAGAAGGCCCTTAAAGCAACTTGGGATGATTCAAGTACATCCGAAGAAGAGGAGCCAACCAACACAAAGCAAGTTACACACTACGCACTAATGGCTATTGGAGATGAGGTAAGTAATTCATTAGATGCAAATTTTTCTTTTGATGAATTACTAAGTGCTTTTAATGATTTATTTGATGAATGTAAAATAGTTAATAAAAAATATAAACGGTTAAAAAAGGAGCATGCTTCTCTTGTTAGTGATTTTGATAGATTAAAAATTGAGCATTATGATAGTTTAGCTCCTTACAGAAAATGTGATGAATTAGAAATGCTTAAAAAGGAGAATTTGCAGCTACATGAAACCTTAGAAAAAATTGAAATAGGTAAGAAATCCTTAAACATGATTCTTGTAAGTAAGAATTATGTTCATAGAAGAGATGGAATCGACTTTGTGAGTGACACTCATAAAAATCCAACCATCTTTGTTAAAGGCCCAACTTTGCATGTTTCACCTTGAAACAAATGCAACTTTTGTTGTAAATTTGGGCATGTTGCTTATGAATATCCGTTTAAGAAATATAGTCCACACAAATTAATTTGGGTTCCTAAAGGAACCATAAAAAGCTCTATATAAAATGATAAGTTAAGTAGATCAATTTTGAGGCACCCATGGTCAAATGAGTAACTAAAAATCATCCTTCTTTATAGAAATATGTACCATCACAAGTTAGGAGCAAGAGATGGTACCTTGATAGTGGATGCTCAAGGCACATGACTAGATATTCATCTCAATTCTCTAAGCTCACTAGCCTAGACGAAGAGTATGTCACATTCGGAGACAACAACAAGGGTAAAATCATTGGCAAAGGAACCATAGGTAGCAAATCTAAATTTTTTATTGAAGATGTGTTGTTGGTTGATGGCTTAAAGCATAACCTTTTGAGCATTAGTCAATTATGTGATAAATGGTTCATCATTAGATTTTAATCTAATGCTTGCATTATTGAAAAACTACACAAAAACACATCTATGATTGCCCTAAAACAAAATAATATATACACTATCGACATTAATAATCTTTGTAATAAAATATATTTTTCGGTTTTGAATGATGATGCTTGATTTTGGCATAGGAGATTAGGTCATGTTAGCATGAAACTAATATCTAAAATCTCATCTAAAGAACTTGTAAGAGGTTTTCCTCATATTAAGTTTGTTAAAGACAATGTGTGTGATGCATGTCAATTAAGAAAATAAATAAAAAGTAGTTTCAAACCAAAGAATCAAATAAGAACCTCCAGACTATTACAATTGATCCATATAGATTTGTTTAAATTAATTGATACATCAAGCTTAGTAGGTAACAAATACGCCTTTGTCATTATAGATGATTATCGTAGATACACGAACATACTTCTTGGCTCACAAAAGTGATTACATTTTTCTAAGTTTTGTAAATTTGTTAAAAATGAAAAAGGCTTTATGATTTCATCAATTCAGAGTGATCACGGTGGCGAATTTCAAAACCATGATTTCCAAAGTTTTTATGAATCTAATAGATACAACAATAATTTCTCTACCCTAAGAAATCCTCAACAAAATAGAATAGTAGAAAGAAAAAATAAAAATTTACAAGAAATAGCAAGAACAATGTTAAATGAACATAGCTTACCCAAATATTTTTGGCCCGAAGCCATTAATATGGCATGCTATGTCATAAATAGGGTTCTAGTAAGACCATTACTTTTCAAAACTCCTTATGAGTTATGGAACAACAAAAAACCTAACGTTTCATATTTTAAAGTTTTCGGTTGTAAATTTTTTATCTTGAATGAAAAAGATGCCTTAGGAAAGTTTGATGCAAAATCCAATCAAGGGATTTTTCTTGGCTATTCTTCTATTTCTAAAACCTTTTGTATTTTTAACAAAAGAACTTTTGTTATAGAAGAATCTATTCATATTATCTTTAATGAGGTTTTCGAATTAAAAAAAGAATAAGTTTGATGATGATTTTAATTTTGATGCTTTGAATTTAAATGAACCATCTCCTTCAACTAGCAACTTGGATGCATCTTCTTCCGAAACATCCTTACCCAAGGAATGGAAGTACGTAGATGTTCATCCTAAGGAGCTAATTATAAGAGACACATCAAAAGGGGTTCAAACTCGTTCTTCTCTTAAGAATTTTTATGCCAATATTGCTTGCCTTTCTCAAATTGAACCCAAATGCATTAATGAGACCTTGAAAGATTATTCATGGGTTATCATAATGTAAGAAGAGTTGAACCAATTTAAGAGAAATAAGGTGTGGAAGTTTGTTCCGAGGGCAAATGACCATTCAGTTATTTGTACTAAATAGGTCATTAGAAACAAGTAAGATGAATTTGGTATTGTGGTGAGAAACAAGGCTAGATTAATAGCCAAGGGTTTCAACCAAGAAGAAGATATTGATTCTAAAGGAACCTTCGATCCTTTAGCATGATTGGAAGCCATAAGAACTTGTCTATGCTAGTAGTAATAATTTTAAGTTATTTCAAATGGACGTTAAAAATACTTTTCTTAATGGCTTTATTTCTGAAGAAATTTATGTTGAACAACCTCCCGGATTTGAGAATGATAATTTTTCTAATCATGTGTTTAAATTGACTAAAGCTCTTTATGGATTAAAACAAGCCCTAAGGGCTTGGAATGAGAGACTTAGCTCATTTCTTATCCAAAATAATTTTTCTAAAGGTAAGGTCGATACTACATTGTTTATTAAAAATTTTAAAAATAATTTTCTTGTTGTTCAAATTTATGTGGATGATATTATTTTTGGTTCTACAAATGAATCTGTATATGAATCGTTTGCCAAGAGTATGAGCCTAGAGTTTGAAATGAGTTTAATGGGGGAACTAACTTTTTTTTAGTCTTACAAATCAAACAACTTAGTAATGATACTTTTCTTAATCAAATAAAATATGCATTAGATTTGCTAAAACAGTTTAATATGGATAGTTCAAAGGCTATCAATACTCCTATGAGTACCTCTACTAAGTTAGACATTGATGAAAGTGGAGAAAGCTTTGATAAAAAAGCTTATAGAGATATGATAGGTAGTTTACTATACCTTACTGCAACAAGACCGAAGATCATGTTTAGCGTAAGATTTTGTGCTAGGTTTCAATCTAATCTTAAGCTATCTCATCTATAGCAGTTAAAAGAATTCTTAGATATCTTAAAGGAATCACTAATCTAGGATTATGGTATCCAAAATCTAAAAATTTTGAATTAATTGCTTATGTTGATACAGATTTTGTTGTAGGTAGATTAGATAGAAAATGTATATCCGGAACATATCAATTCCTAGGTCTTGCACTTGTCTCTTGGTTTTCTAAGAAACAAACTCGGTTGTACTATCTACAACTGAAGCCGAATACATAGCGGCTAGTACATATTGTGCACAAGTCGTATGGATGAAAAATGTATTAGAAGATTATAGAATTTATCTTAAATATATTCTCATAAAATATGATAACACAAGTGCAATATGTTTAATGAAAAATCCTATTCAATACTCTAGAACTAAATATATTGACATTAGGCATCACTTTATATGAGATCATATTAATAATCATGATGTAATCTTAGAATTCATTGATACGAAACATCAATTGGCTAATATCTTTCCAAAACTTTTAAATGATGAATAATTTAATTTCATTAGAAGAGAGATAGGCATGTTAAACTGTATGAATACATGAGTTTGTTGTATTTTTTTTCGGACTATCTTTCTTTTAATGTATTTCATGAATGGAGCTTTCATAAATTTATTTTGTTTTGGTATAATGTTTACTCCATACCCTTGCTCCATCACATAATGATGTTTGATATATTGACAAATACATCTTTCATAGATTTCACTCTTATGAATTTTTAATAAGAAACAAATTTGACTTATGAAGACTTATTCAAGGATTTTTAATCCTTCATTTGATGCTTCTTCCTTAATGAAGTCTTCTTCCTTACTCTTCTTATGAAAGAAAAAGTTTATGAATTGATCACTTGCAAAAATGACAATTTGACTTAGTGTGTAATGGATTTGATTTATGATACACTTGATCATTTTCATAAATCCCTTCTCTTTGTTAAAATTGAAGCATGATTTAATGAAACTCATTTATTGTTTTGAATTTGACTTGGTTCAAATCATTTCATGAAATTTGGTTCTTGATGTATTCTTTTATTACTCTCTTCTTCTTCTTCTTATTTTTATGATGAAGGAAGAACATCTAAAGAAGAGCTAAAAAGCCTATGCGCATCCAAAGTAAAAATATTAGCTTAACCAAAAAAAAATTAATCATGCAAAGTTTTGCTTACCTTCATTTATTGTTTGAATACATTGGTGTAAAACTTGCTTGAATTTTTACCACACTTGTATTGTTGAATTATTCTTCTTTTTGTTGATGAATTATTCTTCTTTTCTATAGTTGGGAGTCCTGGATTTCAAATTTTTTAAGAAGTTATTTTTGTGCATTTGAGGTACAATCAACCGTATTAGATAGGATATTAAGTTTTTATCCTAGTTCTTCATGGTTTCACCTGTGTGAAAAGATAAAATATATAGGCCTCCACAACCGTCGATGTTTCAATCCTTGTGAAAAGAAAATTGCTGTGAAAAGAGTTTCAATCCATGTGAAAAGGTAAAATATATAGGCCTCAGTAACTATTGGGATGTTTCAATCCTTCTGAAATGGTTTCAGAAGTTGTTTTTATGTTTTGTTTGTATCATTTCTATTTTCATATGAAATACCAGGTTGGTTGGATTGCATTACTTGTTTATGTTAGAGGACTTTCATTTTTAAGCAATACTGATAAATGCATCCTATCTTGACTGTGAGACTTTCAATTTTCATAATTTTTTTAAAAAACTTATGATATTTTTTTAATAATTCACCTCTTTTTTTCAATGAGAGATTTTGATTCTGAAAACTCTATTAGAAAATAACTGATTATTTTTTCATATTTTTTTAAAAATTAATATTTTAAAATATAAAAATAATTAGAACTTTTAAATTATTTGTTATATTTTAAATTATTATTAGAACTTTTAAAAATTATTTTAGAAAAATTACATTTTTAAAAATGAGATGCATATTTTGTGATAGAATTTGTGATTTTTGTTTTTGTTGTTTGTTTTATATGTTAATTTTCTTTCCTCTTATGCTAATTTTCACGTTGATGATGTTTCCATACTCGATTATTGTGGCGAACATTGTTTTAGTTGTTTTAAGTAGGAAATGATATGGCAAATTGATGACAAATTCGCATGTGTTAGTTAAATGCATAAAATGCATTATATTGTAAATACTTGAAATATGACTAAATATGATTGGTATCATCAAACACATACTTGAAAAATATCAAAATGTTTGCTTGAAACGTATCAAAATGTGGCATGATTACTTGTAAATGTTTTATTCCTATCATCATGCTTGAATTTGTATCATTTTGATAAATATATTTCATTATGATAAGGTATCATGAGCTTAACTTGCTATTCACAATTGATATCATGTCATGAAACGATGAGTTGTCATATTTTATGAAGAATTGTCATCTTGCTAAATTTCATATTCAAAATTCGTATCATATTTGAAAACGATGATTGTTTATCATTGGACTTGAAAATTGATGTCATGTATTGATATCATTTTTATTGACAAATACATGGTATCATATTTAGAATCGGTAAATCATGATAAGTATCATGATGTGCATGTTGATAAGTTTAAATGAATATAACTTATCGGTTTGATGCTTGAATTCAAAGGCCTTGAATTCAAGAATATCTTTCCTCAAGTATGGCATATAGATAGGGGGAGTTAAAGTTAACTCCGTCATCAATTGATTGTCATCATCACAAGGAGGAGATTGTTGAATCTCATATTTTGATGATGAAATAAATTGGCAACTTATTTGATCTAATCTATATGTTGAGAAAAGTGTACAGGATTCTACGATAGGAGTAAGGCATAAAACAAATGATGGGTTGGAGTTGAAGATTCGGATGATGTACCGTTAGTCCATCGGGTGCTCGCCAAGAGTTTCTCAGAAGATCATCGAAAGTTCATCGGGAGTTCGTCGGGAGTTCGCTGGAAGACTCGCTGAGAAAAAAATCAATATATCAGACAAAGATTGTTTGCCTTAATCATAGTTAGAACATTAGTTGAGTTAAGATTGGGAGGTAATCCCACTAACTTAGGTAGAGGCCAACGGTGGCCCCTACCTGAAATCACAGTCGGCGATGGCACCGCCTTGGACTCGATCTCCCAAGTGTTCTAGGCAGTGGTACCATTAATAGTTAATGCTGTCAGGCGGTGGTACCGCCCAGACTGAGCGATGGTACTGCCTAGTATCAGTCTACAAGCGATAGTACCACCCAATAATGGCAGTAGCACCGCCAATACCCCCAAATATGGGGATATGAAACTTTTTAGCTCCAATTATGAAGCCATTGGAGCCTATAAATACCTCACCTTTTTCTGCATGAAAGGACATAAAAGTGTTAACATAATATTGAATTCTTGGGATGTTAAAGTGTTGTAGAAGTACAAGAGTCCTCCTCCTCTCTTTCTAAGTATTGAGATCATTCAAAAGAGGTATGAGGCTTGTAAGGGTTATCTCCCAAATCTATGAAAAGGAGAAAGCATTGTAAAGAGGTGGTTAGTCTTCACCTATTGAAGGAAGACCATTAATGGATGTCGGTGACCTTGACGAAGGAGGAATCAGAAGTGGATATAGGTCATAACGATCTAACTACTCTAAATTCTAGTTTGTATTTCTATTTGAGCAATTTACATTACTGTAATCTTCCTTAAATTTTTCTTTACACTCTTAAGAATGCCTTCAAATTTAATATCTTTTCGAAACAGATTTAATCGAAATGAATATTTTTTGAAATCAATGATTTTTTCACTACTCTAATTCCCCCCCCCTCTTAGTGCCGCTCTTGATCCTGACAAGTTTTACAACATACAAGCTAGCAAATTTTTTTCATCACTTTAAAATATGCATAATCACCAAATCATCATTCATTTTACGTTCGGTTGTGTAAGATTGCAAATTTTGCAAGTTTGCATTTTTGCTTCTTAAGTTAGGCAGACTAGTAATTTTTGGTGATGTTCAAGATAGCAAATTCTTTTTTCTCTTTTGAAAAATATGATTTTTTTGCTTCCTTTGCAAAGCGCAAGCTAGCAAAATTTTATATCATTTTATAACATGCAAGCTAGCAACTTGGCAAGTGTTACTTCTCTTTGAAGTATGAAGGCTTAGCAAGTTTTTGAAAAAGAATGCAAGATAGCAAGCTAGCAAGATAGTGATGCATTATTTTAGAATATGCAAGCTAGCAAATTTTACTGCCCCTTTGTCATTGTCAAATAGAAGGGAAGAATACAATGTTGTAATGCTTTTCATTTTACTTCAATCTTCAAATCATGACAAAGATAAGGTATCATTCTTAATTCAATATGTTTGTGCATCATTATAGTTTCAACTTAAAATATGCATAATTTCAAAACCTTTCATATCATCCTTACTTTATGCATGATACCAAAAATAAATCAATCATCACTATATGCATCTCATATATGATACTCAAGTATTCATGATACATCATTTTATCAAAAAATCATAGTATTGCATGCATCATTCCAAATCATAAATATTTTAAATTATGATAGTATCAAAATGTCAAATTACATTACATCCTACTATGCTTGATCATAAGTTCTTGTCATAAGTTCTCATTTGTATGCATCAACATAATATCATGAGTATTTCATGATAATTTCATATCATCACATAAAGAATATCAAGAAAAAATAATTGAGTGATGAGATATACACTTCATGAACATAAGGAATTATACAAAAAAAAAAGTTCATATCATGAAAGATAAGATCATGTTATAATTCCAAAAATTCATAAGAAAAATCATGATTCATTTGACAAAAGGATTGTCGATTCATGCATTTGAAGAAATATTTTTAAACCATTATCACTTAAACTCATCATGCATAAAATGTTAAATCATCAAATATGATACAAGCATTTATTTTTTAAAACATTTATCATTATTTTTAACTCATTCAATTTGTTTTGTCAAATCAACAAAGTCACTTTCAAGAGATTCAAGATAAACTAAAAAGATTTATCAATCTTTTGAAATATTAGTGATTTCCTTTCCCCCTTTGTCATTGTAAATAAGAAAGAAGAAGCATAGAAGAATAAAGAAAAGATCTTGATTCACATGAAATAGAAGATATCTCAAGAGAAAGTTCATAATTCGATTGGAAAAAAAAAATCTCATTTAAATTCAAATCATCAAAATCTTTTTCATAGTCCAAGAGAATCATACAAATAGAGTCATCAATCTCCTTTTTGAAAACTCGATAAGTGAGAAATTCTTAAGAAAAATGTTTTCCTCCCCTTTTTTGTTTGATTTATTTCTCACTATCATGCCCAAGGTGTCATATCAAAAACATGCATCATTGATTAAAACTGAAAAACAAATTTCATCATTAAAATCATCGTGATAGAAAATATAACATATTAAACATAAGGCTTCTTTAAACAAGTGATCTGATTTATCAGTTTGATTCCAATGATAATATATATATATATATATATATATATATATATATATATATATATATATATATATATATATATTTAATGTGTTTCATTTTATGTAATTGATTTCATATAAGTATACTCAAGTTTTTCATTTGAAAATCATCCATCATGTTTAAAATCAAAAAGCAATACAAAATCATCAAGAGACACATAATTGTTTCTTATAACATACATAGAATTAATCTTATTAGGTGTACAAGCATTATATTTAAATATAACATTTTGTTCCTTTATTATAAAACATGCAATTGTCATGATCATTTTTTAAAATAAAAAGAAGCATGATATATTATTTTTTTAATAATATTTTTATTTTTTGCTAATTAATTTAAAAATAACTCATAAAAAAGCATTAAGTAATTTTAAAATAAAGTAAAGGAGTTTCGTTTGAGTTGTTTACCTCACTGTCGAGAGTCACCAAAGCGAAGTTCGCCACTTCATCTTCATCAGTTTGCTTCATCTTCATTTGTTTCATCCTAAGTCATATTGAGTGTTTTCTTCTTCTTTTGTAGCTTCTTATTTTTAGGTTCATTTTTATTCTTTGATTCTTGTTTTAAGAATTTTGTAAGCTTTATTGTGATGAGTTCAAGGTCATCATCATCATCACTTGAGTCATCACTCAAAGTGGTATTCTATTGTTTGAAGTACCAAAGCCATCTTGTTATTTGGAAGATTGTTCTCAAGTTCATCATGTTCAACATGTGCCATACAACTCATTTTATAGGTCATTAAAGACCCAATAAGTTCTTCGAGAGGAAAATGGTTCAATTTCTTTAATTCTTGTATTATCGTTATTTTTTAATCCCAATTTTTAGAAAGAGATCGTAAAACTTTGTTAACAAGTTTAAAGTTCGAAAAACATTTACCAAGAGCGATGACATACATAAAACGGGTGTACATATCAACAATAGTTTTGCTTGGCTTCATACGAAACAACTTGAAATCATGCATCAAAAGATTAATCTTTGAATCTTTAATTCTACTAGTGCCTTCGTGAGTGATTTTGAGTGTGCGCCAAATATCGAAAGCCATTTCACAAATAGAAACATGATTAAACTCATTTTTGCTCAAAGCACAAAATAGAGCGTTCATAGCTCTAGGATTCAAAGAAAAAATTTCTTCTCCAAATTATTATATTCGTTCATTGGAGTAGAAGACTTTTGAAATCTATTTTTTTTATAATATTCCATAAATTTAAATCAATAGAAAGCAAGAAAACTCTCATTCGAGTTTTCCAATATGTGTAGTCTGTCCCATTGAATATAGGAGGACGAATAATAGGAGGTCTCTCTTGAAATCCAAAAAGAGTCCTTTCTCTTAGGTGTTAAACCAAACGAGAAAGAATGTGGCTCTGATACCAACTATTAGGATCGAGTTGGCACTAAGAGGGGGGGTGAATTAGTGCAGCCGATAAAATTACGTTGGTTCAAAAATCTTTTATTTGATTAAAACTGATTTCAGAAAGATATTAACTAGGATTCAGTAGTTCCTCATAGAAAATTATTGACTCTAGAGATATGGTAATATGGAGAAGACAAAATTGTTTGAAGCACGCACAGAACCGGAAGCGCCCCTTGTTTCAAAGAGAGGAGGACGGGTTATTCACATTTAATTTGATGGTCAGAGGCGAATTGAAAGCTAAGCAGTGGTAATTAAGATCCCCCCGGGGAAAAAGAGAGATGTCTCCTACGTTACCCGTAATATGTGGAAGTATCGACGTAATTTCATAGAGTCATTCGGTCTGAATGCTACATGAAGAACATAAGCCAGATGACGGAACGGGGAGACCTAGGATGTAGAAGATCATAACATGAGTGATTCAGCAGATTTGGATTCCTATATATCCACTCATGTGGTACTTCATCATACGATTTATATAAGATCCATCTGTCTAGATATCATCATATACATCTAGTTTGGGAAGGGGTTTTTATTGATAAAAAAGAAGAATCTACTTCAACCGATATGCCCTTAGGCACGGCCATACATAACATAGAAGAGGAGTAGTTATGAACCCTGTAGACCATCCCCATGGGGGCGGTGAGGGGAGAGCCCCAATCGGTAGAAAAAAACCCACAACCCCTTGGGGTTATCCTGCGCTTGGAAGAAGAAGTAGGAAAAGGAAAAAATATAGTGATAGTTTTATTCTTCGTCGCCGTAAATAGGAATATTGAAAATAGAATTTTTGGAATTTGAAAAAAATGTGATGGGCGAACGACGGGAATTGAACCCGCGCATGGTGGATTCACAATCCACTGCCTTGATCCACTTGGCTACATCCGCCCCCTTTTCTAGCTAAAGGATTTTATCTTTTTTCCATTCATCATTATTGTATTTATTCTTACCTCCATACTTAACTTAGATCGAGATATTGGACATAGAATGCCAATCTTTAAAATAAAAAATGTAAAAAAAAGGAGTAATACACTGTGACATGACACGTTCGCTAAAAAAAAACCCTTTTGTAGCTAACCATTTATCGGAAAAAATGGAAAAACTCAACATGAGGGAGGAGAAAGAAATAATAGTAACTTGGTCTCGGGCATCTACCATTATACCCACAATGATTGGCCATACAATCGCTATTCATAATGGAAAGGAACATTTACCTATTTATATAACAGATCGTATGGTAGGTCACAAATTGGGAGAATTCGCGCCTACTTTTACTTTTGCGAGACATGCAAGAAACGATAATAAATCTCGTCGTTAAGTTAATTTAAAGTTCATTTTCATATTAAAATATAAATTTAATATAAAAAAAAATGGAAATTGAAATAAAAGCCAAATTCTTTTTTTTGTGAAATTGTGAAAAAAAAACAATATTGTATCAAACAAAGTAGCAATACCCCATATCTTGCTAAAGCAAGATACTCTTCCTCTTGACCGAATCTGTAACCTGCGTTAGCAGATTCGTTTTCAGTGGTTTCCCCGATCAAACTAGAGGTTACCAAGGAACCATGCATACACTGAATAGGGAGCCGCCGAATACACCAGCTACACCTAACATGTGAAATGGATGCATAAGGATGTTGTGTTCTGCCTGGAATACAATCATGAAGTTGAAAGTACCAGATATTCCTAAAGGCATACCATCAGAGAAACTTCCTTGACCAATAGGGTAGATCAAAAAAACAGTAGCAAATGCAACAGGAGCTGAATATGCAACAGCAATCCAAGGACGATACCCAGACGGAAACTAAGTTCCCACTCACGACCCATGTAACAAGCTACACCAAGTAAGAAGTGTAGAACAATTAGCTCATAAGGACCACCATTGTATAACCACTCATCAACAGATGCTGCTTCCCAGATTGGGTAAAAATGTAAACCTATAGCTGCAGAAGTAGGAATAATAGCACCAGAGATAATATTATTTCCATAAAGTAGAGAACCAGAAACAGGTTCACGAATACCATCAATATCTTGGAGGAGCAGCAATGAAGGATAATAAATACAGAAGCAGGTCAATAAGGTAGGGATCATCAAAACACCGAACCACCCAATATAAAGAAGTCTTTGGTTATCCGTTTCAGAAAACGACCCCATAGGCTTGTACTTAGCGTCTCTCTAAAATTGCAGTCATGGTAAGATCTTGGTTTATTCAATTTTTAAGGACTCCCAAGCACACGCAATATTAACTATAACTAGAAACGAGATAGATAATAGAAGACTTGTTATTTAACAAGATAGCATGACTTATATGTCAATGTCAACCAATCTCAACAGCAACGCATTGATATCTATCTTATCTATCTACGACTAAATACACCAAATATCTACGACTAAATACATAAAAATTTGTAAATGAAGTGAATTAAAATAGAAAAGTATAAAAGAAAGATTTCTTTTTTCTATTTTCCAGTATGGGGTTGCGGGGACTCGAACCCGGAACTATCGGATGGAGTAGATAATTTTTCCTTGTTACAATAGAGGAAAAATCCTCCCCAAACCGTGCTTGCATTTTTCATTGCACACGACTTTCCCTATGTATACATATAAAAAACATCAGAAAAAAAAGAAAAGTATAAGAATTTTACCAGGTTGATTCAACCACTACACTACTTACATGAGCATTTAATGAGCATGAGCAAATGAGACCAAATTTTTTTTTATCTTGATCTCTATATCCATAGATCCATTATATCTTCTATTTCTATTGTAATGCCTAAAATAAATTATTTTGGGTCAAGATCATAATATCCAAATAAATTGTTCTATATGATCCATGTAAATAAAAAAGAATTATTTTTGGGAATAATCAAAGAAAGAACTTGTTCTTCTTCGTAAAAAATTCTTTTGCGAACTTAATCTTTGCAAAAAAAACTTAATTGGTTTATATGGATCCTGTACGGTTGAGACCAAAAATGAAAATAATATTGCCAGAAATTTACAAAGTGGCATTTCCATTTCTTCATCAGAAAATGAGTTCCCCTTGAACCCAGAATCGCTTTTCCTTGATATCGAACATAGTGCATGGAAGGATCTTTGAAGACCCATAAAGTCTTCTGAAAAAAATTTCGGCACACTACAAGATGTTCTATTTTTCCATAAAAATGTGTTCGTTCAAGAAAGGCTCCAAAAGATGTTAATCGTAAATAAGAAGATTGTTTACGAAGAAAAACTAATACAAATTCACATTCAGATACATAAGAATTATATAAGAACCAAAATAGTCTTTTATTTTCTTTTGAAAAAACATAAATAGATTTCTTCGGAGTAATGAGACTATTCCAATTATAATATTCGTAGAGAAAGAACCGCAATAAATGCAAAGAGGGAACATCCTGGATCCGGGATTGAAGGATTTGGACCAGGATTTCCATATGGATGGGATGAGGTATTAGTATATCTGACAGATAATTTAAATGCGATAATTTATCCTCTAAAAAGGGAAATATTGAATGAATAGATTGTAAATTATGAGATTTTGGTATTTTTTTTTCTTCAAAGGAAGATACTAATTGGGAAGATACTAATTGCAGCGAGAATGGAATTTCCACAATGACTGCAAAACCTTCTGATATCATCTGAGAAAAAAAATGGGAATAAAAAGAATTGTTGTGCCCAACGAATCGATTTTGGTAAGAATCATTAACCGAATAAATCAAATAATTTTGTTGATACATTCGAATAATTAAACGTTTCACAAGTACTGAACTAAATTTATTGCCATAACCCCCAAAATTAACGGGTTCATAAAAAATTGAACTATTTAAACCCTGATCATAAGCAAATACGTAAATATACTCCTGAAAAAGAAGTGGATATAGAAAGTATTGTTGCCGAGATCTATCTTTTTCTAAATATCCTTGTAATTCTTCCATTTACCTTTCCACTTGAAGCAGGGGTAGGAGGCATTTATTGGGTTATCAAATGATACATAGTGCAATATGGTCAAAACAGGGTATTTTGTATTCTATTATGTATATAGAATACAATAGTAATAAAAATATATACCCCGAAAAGGAAACAGGGAGTCCAATCAATAGATCTTTTTATTCTCTTTTTCTATCGAATTGGTTTATCTTCGTTGTTTATCTTCGTTATAATTACAAGAGGATAACAAACCCTTTATTTTTGCAACCCGATCGCTCTTTTGACTTTGGAATTTATTCTCTTTATCAGTATACTGTTTCTTCTACACATCCGTTTCTAATCCATAATAAAGAATAGTTAGGATTCATTAAAAAAAAAAGGAAAAAGAATCAATGGTCCACCCACAGGAGAACTCACCCTTTCCCGTATCAGGCACTAATCTATTTTTAACGTCTAATTAGATCGGGTAATCGTTCAATTAAAATTAAGAACATAAGCTCGTTGCTTTTTGTTTTACCAAAATTGGAACCATAGGCTCTATCCATTTATTCACTAGACCCAACTGTAAATGTGAATTTGTTTTGTCCCCTTCCCTTCCAAAAATTTTTTATTTTTGTAGCGATCCAGTAAGGATAAACTAAAAGTTCCACTTTCATTTGAATTTGTAATTTTTTAATAAAATTCTAATTTTTTTTTTATTACGACATGCTACTTTTTCCATTCATTACCCTTGAGGATCAGTCGTGGTCTTATAGACTCTACCAATAGTCTGGACGAATTTGTTGCTTCATCAAAATGTGTAAAAGATCATAGTCGCACTTAAAAGCCGAGTACTCTACCGTTGAGTTAGCAACCCGAATAAAATAAAATAAATAGGATATGTAGATACGATCAAAATGCAAAATCAATTAAATTGCACTGCACGACCCCATCAAAACATTGAACTAATAATAAATAAAAAAAAATTTTATGTTTTATGATCGATTATACAAAATAAATAAAAAATGTACAGATCATATTTAAAAACACCAGATTCCTAAAAGAGATGCTAAAATTGTGACAGACCTACCAGTTTTTTATCAATTTTTTTATTTTTGTTAAGTTTTTTATTTTTGTTAAGTTAAATTCCAAAATACGTCTTAAGAGATTTATTTATCTATGATCAATTATATTTGTTCGATACACCATTGTCAATATGAATGCAATGTTGAGAAAACAAATAACAAATAAAGTAAATAAAATAAGGATTTGTATTGGGTTGGCACAACATAAATAAGAAATTTTGATGGAAAAAAAAGGAAAAGATAAAGAAAAAATCTCGGGTTTACTCAATCAATAGAGGTACAATAAGCAAGATTAATCCCTTGTTTGTTGGTGGATTCCTATAACAAGAAAAAAGTAAATTTAAGTATGAATAGAGCAAGAAAAGGGAAAATTTTAGGTAAAAAATTGTAAGTAAAAAATTATACAAAGATAGATTTTATATTAATCATCTCCCCCCTTTTTTATTAATTTTGTTGTTTTTTCTTTTAATTAACTCGAGGTTTTTTCTTTAAAAAATTCTGCCTTACTTAAAATATCATAAACAGTTCCTGTAGGTTGAGCGCCCTTTTCAAGGAAATATAGAATAGCGGGAACGTTTAAATAAGTTATCATAGTCTAATTCATTATTATTATTTTGTTCTTCCTAAAAAAAAAAAAGAAATTTCATTCGTACTCATAACTCAAGTTGGGTAATTCTGACAAAATTCGAAGGGAAATCCTTAGACATTTATTGAGCCGTCTCTAACCTCTTTTGTTTGTCTCATCTCGAATCTATTTTTATTCCTAATTCTGATCAAATTTTTGAGACAATTGAAAATAGTGTTTCCTTGTTTCGGAATCCTTTATCTTTGCTTTGTAAAATCATTGGGTTTAGACATTACTTCGGTGATCCTTACTCCTTTCAAAAGGGCAGCAACATACCTTTTGTTTTTTTTATTTCTTTCTATAGATTCTTCCCTTGATAAATGAATCAATCCTTTTTCGAGCTCCATCATGTACTATCAACCTAAGAAAAATTAGATTCCTAATGGAACAGAACAAACTATGTCGAGCCAAGAGCATCTTCATTTTTATAGAAAATGGTGGATGTAAAAATCCACAGCGGATCATGTCCTTCAAGTCATGACGTTGCTTTCTACCACATCGTTTCAAACGAAGTTTTACCATAAATTCCTCTAATTTAGAATTCAATTTAATTTCAAACCGCAATGGAATTGATTTAATATGTAATCATGAATAGTCATTGGCTCGATGGGAACAACGGGAACTATATAATAGTCTATACTTTATACCTATGGATAGATAAGTATTGTATTTATCCGGAGAAAGCTCAGCAAGGATCCAATTTCTTTAACTCGATATTCTATCATATGAATGAAACGTATTTCTAAGAAAGATGTTTGCTTAAGACTTATTTACTTTACATCTCCAACAGATTGTTCGGGACGATCAATCATGAAATGCAGAATCCATTTTTCTAGAACAAAAAAACTATAAACCTCAAATCCTTTAATTTAATATATTTCCAATCCCGGAAAAAAATAAATTATTAGTCAAATAAACTGTTCCAATGACCAAAAAACAAAAAGGTCGTAAGTTTCTAGATACTATTGATTTATCATATTTCTTCGAGTACCAACCAAGAGTTCATAAAAAAATGTTTTAAAAATCTCCGACTTCAACATCATGACTGGAACTATGTTTTCTAGTCATGACTAAACTGGATCTCTAATTCAATCACCAAGTCGACGCAATCACAATGAGTAGCTAAAAATTTTTAGCAGATATTTCATCCCCTAAGGAGACATAAATTTTACCATGGAGAAAATTATTGACTCTAGAGTAATGAGGAAGTATAGTAGTTTGTAATAAATATAAATAGCCAAGCAGAAGTGCAAACCAGATTTTATAGTGGTTCGGTTATCGTAACATATATCCACTCCTGATTCCTATTCTATCGAGGCCACTGGTATCCACTAATGATCTTCCTTCAATAGGCGAAGACCAACCACATTCTTACAACTCTATTATCCTTTTGTAAGCTTAGGAGAGAAGCTTTACACCCCCACTTACTCATCTATTAAACCATACTAACACTTAGAGCTTGAGAGGAGTTCTCATAAGATTACAACAGCGTTTTTCTACTTTTTTGCTCTCAATTCTTATGTGTGATAATTAAGGATGAGAGCGGTATTTATAAGCTTCAAGTGGATTCAAACTTGGAGTCTAAAAGTGTCTCATCCCCGAATTTTAGGGTATTGGCAATACCACCACCTGCAGCACTGACATTGGGTGGTACCATTGCTCAGTCTGGTGGTACCACCACTTAATTTGGTAGTATCACCGCTTGAAAGTCTCTCGAAGATTGTGTCTAGGCGGTACCACCACCTAGACTAGTGGTACCACCACCTAACATAGTCTTGGAGACTATACCACGATGGTTCCACTTGTTGGGTCATTATTTGGGCCTTTCACTTGGCCCAACACAGCCTAAACTTGGACCCAACTGTCCTCTAATTGAGTTGACCCAATTCAAACTCAATTATGCCTAAAACCTACTTCGATCTAGACAAAATCAAATATTGTTCAGCATGTCATTAGTTTTTCGATGCTTTGTCCGATTCTTCGGTCCATCATCCTCTCTTGTGGCCTATTGCCCAATCGGCTAGTTGACATCCACAACTCCGATTTCCTTAACGTAATTTTCGCTCTTCTTGGTTCGATGCCCAAAGCCTTGGCCCGAAGCCTTTTGCCGATATGTCAACAGATTCTCTAGCTCGACGTCCAATCGTCTGATATGTTCCACTCCTTCCCAATATTGATTCTTCCTTCTTTAATTATCTTTCCTGATCGAAGCTAGTCCTACGTCACTCAAAATGTAGATCAGATCATAAACACATCAATTGGTTTCATCATCAAAATATGAGATTCAACAATTTAGGCTTGAATCAAAGCTAAATTGGGTCTACTGTTTGGCCCATTCAGTGACCTGTAGTAAGCTTTGGTGGTGATACTGCCTAGACTGGGTGGTAGTATTGCCCAGACATAGTCTCCTAAATTATGTCAGGTGGTGGTACCGCCCAGTGTTAATGTCAGATTGGATGGTGGTACCACTTAGTGTCAGACTGACAAGTGCTGGTATTGCTAGTTATTAGTCTGGTAGGTGGTGGTACCGTCCAATATCAACGGTGGTACTGCCAGTACCCTGAAAACCCAGGATGAGACTATTTTGGCTTCAAATTTGAATCCATTTGGGGTATATAAATACCCCAATCTTTTCTACTTGATGAAGCAAGAAAAGAGAACGAAAACTTGGGGTTTAGAGTGTGAAAACTTTATGAAAGGGTGTTGTAATCTCTTTAAAGTTAGTAAGTCTCTTCCTCTTAGAGATAGAAAGTTTCAAAGGGAGGGGTGAGGTCTAAAAGAGAGAGGTGTAAAGATTCTCTCCTGAGCTTGTGAATAAAAGAAAGAGTTGTAAGGGTAGTTGATTTTTATCCATTGGAAAAAAGATCAGTAGTAGAAGCCAGTGGTCTCGAATGAAGAGGAATCGAGAATGGACGAAGGTCATAATGACCAAACCACTATAAAATTGGTTTCCATTTCCTTCATGCTTCTCATTTATATTGCTAACTGATTTACTTGCTTACTATGCTCACTATGCTTATGAACGTGCTCTCTAAGTTTAATTGCCTTCCGATATGATTTAATTGAATAAGATTTTTAAACCGATATTTTTACGAAAGCATTAATTTCTACCTAGGGAGATTGTATATCCTTGAATTTCTATATATCTATTAGATTGGATGAAAGAGTTCAAGTGTCCTCCTCACTAGCGGTGATCTACACAATAGGGTTATGATGATGCTGCTCAAATCACTACCTAAATCTCCACACCTACTTTTTGACGAGGAGAAGGGGAGAGGAGAATAGGAGGTGACAACCAGAAAGCCCCAGCCTAAGGGCCTTTGGTTCCCTCATATTTATAGAGGCCTCTAGTTAACTTAACCCTAATGGATCCTGCTTTATTGGGTATTAGATTTCCATCCAATTACCTAAGCCTCTTAGATTAGTGAGTCTCTACCCAATAATATCTTATTAGCTCTTATTTGATCTCATTCATGAGATCAAATAATGTAGGGGCTTATTGGATACCCAATAAGATAGGGGCTCCAACGGATATCTCATCTCCAAGCCTCTACTCGTCACAACACCTACTATATATGTATGACCCTCAAGCATAATATCTATTGAATCTTAGATTTTAATAATGAAATTAATTGATGAAGTTAAGATCTAATGTGCGTTTGAGTGACGTAGGACTAACCTCGATCAAGGAAAGACAATTCGATTAAAACAGGAAGGATTAAACGTTGGGTAGGAGTAGAATATGTCAGAAGATTAGATGTTGAGCTGGAGGAATAGTCAACGTATCGAAAGGATTTCATGCCATGAGTTCTGGCATTGGGCCAAAGGATCGGATATTGTGCCATGGGAGTCAACATGCCGATTGGGCAATACACCGAAGGAGAGGACGATACGTCAAAGGATCGGACGAAGTGCTGGACGAACCTATGACATGCCAGACAACATAAGATTCATACTTGTAATCATGCATATTTAGATCGAGTTAGTTAGGTATAATTGAGTTGGTTTTGGGTGTAACCATGCTAACTTGATTAGAGGCCCATTGGGCTTGTTGTTTGGCCTATTCAGTGACCTGTTGTAAGGTTTGGCGGTGGTACCACCCAAACATAGTCTCCCAAACTATGTCAGGTGGTGGTACCACTAGATTAAGCAGTGGTACCGCCTAGTGTCAGTGTCAGACTGGGTGGTGGTTGCTAGTCATAGGTGCCCAGCAAGCCAATCACGTGAGTGATGGCACGTGTGACTTGATACAAAATCTTTTTGCTTATTATATTTTGGCGTATATCACTTTATAACTATTGCATAAATGCATATATATATTGTGATGTCCTTGGATTTGTGCAATGGGAATCGGATCGTGATGAGATCACGATAATGAGATCGATTCACCTTTAAACACATATCCTAAATAATCCCGGTCATAGGTTACTCGAGAGGGACATCGTGATAACCGGATAGATTGGTGTGCTGTATACCCGTCCATATGATGGATGCAGCTGGTCTCATAGCTGCTCGTGTAGGGACACTAGGGATACAATACAGGTGCTCATTGGAGAATGAGTTCACTGATTGATCCGCTTACGGAATGCTGGATGGTTGATGATGCCTTATTGTCAGACAGCGATTCCGTAGTCCTAGTGGTGTATCTGGTCCTTAGACTTGAGACACCAAGGATGTCCTGTATGAGTGCTCCACTCTTTGATACCAGACTTATAGGTTTGGCTGTCCCAGATCTAGTACAACTGGTCATTGGGAGTGGTAGTTGACCTTACGAGGGCTATTGAGTGTCGATAGAGGATCATCCACTCTCGGCATCATGAGAGGAATATCCCATGTGTTCTAGCTCAGACAAATCCCTGGCCAGGGTCATTCGGGTTGAGAGAGAAAGAGTTCTCCGGGAGAATCCGATTAGAGCGAGACTCGAGTAGAAACCGTATGGATCTGACAACACCATGCTCGATATACGATCTCGGGATATTAGATGGATGAGGGACTATAGGTACATGATAACTAAGGATAGACAGGTCCAATGGATTGGATTCCCCAGATCGTCACGGGGACTACAGTAGTGGCCTAGTACGTCCGTAGAATCGATGAGTCGAAAGTGAATTATTACAGAGATAATAATTCATTGAGTTAGAAGGAGTTCGACAGGTATGACTCACGGCCCACTCGATATTGGGCCTAGAGGGTCACACATATGGTAGGCATTGCGATGAGTAGAGGTTGGGATATGAGATATCCCATTTGAGCCCTTGTCTTATTGGATGCAGATCCAATACCCACTAGGGAAGGACCCATTAGGGTTTGACACAGGATCTCTATAAATAGGAGGGATTCACGACCTCATAGGCTAGAGTCTTTGCTTGCCTTTCCTATTCTCCTCTCCCCCTCCACCTCGAGGAGGCTGGAGTTTTGAGGAGGGTCGCCGCCACCCTACCTTGTGTGGATCACCGCTAGAGAGGAGGACGCTTGACCTCCTTCACCCTCTCCTAAGGATCTGCTAGGAAACAGGGATATACGATCTCCCTAGGTAACACAATCTCTATACGCAGTTTTGTGTTTTGTGGATTTTTTGCGCACCAATCTTCGCACGACGACGAACATCTTTTTGGGAATCGGGGATTTTTGTTTTCTTGTTCTTCCGCTATGCATATGATGTCGCCCCCATGATTTCCCAACAGTGGTATCAGAGCCGGGTTATTCGATGCGAATGATTGGTTTTTTGAACCGCATGTGTTGTGTTTAGGAAGAATTTTGACGCGTCAAAATCGTTGACTAAAAAGCAGAAAGGGCAGCAACAGTTGCTGCCCTCGATCTCGTGCGTGCAGGTGCAGCGAAAGTTGGTAAGAAGAAGCGCCTGTGCCTCCAGCAGCCGGCCCGGGCGGGTCTACTTATGGCAGTTTGCTTTGGGAAATTTGGAAATTTGGCGGCAGAAGCCATGCAATGCCCTCGCCCAAGCCTGCCTGCCGCCCGCCAAATGAGGGTGGCGGGCGGCGGCAGCAGCAGAGAGGAATTAGGGTTTTGGGCAAAAGGACATTTTGCCCTGTGAATTTGAGAAATTCCAGTTTCTGTCTTTTATCCAAATTACGAAAATACCCTTAGGAATTGAAAATTTTCCTACATGTCCCTGATTTCAGAAAAATATTAATTAATTAAAAGGTTTAGTTGATTATTATTTTTATTATTATCTAGTAGTCCTACATGATGATGATTATTTATACATGTGATGTATGATGTGGGGACGGATGATCATGGACCGTGTGATGTGTGTACTTGTGATTATTATTGTTGAGGTCTACGAATCTCCATTACATTTCTCGTTTATTGTTGGGCCTGCGTGCCTATGATTAAGTTGTAATCACATGAGGAGGCGCAGCGGGAGCGTGGATGTGATAGCGGGACCCACGAGACGGACGATCGTGATGCATGGAGATGCATCAAGATGTCGACGAAACCGACGAGGACGAGATGAACGATCACAAGGCATGGAGATGCACCGTTGCACACATAGATCTTGATGTGAGTGATTAGGCCTACTAGCTTCGGGCCTAATCATATTAGGTTGTGGTCCATGATCATCCGATGTGATTGCTTATACACATACTAGATATGTATATATATTTGCATGCGATGTAGATATATATTAAATATGTATATGTGTGACATGTCATATTAGGAGACCAAATTATAGAAACATCTCTCGATAATATTAAAGTCGGTAAACGGAGGCAATTAGATTGACCCACGTGGCCTTCCATCGTTATAAGTAGGAACCGATTCCCGGTGTAGGTTGAGTTGGTCGAGTCCCTCAAGACTCACCTATATCATGATTCGCTATCTTGCTTACGACATAGAGATGTCACCGGTGACCCGAGGACATGGTATGCTTGGTCGAGTCCCTCGAGGGTATATCATCAAATCGGACTCATCTTGTAAACGGAAGGTGTTGACTTAACCGAGCATCATGGTTGGTCGAGTCCCTCGAGGCCATGGTGATGAGGAGGCCGAACAGGACGGGAATCACAAGGAGTTGTGATCGGCAAGAGTTGCCTACCTTTTTAGGCTTAGTGTGATTGGTCGAGTCCCTCGAGGTTACACTAAGACGCTGATTGATCCCCGATCCCCACTAGAAGTCTGCTGGAGACTTCCGTTTCACGTCTTTGAGGGTGTCGCGTGACTCGTTAGTAAAATAGTGGGAGCATATTAAGATAGAAGTCCATATCTTGATAGTTTATTTCTTGCAAAATCTGCATGTTATTCATTTCTCGCTACATCTTTATTTTCAGAAAATGTCGCCAAAATCCTTTACGTGGCATACTTGATGTCAACCGCCTTCATTGGTCCAAATTATACGGATTGGCTCCGTAACTCGAGAATTGTTCTCACAAATGGAGAAAATCGGTATGCGTCCTTGATACAGTGATGCCTACGCCCGAAGAAGGGCAAGCGAGGATGAGATCGCTTCGCTTCGTGTGAAGTACATTGATGACTCCACTCTTGCTCGAGTGCTATATGTTGGGCTCTATGACTCAGAGTTACAGAGACAACATGAAAAGATGGATGCCGGATCCATTCTCCTACATGTCTGCAAATTGTTTGAGGAATAGGAAAGGACTCAACGATATGAGATATCCAAGAGCCTTTTCAGCTAGGATGGTGAGGGGACACCGGTTCAGAACCATGTCCTAAAGATGATTGAGTGGATAGAGAAACTCACAGGTCTAGGAATGGTCCTAGAGGATAACTTGTGTGTGGACATTGTGCTTCAGTCCCTACCAGATTCCTTTTCACAGTTCATAATGAATTTTAATATGAACAAGCTTGAAGTGACTCTCCCAGAGCTCCTCAATATGTTGAGGGAGGCAGAGAGTACTATTAAGAAAGAGAAGCCAGTTCTCTACACTAGTGAGACCAGAAAGAAAAGGAAAGCAGAAAGGTCCCTTAAGAAGGGAAAGGGCAAGGGCAAACAAGGTAAAGCAAAGGTTGCTAAGAAAGACCCAACAAAGGACAAAGGCCAGTGCTTCCACTATGGTAAAGATGGGCATTGGAAGATAAACTGCAAAGAGTACCTTGCAGAAAGGGCGAAACAAAAGCTTGATGAAGCTTCAGGTACATTCATGATCAGTCTCCATTTGTCAAACTCTTATGATAACACATGGGTATTGGATACCGGTAGTGCTTATCATATATGCAATTCGTTGCAGGTTCTGGCAAAGCCTAGGAGACTACAGAGAGGCGAGATGGACCTCAAGATGGGTAATGGAGCAAAAGTTGCTGTATTAGCTGTTGGTGAGGTTGCCTTACATCTATCTAGTGGAGCTTTTATTGCATTAGATGCATGTTATTTTGTTCCTTCTATTATCAAAAACATTATCTCCATTTCATGTTTAACAGTTAGTGGATATAAATTTGTTTTTGAGAATAATGGTTGTTCGATATTATTAGATGATAAGATCATCACGAAAGGAACATTGCATAATGGTTTATTTATGTTAGACACCACTCCACATATCATGAATGTAAATATGTCCAAAAGGAAACGAGATGAGTTGAACAGTGCATACCTGTGGCATTGTAGGCTAGGTCACATCCATGAAAGAAGGATTCAAAAGTTGCTAAATGATAGATATCTAGATCCATTCGACCATGTGTCATATACAACTTGTGAGCCTTGCATTCGTGAAAAACTGACCAAATCTCCATTTAGTAGAACTGGAGAGAAAGCCAATGAGTTGTTGGAACTCATACATAGTGATGTATGTGGACCCATATCAACTCATGCCATTGGAGGTTACTTCTACTTCATTACATTTACTGATGATTTCTCAAGGTATGGATATGTGTACTTAATGAAGTACAAGTCCGAGGCCTTTGAGAAATTCAGAGAGTATAAGAATGAGGTGGAGAACCAGACTGGAAAGAGTATCAAAACTTTTCGATCAGATCGAGGAGGTGAATACTTAAGTACAGAGTTTACTCAGTTCCTCAAGGACCATGGGATATTATCCCAATGGACACCTCCTTATACACCTCAGCTCAATGGTGTCTCTGAAAGGAGAAATCGTACATTATTAGATATGGTACGGTCCATGATGAGTTTTATTTGACCTACCCATCTCATTCTAGGGATATGCCCTAGAAACCGCAGCTTACCTTCGAACAGAGTTCCAACTAAATTAGGTAGTGTCTACACCATATGAGATATGGAAAGGGAAGAAGCCTGATCTTAAGGTTGTTAAGATCTGGGGCTGCCCCTGCCCATGTTAGAAGACACAACCCCGATAAGTTAGAATCAAGGACAGAGGCGATGCAAATTTGTGGGATACCTCAAAGGAAACTTGTGGGTATTATTTATATCATCTCGAGGATCAAAAGGTCTTTGTAGCTAAAGAGAGCAGTGTTCCTTGAGAAGGAACACATTCTTAACGGAGACAGTGGGAGAATGATAGAATTGAGCGAGGTTGGAGAACCAAGCTCAAGCACCACTCTGACCAGAGTCCGTTCAAGTACCTAATACACAAGTATCAACTTTACGCAGGTCGATAGAGTATCTCATCCTCCTAAGAGATATGTGGGACATATTAGAGCAGAGGATGTAGAGGATATTGATCCTCAGAGACCTACGAGGAGGCTATTATGAGTATAGACTCGGGAAGTGGAAAAAAGCCATGAATTACGAGATGGATTCTATGTACTCCAATAAGGTTTGGAACCTAGTTGTTGATGCTTGAAGGTATTGTACCCATCGGTTGCAAGTGGATCTTTAAGAAAAAGATCGGAGTAGATGGAAAGGTAGAGACCTATAAAGCAAGGCTAGTGGCTAGGGGTATCGTCAAAGGCAAGGTGTTGACTACTTGACGAAACTTTCTCACCCGTAGCAATGCTAAAATCCATCGAAGAATTCTATTGGCTATTGCAGCACACTATGATTATGAGATCTGGCAGATGGATGTGAAAACCGCATTCCTCAACGGGAACCTCGAGGAGGAGGTGTATATGATGCAACCTGAGGGATTCGTGTCCAAGAACTGCCCAGATAAGGTGTGTAGGTTGCTTAGATCCATTTATGGACTAAATCAAGCTTCCCGAAGTTGGAACATAAGATTTGATGAGGCAATCAGGTCTTATGACTTCGTTAAGAACGAAGATGAGCCTTGTGTATACAGAAAGGTAAGTGGGAGCGCTATCACCTTTTTGGTGTTATATGTGGATGACATGCTGATCATTGGGAATGACGTAGGAATGCTATCCACAGTAAAGGCTTGGTTATCTAGACACTTCTCCATGAAGGACTTGGGGGAAGCATCCTATATTTTGGGGATTAGAATCTATAGAGATAGATCCAAGAGGATGCTTGGCTTGTCCCAGTCCAGGTACATAGAAACCATTGTCAAAAGGTTTGGCAAGGAAAATTCCAAGAGAAGTCTCATACCGATGAGACATGGGATATCGCTTTTTCAGTATGTCCCCAAAGACTCAGAGAAGAAAGGGCTTAACATGGATATGATACCTTATGCCTCAGCAATAGGGTCTATCATGTATGCCATGCTATGTACTAGGCCCGATATAGCGCATGCCCGAGTGTCACGAAAGCAGGTATCAAAGCGGATCCGTGCTTGGAGCACCGGAAAGCGAAGAAAGTGTATCCTTAAGTACTTGAGAAGGAATAAGGATCTTTTACTAGTATATGGAGGTAATAGCCTTAAGGTTGAAGGCTACACCGACTCAAGTTTTCAGTCGATGTCGATGATAGCAAGTCGAATTCAGGGGTATGTGTACACCTTGAATGGAGGAGGTGTCTTTGGAAGAGTTCCAAGCAAAAAATACCACTTGACTCGACCATAGAGGCGGAGTACATTGCTGCATCAGATGCAGCAAAAGAGGGAGTCCGGGTGAAGAAGTTCATCACAGATTTGGGAGTCGATACTGAGATAGCGACAAGTCGACTTCCTTATATTTGCACAACTATGGGGTGATTACTCAAATAAGGGAACCGGGTCTCATCGAAGTGTTCGAGGAGGTTTCAGCTATAAGAGAGATCGTAACCCGAGGAGATGTAGCGGTGGAAAGAGTTCCATCCAAGATAACATTGCAGATCCACCGACAAAAGCCGTTGTCTCAGATTGTCTTTGGCGTCACGAGAGTCCGATGGGGATGGGACATATAGGTGATTGGCTTTAGGTCAAGTGGGAGATTGCTAGTCATAGGTGCCCAGCAAGCCAATCACGTGAGTGATGGCACGTGTGACTTGATACAGAATCTTTTTGCTTATTATATTTTGGCGTATATCACTTTATAACTATTGCATAAATGCATATATATATTATGATGTCCTTGGATTTGTGCAATGGGAATCGGATCGTGATGAGATCACGATAATGAGATCGATTCACCTTTAAACACATATCCTAAATAATCCCGGTCATAGGTTACTCGAGAGGGACATCGTGATAACCGGATAGATTGGTGTGCTGTATACCCGTCCATATGATGGATGCAGCTGGTCTCATAGCTGCTCATGTAGGGACACTAGGGATACAATACAGGTGCTCATTGGAGAATGAGTTCACTGATTGATCCGCTTACGGAATGCTGGATGGTTGATGATGCCTTATTGTCAGACAGCGATTCCGTAGTCCTAGTGGTGTATCTGGTCCTTAGACTTGAGACAACAAGGATGTCCTGTATGAGTGCTCCACTCTTTGATACCAGACTTATAGGTTTGGCTGTCCCCATCTAGTACGTTGGTCATTGGGAGTGGTAGTCGACCTTACGAGGGCTATTGAGTGTCGATAGAGGATCATCCCTCTCGTCGTCATGAGAGGAATATCCCATGTGTTCTTGCTCGAGACAAATCCCGCCAGGGTCATTGGGTTGAGAGAGAAAGAGTTCTCCAGGAGAATCCGATTAGAGCGAGACTCAGTAGAAATCGTATGGGTCCGACAACACCATGCTCGATATACGGTCTCCGGGATATTAGATGGATGAGGGACTATAGGTACATGGTAACCGAGGACGACAGTCCAATGGATTGGATTCCCCAGATCGTCTGGGGACTACTGGCGTGAGTGGCCTAAAATACGTCCGTAGTCGATGAGTCGAAAGTGAATTATTACAGAGATAATAATTCACCGAGTTAGAAGGAGTTCTGACAGGTATGACTCATGGCCAGCTCGATATTAGGCCTAGAGGGTCACACACATATGGTAGGCATTGCGATGAGTAGAGGTTCGGATATGAGATATCCGACGGAGCCCTTGTCTTATTGGATGCAGATCGAATACCTGTTGAATCTCGGATTTTGATGATGAAGTCAATTGTCATTTGTTATCTAATCTATGTGTTGAGATAAGTGTGCAGGATTAACTACGATGAAAGTTAGACAAGCAGCAGGAGTTGCGCCGAGTCAAGATCATGATCATGTTGGGAGTTCGAGAGTTCGACGGAAGTTCGGACGGTCGTCGGAGGTTCTGCGAGAACAGATCCGAGAAGTCCAGAAGCTTGCCTGCCGAAGCTTCGTCGGAACCAGCCAAGTGGATCGTCGCGAAAGTCCAGGAGTTTGCCGGATGTCGCAGAAGAATCACCGAGGGTTCATCGGATGATCGACGGAAGTTCGCCGGAAACTTCGCCGGAAGAAGCGATTGACGATCGAGCAAAAGCTGCAGAAGTTATCTTAGATTTAATCATAGTTAGCACGTTGATTAAGCTTTTGAAAATGGGAGGTGATCCCATTAGCTTAATCTTGGGGCAATGGGCCCCGAAAAGATTGAAATTGGGCGAATGGAGCTAACCATTCGGACCACGATTACACCAGGCGGTGCAACCGCCTAGTCCAGAGGTGCAACCGCCGGTGGCTATGTCTCCTGCCGAGACTGGCGGATTGCAACCGCCCGGACCAAGAGGTGCAACCGCCCGAGCTCGATCTTCGAGCTAGATCGGGCGGTGCAAACCTCCACAGAGAGGTAGCACCGCTGAGCTCGGTCTTCGAGCTCGGCGAGAGAGGTGCAAAACCGCCGATCAGTCGAGGTGGCACCCGCAGGGGCTCGATCTTGAGCCAGACTTCGAGGCGGTGCAACCGCCAACGAGAAGAAGAGGTGCAACCGGGCTCGATCTCGAAACTCGCCGCGGTGCAACCTCTCGATCAAGAGGTACAACCGCTGATCTCGGAATTCCAGGATTTGATCGTTTTGAGCTCCAAATTTGAACTGGGTTGAGGCCTATAAATACCCCACTCATTCAGCACTGAAAAGATACAGATCCACACCGAATTCTTGATCTTTTCAGTGATTCTAAGAGCTCAAATTTGTGTAAAGTCCTAAAGTTCTCCTCTTCTGTTCTTCAAGTCTTGAGTTGTAAAAGAGGAGAGAAAGGATCTGTAAGGGTTGTCTCTGAGCCCATCAAAAGGAGTGAAACTGTAAAGGGCAGTTTGCCTTAAGCCCATTGAAGGAAGGCAGCTAGTTGACGTCGGTGACCTCGTGGGAGGAGGAAGCCAAAAGTGGAGTAGGTCAAGACTGACCGAACCACTCTAAATCTCTGGTTTGCTTTTACTTTGAGCACTTTATCATTACTGCAAACCTCCTACATAGCTACTGCCCTCTGCGCTTTTACGAACGAGTCTCGAAATCCTGATCTTTCCGAATTTGCATTCAGACGTAAATCGGTGTCTTCGTACGATCTTTACGCTGCAGTTTACGATTACGTTTTGATTCCATTTATAACTGCAAATTGCTTTCTGCGTATTCATAAAACGCTTTTCAAAGTCCAAAACTGCGTTTAGACGTAAAATTACGCTTTGACCTAAAACTGCGTTTAGACGTAAAACAAGCGTTTAGACGCAAAACTACGTTTAGATGTAAAACTGCGTTTAGACGTAAAACTGCGTTTAGACGCAAAACTGCGTTTAGACACAAAACTGCGTTTAGACGTAAAACTGCGTTTAGATGCAAAACTGCGTTTAGACGTAAAACTACATTTAGACGTAAATCGGCTTTCCTTGTACAATCATCAGATTTCAGTTTACGTTTACATCTTGATTTCAACTGCATACTGCCTTCTACGATTTTACAAACGAGTTTCAAAGTTTAGATGTAAATCTGTGTTTAGACGTAAATCTGCGTTTAGACGTAAATCCGCGTTTAGACGTAAATCTGCTTTTTGCAGATTACTTTTTGAGCTGTACAATAGCAGCACACTGTCTTTATACTTCTGCTTGAACTGCTTGTTATCTAAACAAGTGATTTACTAATCAACACTTAGACGTAAATCTGTTTCTTCGTACGAACGTCGGATTTCAGTTTGCGCCGATATTCTGGTTTTCATCATTGTTGCAAACTGCCTGCATAGATAGACTGTAACCTTGCTTAGTATCAACTCTCATATAGAGTTGTCCTTATCATTCAAACGCAGCTTTCGGTTTTAATCGCAGAAAGTTTTCCGCTGCACTAATTCACCCCCCCCCTCTTTGTGCTCTCGATCCTAACAATTGGTCTCAGAGCAAGGTTAACTCTCTGACGGATTAAAACCCAAGAGAGATGGCATACGTCGGAAACCAAGAGGAGCATTCTATTACACGTCTACCCATGTTCAGTGGAATGGACTACACCTACTGGAAGACCCGAATGAGGATCTTTCTTATTTCTATGGATTTTGAACTGTGGAACCTTGTTGAAAATGGATTTTCAAAGTCTTCTCTTCCAATGATCGATTGGAATGAATTGGAAAAGAAGGCTTTCGCTCTTAATGCAAAGGCTACGAATGCCTTATTTTGCGCACTTGATAAAAACGAGTTTAATCGTGTTTCAACTTGCGAAACTGCATTTGATATTTGGCACACACTTGAAGTGACCCACGAGGGCACAAGTAGAGTGAAAGAGTCAAAAATCAATCTGTTGTTGCATTCTTTTGAACTTTTCCGAATGAAACCGAGTGAAACCATTGGCGACATGTTTACCCGTTTCACAGATGTCGTCAACGGTCTAAAAGGACTCGGAAAAAGTTTTTCGGATTTTGAACTCATAAATAAGATACTAAGATCCCTTCCAAAAAGTTGGGATCCTAAAGTCACTGCTATTCAAGAGGCAAAAGATCTGCGCAACTTCCCTCTTGAAGAATTAATCGGGTCATTAATGACCTACGAGATGACTTGAAAAGCTCATGAAGAGCAAGAAGACATCCTTCCAAAGAACAGGAAGGATATGGCACTTAAAACTTCTGAATGCCACTTGAGAGAAAACTCAAGTGATGAGGACTGTGATGATGACTTGGCACTTTTAACAAGAAAGTTTAAAAAATTCTTTAAAAAGAACAAGTTTAAGAATGATGCGAAAAATAAACTTGAACCCAAGAAAGACCAAGTGATCTGCTATGAATGCAAAAAGCCGGGATACTACAAGAGTGATTGTCCCCAAGTCAAAAGGAGAACATCAAAGAAGAAGGCTCTTCAAGCAACATGGGATAACTCAAGCGCATCTGAAGAAGAGGAGTCCAACACCGAGCAAGTTGCTCATTACGCCTTAATGGCCATCGGAGAGGAGGTAACGAATTTATTAGATGCTGATTTATCTTTCGATGAATTATTAAATGCCTTCCATGATTTATTTGATGAATGCAAGATTATCAATAGAAAATACAAATTGCTAAAAAAGGAACATGATAGTCTTACTTGTGATTTTAATAAGTTAAAAATTGAATATCATGATATTTTAAATTCATGTATCAAATGTCATGATCTAGAAACTATTCAAAAAGAAAACTTGCTACTTAAGGACACCTTGAAGAAATTCGAGGTTGGTAGCAAGTCATTAAACATGATCCTTACAAACAAGGGTCATGTTCCCAAAAGAAGTGGGATTGGATTTGTGAGGAGTCCTCACCAAAATCCAACTACCTTCGTAAAAGGCCCCATCTTACATGTTAGACATCAAAGCAAATGCAACTTCTGTTGCAAGTTCGGACACAGGACACATTATTGTCCATTCAGGAAATTTAGTCCAAACAAATTGATTTGGGTTCCTAAAGGAACCATGACAAATTCTATGCAACATGATAAAAAATGTAGATCTATTTGTGAGGAAACCAAAAGCAAATGGGTACCTAAACATCATCCTTTCTTGTAGAAAACTAAACCATCGCAAGCTAGGAGCAAGAGATGGTACCTTGATAGGTGATGCTCAAGGCATATGACCGGAGATCCATCCCAATTCTCTAAGCTCACTAACATAGACGAAGGATATGTCACCTTCGGAGACAACAACAAGGGTAAAATCATTGGCAAAGGAACCATAGGTAACAAATCCAACTTTTCTATTGAAGATGTTTTGCTAGTTAATGGTCTAAAACATAACCTCCTGAGCATTAGTCAATTGTGTGATAAAGGATATATTATCAGATTTGAATCTAATGCTTGCATCATTGAAAAACCACACAAAAACATATCTATGATTGCATTAAAACAAAATAACGTATACACTATTGACATCAATGATTTATGTAATGAAACATGTTTTTCTGCTTTAAATGAGAATGCTTGGATATGGCACAGAAGATTAGGTCATGCTAGCATGAAGCTAATCACTCAAATATCATCCAAAGAACTTGTAAGAGGAATTCCTCATATCAAGTTCATCAAAGATAATGTATGTGATGCCTGCCAATTAGGTAAACAAATTAAGAGTAGCTTCAAATCTAAAAATCAAGTAAGCACCTCTAGGCCCTTACAATTAATCCATATGGACTTGTTCGGACCCATCTCCACATCAAGCCTAGGAGGTAGCAAATATACTTTCGTCATCGTAGATGACTATAGCAGATACACATGGACTTACTTCTTAAAACAGAAAAGTGAATGCCTTAGATCTTTTACCAAGTTTTGCAAACTCGTTCAGAATGAGAAAGGTTCTATGATTTCGTCAATTAGAAGTGATCATGGTGGTGAATTTCAAAACCATAATTTCCAGGAATTTTGTGAACTCAATGGATACAACCATAATTTCTCTACTCCTAGAAACCCTCAACAAAATGGAGTTGTAGAAAGAAAAAATCGAAATTTACAAGAAATGGCAAGAACCATGTTGAATGAACACAACCTACCCAAATATTTTTGGGCCGAAGCCGTAAATACTACATGCTATATCTTAAATAGAGTTCTAGTGAGACCTCTACTAACGAAAACTCCCTATGAGTTATGGAACAATAAAAAACCCAACGTTTCATATTTTAAAGTCTTTGGGTGTAAGTGTTTTATCTTGAATGAAAAAGACAACTTAGGAAAATTTGATGCTAAATCCGATGAAGGAATCTTTCTTGGTTATTCTGTAGTTTCTAAAGCCTTTCGTATCTTTAATAAAAGAACTCTAATTATTGAAGAATCCATTCATGTTGTTTTCAATGAGATTTCTGAAATCACAAAAAATGATCTTGACGATGATGTTAATTTCGATTCCTTAAATTTAAACGAAACCCCGTCTCCAACTAGCAACTTGGATGCATCCACTTCTCAGATTTCCTTACCCAAGGATTGGAAGTATGTAAATGCTCATCCTAAGGAGCTAATCTTAGGAGACACATCAAAGGGGGTTCAAACACGATCTTCTCTTAAAACCTTTTGTGCAAATGCCGCCTTTCTCTCCCAAATTGAACCCAAATGCATTGATGAAGCCATGAAAGATTATTCATGGATTATCGAAATGCAAGATGAATTAAGTCAATTTGAGAGAAATAAAGTGTGGAAGCTTGTTCCTAGGCCAAATGACCATCTAGTTATTGGTACTAAATGGGCTTCAGAAACAAGCAAAATGAAAATGGTATCGTGGTTAGAAACAAGGCTAGATTAGTGGCCAAAGGTTTCAACCAAGAAGAAGGTATCGATTACGAAGAAACCTTCGCTCCTGTGGCTCGATTGGAAGCCATAAGGACGCTCCTTGCCTACGCTAGCAGTAATAATTTTAAGTTGTTTCAAATAGATGTTAAAAGCGCCTTTCTTAATGGCTTTATTTCCGAAGAAGTCTATGTTGAACAACCTCCTGGATTTGAAAATAATAGTCTCCCTAATCATGTGTTTAGATTAACTAAAGCTCTCTATGGTTTAAAATAAGCTCATAGGGCTTGGTATGAGAGACTTAGTTCTTTTCTTATTGAAAATAATTTCATAAAAGGCAAGGTTGATACTACATTATTCATCAAGAACTTTGAAAGCAATTTTCTCATTGTTCAAATTTATGTTGATGATATTATCTTTGGTTCTACAAATGAATCTCTTTGTGAATCCTTTGCGAAAACTATGAGTCGTGAATTCGAAATGAGTCTAATGGGAGAGTTAACATTCTTCTTAGGTCTACAAATCAAACAACTAAGCAATGGCATCTTTATTAGTCAAACCAAATATGCTATGAGTTTGCTAAAGAAGTTCAATATGAATAATTCAAAAGCCATTAACACTCCTTTGAGCACCTCCACTAAGTTAGAAATTGATGAGAATGGTGAAAGCTTTGATAAAAAAACCTATAGGGGTATGATAGGAAGTTTACTTTACCTTACTGCCACCAGACCAGACATCATGTTCAGTGTAGGACTTTGTGCTAGATTTCAATCAAACCCTAAGATATCTCATCTCAAAGCAGTCAAAAGAATATTTAGATATCTTAATGGAACTACAAATCTAGGATTATAGTACCCAATCTCCTCCGATCTGTCCCTTTGAGGAAACACATCCGGTTGAGCAAACTCACACATCATCCATCGAAGATATTGGGATTCGGATGGACCGATTCGAACAAAGACAAGAATGACTTGAACTTCAACAAGATCAAATCCTAACCGAGCTGCAGCAAATCCATCGTCAATTTGACTATTTACTTAGGCACTTCAACCTTCCACCTCATGAATGAGCTTGTATGAACACAATCATCCGTTGTTGTTATAAACTCCTCATGGACTTTGTCTTTGATATGGCATGTTGTAAACTCCTTATGTTACTCATCATGAAAAACCTTGTTTTTGATATGGTTACCTGATATGTTGTAAACTCCTTATGTTACTCATCATGAAGAACTTTGTTTTTGATATGGTTACCTGATATGCTGTACACTCCATATGTTACCTTGATCTGTAAGCATAAGTATATTTACAAACATCTCTTGTTGTTTATCTCGGATTTTGCACTGAAACTAAAATGTTATGCCTTGAAAAATACAAAGCGACATACCAATTTAGTTGATAAGTCAGCAATATGACATTGATATGGTTGCTATTACTGATGTTAGTATGGTTGTTATCACTGATACTATGATTAGGCCATACTTGTATCACCAAGAAATATATGATTGCTATCATTGCTATATGCCCTGTATCAAGATATCAAACAAAAATTTGCATCGTACGAGCTGGTATCATGATATCTTACCATGTGATGCAATGCTACACTTGCTAAAATATTCAAAATGTGTACATCATGAAATGATATCAAAATCTTGCTATACATGTCAATATCATGCCATATGATGTAATGCTACACTTGAAATAGTTGCGTTACAATATCAAAAGCTAAGGAAGCAAAAATTTGCTAGCTTGCAACTTGCATATTTCAAGAAGCAAGAGTTGCCTTCTTGAATATCACTAAACTGCTAGTTCTAAAATGTTGTAACACTGCTAGCTTGCATGTGCTATCTTGTATGCCGTAAAAACTTGCATATCTAAAACTTGGCATCACTTGATCAAATAACATGTTGGAAATTATGTGACAAATGTTTTTAATAATCAGTAGCTTACTCATAACTGAATGCATGTAAGAAGTTCATTTTTCGGTTTGAATGCTAAAAATGGGATTTTCCTGTACACTCTTATGAAAACTTTTTGAAAAATGACTTTCCTCCTTCAAGCAACGAACTATAACAAGGAGAAGAGATATTCAAAGTATTATATGTGTCATGCCTTCCTTTATGTGCTTGATAATGCTATCATGCTTTTTGTTGATGATAAAGGGGGAGAAACATATGAATTGATAAACACTGCCATAATCATGTCTACGTCATAGCTGAACTGCCATAATCATGTCTATGTCATAGCTGAACTGCCATAATCATGTCTATGTCATAGTTGCAAATACTTGAGTGATGCTATAAACCATGTTATAGTTATGCCATCCTTGCATCACCAAGAGATATATGAACATGTGCTATAGTTTGCATTATGTCTTGAGTTGATATTCTATCTTGTGAAGTAAATGCAAACTTGCTAGAAAATCTCAAATGCGTGCATCATGTAATAGTCCTTCGCAGCTTTATATGATTACATGATGAATAGTTACAAACACAATCATACAAACTTGATGATGTATGTCAAGCCTTGATATCATTCTTGAAGAGATATATCATGATGGGTATCATGATGGGAGTATTGATAAGTTTAACTGATCTAACTTATCAATACGTCACTTGAATTCTTAGGTCTTGAATTCAAGGTTGACTTATCTCAACTATGGCATATAGATAGGGGGAGTTAAGGATAACTCCATTATCAATTGATTGTCATCATCAAAAAGGGGGAGATTGTTAAATCTCGGATTTTGATGATGAAGTCAATTGTCATTTGTTATCTAATCTATGTGTTGAGATAAGTGTGCAGGATTAACTACGATGAAAGTTAGACAAGCAGCAGGAGTTGCCGAGTCAAGATCATGATCACGTTGGGAGTTCGGAGAGTTCGACCGGAAGTTGGGACGGTCGTCGTCGGAGGTTCTCGAGAACAGATCCAGAAGTCCGAAGCTTGCAAGCGAAGCTTCGTCGGAACTAGCCAAGTGGATCGTCGCAAAAAGTCCAGGAGTTTGCCGGATGTCCGCAGAAGAATCACCGAGGGTTCATCGGATGATCTCACGGAAGTTCGCCGGAAACTTCGCCGGAAGAAAAGATTGACGATCGGAGCAAAGCTGCAGAAGTTGTCTTAGATTTAATCGTAGTTAGCACGTTGATTAAGCTTGAAAATGGGAGGTGATCCCATTAGTTTAATCTTGGGGCAATGGGCCCCTGAAAAGATTGAAATTGGGCGAATGGAGCTAACCATTCGGACCCGATTGCACCGGCGGTGTAACCGCCCCAGGCCAAGAGGGTGCAACCGCCGAGGCTATATCTCCCAGACGAGACTGGCGGTGCAACCGCCCCACCAAGAGGTGCAAATGCCCGAGCTCAGTCTTGAGCTAGGGCGGTGCAACCTCCCGACAAAGAGGTAGCACCGCCGAGCTCGGTCTTCGAGCTCATGCAGAGAGGTGCACCGCCTTCGGTCAGGGGAGGTGGCACCGCCTGGGGCTCGATCTTGAGCGGACTTCGGGCGGTGCAACCGCCCCCGACAGAGAGGTGCAAACCGCTGGGCTCGATCTCCGAGCTCTGCCAGGCGGTGCAACCTCTCCGATCAAGAGGTACAACCGCCTGATCCCGGAATTCCGGGATTTGATCATTTTGAGCTCCAAATTTGAACTGGGTTGGGGCCTATAAATACCCCACCCATTCAGCACTGAAAAGATACAGATCCACACCGAATTATTGATCTTTTCAGTGATTCTAAGAAGTCAAATTTGTGTAAAGTCCTAAAGTTCTCCTCTTTCTGTTCTTCAAGTCTTGAGTTGTAAAAGAGGAGAGAAAGGATCTGTAAGGGTTGTCTCCCCGAGCCCGTCAAAATGAGTGAAACTGTAAAGGGCAGTTTGCCTTAAGCCCATTGAAGGAAGGCAGCTAGTTGACGTCGGTGACCTTGTGAGGAGGAGGAAGCCAAAAGTGGAGTAGGTCAAGACTGACCGAACCACTCTAAATCTCTGGTTTGCTTTTACTTTGAGCACTTTATCATTACTGCAAACCTCCTACATAGCTACTGCCCTCTGCGCTTTTACGAACGAGTCTCGAAATCCTGATCTTTCCGAATTTGCATTCAGACGTAAATCGGTGTCTTCGTACGATCTTTACGCTGTAGTTTACGCTTACGTTTTGATTCCATTTATAACTGCAAATTGCTTTCTGCGTATTCATAAAACGCTTTTCAAAGTCCAAAACTACGTTTAGACGTAAAATTACGCTTTGACGTAAAACTGCGTTTAGGCGTAAAACAAGCGTTTAGACGCAAAACTGTGTTTAGACATAAAACTGCGTTTAGACATAAAACTGCGTTTAGACGCAAAACTGCGTTTAGACGTAAAACTGCGTTTAGACGTAAAACTGCGTTTAGACGCAAAACTGCGTTTAGACGTAAAACTGCATTTAGATGTAAATCGGCTTTCCTCGTACAATCATCAGATTTCAGTTTACGTTTACATCTTGATTTCAACTGCATACTGCCTTCTGCGATTTTACAAACGAGTTTCAAAGTTTAGACGTAAATATGTGTTTAGACGTAAATCTGCATTTAGACGTAAATCTGCGTTTAGACGTAAATCTGCTTTTTGCAGATTACTTTTTGAGCTGTACAATAGTAGCACATTGTCTTTATACTTCTGCTTGAACTGCGTGTTATCTAAACAAGTGATTTACTAATCAACACTTAGACGTAAATCTGTTTCTTCGTACGAACGTCGGATTTCAGTTTGCGCCGATATTCTGGTTTTCATCATTGCTACAAACTGCCTGCATAGATAGACTGTAACCTTGCTTAGTATCAACTCTCATACAGAGTTGTCCTTATCATTCAAACGCAGCTTTGGTTTTAATCGCAGAAAGTTTTTCTGCTGCAATTCACCCCCCCTCTTAGTGCTCTCGATCCTAACAATACCCACTAGGGAAGGACCCATTAGGTTTGACACGAGATCTCTATAAATAGGAGGGATTCACAGCCTCATAGGCTAGAGTCTTTGCTTGCCTTTCCTATTCTCCTCTCCCTCTCCACCTGGAGGCCTGGAGTTTTGAGGAGGGTCGTCGCAACCCTGCTGTGTGTGGATCACCGCTAGAGAGGAGGACGCTTGACCTCCTTCACCCTCTCCTAAGGATCTGCAAGGAAACAGGGATATACGATCTCCCTAGGTAACACAATCTCTATACGCAGTTTTGTGTTTTGCGGATTTTTGCGCACCAATCTTCGCACGACGACGAACATCTTTTTGGGAATCGGGGATTTTTGTTTTCTTGTTCTTCCGCTGCGCATATGATGTCGCCCCCATGATTTCCCAACAGTGGTACCACTCAATGTCAAACTGACAAGCGATGGTACTGCCAGTTGTTAGTCTAGCAAATAGTGGTATCACCCAGTAATGGTGGTGGTACTGCCAATACCCCAGAAACTTAGGATGAGACATTTTTTGGCTCTATTTTTTAAGCCATTTGGAGTCTATAAATACCCCAGCTCTTCCTGCTTGAACCAGCAAAAAAGAGAGTAGAAAGGGGGAAAGAATCTTTATGAAAAAGTGTTATAATCTCTCTAAAGTTAATAAGTCTCTTCCTCCTAAATTTAGAAGGTTTATAAGGGAGGAGTGGTGTTTAAATGAGAGAGGTGTAAAAGTTCTCTCTTGAGCCTGTGAAAAGGAGAAAGAGTTGTAAGGGTAGTTGATCTTCTCCCATTGGAAAGAAGATCGTTAGTAAAAGTCGGTGGCATCAACTGGACAGGAATCAGGAGTGGACATAGGTCAAGACGATCGAACCATTATAAAATCAGTTTATATTTCCTTTATACTGTTCATTTATGTTGCAAACTGATTTACTTGCTTACTAATCTCACTACACTTACGAGCATGCTCTTTAAGTTTAAACACTTTCTGATACGATTTCATCGAACAAAATTTTCAAACCGACATTTATACAAAAGCACTAATTCAACCCCTCCCCCCTCTCATAGTGCTGATATGGTCCTAACAGTTGGTATCGGAGCCGAGTTTTTTAATCTAGTTTAACACCCAAGAGAATGGCTTTTATTGACAATATAGAGGGTCACTCTATCATTCGTCCTTCTATGTACAATGGGACGGACTACACATATCGAAAAATACAAATGAGAGTTTTCTTGCTTACTATGGATTTTAATTTATGGAATATTATTGAAAATAATTTTTAATAGTCTTCTAAACCAATGAATGATTTGGAGAAGATGACTTTTTCTTTAAATGCTAAAGTGATAAATACTTTGTTTTGTACTTTGGACAAAAATAAATTTAATCATGTTTCTATATGTGAAACTGCACATGATATTTAGTACATACTCGAAATCACACATGAAGGCATGAGTAGAGTTAAAGATTCTAAAATTAATCTTTTGATGCATAGTTTTGAATTGTTTAAATGAAGTCAAGCATAATAATTGTCGACATATACACCTGTTTTACGGATGTCGTCAATAGTTTGAAAGCTTTTGGCAAATAATTTTCTTATCTTGAACTTATAAACAAGATTTTAAGATCTTTTCCAAAAAGTTAGGATCCGAAAGTAATGACAATACAAGAAGCAAAGGACTTGAATAATTTTTTACTTGAAGAACTTATCGAGTTATTAATGACCTATCAAATGACATGTATAACACATGACAAACATGAGAACAACCTTCTCAAGAATAGGAATGATTTGACACTTATAACAAAAGAAGACCATTCAAGCGAAAGCTTAAGTGATGATGACCTTGAACTCCTCATAAGAAAATTTATAAAATTCATAAAATATGAAACTAAGAATAAAAACAAACTTAAAAAGTAGAAGCTGCCTTATAAGAAGAAAGCACTCAAGGTGTCTTGAAACAAATCAAGTACATCCGAAGACGAGAAGTAAACCAACAAAGGCGAGGTGGCAAACTATGCTTTAATGACTCTTAATGATGAGGTACGTGACTCAAACGAAACTTCTTTACCTTACAATAAATTGCTTGATACTTTTCGTGGTTTATTTAATGAATTTAAATTAGTTAGTAAAAATTATAAATTATTAAAAAATAATCATGCTTCTCTTTCTAGTGAATTAAAAAAAAATAAAAAATGAGCATGATAATTGCATGTTAACCTTTTGAACTCAATGTGAAGAATTAGATTCATGCAAAAAGAAAAATTTGTTATTAAAACAAATATTAGAACATTTTAAAATTGGTAGCAAATTTTTAAATATGATTCTTACCAATAAGAGTCATATTTGTAGAAAAGAAGTAATCAGCTTTATGAGTAGTAATACTCAACAAAAGTCAACCATATTTATTAAAGGACTCACATTATATCTTTCCCTTGAAAATAAATATAATTTTTGTGGTAGGTGCACTAGGCAGTACCACCACCTAGGAGACTATGTTTGGGAGGTACCAATGCTTAGTCTGGTGGTGGTGGTACCACCACTTGACAGTCTCAAAGACTGAGTCTAGGCGGTACCATCGCTTGACATAGTCTCAGAGATTATGCCATCGATGATTTCACATGTTGGGTCACTATTTGGGCCTTTCACTTAGCCCAACATAGCTAAAACTTGGGCCCAATTGACCCCTAATTGAGTTGGCCCAATTCCAAATCAATTACGCCTAAAACCTACTTTGATCTAGACAATTATTATAAATCTAAATCAAATATTATTCGGTATATCATTGGTTCATCGATACCTCATCTAATTCTTCGGCGCATCGTCCTCTCTTGAGGATTGTTGCCCAATCAGCCAAGGTCTGCCATACCGTACCATACCGGCGTTTCGACCCAGGCTCGGTACCGGTACGGTACGATATACCGCTCGGTACACCCAGGTGTACCGAGCGGTACACTCAGGTGTACCGAGCACTGTAGCACTGCTAGCAACATGCATAATCACCAAATCATCATTAATTTTAAAGATGTATAGGATTTTAAATTTTGCAAGTTTGCACTTTTGCTTCTTAAGATAGGTAAGATAGCACTTTTGCTTTTCTTGAGATTACAAGCTAGCAATTCTTGGTGATGTTCAAGATAGCAAGTTCTTTCTTCTCTTTTAAGAAGTGCAAGCTAACAATTTTGTTTCCTAATAAGTTTTTCTCCTTGCAATTTGTAAGCTAGCAAATTTATCTCCCCCTTCGTCATTGTCAAATAGAAGGGAAGAATACAAAGTTATAATTTTTTTCCCTTTGCATCAATTTCCAAACCATGACAAAGATAAAGTATCATTCTTAATTCAATATATTTGTGCATCATTATAGTTTCAAATTAAAACATGTACAATTTTAAAACCTTACATTTCATCATTCATGGATGATATAAAAAATAAATCAATCATCACTATGGGCATATCATATATGATACTCAAGCATTCATGATACATCATTTTGGGCATAACATTCATGATTGTAAGACATTAAAATTTTTAAGTATTTATTACTTCATGCATTAAATCAATATTTTGATCATGATACCAAACATTCATTATTTCTCCCATGCATATACTAAAGCATTCATAATACCAAACATTAAATCAACATTTTAAAGCATTTATCACTTTCATGATTGTTGACACTAAATATTCATCATTTATTTTCTCCCCTTTTGTCATAGGCAAAAAGGAGAATCATTCAACAATGCAAGTGTTTGAAAGCATGTCAAGTAAGTTTTACACCAATTTATCTAAGCTAGCAAAACTATCTCCCTTAATGTGCAAGCTTGCAAGTTTTGCCTTTCTTAGCAATATGCTTTTCTTGATCATTTTTGTTCCTTTATCATAAAACATGCAATTTTCATGATCAGTTTTTCAAAATAACTAGAAAAAGAAGCATGATATATTTTTTTATAATTTTTTTTATTTTTTCCTAACTAATTTAAAAATTACTCATGAAAAAACATCAAGTAATTTTAAAATAAAGTAAAGGAGTTTCGTTTGAGTTGTTTACCTTATTGTCAAGAGTCACCAAAGCGAAGTTCTCCACTTCATCTTCATCGGTTTGCTCCTCGTCTTCGGATGCACTCGTTTCAACCTAAGTCATCTTGAGTACTTTCTTGTTCTCTGGCAACCTTTTTTTTTTAAGTTTATTTTTATTCTTAGTTTCATGTTTTATAAATTTTATAAATTTACTTGTGAGGAGTTTTATGTCATCATCACTTGAGATTTTGCTCGAGTGGTCTTCTTAAATTCGAAGTGCCAAATCCATCCTGTTCTTTGGAAGGTTGTTCTCAAGTTTATCAAGTTCATTATGCACCTTGCACATCATTTTTAGGTCATTAATGACCCGATAAGTTTTTCAAAAATATTATTGTTTAGGTCCTTTGCTTCTTGTATTAACATTACTTTGGAATCCCAGTTTTTAGGAAGAGAATGTAAAACTTTATTCACAAGTTCAAGATTCAAAAAATATTTGCCAAGAGATTTCAAACTATTGATGACATCCATAAAACAAGTGTATATGCCAACAATAGTTTCGCTTGGCTTCATACGAAAAAATTCAAAATCATGCATCAAAAGATTAATATTTAAATCTTTAACTCTACTAGTGCCTTCATGTGTGATTTCAAGTGTGTGCCAAATATCGAAAGTCATTTAACAAATAGACACTCGATTGAACTCATTTTTATCTAAAGTACAAAACAAGGCATTCATAGCCTTGGCATTTAAAGAGAAAGTCTTCTTCTCCAACTCATTCCAATCGTTCATTGGACGAGAAGACTTTTGAAAGTCATTTTTCATAAGACTCCATAAATTTAAATCTAAAGAAAGCAAGAAAACTCTCATCCAAATTTTACAATATGTGTAGTTCGTCCCATTGAACATAGGAGGACCAATGATAGAGTGACCCTCTTGAAAGCCAAAAAAGAGTCATTTCTCTTGGTTGTTAAACCAAACAAGAAAAATCATGACTCTGATACCAACTGTTAGAATCGAGTCGATAGTAAGAGGGGGGTGAATTAGTGTAGTGGATAAAAATGATGTCGGTTCGAAAAATCTTCGTTTTGATAAAAATCAATATCGGAAATGCTTAACTTTGAAAGCATATAGAAGCATAGTGTAAGTAAGAATTCAATTTACAATAAAGGTAAATAGCAAGAAGTAAATGCAAATCAGATTTTTATAGTAGTTCGATTATCATGACCTACATCCACTCCCGATTCCTCTTCCATCGAGGCCACCGACTTCCACTATCGATCTTCTTTCAATGGGTAAAGATCAACTACCCTTTCACACTCTTTCTCCTTTTCACAGGTTTAGGAGACAACCCTTACAAGTCTCTCTTTTTTAGACCTCACTTCTCCCTTTAGACGAACTTCTAAATACTAGGAAGAAGTCATCTTAAATCCTAAGAGAGTTTCCCAAATTTTTTTTAAGTATTCTTTCCCTTTTTTTCAACTGAATTTCATGCTCAATTCTTGCTTCTCCTTGTAGGAATAGTTAGGGTATTTATAGACCCCAAATGGTTTCAAAATTTGAGCAAAAAAAAGTCTCATCCCAGGTTTCTCGAGTCCTGGTGGTACCACCGCCTATGTTGGGCGATACCATCACTTGTAGCATTGACACTAGGTGGTACCACCACCTGATAGTCTCAGAGACTGAGTCTGGGCAGTGCTACAAGTACTATCGCTTGACATAGTCTCGGAGACTATGCCACCAACGGTTCCACCTATTGGGTCACTATTTGGGCCTTTCACTTGGCCCCTAATTGAGTTGGCCCAATTCCAAACCAATTATGCCTAAAACCTACTTCGATCTAAATAATTATTACAAAACTAAATCAAATGTTGTCTGGCATGTCATTGGTTCATCAATGCCTCGTTTGATTCTTTAGTGCATCGTCCTCTATTGCGAACTATTGCCCAATCGACTAGTTGACCTCCGCAACTTCGATTTCCTTAGTATAATTTTTGCTCTTCTTAGCCTGATGACCAAACCTATGGCTCAAAGCCTTCTGTCAATACGTTGATTGATCCTCCGGCTCGACGTCCAATCTTCAGACATGTTCCACTTTGGCCTAACATGATTCTACTTGCTTTAATTGTCTCGCCTTGATCGAAGCTTCCTACATCACTCAACACGCATATCAGATCATAAACACTATCAATTGGTTTTATCATCAAAATAAGAGATTTAATAGATCTATGAGAAAGGATGAAGGAGGTTAACTATCCTCCTTTATAGCAGTGATCCATATGATAGGGGCTACGAAGATTCCTCAAATCGCTGCTTAAATCTCTTCCTCACACACACCCCACAATCAAGAAGGGCCTACCTAAAAGGAGGCTGCCTATAGAGAAGGAGAGGGAGAGAGGGAGAGAGGAAGAGTTTTGGGGTCTTTAGCGAGAGTTTAGTTTTCTCCTCCTATTCTCCTCTCTCCCTCTCCTCCTCAAACGTGCTCGTAATAGGAGGAGCTCTAGCCTATGGGTCTTTAGTTCCCTCCTATTTATAGAGGCCTCTATCAACTTAACCCTAATTGTTCCTGCCATATTGGGTACTGGATCTCTATCCAACTACCCAAGCCTCTTAGATTAGTAGGTCTCTACCCAATAATATTTTATTAGCACATATTGGATCTCATCCCTAGGATCCAACAATTCAGGGGCTTATTGGATATCCAATAAAATAGGGGCTCCAACGGATATCTCATATTCGAATATTTACACATTGCAACACCTATCATATATGTATGACCCTCTAGGCCAAATATCGAGCTAGCCATGAGTTATACCTATCAGAACTCCTTCTGGCTTAGTGAATTATTTTTCTCATAATAATTCACTCGACTCATCGACTACGGATGTACTAGGCCACTACGATATAGTCCCTAGACTATACTGGAGAATCTAATCCTTTGGACCTATCTATCCTCATTTACCATATACTTATAGTCCATCATCTATCTAATATCCCAGAGATCATATACCGAGCATGATGCTATCAGGCCCATATAGTTTCTACACAAGTCTCACTCTAATCGGATTCTCCTAGAGAACTCTTTCTTCCTCAATCCGAATAACCCTAGCAAGGGATTTGTTTATGTAAGAATATATAAGATATTCCTCTTATAACACAGAGAGCGTATGATCCTTTATTGATACTCAATAGCCCTCGTAAAGTTGGCTACCACTCTCGATGACCGGTTGTGTTAGATCTGGAACGTCTAGGCCTATAAGTCCGATATCAAAGAGTGGAGTACTTATACAGAACATCTTTGATGTCTCAAGTCTAAGGACCAGATATACCACTAGGATGATGGAATCACTCTTTGACAATAAGGCATCATCAACCATCCAACATTCCGTGAGCGGATTAATCAGTGAACTCATTCTCTAATGAGTATTTGCACTATGTCCCTAGTGTCCCCAAACGAGCAGAGACTAGGAGTTTTTTTTAGATATCTAAAAATCCTTTTAACAGCTTTTAATTAAGATTGCTTAGGATTAGATTGAAATCAACTGCATAGTCTAACACTAAATATGAGATCGGGTCTAGTTGATGTGAGGTATAATAAACTGCCTATCATACCCCTATAAGTCTTTTGATCAAAACATTCTCCATTAATGTCTATATCTAATTTTGTAGAAGTGCTCATTGGTGTATTAATAGTTTTAGCACTATCCATATTAAATCATTTTAATAGATCTAATGTATACTTAGTTTGACTAACAAAGGTTCCATCACTAAGTTGTTTGATTTGTAATCTCGGGAAAAAAAGTTAATTCCCCTATTAAACTCATTTCGAACTCTTGGCTCATACACTTGGCAAAAGACTCACATAAAGACTTATTTGAAGAACCAAAAATGATATTATTAACATAAATTTGAACTATAAAAAAATTATTTTCAAAATATTTAGCAAACAATATAGTATCGGCCTTACCTTTCATAAAATTATTTTTAATTAGAAAGAAACTAAGTTTCTCATACTAAGCCCTTGGGGCTTATTTCAAACCATAGAGAGCCTTAGACAATTTAAAAACATGATTAGGAAAAATAGTATTCTCAAATTCGGGTGATTGTTTAACATAAACTTCTTCGGAAATAAAACCATTAAGAAAAGCACTTTTAACATCCATTTGAAACAACTTAAAATTATTACAACTAGCATAGGCAAGGAAAATCCTTATAGCTTCAAATCTAGCCACAAGAGTGAAGGATTCTTCATAATTGATACCTTCTTCTTGGTTGAAACCTTTGGCCACTAATCTAGCATTGTTTCTAACCACGATACCAAGTTCATCTTGCTTGTTTCTAAAGACCCATTTAGTACCAATTACCAAATGATCATTAGGTCTAGGAACAAGCTTCCACACCCCATTTCTCTCAAATTGATTTAATTTCTCATGTATTGCGATAACCAATGAATCATCTTTCAAGGTTTCGTCAATGCATTTATGTTCAATTTGAGATAAAAATACTGCATTCGCACAAAACATTTTAAGAGAAGAACAAGTTTGAATATCTTTTGAAGTGTCTCCACTGATTAGCTCCTTAGGATGAGCATCTACATACTTCTAATCCTTAGGTAAGGATTCTTTGGAAGAAGATGCATCCAAGTTGCTAGTGGGAGGAGAGGGTTCACTCAATTTTAAACCATCAAAACCAAATCATCATCAAAATTATTTTTCTTAGATTCAGAAACCTTATTGAAAACAACATGAATAGATTCTTCTATAACTAAAGTTCTTTTATTAAACATACGAAATGCTTTAGAAGTATAAGAATAACTAAGAAAAATACCTTCATCGGATTTTGCATCAAATTTTCTTAATATATTTTTTTCATTTAAAATAAAATATTTACAACCAAAAACTTTAAAATATGAAACATTGGGTTTTTTTGTTATTCCACAACTCATAAAGAGTTTTGAAAAGTAATGGTCTTACTAGAACCCTATTCATGATATAGTATGCCATGTTAACGGCTTCGACCCAAAAATATTTGGGCAGGCTATATTTCTTTAACATGGTTCTTGTCATTTCTTGTAAGTTCCTATTTTTTTTCTCAACTACTCCATTTTGTTGTAGGTTTCTTGGATTAGAGAAATTATGGTTATACCCATTTGATTCACAAAAGTCTTAGAAATCACGGTTTTAAAACTCACCATCATGATCACTAGGTATAGATGCAATCATAAAGCCTTTTTCATTTTGAACAAGTTTACAAAATTTTAATCATAAAACAATCACTTTTGTGTGTCAAGAAGTATGTCCAAGTGTATCTACTATAATCATCAACAATTACAAAAGTGTATTTGCTACCTCTTAGGCTTGTTGTATCAATTGGTTCAAATAAATCTACATGGATCAATTGCAATGGTCTAGAGGTGCTTATTTGATTCTTTGACTTGAAACTACCTTTTATTTGTTTTCCTAGTTGACATGCATCACACACTTTGTCTTTAACAAACTTGATGCTAGGGATTCCTCTTAGAAGTTCTCTAGATAAAATTTAGGATATTAGTTTCATGTTAGCATAACTTAACCTTCAATGCCAAAACCAAGCATCATCATTTAAAATCGAAAAGCAAGTTTCATTACAAAACTCATCAAGATCAATGGTATAGACATTGTTGGTCCTTAAGGCAATCAAATATCTATTCATGTGTGGTATTTTTATAATGCAAGCATTTGATTCAAACTTGATATTGTAACCTTTATCACATAATTGACTAATGTTTAACAAGTTATGCTTTAAACCATCTACTAATAAAATATTTTTAATCAAAAGGTTTGATTTGTTACCTATATTTTCTTTTCTAATAATTTTTCCTTTTTTGTGGTCTCCGAAAGTGATAAATCCTTAGTCTTAGCTAGTGAACTTAGAGAAGTGTGTTGGATCTCCGATCATGTGCCTTAAGCATCCACTATCAAGGTACCATCTCTTGCTCATTGCTTGCGATTGTAGACATATTTACAAGAAAAGAGGTTTTCTTTTAGGTACCCATTTTACCTTGGGTTCCTCATAAATAGATCTACCTAACTTATCATTTTGCATTATATCATTTAAGGTTCCTTTAGGGACCCAAATTTGTTAGGATAAAAAACGTTACTAAATGGGGTGTGTGGTTTGAATTAGTGTAGCGGATAAAAATGATAAATTTCAACGATTTCGAAAAACTTCGTTTGATGAAATTCTAAGTTTGACAAAAACCATTAGTTATACTCGAATAAGTTTGCAAGTGAGTAGAGAAGAAGGGATTCCTCCTTCATCAAAATTTATAGTGGCTCGGTCATTATGACTTACATCAATTTTTTATTCCTCCTTCGTCGAGGTCACCGGTGTCCACTAATTATTCTCCTTCAGTAGGAAAAGATCAACCACCTCTTTACAGCACTTTCTCTTTTTTACGGGTTTAGGAAATAACCCTTACAAGCCTCACACATCTTCTTGGATGATTACAAAGAAGAACTCTTGCACTTTTACAACACTTTTTACACCACAACACTTGAAAGATTATTCCACACTTAGATATCACTTTGTTACCCTTTCATGAAGAAAATGGTGGGGTATTTATAGGCCCCAATGGCTTCAAAATTGGAGCCAAAAAGTGTACTGGCAATACCAATTCCAAACACTCTGACATTAGGTGGTACCACCTATTGAATCTTGGATTTTGATGATGAAACCAATTGATAAGAGTTTATGATTTAATCTGCTTTTTGAGTGATGCAGGATGCTTCGATTAGGATGAGAAAATTAAAGCAGGAAGAATCATATTGGGCTGGAGGAAAACATGTCAAAAGATCGGATGTCGAGCCGGTGGATCGGTCGACGTATCGACAAAAGGCTTCGGGCCATAGATTTAGGCATCAGGCCAAGAAGAGCGGATATTGCACCAAGGATATCAGAGTTGCGGAGTCAACTACCCGATTGGGCAATAGGTCACAAGAGAGGACGATATGCCGAAGAATCGAATGAAGTATCGAGGGACCAATGACACGCCGGACAACATGATTAATGCTTAGTATTAATTGTTTAGATCAAAGTGTGTTTTACATATGTAGGATTAACTACGATAGCAAGGTATAAAGCAAAATGAAGTCCTAGAGTCAAGGACACACTTTCGTTGGGAGTTTGAGAATTCATCGGAAGTCCAGATGTTTGTCGGAAGTTATGTCAGAACCAGGCGAGAAGTCCAGGAGCTTGCCAGAAGAAGCTCATTAGAACTCGCCAAGAAGATCATCATAAAGTCTTGGAGCTTACCTGAAGTCCGTTGGAACATTGTCGGGAGATCGTCGGAAGTTCACCAGAAGCTCGCTAGAAGAAACTAGACTTACGAACTTATTTAGCTTAGGAAATGTCTTAGATTTCGTAGTTAGCATGTAATTGGATTTGGATTTAGGCTAACCTAATTAGAGGCTAGTTGGGCTCATGTAAGGACTGTGTTGGGCCCAATGAGAGACTCAAACAGTACCCCAAGAAGTGACACTATCGTGGCATAGTCTTCGAGACTGTGTCAGGTGGTGGTACTACCCCTAGCAGGGTGCCAGGTGGTGGTAATGCCAGTCTGGGCAATGGTATCACCCAATGGCAGGTTGCTAGGTAGTGGTACCACCCAATGTAGTGTCAGTGTCAAACTGACAACTGGTGGTGGTGGTATCGCCCAGCACAGGCGATGGTACTGCCCGGACCTAAGAAACCCGGGATGAGATATTTTTAGGCTCCAAGTTTGAATCAACTTAAAGCCTATAATACCCCTCTCATTTCTGGTTAAAATACACAAGCATAGAGAGTTTAAAAATGAAGAAACGCTATTGCAATCTCTTGAGAAATTTCCTCCTCCACTCGAAGTTTAGAATTCTGTAAGAGAGGAGTGAGTGCTTGTAAGGGTTGTCTCCTAAACCAGAAAAAAAGAGAAGAGGGGTGTAAAAGGTGATTGGTCTTCGCCTATAGAAGGAAGACCAATAGTGGATGCCGGTGGCCTCGACGGAAGAGGAATCGGCAAAGTGGATGTAGGTCACGATGACCGAACCACTCTAAAATCTTGTTTGCATTTTATTTGTGCAATTTACTTTAATTGCAAACCTCCTTACTTGTTCTTTACATCCATTACTCTTTTACGAACATGCTTTCAAGTTAACATCTTTACGAAACCAATTTTATCGCAATGAAGTTTTTAAGCCGACGTTATTTTACCACTGCACTAATTCACCCCCCCTCTGAGTACCGATCGACCCCATTCCTAACAATTGATATCAGAGCCTCATTTTCTCATTTGGTTTAACCTCCAAAGAGAAATGACTCTTTTCGGCTTTTAAGAGGGTCACTCTCTCATTCATCCTTCTTTTTTCAATGGGACAAATGACACTTAATGAAAAACTCGAATAAGAGTTTTCTTAGTTTTATTGAATCTTGATTTATGACACATAGTCGAGTTTGGTTTTCAAAGGTCTTCTCTTCCAATGAACCATTGGAATGATTTGGAGAAGAAGACTTTTTCTCTAAATGCAAAGACTATGAATGCCTTGTTTTGTGTCTTGGATAAAACTGAGTTTAATCGGGTTTCTACTTGCGAAATGGCTTTCAAGATTTGACATACATTAGAAGTCACATATGAAGGCACAAGTAGAGTAAAAGATTTGAAGATCAATCTTTTAATGCATGATTTTAAACTTTTTCATATGAAACCAAAAGAGACTATTAGAGACATGTACACCCGTTTTATGGATGTCATCAATAGTCTAAAAGGACTTGGTAAAAGCTTTTCGAATTTTGAACTCGTTAATAAGATCTTAAGATCACTTTCTAAAACTTGGGAATCGAAAGTAATGGCAATACAAGAAACAAAAGATTTAAATATATTTCCACTTGAAGAACTTATCGGTTTATTGATGACATATGAAATGGTGTACAATGCACATGATGAATATGATGAACAAAACCACCTTTCAAAGAATAGGAATGATTTGGTACTTAGAACAATTGAAGACCACACGAGCATAAGCTCAAGTGACGGTGAACTTGAACTACTCATGAAATATAAGAAGTTCATAACAAAAAATTAAAAAACAAAAAGAATGGAACTACTTGTTATAAATGCAAGAAGAAGTTGCCAAAAGACAAATCGAGCTCTTCCAAAGACGAGGAGAAAATCAACAAAGGCGAGGTGGCAAACTATGCCTTAATGGCATTCGACAATGAGGTAATCAAAATGCCCTTAGTTTATTTCGAAATTACATAATACTTTTTAAGTTATTTTTAATTTAGTTTTGAATTTTTTTTAAATTGCACGTTTAATAATGTAATGAAACTGCAAAAAAATGGGATCATGCTTACCTTTCTAGTGATCATGAAAATTGCATGTTTTGTGATAAACAAACAAAATAATTTTGATTAAAAATACCTTATAAAACCATGCTATATGTGTTTAGGAAGTAGTAATGTGTATCTTGATGATTTTTGTATTCTTTGTGATTATAAATGATTCATTTTTAATGAAATCATGCTTGATAATTTAATAGATCATGCTTAATAAAATTATTTTTTGAAATTATGCATGATGATTCTTGAGATTTATGGATTATCAACTTTTATGGTTTTAAAAGTTCTTTTTCGGTGTTAATGTATGCAGTATGTTTTTATTTGGCATAAATGTTTGTATGAAATAAATCACATAAATTGAAATAACGAAAAAGAGAAAAATATTTTTTAAAAATTTCTTTTTCGCTATCTTATCAATTTTTCACTAAGAGATTGATAAAGTTGTTTGTGTCTTTTTGAATCTCTTGAAAGTAGCATTGATTCTTCTTGGTATTCACTAAAAATGATGTATTCAAATTAACCATGATATTCTACTTGACATCTTGATAATTTATGACTTGAATTTTATTATGTAAAATTCCTTGTATTCATCAAATGTTTATCTCATCACCAAAATTCTCTTGATGTTTTGAATGTGATGAAATGAAATTATGCATGAAATACAAATGAGAAGTTAATGGTCATGCATGATAGGATGTAATGAATTTTGATATTTAAATACCATCATTTGAAAAGCTATGATCATGTTGCCAAAATGTTGTATCATAAATGCTTGAATATCATGTATGATATGCCCATAGTGATGATTGATTTATTTGTGTCATGCATGAAGTAAGGATACAAATGTAAGGTTTTGAAATTGTGCATATTTCAAGTTGAAACTATAACGATGCATAAACATATTGAAATAAAATTGATACTTTACCTTTGTTAAAATCTAAAAATTGATATAAAAGGTCTTCCCTTCTTTTTGACAATGACAAAGGGGGAGATAAAAGATGCTCACTCGCACAATTCAAGAAGAAAGCAAAAAATTACACTTCTCAAAAGAGAAGAAAGAACTTGCTTCTTGAACATCTTAAATTATTAGCTTCCATGTTGTAAAATAATTTAACATTTTGTTAGCTTGTGTTTTTGCAAAGGAAGCAAAAATAATCTCACTTCTCAAAAGAGAAGAAATTGCCATCTTGAACATCACTAAGAATTGCTAGCTTGAAATCTCAAGAAGATGCAAATATGCTAACTTGCACATCTTTAAATTTGCTAGCTTGTATGTTGTAAAACTTGCATATCTAAAACTTGATAGCTTGCATATTCTAATATGATGTAACACTTGCTAATTTTTTACTAGCTTGCATGATGATAAAAATAGAGATTATGTTTATCATGCAATGAGTTGAACTTATATTTACAAACACATTGAAAGTCGCACTTCTCCTTTTTATTGATGATAAAAGGGGAGAAGTATGATCATGTTATGCATGATGATGTATTACAAATATTCATGATAAAATTTGAAATGACTTGAATTCAGCTTGAATTCAAGGGTCTATTAATATGGCATATTGATATGGGGAGTTTGTTTAAACTCCAAGAGTAAAGGTTAACTCCATCATCAATTGGTTGTCATCATAAAAAAGGGGGAGATTATTGAATCTCAGATTTTGATGATGAAACCAATTGATAAGAGTTTATGATTTAATCTGCGTTTTGAGTGATATAGGATGCTTCAATCGGGATGAGACAATTAAAGCAAGAAGAATCATGTTGGGTCGGAGGAAAACATGTCAGAAGATTAGACGTCGAGCCGGTGGATCGGTCGACGTATCGATAGAAGGCTTCGGGCCATTGATTCGGGCATCGGGCTAAGAAGAGCAAATATTGTGTCAAGGATATTGGAGTTGCGGAGTCAACTAGCCGATTGGGCAATAGGCCACAAGAGAGGACAATGCGCCGAAGAATCGGATGAAGCGTCGAGGGACCAATGACATGCCAGACAACATGATTAATGCTTAGTATTAATTGTTTAGATCGAAGTGTGTTTTACATGTGCAGGATTAACTACGATAGTAAGACATGAAGCAAAATGAAGTCCCGGAGTCAAGGACGCAATTTCGTTGGGAGTTCGAGAGTTCATCGAAAGTCTAGATGTTCGTCGGAAGTTCTGTCGGAACCAGCCGAGAAGTCTAGGAGCTTGCCAGAAGAAGCTCATCGGAACTCTCCAAGAAGACCATCATGAAGTCCAAGAGCTTGCTAGAAGTCCGTTGGAACATTGCCAGGAGATTGTTGGAAGTTCGCCGGAAGATCACCGGAAGAAACTAGACTTACGAACATGTTTAGCTTAAAAAATATCTTATATTTCATAGTTAGCACGTAATTGGGTTTGGATTTGGGTCAACCCAATTAGGGGCTAGCTGGGCCCATGTAAGGACTGTGTTGGGCCCAATGAGAGGCCCAAACAGTGTCCCAAGAAGTGACACCATTGTGGCACAATCTTCGAGACTATGTCAGGCGATGGTACTGCCCCTGGCAAGGTGCCAGGCAGTGGTACCACCTAGTGGCAGGTTGTCAGGCGATAGTACTGCTAGATCGGGTGATGGTATCACCCAATGCAGTATCAGTGTTAGATTGACACTTGCGGTGGTAGCGCCTAGCACAGGCGGTGGTACCGCCTGGACCTAGGAAACCCGAGATGAGATGTTTTTAGGCTCCAAGTTTGAATCAACTTGAAGCCTATAAATACTCCTCTCATCTCTGGTTAAAATACACAAGCACAGAGATTTTAAAAGTGAAGAAGTGCTGTGAAAAGAGGGTTATAAAAGGTTGTCTCCTAAACCTATGAAAAGAAGAAGAGGGGTGTAAAAGGGTAGTTGGTCTTTGCCTATTGAAAGAAGACTGATAGTGGATGTCGGTGGCCTTGACGGAAGAGGAATCGGCGAAGTGGATGTAGGTCACGATGACCGAACCACTATGAAAATATGGTTTGTGTTTCTCTTATGTAATTTACTTTACTGCAAACCACTTTATTTGTTTTACATTCACTATGCTCTTCCATACTCTTTCAAAGTTAATACCTTTATAAAATAGTTTTTCATTGGAAACGGATTTAATCACAATGAAGTTTTGAACCGACGTAATTTTTCCCACTACACTAATTCACCCCCCCTCTTAGTGCCGACTGTTTTCTTAACAATTGGTATTAAAGCCTTATATTTCTCATTTGGTTTAACACCCAAGAGAAATGACTCTTTTCGGCTTCCAAAAGGGTCACTCTCTCATTCGTCCTCCCTTGTTCAATAGGACGGACTACACATATTGAGAAATTCGAATGAGAGTTTTTTTGCTTTTGTTGGATTTGAATTTATGGAATATTATCAAAAGCGGTTTTCAAAGGTCTTCTCTTCCAATAAACCATTGGAATGATTTGGAGAAGAAGACTTTTTCCTTAAATGCTACAGCTATGAACACTCTATTTTGCGCTTTGGATAAAACTGAGTTTAATCGGGTTTCGACTTGCGAAGTGGCTTTCGAAATATGGTATGTTAGGATCAAGAGCACAAAGAGCAGGGGGGGGGGGGGGTGAATTAGTGCAGCAGAAAACTTTTGTCGGTTAAAATATAATTTCGTCAAATACCGTTTCGGAAAGATCTTTAAATTAAGAGTGTGTGGAAGTGTAGTTGATGTAAAGAAATGAAGGTAGTTTGCAGTTAAGATAAATAGTAAAAAGTAAATGCAAACCGAGATTTAGAGTGGTTCGGTCAATCTTGACCTACATCCACTTTCGGCTTCCTCCTCCGACGAGGTCACCGACATCCACTAGAGGCCTTTCTTTAATAGGCGAAGGCCAACCACCCTTTTACGACTTTTCTCCTTTTAACGGGCTTAGGAGACAACCCTTACAAGTTTTCACTCCTCTCTTGAATAATCAACACTTAGAAAGAAAGAGGGAGAAGAACTCTAGCTTTTACAACACTTTTAAGCCCTCAAATACTCAAAATTAAAGCAATCTTTCGGTGCCCTTTCATGCAGGAAAGGGTGGCGTTTATATAGGCCCCTATCAGTTTGAAATTAGAGCTCAAAAGTGTCCATTCCTAGATTTTTGGGGTCCTGGCGACACCATCGCCATAACTGGGCAGTACTATCGCTTGTCATCTGTCATTGAGCAGTACTACCACTCAGTCTGGGCGATACTACTGCTTGACTATGCTTGAAGATCGAGCTCAGGTGGTACCACCACTGGCAGTAATAATTGCCGGTGGTACCACTGCCTGACAGGGGTGGTACTATCACCCAGAACTCTTGGGAGACCGAGTCTCCTGGGCAGTGCCACCGCTAGCCAGGAATTCTGGGTCCGAATGGGCTATTCCATTCGGCCCAATTTGGGTATGTTAAGGGCCTAGTTGGCCCATGATTAAGTTAGTGGGATTACTGTAATTTGTGTTCCAGTGCGTCAATCGCTTCTTCCAGCGAACTTCCGATGAACCCTCGATGATGCTCCGATGGACTCTCGGCAAGCTCCTAGACTTTGCGATGATCTTCTCAGCGAGTTCCGAAGAGCTTTTTTGGCAAGCTCCTGGACTTCTCGGATTGTTCCCGCAGAACTTCCGATGAAACATCCAGACTTCTGACGAACTCTCGAACTCCCAACACGATCTTGGTCTTGACTCCGGCTCAACAACTGCTGCATGTCTTACTGCCATCGTAGTTAATCCTGTACACTTATCTCAACATATAGATTAGATAAACAAATGACAATTGACTTTATCATCAAAATATGAGATTCAACAATCTCCTCCTTTTTCATGATGACAATCAATTGATGACGGAGTTAACCTTAACTCCCCCTATCTGTATGCCATACTTGAGATAAGTCATTCTTAAATTCAAAGCCTTTGAATTTAAGAGACATATTGATAAGTTAAGTTCATTTAAACTTATCAATACCCCCATCATGATTCCTATCATGATGTATCTTTCTAAAAATGATATCAAGTCATGACATCCATTTTCAAGTCTTATATTTCAAATATGAAAGATAGCAATCATAGCAAATTATCATATGGTAAGATATCAATATTGTAAAATTGCAATGTAAGCTCTAGATATCTTAACATAATGCAAACATTTCAAGTGTATAATAATTCATTCTATTATCAATTTACCACATATTTCTCCCCCTTTGTCATCAACAAAAAGGAGAGTGATTCAAGTGTATTTCAAGTGTAGTAAAAATACATGTCATAAAAAGATTCATGTCATTTTTCAACAATAAGTGGTAAGATACCATTCATACAACTTATTTTTCAAGCAATTATGACATAGTATTATTCAAAAGCCCATTAAGGAGATAGCTTTCATTACTTCTTCCCTTTTTATTTGTCATTAACATTTTGCATAAAAGAGGAAAGCCATTGAGAACTAACTTTGAATAAAGTTTAAAAATGATAAGAGATTAAATCATACTTTATTTTTACAAGGATCAAGATATATATATGAAATTAAATCCTTGCAAGTGTCCATCTAAAAAAAATCTTCCTTCATCAAGAAGGAATTCATATGAAAGAATCATTACATCAAATTCATTTCTCGATTAAAAATTCAAAGATAAATCCATGAGAGATATATTTGATAATTAATGCCATGTGTCAAACATTATTGAGCATTGATATGAAATAAACTTGATATGACATAGGCTCATGAAAGCTCCATTCAAGAAATACAATAAGTATGGAAGAGAAGTACAAAATCATGCATTTGGACAAAGTTTTGTTATGGCTCTTCAATCACAATCATGAAGGTAAAACATGCTCATCATCATAGAAATTTTTGAATCATATAATCATATAAAATTTGTATCATAAGATTTTCAGCATTGAGTTTTTAAGTGATTGATCAAAGAGTCAAGAAAGTCCAAAAATGAAATTTAACAAATTAATGCATTTAGACAATGTTTTACCATAGTTTTTCAAACACAATTATGAAGCAAAATTATTAGTATTTTGTAGTACTTAAAGATTAAGAATCTGATGTATAAATGAACTTTCTTAAATCACAATGAGAATATAACATGCTCATCATGGAAACTTATAGCACCAAGGCACACAATTTTCAATACAGAATTTAAGTGAATGATCAAAGAATAAAAAAAGTCCGAAAACGAGATTTAATAAATTCATGCATTCAGACAAGTCAACATTCCTAATTCTCTTCTAATAAAATCAAATTATTCTTCACTTAAAGGTTTTGTAAAAATATTGATCAATTGATGTTTTGTATCAATAAACTCTAAGATTACATTATGATTAGTGACATGATCTCGTATAAAGTGATACTTAATGTCCATATATTTTATTCTAAAGTGTTGAATAGGATTCTTTGTTAAATATATTGCACATGTGTTATCACATTTAATGAGAATATTTTTAAGATGAATTTTATAATCTTCTAAGATATTTTTCATCCACACAACTTGTGCACAGCATGCACTAGCTGCAATATGCTCAGCTTCAGTTGTTAATAGTGCAATCGAGTTTTATTTCTTGGATGACCATGAAACAAAGGCATGTCCTAAAAATTGACATGTTCTTAATGTTCTTTTTCTATTTAGTCTACATCCAGCAAAATCCACATTAGCATGAGCAATTAACTTAAAATTCTCATAATTTGGATACCATAATCCTAGATTTGTGGTTCCTTTAAGATATCTAAGTATTCTTTTAACTGCTTTAAGATGAGATATCTTAGGATTAGATTGAAACCTAGCACAAAGTCCTACACTAAACATGATATCCGGTCTAGTTGTAGTGAGGTAAAGTAAACTTCCTATCATACCCCTATAAGTTTTTTGATCAAAGCTTTCTCAACTTTAATCAATTTCTAACTTAGTGGATGTGCTCATAGGAGTGTTGATAGCTTTTGAGCTATCCATATTAAACTTTTTAGCAAATCTATAGCATATTTTGTTTGACTAATAAATGTGTCATTACTTAATTGTTTGATTTGTAAACCTAAAAAAAAGGTTAATTCTCCCATCAAACTCATTTCAAATTCAGGGCTCATACTTTTAGCAAAATATTCACAAAGAGATTCATTCGTGGAACCAAAGATAATATCATCAACATAAATTTGAACAATGAGAAAATTATTTTTAAAACTTTTGATAAATAATGTAGTATCGACCTTGCCTTTAGAGAAATTATTTTCAATAAGAAATGAACTAAGTCTCTCGTACCAAGCCCTTGGGGCTTGTTTTTAACCATAGAGAGCTTTAGTTAATTTAAACACATGATTATGGAGACTATTATTCTCAAATTTAGGAGGTTGTTCAACATAAACTTCTTCAGAAATAAAGCCATTTAGAAAAGCACTTTTAACATCCATTTGAAACAACTTAAAATTATTACTACTAGCATAGGCAAGGAGCATCCTTATGGCTTCTTATCGAGCCACAGGAGCGAAGGTTTCTTCGTAATCGATACTTTTTCTTGCTTGAAACCATTGGCCACTAATCTAACCTTGTTTCTAACCATGACACCAGATTCATCTTTCTTGTTTCTAAAGACCCATTTACTACCAATAACTAAATGATCATTTAGCCTAGGAACAAACTTCCATACTTCATTTCTCTCAAATTGATTTAACTCATATTGCATTACGTTAATCCATGAATTATCTTTTATGGCTTCGTTAATACATTTAGGTTCAATTTGGGAGAGAAAAGCGACATTAGCACAAAAATTTTTAAAAGAAGAATATGTTTGAACCCTTTTAGATGTGTCTCCTATGATTAGCTCCTTAGGATAAGCATCTACATACTTCCATTCCCTGGGTAAGGATGTTTCGGAAGTTGCTAGTTGGAGAAGGGGTTTCATTTAAATTCAAGGTATCAAAGTTAACATCATCATCAAAATCATTTTTATTAATTTCGAAAATCTCATTAAAAACAACATGAATGGATTCTTCTATAATTAATATTCTTTCATTGAAGATACAAAATGCTTTAGAAATAGCTAAGAAAAATTCCTTCATCAGATTTTACATCAAATTTTCTTATGGCATCTTTTTCATTCAAGATAAAACACTTACACCCAAAAACTTTAAAATATACAACATTGGGTTTTTTGTTATTCTATAACTCATAAAGAGTTTTGGTAAGGGTCTTATTAGAATGCTATTCATGACATAGCAAGACATGTTTATAGCTTCGGCCCAAAAATATTTGGATAGGCTATGTTTATTTAACATGGTTCTTGCCATTTCTTGTAAATTTCTATTCTTTCTTTATACAAGTCCATTTTGTTGAGGATTTCTTGGAGTAGAGAAGTTATGGTTGTATCCATTAGATTCACAAAATTCTTGGAAATCACGATTTTGAAATTCACCATCGTGATCACTTCGAATTGATGAAATCATAAAACCCTTTTCATTTTGAACAAGTTTACAAAACTTGGTGAAATATCTAAAGCATTCACTTTTATATGTCAAGAAATAAGTCCATGTGTATCTATTATAATCATCTACAATGACAAGAGCGTATTTGCTACCTCCTAGGTTTGATGTAGAGATTGGTCCAAATAAGTCCATATAGATCAATTGCAAAGGTCTAGAGGTGCATATTTGATTCTTATGTTTGAAGCTACCTTTTGTTTGTTTTCCTAATTGACAAGCATCACACACATTATCTTTGATGAACTTGATATGAGGAATTTCTCTTACAAGTTCTTTGGATAAAATTTGGGTGATTAGTTTCATGCTAGCATGACCTAATCTCCTATGCCAAAGCCAAGCATCGTCATTCAAAAATGAAAAACACATTTCATTGCAAAGATCATCGATGTCAATAGTGTATACGTTATTTTATTTTAATACAATCATAGATATATTCTTGTGTGGTTTTTCAATAATGCAAGTATTAGATTCGAATTTAACAATATATCCTTTATCACATAATTGACTAATTCTTAAGAGATTATATTTTAAACCATCAACTACCAAAATATCTTTAATAAAGAAGTTAAATTTGTTACCTATGGTTCATTTGCCAATGATTTTACCCTTGTTGTTATCTCTGAAGGTAACATAGCCTTCATCTATGCTAGTGAGCTTAGAGAATTAAGATGGATCTCTAGTCATATGTCTTGAGCATCCACTATCAAGGTACCATCTTTTGCTCCTAGCTTATAGTGATATATGTTTCTACAAAAAAGAATGATTTTTAGGTACACATTTGACCTTGGGTGCCTCAAAAACCGATCTAAATCGCTTATCATGTTGCATAGAGTTTTTAATAGGTCCTTTTGGAACCCAAATCAATTTGTTTGAACTAACTTTCTTGAATGGACAATGATAAGTTCTATGTCCATCTCTGCAATAAAAGTTATATTTGTTTTGGTGTGAAATATGCAAGATAGGGCCTTTAATGAAAGTGGTTGGATTTTGGTGAGAGCTTCTCATAAATCTGATTCCACTTCTTTTATGAACATGATCCTTGTTGGTAAGGATCATGTTTAAGGACTTACTACCAACCTCAAATTTCTTCAAGGTGTCCTTGGGTAGCAAGTTCTCATTTTGGAGTATTTCTAAGTTATGGTATTTCGTACATGGAGCTAAACTATCATTATGCTTAATTTTTAATTTATCAAAATTACTAACAAGAGTATCATGCTCCTTTTTTAACAATTTATATTTTCTACTAATTATTTTGCATTCATCAAATAAATCATAGAAGGCATTTAATAATTCATCGAATGATAAATCTATATCAATTAAATTTGTTACCTCCTCTCCAATGGCCATTAGTGCATAATGAGCAACTTGCTCAGTGTTGGACTCCGCTTCTTCATATATGCTTGAGTCATACCATGTTGCTTTGAGCGCCTTCTTTGGTGTTCTCTTCTTAGCTTGGTGACATTCACTTTTATAGTCTTGCATTCGTAACAAATTACATAGTCTTTTTTGGGTTCAAATTTACTTTTACTGTCATTTTTAAATTTGTTTCTTTTAATAATTTTTTTAAATTTTCTTGTTAAAAGTGCCAAGTCATCGTCAAAGTCCTCATTACTTGAGTTTTCTTTCAAGTAGTCTTCTTGAGTTCTAAGTGTCATATCCTTCCTATTCTTTGGAAGGGTGTCCTCATGCTCTTCATGAGCTTTGCAAGTCATTTTGTAGGTCATTAGTGACTCGATTAATTCTTCAAGAGGGAAGTTATTTAAATCTTTAGCCTCTTGAATGGCCATGACTTTAGGGTCCCAACTCTTTGGAAGGGATCTTAGAATTTTATTAATGAGCTTAAAATTTGAAAAACTTTTACCAAGTCCTTTTAGACCATTGACGACATTTGTAAAACGGGTGTACATGTCTCCTATGGTCTCACTTGGTTTTATTCGAAAAAGTTCATAAGAATGTACTAAAAGATTGCTTTTTAACTCTTTCACTCTACTCATGCCTTCATGAGTTGCTTCGAGTGTATGCTAAATATCAAATACAGTTTCACAAATCGAAACACAATTAAACTCATTTTTATCTAGTGCACAAAATAAGGCATTCATAGCCTTTGTATTTAGAGCGAAAGTCTTCATCTCCAATTCATTCCAATCGATCATAGGAAGAGAAGACTTTGAAAATCCATTTTTTATAATATTCCAAAGCTCAAAATCCATAGAAATAAGAAAAATCCTCATTCGAGTCTTCCAATAGGTGTAATACGTCCCATTGAACATGGTCGGATGTGTAATAGAGTGACCATCTTGGTTCCCGGTAAATGTCATCTCTCTTGGGTTTTAATCCAATTGAGAGTGTACCCGCTCTAATACCAATTGTTAGGATCAAGAGCACTAAGGGGGGGGGGGGGGGTAAATTAGTGTAGCAAAAAACTTTCATCAGTTAAAATCTGATTTCATCAAAAACCATTTCGGAAAGATCTTTAAATTGAGAGTGTGCGGAAGTGTAGTTGATGTAAAGCAATGAAGGTAGTTTGTAGTTAAGATAAATAGCAAAAAGTAAATGCAAACCGAGATTTAGATTGGTTCGGTCAATCTTGACCTATATCCACTTTTGGATTCCTCCTCCGATGAGGTCACCGATGTCCACTAAAGGCCTTCCTTCAATAGATGAAGGCCAACCACTCTTTTACAGCTTTTCTCCTTTTGACGGGCTTAGGAGACAACCCTTATAAGTTTTTACTTCTCTCTTGAATGATCAACACTTAGAAAGAAAGAGAGAGAAGAACTCTAGCTTTTACAACACTTTTAATCTCTTAAATACTCAGAATTAAAGCAAGCTTTCAGTGCCCTTTCATGCAGGAAAGGGTGAGGTTTATATAGACCCCAATCAGTTTGAAATTGGAGCTCAAAAGTGTCCATTCCTGGATTTCCAAGGTCCTGGCGGTACCACCGCCATAACTGGGTGGTACTACCGCTTGTCATCTGTCAATAAGCGGTACTACCGCTCAGTCTAGGTGGTACTACTACTTGACTATGCTCGAAGACCGAGCTCTGGCGGTACCACCGCTTGATAGGGGCGGTACTACCGCCCAGAACTCTTAGGAGATCAAGTCTCTTGGGCGATGCCACCATTGGCCAGGAATTCTGGGTCTGAATGGGCTATTCCATTCAGCCCAATTTGGGTCTGTTAAGGGCCCAATTGGCCCTTGATTAAGTTAGTGGAATCACCTCCCAATCCTAACTTAATCTACTTACTAACTATGATAATTAAGACATCATTACTACAATTCATGTTCCGGTGCATCAATCGTTCTTCCGGCGAACTTCCAACGAACATTCGATGAACCCTTGGCGATGCTCAAGCAGACTCCTAGCAAGCTCCTGGACTTCGCGACAATCTTCTTGGCGAGTTCCGACGAGCTTCTTTGGCAAGCTCCTGGACTTCTCAGATTGTTCCTGTAGAACTTCTGATAAAACGTCCGGACTTCCGACGAACTCTCAAACTCCTAACGTGATCTTAGTCTTGACTCTGACTCAACACCTGCTGCATGTCTTACTGTCATCGTAGTTAATCCTGCACACTTATCTCAACATATAGATTAGATAAACAAATGACACTTGACTTTATCATCAAAATATGAGATTCAATAGGGCACACTCTCGAAATCACACACGAAGGCATGAGTAGAGTAAAAGATTCTAAAGTCAATAATTTAATGCATGATTTTGAACTATTTCATATGAAACCAAATGAAACCATTGAAGACATGTACACTCGTTTTATGGATGTCGTCAATGGTTTAAAAGCACTTAGTAGAAGGTTTTTGGATTTTGAACTCATTAATAAGATTTTACGATCGCTTTCTAAAAATTAGGATTCGAAAATAACACAATACAAGAATCAAAGAATTTGAATCATTTTCCAATTGAAGAACTTATAGGGTCTTTGATGACCTACGAAATAACGTGCAATGCATGTAATAAACTTGAGAACCACCTTCCAAAGAGCAGGAAGAATTTCGAACTTAGAACAATTGAATACCACTCGAGCATAAGCTCAAGTGATGGTGAAATTGAACTTCTCATGAAAATTTTAAAACAAGAATCAAAAATTAAAAATGAACTTAAAAAGAAGAAGAAGACGAATTTGGATGAATTTAGCTCATCCGAAGACAAAAAGAAAATCAATAAAGGCAAGGTGGCAAACTATGCCTTAACGACATTCGACAATGAGTTAAACAACTCAAATGAAACTCTATTAAATTATTTCAAAATTACATAATGCTTTTCGTGAGTTGTTCTTAAATTAGTTTTGTAAAATTATTATTATTTTCTGAATTGCATGTTTAATGAAAATACAAAAATAAAATTGGATCATGCTTACCTTTATAGTGATTTTAAAAGTAATCATGAAAATTACATGTTTTATAATAAATAAACAAAATGATTTTGATTACAAATGCCTTATAAAATCATGTTTGATGTTTTAATAATGTAATAGAATGTTAGATATAAATCTAATGCTTGTACACCTAACAAGATGAATCATATTGTTTCTCGATTTTGATTGAAGATGCTATATGATTAATGAAATCATGCTTAATAAGTTTATGTTTCGAATTTATACATGATGATTCTTGAAATTTATGGATTATTGATTTTTATGATAATGAACATGGCCTTTTCGATTTTAAACTATAATGTATGTTTTCATACGAAAAAAAAAAAAAACTTGATCATGCTTATATGAAATCAATCACTTATAATGAAACACATAAAAAGGAAAATATATCTTAATGAAAATATAATGATGACTTGAAAGCAAGCTTGACGAGTTTATATTTCGAACTTATGCATGATAATTTTTGCGATCTTTTGAAAGTTCTTTTTTGGTGTTAATGAATGATGCATGGATTTGAAAGAAAAGAACATACATGTATGAAATCAATCAATAAGTTGAAACAAAAGGAGGAAAATATTTTTTGAAAATTTTCTTTTTCTTTATCTTATCGATTTTTCACTAAGAGATCAATAAAATTAGTTATGCCATTTTGAATCGCTTGAAAGAAATGTTGAGATTTTGATGATATGAATTTGAATAAGTTTTATCAAAATCATGATCTTGGTTTATTAAAATTACTTGAGATATTTTTTTTTAATCAAGATCTCTTCTTTGTACTCCTACGATTTTTTTGGTATTTTACTAAAGAGGAGATTTTTCTATGTGAATCATAAGATTTCTTTTACATGAATTGAAATCTTTTTCTCCTACATTTCCTTTTATGATTTACTAAAAAGAATATCTTTTTCAAAATTCATGACTTAAAATTTCATTTGAATATTTTTTTCGAAATTCATGACTTAAAATTTCATTTGAATATCTTTTTCGAAATTCATGACTTAAAATTTCATTTGAATATCTTTTATTATTTGATCTCCTAAGATTTCTCTTTGAATATTTAAGAGGAGATTTATCAAAATGACTCATGTCTTTTGGTATTCACATGATCTAATCCTTAATGATATAATTTTTTTTGGATTTGTATAATTCCTTGTATTCTTGAAGTATATCTCATCACCTAATTCATTTTTATATTCTTCATGTGATGATATGAATGTATGAAATACTCATAATATTGTTTTGATGCTCTAAAATGATATAAATTTATTAGCTTATGAGTATCATATATGATATGATGATTGATTTATTTATAGTATCATGCATAGAATAAGGATGATGTGTAATGTTTTAAAATTGTACATGTTGTAAATTGAAACTATAATAATGCACAAACATATTGAAATAAGATTGATACTTTATCTTTGTCATGATGTGAAGATTGATAAAAAGGTAAAAGAATTACAATATTGTATTCTTCCCTTCTATTTGACAATGACATAGCAAATTTTGCTAACTTGCTAGCTAGCTTGCATACTTCAAGAAGAAGTAAAAGCTTGCTCATCTAAAAAAAATGTAAAAATCTTGCCAACTTTTATATGTGTAAAATTTGCTAGCTCACAAATTGGAAAGAGAAAAACTTGCTTACTTGCTAGCACTTCTAAAGAGAAGCAAAAATTATAAACGTATATATCACAAAAAAATGTAAAACTTGTTAGCTTACTTCATGTAAAACATTGTATCTTACTAGCTTGTTTTCTTGCATTATTTTTCAAAAAACTTGCTAGCCTTCATACTTCAAAGAGAAGTAACACTTGCCAAACTGCTAGCTTACATGTTGTAAAATAATGTAAAATTTTGCTAGCTTGCACTTTACAAAGGAAGCAAAAATGACACTTCTCAAAAGAGAAGAAAGAACTTGCTATCTTGAACATCACCAAAAAATTGATAGAATGCCTATCTTAAGAAACAAAAATGCAAACTTGCATAATTTACAATCTTGCACATCTTTAAAATTAATGATGATTTAGTGATTATGCATGTTGTAAAGTGATGTTAAATCTGCTAGCTTGCATGATGATAAAACTGAAGATCATGATTATATTGCAATGATTTAAACTTCTATGTCCAAATACTTGATAGTTGTAACTTCTTTTTGTTGATGATAAAGGGGGAGAAGTATGATCTTATTATATATGATGACGTGTTGCAAATATTCATGATGAAATTTGCAATGACTTGAATTCAGCTTGAAATCAAGGTTCTATCAATATGACATATTGATTGGGGGGAGTTAAAGTTAGCTCCGTCATCAATTGGTTGTCATCATCAAAAAGGGGGAAATTGTTGAATCTCAGATTTTGATGATGAAACCAATTGATAAATGTTTATGAATTGATCTATGTTTTGAGTGACACAGGATGCTTCGATCAGGATGAGACAATTAAAGCAGGAAGAATCATAATGGGCCGATGGAACATGTCAGAAGATTGGACGTCTAGTCGGAGGATTGGATGATGTATCGATAGAATGCTTTGAGCCATGGATTCGAGCATAGGGCTAAGAAGAGTAAAAATTATGCCAAGGATATTGGAGTTGCGGAGGTCAATTGGTCGATTGGGCAATAGGCCGTAAGAGAGGACGATGCGTCGCAGAATCGGACGAAGCGTCGATGGACCAATGACATACTGGACAACATAATTCATGCTTAGTAATAATTGTCTAGATCGAAGTATTTTTTACATTTGTAGGATTAACTACAATAGCAAAGCATAAAGCAAAATGAAGTCCCGGAGCCAAGAATGTGATTTCATTGGGAGTTCGAGAATTCGTCGGAAGTTCGGACGTTCATCGAAAGTTCTATCAGAATTGATCGAGAAGTCATGGAGCTTGCCAAAGAATCTCATCAGAACTCACTAAGAAGATCATCATGAAGTCTAGGAGCTTATCGGGAGTCTGTTGGAACATTGTCGAGAGATCGTCGGAAGTTCGTCGGAAGATCATTGGAAGCTCATAGGAAGAAACCTAGACTTACGGACCTTGTTTAGCTTAGTAAATATCTTAAAATTCATAGTTAGCATATAATAGAGATTAGAATTGGGCCAACCCAATTAGGGGAGAGTTGGGCCAAGTTTGGGCTATGTTGGGCTAAGAGAAAGGCCCAAATAGTGACCAAACAAGTGAAACCATCGTGGCACAGTCTCTGAAACTATGTCAGGCAGTGGTACCACCTAGACTCAGTCACCAAGACTGTCTGAGTGATGGTACTGCCAGTCTGGGTGGTGGTATCGCCCGATGTCAGGCTACATGCGGTGGTATCGCCCGTACCCTAAAATTTCAGGGGTTTAAATTTTGGGCTCCAAATTTGAATCCATTTGGGGTATATAAATACCTTAGCTATTCCTGCATTGATAAGTAAGAAATATTGAGCAAAACTCTATGATTCTAAAGTTGTAAACCTTAGAAAGTTGAGTTTCCTCCTCCCAAAGCTTAGAGAGAGTTCTATGGGAGGTGTGAGAGGGATGCCTTGCAAAAGAGTGTTGTAAAAGGTTGTCTCCTAAACCTGTGAAAAAGAGAAGAGGGATATAAAAGGATAGTTGGTCTTTGCCCATTGAAAAAAGACCGATAATGGATGCCGGTGGCCTCGACGGAAAAGGAATCGACGAAGTGGATACAGGTCACGACGATCGGACCACTATAAAAATCTGGTTTGCATTTCTCTTATGCAATTTACTTTACTGCAAACCACATTACTTGTTTTACATCCACTATGCTCTTCTGTACGCTTTCAAAGTTCATACATTTACAAAATGGTTTTTCGTCATAAATGGATTTAATGGTAATGAAGTTTTGAACCGACGTAATTTTTTATCACTGCACTAATTCCCCCCCCCCCCCCCCTCTTAGTGCCGACTCTTTTCTGAATAGGCGGTACCATCGCCTAGACCACTTGGGAGACTGTTCCCTGGGCAGTTCTACCGCCTAGTCTATTGAATCTCAGATTTTGATGATGAAGTCAATTGTCATTTGTTATCTAATCCATATGTTGAGATAAGTATGCAGGATTAACTATGATGATAGTAAGACATGCAGTAGGAGTTGCGCCAGAGTCAAGACTATGATCACGTTGGGAGTTCGAGAGTTCAACGGAAGTCCAGACGATCGTCGGAGGTTCTGCGGGAACAAATCTGAGGAGTCCAAGAGCTTGCCAAAAGAAGCTCGTTGGAACTCGCTGTAGAATCTCGGATTTTGATGATAAAATCAATTGATGGGTTATTTGATCTAATTCATATTATTGAGTTAAGTGTGCAGGACTAACTACGATAACCATAAAACACAAAGCAAGGATACCGGAGTCAAGTTCGATGGACGTTTAAGAGTCCGAAGAATCGTCGGAGATGCTGCCGGAACCAACCGAGAACAAATCGGGAACCTGTCGGAATTTTCGGAAGTTCGCCGAAGAGATCGTCGGAGGTTCACGGAGATCACCGAGAAGGCTCGGCTACTCATTAAAGTCATCACAAGTTCGGGAGCTTGCTAGGAGCCCGTCGGAAAAAGCTCGTCGGAACAAGACTCGACGTTCACGGTTGAAACATTGCTTAGGATGTGTTTTGTTAAGTAGTTAACTTGTAATTAGGATTAGGATTAAGAAACAATCCTATATCCTGGTTAGGGGCCACATGGGCCTAAAATTAGACTGGGTTTAGGCTAAGTTTGAAGCCCAACCAGTCAACCGAAAAATCTGGCGGTGGCACTGCCAGATTGGGCGGTTGCACCACCCAGCACCCGAGAGCTGGGCGGTGGCATTGCCCATTGCCCGAGAGCCAAGCGGTGGCACCGCCTGAGCTGGGCGGTGGCACCACCTAGCACTGTCAGTGCCTGACACTAACAGGCGGTGGCACCGCTAGCATCGGGAACTCCACGAGAATTCAAATTTGGAGCCCAAATTTGAATCCTCTTGAGGCCTATAAATACCACTCAAATCTCAACTGAGATTACAACTTTTTGAGCAGCAATTGATTGAGAGAAAAGTCTTAGAAAGTCTTAGCAAGTCTAGTTTTGAATTTGCTATAAAGTTCTCCTTTCTTGTTGAAAATTTGTAAGAGGTTGAACTATTTGTAAAAGTTTGTAAGAGGGGTATTTGCCCTTCCATTTCAAGAGATTTGCTAGTGGAAGGTGGGAGCTTCATCGAAGAGGGGCCTTGCAAGTGGATGTAGGTCATTTGACCGAACCACTCTAAAATCGACGTGATATTTGGTTTGCATTTCATTATTGCTATTTACATTACTGCAAACCTTCTTACATGTTTTAGTTCCTTATTACCTTTGCTGCGCATATTTAAGAATACGCTTTCAAGTTAAGCTTTTCAAGTTCCATTTTTATCGTACGAAAGATTTATTAAAACCGAAGTTTTAATCCGCTGCACTAATTCACCCCCCCCTCTTAGTGCCACTCCGATCCTAACAATTGGTATCAGAGCTAGGCTCACTCTCATATTTGGTTTAATACCCAAGAGAGATGGCTTACTCCGGCATGCATGAGGGACACTCTATCACATGTCCACCCATGTTTAATGGGTCGGATTACACGTATTGGAAGACTCGAATGAGGATCTTCCTCATTTCTATGGATTTCGAGCTTTGGACTACTGTTGAAAACGGATTTCAAAAATCTTCTCTTCCGATGAGTGAATGGAATGAATCGGAGAAGAAGGTTTTTGCTTTAAATGCAAAGGCTATGAATGCCTTGTTTTGTGCACTAGACAAAAATGAATTTAATCGTGTTTCAATTTGTGATTCGGCTTTTGATATTTGGAGAACTCTTGAGGTCACTCATGAAGGCACTAGCCGAGTGAAAGAGTCCAAAATCAACATTCTTGTGCACTCTTACGAACTTTTCCGAATGAAACCAAGTGAGTCCATCGGAGACATGTACACCCGGTTTTACGGATGTCATCAATGGACTCAAAGCTCTTGGTAAAGATTTTACAAACTTTGAACTAGTAACTAAAATCTTAAGATCCCTCCCTAAAAGTTGGGATCCAAAAGTTACTGCCATTCAAGAGGCCAAAGACCTTAAAACATTCCATCTTGAAGAACTCATTGGGTCTCTAATGACCCTTTAAATGACATGTCAAGCTCATGACGAAGCTCGAGAACCCCCTTCCAAAGAATAGGAAGGATATGGCACTCAAATCACAAGAAGACCACTTGAAAGGAACATCAAGTGATGAGGATAGTGACAATGACATTGCACTTTTGACTCAAAAATTCAAAAAATATTTAAGGAAGAACAAATTTAAAAATAATATAAAAAATAAATTTGAACAAAAGAAGGACCAAGTGATTTGCTATGAATGCAAAAAACCGGAACACTACAAGAACAATTGCCCTCAAGCCAGAAAGAGAACACTAAAGAAGAAGGCGCTCAAGGCAACATGGGATGATTCAAGCACGTCCGAAGAAGAGGAGTCTAACACCGAGCAAGTTGCTCACTACGCCCTAATGGCCTTCGAAGAAGAGGTAACGAATTTAATTAATGCAGATTTACCTTATCATGAATTATTAAATATCTTCCATGAGTTATTTGATGAATGTAAGACAATTAGTAGAAAATACAAATTGCTATAAAAGGAGCATGATAGTCTTACTTGTGCTTTTGATAAATTAAAAACTGAATATCATGATAGTCTAGCTCCATGTGCTAAATGCCACGATTTAAAAACTCTCCAAAATAAGAACTTGGTACTCATGGACACCTTGAAGAAATTCGAGGTCGGTAGCAAGTCCTTAAACATGATCCTTACAAATAAGGGTCACGTCCCTAAAAGGAGTGGAATCGGATTTGTGAGAAGTACTCACCAAAATCCAATCACCTTCATTAAAGGTCCTATCTTACATGTTCAACATCAAAGCAATTGCAACTTTTGTTGCAAATATGGACATATAACTTACCAATGTCCATTCAAGAAAATTAGTCCAAACAAATTGATTTGGGTTCCTAAAGGAAACATGATTAAGTCTATGCAACATGATAAACAAGTTAGATTAGTTTTTGAGGCACCCAAAAGTAAATGGGTACCTAAAAATAATTCCTTCTTGTAGAAACATACACCATCACATGCTAGGAGCAAGAGATGGTATCTTGATAGTGGATGCTCAAGGCATATGACCGGAGATCCATCCCAATTCACCAAGCTCACTAGCATGGACGAAGGCTATGTCACCTTCGGAGACAACAACAAAGGCAAAATCATTGGCAAGGGAACCATAGGTAACAAATCAAGTTTTTCCATTGATGATGTGTTACTAGTTGATGGATTAAAACATAATCTATTGAGCATTAGTCAATTATGTGATAAAGGTTATATCGTTAGATTTGAATCAAATATGTGCATTATTGAAAAACCAAATCATAACATGACTATGATTGCTTTAAAACAAAATAATGTCTATACCATCAATATTGATGAACTAAGTAATGAAATGTGTTTCTCCGCCATAAATGATGATGCTTGGCTTTGGCATAAGAGATTAGGCCATGCAAGCATGAAAACAATATCTAAAATCTTATCTCAAGAATTAGTACGAGGGATTCCGAATATGAAGTTTATTAAAGATAAGGTATGCGATGCATGTCAACTAGGGAAACAAATAAAAACAAGCTTCAAACCAAAAAATCAAATTAGCACCACTAGACCGTTACAATTGATCCATTTGGACTTATTTGGACCAATTGATACAACTAGTCTAGGTGGAAGCAAATATGCTTTTGTGATTGTGGATGACTACTCTAGATACACTTGGACCTATTTCTTAGCTCACAAAAGTGATTGTTTCTAGTGTTTCTTTAAATTTTGTAAACTCACACAAAATGAAAAAGGTTTCATGATTTCATCAATTCGGAGTGATCATGGTGGCGAATTTCAAAACCGTGACTTTCAAAATTTTTGTGAAGTTAATGGATACAATCACAACTTCTCCACTCCGAGAAATCCCCAATTAAATGGAGTAGTTGAAAGAAAAAATAGAAACCTATAAGAAATGGCAAGAACTATGTTAAATGAACATAGTTTACCTAAGTATTTTTGGGCCGAAGCCGTAAATACGGCTTGCTACATCATGAATAGAGTCCTAATAAGACCATCCTTATCAAAAACTCCCTATAAATTATGGAATAACAAAAAATCAAATATTTCCTATTTTAAAGTTTTCGGTTGTAAATGCTTTATTTTAAATGAAAGGGATGCCTTCGGAAAATTTGATGCTAAATCTGATGAAGGCATCTTTCTTTGTTACTCTTCCGTTTCTAAAGCTTTTCGGGTTTTTAATAAAAGAACCTTAGTAATTGAGGAGTCTATTCATGTAGTTTTTAGTGAATGTTTCAAATTTAAAGAAAAATGATTTTGATGAAGATCTTGGTTTTGATAATTTGAATTTAAATGAACCCCCTCCTCAAAATAGCAACTTGGATGCACCTTCTTCCGAAATTTCCTTACCTAAGGAATGGAAGTATATAGATGCTCATCCAAAGGAGCTAATTATAGGGGATACATCTAAAGGGGTTCAAACTCGTTCCTCTTTCAAGAATTTTTGTGCTAATGCCACCTTCCTCTCTCAAATCGAACCTAAGTGCATTGACGAGACCATAAAAGATGATTTTTGGGTTATTGCAATGCAAGAGGAATTGAATCAATTTGAGAGAAACAAGGTGTGGGAGCTTGTTCCTAGACCTAGTGACCATTTAGTGATTGGTACTAAGTGGGTCTTTAGAAACAAGCAAGATGAAACTGGTATCGTGGTTAGAAACAAGGCTAGATTAGTGGCCAAAGGTTTCAACCAAGAAGAAGGTATCGATTACGAAGAAACCTTCGCTCCCGTGGCTCGATTAGAAGCCATAAGGATGCTCCTTGCCTATGCTAGTTGTTATAATTTTAAACTATTTTAAATGGATGTCAAAAGTGCCTTCTTGAATGGTTTTATTTCCGAAGAAGTATATGTCGAACAACCTCCCGGATTTGAAAATTCTCTTCTTCCTAATCATGTATTCAAATTGACTAAGGCTCTCTATGGCTTGAAACAAGCTCCTAAAGCTTGGTATGAAAGGCTTAGTTCCTTTCTTATTTTAAATAATTTTACCAAAGGCAAGGTTGATACTACATTGTTTATTAAACATTTTAAAAATAATTTTCTTATTGTACAAATTTATGTTGACGATATTATTTTTGGCTCTTCGGATGAATCACTATGTGAATCATTTGCCAAATCTATGAGTCATGAATTTGAAATGAGTTTAATGGGGGAATTAACTTTCTTTTTAGGATTACAAATCAAACAACTTAAGGATGGTATATTTCTTAACCAATCTAAATATACGTTAGAATTGTTAAAACGATTTAACATGGATAATTCAAAAGCAATAAACACCCCTATGAGTTTTACGACTAAGTTAGATATGGATGAAAATAGTGAAAATTTCGATCAAAAAACATATAGGGATATGATAGGTAGTCTACTCTACCTTACCGCGACTAGACCAAATATCATGTTTAGTGTAGGACTTTGTGCTAGGTTTCAATCAAATCCTAAATTATCTCATCTTAAAAGTGTTAAAAGAATATTTAGGTATCTTAAAGGAACTCCAAATTTAGGTTTATGGTATCCAAAATCCGAAAATTTTGATTTAATGGCTTATGCGGATGCCGATTTTGGCGGATGTAGGATAGATAGAAAAAGTACATCCAGAACATGCCAATTTTTAGGACATGCACTTGTTTCTTGGACTTCCTAGAAACAAAATTCAGTTGCACTATCTACGGCGGAAGCCGAATACATTGCTGCGAGTGCATGCTGTGCACAAGTTGTATGGATGAAAAATACATTAGAAGACTATGGAATTCATTTTAAAAATATCCCCATAAAATGCGATAATACTAGTGCCATATGTCTTACTAAAAATCCAATTCAGCACTCTAGAACTAAGCACATCGACGTTAGGCACCATTTCATACGCGATCATGTCCTTAACAATGATGTTGTTCTAGAATTCATTGACACGAAGTATCAATTAGCAGATATATTTACAAAAGTCCTAAATGAAGACAAATTTGAATTTATTAGAAGGGAACTAGGCATGTTAAATTGTCCCTTAGAGTAAGACGTTTGAATGTAGTTTACGAAGATTGGCTCATCCTTATTCCGCTCGTTTGTGGATTTGATTTCATCCACTTCTTTCGATTCCGAATGATATATTAAAATACAACTCAATATCTCAACCTTTGCTTGCGTCAAAGACCTCTAGAAACAAGAAGGAGGAAGAAAAGTTTTCTTTCCTTCTTCGGCGGCCAGCCAGCGGTGGCACCGCCAGAATCGGCGGTAGCACCGCCTGAGCGCTCGGGCGCCAGGCGGTGGCACCGCTTGTTCAGGCGGTGGCACCGCTTGAGAGCCCTTTTAAACCTGAGAGGGTTAGGGCCGGCGGTGACACCGCCCCCAACCCGTGGAACTCTTGCTCCAACTCTCCCAAAATCTCTCAATCCCTCATTCTAACTTCTACAGACCTTGGAGAAGGAATATTGTTGGTCCAAACTCTCCATCATCTCAGAAACACTCTATAAGGTAAAATCTTCCCTTCACTCTCTTCTTGTTTCATCTATTCATTACAATTCATATTTCTCTTATCATTTTGTCTAGAAAATGGCTCCTAAGAGATCAAAAGGGAAAAGGATTGAAGGAGATTCATATGACCATAATCTTTTTAGATCCAAAGAAGACGCCCTTAGGTTTCCAAATTTTGAAACAAGATATGTCCATAAGGGAAAATACGTTGATCTCAATGAACTAGGAGATTTAGAACCCATTAGGTGGTTTGCTCATCTAGAGGCCCTACCTCTCTTACAAATAGATGAACCAATTTATCCTAGATTAGTTAAGCTCTTTTATGCAAACCTATGGGTAGATAACGGTAGCCTAAGTTCTTACATGTTAGGAACACAAATTAGGATTTCTGATAATTTTATTTGTGAACTAATCGGCATCACTGAAAAAGATAGGGGCTGCTATTTTAGAGTAAAATGGGATGTTAATATAATAGGAGCAACCTACGCTGAAGTTGTCGAAACCATTTTTGCAAACTCAAACTTCGGAATAATACCCAAGAGTTGCGAACACTTACTACCTTTTAACTCTAAGATTCTTCATCATATCATGACTAGCATACTATTCCCTAAACAATATCATCTTGATGAAATGAGTACAATAGAGATAAGCACCATGTATTGGATCATGACTGGTCAACAAAACTGTTTTGGATACTCAATACGGCAACACATGCAGGAAATTACAGCTAAAGATATTATGTTGCCATATGGGGGTTTAATCACTAGATTTCTTCATGCCTATAACATTTGCATCCCACCCGATGAAGAAACAATTCAGAGTAATAGATATAACGTCATCAATAAAAATCTACTAAAGAGACTTAGGTGCATATTTAACAATGGAATATGGGTAAGGCAACCTAGAAGGACAGATCCTATTCCTCCACCAATAGAACAACCAGAAAAGCCAATTTTTATGGGAAATGAATCTCCTCCTCCTAGTCCCTTTGATGCAGTGCCTTCAGCTCTTGTTTCATCCTCTGAAGGAATCATTATGGCAGAACTATCTCAGATTAAATTCCAACAAGACCAACTCAAATCGCAGCAGGAACAAATTCAACTCCAGCAAATGGAAATTTTAAAGGAACTACGACAGCTAAACCAAAAAATAGATGTTATATATCAGCACTATGGATTACCTCATACGGATTGATGTATCTTTTTATTCTGTTTTGTTTTACTCTTGATCTCATGTTCCAAGCTGGTCGTCTTTTGAACAAAAACTGAACTTTTGTTGTTTAAATTCTGGATATATGCTTTTGGATGAATGCTGATTTTTCTCTTTGAACATGAATGAATGGATGACTGAATGACGAGTTTCAAATTAACGAAGTTGAATTTTTGATAGAATGAATGCTAAATTTTTCTGTAAAATAGTTTTTCCTTTTTGTTGATGACAAAGGGGGAGAAAAGTGATGACTTATAGCATAACTTATATAAGCTAATATGATATGAATGTCTTATGTGCCTTGCATAATCCTTGAGTATATCGCACAATCGATTGATCATATTGAATGCATGTCTAAAATGTATGATCATGTTGAAAATCTTTTGTCATAGTAAAATTTGTCTCTTATCTTTCGACTTGAAAAAGATTTTCATCGAAGTTTCGCATTTACATTATACTTAATGAGAACAACGATAAGTTCTACGGTTAGAACTTATCGGTTTATGCTTGAATTCAATGGGATGAAATTCAAGTGTTTTATCTTCTCATAATATGGCATATAGATAGGGGTAGTTATGTTTAACTCCGTCATCAATTGATTGTCATCATAAAAAAGGGGGAGATTGTTGAATCTCGGATTTTGATGATAAAATCAATTGATGGGTTATTTGATCTAATCCATATTATTAAGTTAAGTGTGCAGGACTAACTACGATAACCAGAAAACACAAAGCAAGGATACCGGAGTCAAGTTCGATGGACGTTTAAGAGTCCGAAGAATCGTCGGAGATGCTGTCGGAACCAACCGAGAAGAAATCGGGAACCTGTCAGAATTTTCGAAAGTTCGCCGAAGAGATCATCGGAGGTTCACGGAGATCACCGAGAAGGCTCGGCTACTCATTAAAGTCATTACAAGTTCGGGAGCTTGCTAGGAGCCCGTCGGAAAAAGCTCGCCGGAACAAGACTCGACGTTCGCGGTTGAAACATTGCTTAGGATGTGTTTTGTTAAGTAGTTAACTTGTAATTAGGATTAGGATTAAGAAACAATCCTATATCCTGGTTAGGGGCCACATGGGCCTAAAATTAGACTGGGTTTGGGCTAAGTTTGAAGCCCAATCAATCAACCGAAAAGTCTGGCGGTGGCACTGCCAGACTAGGCGGTTGCACCGCCCAGCACCCGAGAGCTGGGCGGTGGCACCACCCATTGCCCGAGAGCCAGGCGGTGGCACCGCCTGACACTGACAGGCGGTGGCACCGCCAGCATCGGGAACTCCACGAGAATTCAAATTTGGAGCCCAAATTTGAATCCTCTTGAGGCCTATAAATACCCCTCAAATCTCAACTGAGATTACAACTTTTTGAGCAGCAATTGATTGAGAGAAAAGTCTTAGAAAGTCTTAGCAAGTCTAGTTTTCAATTTGCTAGAAAGTTCTCCTCCTTTCTTGCTGAAAATTTGTAAGAGGTTGAACTGTTTGTAAAAGGTTGTAAGAGGGGTATTTGCCCTTCCATTTCAAGAGATTTGCTAGTGGAAGGTGGGAGCCTCATCGAAGAGGGGCCTCGCAAGTGGATGTAGGTCATTTGACTGAACCACTCTAAAATCGGCGTGATCTTTGGTTTGCATTTCATTATTGCTATTTACATTACTACAAACCTTCTTACATGTTTTAGTTCCTTATTACCTTTGCTGCGTATATTTAAGAATACGCTTTCAAGTTAAGCTTTTCAAGTTTCGTTCTTATCGTACGAAAGATTTATTAAAACCGAAGTTTTAATCCGCTGCACTAATTCACCCCCCCTCTTAGTGCCGCTCCGATCCTAACACTCGCCAAGTGGATTGTCGCAAGTCCATGAGTTTGCCGGAAGTCCGTAGGAGCATCACCGAGGGTTCATCGGATGATCGACGGAAGTTCACCGTAAGAAGCGATTGATGCACTGGAGCATGTTGCAGTAAATGTCTTAAGAAATATCATAGTTAACATGATGATTAAGTTAGAAATGGGAGGTGATCCCATTAACTTAATCTTGGGACAATTGGGCCCTTGATAGACCCAAATTGGGCCAAATGGATTAGCCTATATGGACCCAAATTTCTTGGCCAGCGGTGGCACCGCCTGGGTCGGCAATGGCACCGCCCAGGGCTAAATCTCCGAGCTAGACTAGGCGGTGCAATCGCCCCTGATAGGTGATGGAACCGCCTGAGCTCGGTCTCCGAGCTTTGCCAAGCGGTGCAATCGCCCTAGTCAGGCGGTGGCACCGCTTGGGCTCAGTCTCCGAGTGAGACTGGGCGGTGCAACCGCCCTTGTCAGGCGGTGGCACCACCCAGAGGCTTAGTCTCCGAGCTGCCAGGTGGTTGTATCACCCCAATCAAGAGGTAGTACCGCTAGGACCCTAGAAATCTAGGAAATACATTTTTTAGCTCCAAATTCAAACCAATTTGGGGCCTATATATACCCCACCGTTTCCTGCATGAAAGAGCACCAAAAATCCAATCTTACTCTGTGATTTTTAGAGCTCAAAAGTGTTGTATGAGTTAAAAGTTCTCCTTCCTCTTTTCTTCCAAGTTTTGATCTATCAAGAGAGGAAAGAAAATTTTGTAAGGGTTGTCTCCTAAGCCCGTCAAAAGGAGTGAAACTGTAAAAGGGTGGTTGGCATTCGTCTATTGAAGGAAGGCCTCTAGTGGACATCGGTAACCTTTTCGGAGGAGCAAGCCAAAAGTGGATGTAGGTCAAGATTGACTGAACCACTCTAAAATTGTGGTGCTCTCTGGTTTGCATTTATTCTTGCTGCTTACCTTACTGCAAACCTCCATATGTGCTTTACTTCCTCTTTACTTTTGCTGCACTCCTTTACGAACTCACTTTCAAGTTAAGTTTCCAAAAATGGTTTTACGTTGGAAACAATTTTATCGTACGAACATAGTTTTAAACGTCGAAAGTTTTTCGCTGCACTAATTCAACCCCCCCCCTCCCCCGTCTTAGTGCTCTTGATCCTAACAATTAGTATCAGAGCGGGGTTAACTGTCAAATGGATTAAACCCCAAGAGAGATGACATACGTCGGAAACCAAGAGGGTCACTCTATTACACGTCCACCCATGTTCAATGGGACGGACTACACCTATTGGAAGACCCGAATAATGATCTTCCTTATTTCAATAGATTTTGAACTTTGGAATCTTGTCGAAAATGGATTTTCGAAGTCTTCTCTTCCCATGATCGATTGGAATGAATTGGAGAAGAAGACTTTCCCTCTTAATGCAAAGGCTATGAATGCCTTATTTTGTGTGATTGATAAAAATGAGTTCAATCGTTTTTCAGTTTGTGAAACTGCGTTTGATATTTGGCATACACTCGAAATGACTCACAAAGGCACAAGTAGAGTGAAAGAGTCAAAAATCAATCTTTTGATACATTCTTTTGAACTTTTCCAAATGAAACCGAGCGAGACTATTGGCGACATGTACACCCGTTTCATGGATGTCGTCAATGGTCTAAAAGGACTCGGTAAAAGTTTTTCGGATTTTGAGCTCGTAAATAAGATTCTAAGATCCCTTCCTAAGAGTTGGGACCCTAAAGTCACTGCTATTCAAGAGGCTAAAGATTTAAACAACTTCCCTCTTGAAGAACTAATCGGGTCATTAATGACCTATGAAATGACTTGCAAGGCTCATGAAGAGCAAGAAGACATCCTTCCAAAGAATAGGAAGGATATGATACTTAGAACTTTAGTTGACCACTTGAGAGAAAACTCAAGTGATGAGGACTGTGACAATGACTTGGCACTTCTAACAAGGAAATTCAAAAAATTCATTAAGAGAAACAAGTTTAAAAGTGACACAAAAAATAAACTTGAACCCAAAAAGGACCAAGCTATTTGCTACGAGTGCAAAAAGCTGGGACACTACAAAAGTGATTGTCCCCAAGCTAAGAAGAGAACATCAAAGAAGAAGGCGCTCAAAGTGACGTGGGATGACTCGAGCGCGTCCGAAGAAGAGGAGTCCAACACCGAGCAAGTTGCTCATTATGCCTTAATGGCCATCGGAGAAGAGGTAACAAATTTAATTGATGCAGATTTATCATTTGATGAATTATTAAATGCCTTCAATGACTTATTTGATGAATACAAAATAATTAGTAGAAAATATAAATTGCTAAAAAATAAGCATGATAGTCTTGTTAGCAATTTTGATAAATTAAAAACTGAATATCATGATAGTTTAGCTCAATGTGAAAAATGTCATGATCTAGAAACTCTCCAAAAGGAAAACTTGCTACTTAAGGACACCTTGAAGAAATTCGAGGTTGGTAGTAGGTCTTTGAACATGATCCTTGCAAACAAGGGTCACGTTCCTAAAAGAAATAGAATCGGATTTGTGAGAAGTCCTCACCAAAATCCAACCACCTTCATAAAAGGCCTCATCTTAGTTGTTCGACACCAAAGCAAATGCAACTTTTTTTGCAAATATGGACACAAAACGCATTGTCCATTCAAGAAAATTAGTCCGAACAAATTAATTTGGGTTCCTAAAGGAACTATGATAAACTCTATGCAATATGATAAACAATGTAGATCAGTTTTTGAGGCACCCAAAAGTAAATGGATACCTAAAAATTATCCTTTCTTGTAGTGACATTCACCATCACAAGTTAGGAGCAAGAGATGGTACCTTGATAGTCGATGGTCAAGGCATATGACCGGAGATCCATCTCAATTCTCTAAGCTCACTAGCATAGACGAAGGCTATGTCACCTTTGAAGATAACAACAAGGGTAAAATCATTGGCAAAGGAACTATAGGTAACAAATCCAACTTCTTTATTGAAGATGTTTTATTAGTTGATGGTTTAAAACATAACCTCTTAAGCATTAGTCAATTATGTGATAAAGGATATATCATCAAATTCGAATCTAATGCTTGCATCATTGAAAAACCACACAAAAACACATCTATGATTGCATTAAAACAGAATAACATATATACCATTGACATCAATGATCTTTGCAATGAAATGTGTTTCTCGGTTTTGAATGAGGATGCTTGGCCTTGGCATAGGAGATTAGGTCATGCTAGCATGAAACTAATCACTCAAATATCATCCAAAGAACTTGTACGAGGAATTCCTCATATCAAGTTCATCAAAGATAATATGTGTGATGCTTGTCAATTAGGAAAAAAAATTAAAAGTAGTTTTAAATCTAAGAATCAAATAAGCACCTCTAGGCCCTTACAATTGATCCACATGGATTTGTTCGGACCAATCTCTACATCAAGCCTAGGAGGTAGCAAATACGCCTTTGTCATCATAGATGACTATAGTAGATATACATGGACTTATTTCTTAAAACACAAAAATGAATGCTTTAGATATTTCACCAAGTTTTGTAAACTTGTTTAAAATGAAAAGGGTTTTATGATTTCATCAATTCGAAGTGATCACGATGGTGAATTTCAAAACTATGATTTCCAAGAATTTTGTGAATCTAATGGATATAACTATAACTTCTCTACTCCAAGAAATCCTCAACAAAATGGAGTAGTAGAAAGAAAGAATATAAATTTACAAGAAATGACAAGAACCATGTTGAATGAACATATCCTACCCAAATACTTTTGAGCCGAAGCCGTAAACACTACATGCTATATTTTGAATAGAGTTCTAGTAAGTCCCTTATTCACCAAAACTCCATATAAGTTGTGGAATAATAAAAAACCCAATGTTTTATTTTTTAAAGTTTTTGGGTGTAAGTGTTTTATTTTGAATAAAAAAGATGCCTTAGGAAAATTTGATGCTAAATCTGATGAAGGAATTTTTCTTGGTTATTCTTCGGTTTCTAAAGCTTTTCGTATTTTCAATAAAAGAACTTTAATTATAGAAGAATCTATTCATGTTGTTTTCAATGAGATTTCAGAAATCAAGAAAAATGATTTTGATGATTATGTTAACTTTGATTCTTGAAATTAAATGAAACCCCTTCTCCAACTAGCAACTTGGATGCATCTACTTCCGAAACATCCTTACCCAAGGATTGGAAGTATGTAGATGCTCATCCAAAGGAGCTAATCCTAGGAGAAACATCTAAGGGGGTTCAAACACGTTTTTCTCTTAAAAATTTTTGTGCCAACGCCGCTTTTCTCTCCCAAATTGAACCTAAATGTATTCACGAAGCCATGAAAGATGATTCATGGATTATCGCAATGCAAGATGAGTTAAATCAATTTGAGAGAAATGAGGTTTGGAAGCTTGTTCCTAGGCCAAATGACCATTTAGTTATTGGTACTAAATGAGTCTTTAGAAACAAGCAAGATGAATATGGTATCATGGTTAGAAACAAAGTTAGATTAGTGGCCAAAAGTTTCAACCAAGAAGAAGGTATCGATTATGAAGAAACCTTCGCTCCTGTGGCTAGATTAGAAGCCATAAGGATGCTCCTTGCCTATGCTAGTAATAATAATTTTAAGTTGTTTCAAATGGATGTTAAAAGCACTTTTCTTAAATGATTTATTTCTGAAGAAGTTTATGTTGAACAACCTCCCGGATTTGAAAATAATAGCCTACCTAATCATGTATTTAAATTAACCAAAGCTCTATATGGTTTAAAACAAGCCCCAAGGGCTTGGTATGTGATAAGACCCTAAAGTCTTATCGTAAAAAGAAGAAGAGAAAGGGGATGATCACTTCGAGAGGATCGGCCCTCCTTGATCGCTTCGAGGGGATCGGCCTCCTAGGGTTTGTCAAAAGAAAAAATAATATTTTTCATAGATAATTGAAAAAAAGCAGTTACATCTCTATTTATAAAGTTCCGACTTCAGCTAAACTAAACACAGTTAATAAATATGCAGAAAATAAATATACAAAAAATAAAATTAAAGCACAAAAAATAAAAGGAAAAAATAAAAGGATCCTAACAATCCTGCCTCCTTCAATTTAGCCTTGTCCTCAAGGCTGAGCAGCATCAAATTCTGGAAACTTCTCCTTTAGTATACTATAGGACTCCCAAGTGGCATCTTCCTTTGGTAAGTTGGCCCATTGCACTAGCACTTCAATTACAGGATGTCTACGATACATTACAACTCGTTGATCAAGTATAGATTGTGGTTGAGCTTGAACTTCCCCAGTAGTAGAAGTATCTGGCAAATGGCACTGCACTATTGCATCTGCACCCAATTTCCGTTTAAGGCATGCAACATGAAAGATTGGATGTATTTTAGAGCTAGCAGGCAAATCTAAGTAGTAGGCAACTGGTCCAATGCGTTCTAATACCTTATAAGGCCCAAAAAATCAAGGAGATAGCTTCATGGAAGATCGAACCTTTATTGAAGTTTTCTTGTAGGGTTGAAGACGAAGGAAAACCCAATCACCAATAGTAAATTCTCATTCACTTCGGTGTTTATCAGCTTGCTATTTCATTCTTGCTTGTGTCGCTATGAGGTTATCCTTTAAAAGTTGAATAATCTTATTTCTATCCATCAATTCCTTATCCACTTGATCAACTTTAGAAGAATCGGGTACATATTTTGTAATTGTAGGTGGGGGTTGACCATAAACTACTTCAAAAGGAGTCATTTTAATAGAAGAATGGTAAGAGGTATTATACCACCAGTCTGCCCAGGGAAGCCATTTAACCCATTCCTTCGGCTTGTCGCTAGTAAAGCATCGGAGGTAATTTTCTAGGCACCTGTTTACCACTTCAGTTTGCCCATCTGTTTGTGGATGATAAGCAGTGCTCATATTCAGCTAAGTACCTTGTAAACAAAAAAGTTCTATCCAGAATGAGCTAGTAAAAATCTTGTCTCTGTCACTAACAATGGAACGGGGACTCCCATGCAATTTAGCTATGTTTTCCACAAAAATACGAGCAACACTTGCAGCAGTATAAGGATTTCGTAAAGCACAGAAATGAGCATACTTTGTAAGTCTATCCACAACTACAAGTATAGTACTCTTCCCTTGAGATGATGGGAGACCATCAATGAAATCCATGGATATGTCGGTCCAAGTAGCATCATGAATAGGGAGGGGCTGTAGTAAGCCTAGGGTGGCTACTGTCTCACTTTTGCGACGTTGGCAAACATCACATTTAATAACAATTTTCTTGATAAAATTTTTCATTCCTTTCCAGTAAAAAAGTTGTCGAACTCGCTTATAAGTGCGGAGAAATCCCGAGTGACTAGCAATTGGTGATGAATGGAACTCCTTCAGAATTATTGCATGGCAAGAAGAATGTGGGGCAACCACTATTCGGCCTTTATAGCGCAAGTCCACCGAATCCCAACTATAATTTGAGACAGAACCTAGGGCTTCTTCTAGTTTTTTAATGATGCTTTGGATCTCAGGATTATTTGACCATTCCCTTCTGATAACTTCCAAAGTCTCATAAATAGGAATAGAAATAGCTACTAGTTCAGCTTGTTCTCGAAGGCGTGAGAGAGCATTTGCTACTAAATTCTCACTCCCCTTTTTATACATAATCTCATAATCGAATCCCAGTAGCTTTGTGACCCATTTCTACTGCTCTAAAGAAGAAATCTTTTGCTCTAGAAAATATTTGAGGCTTTTGTGATCAGTGCGTATTTGAAATCGTCGACCAATTAGGTAGGGTCTCCATTTTGTGACTACATGTATTATGGCTAGCATCTCCTTGTCATAAATAGATAAACTCAAATGGGAAGGGGAAATAGCCTTACTAGCATAAGTGATAAGCCAACCTTCCTGCATTAATACAGCCCCTATTCTAGCTCCAGAAGCTACAGATTCAATCATAAACATCTTATTAAAATTGGGTAGAGCAAGCACGAGTGTAGTAGTCATTGCACTTTTCAAGAATTGAAATGCTTGAGTTGCCTCTTCTGACCATCTGAATACATTTTTCTTTAGAAGTGACGTCAAGGGGGCACTAATTTTGCCATAATTCTTCACAAACTTTTGATAATAGCCTGTTAGTCCCAAGAACCCCCTTAGAGCTTTGATTGACTTTGGAATTGGCCAGTCTATCATCACTTGGATTTTTGAAGGATCAACTGCAACACCCTTTTGAGATATGACATGGTCGAGGTGCTCAACCTCAGGTTGCCCAAAACTGCACTTGGATTTCTTGACAAAAAAGACCATGCTCATGAAGAATATTAAAGACAATTCGTAAATGTAATAAATGACTTTCTAGGGAATGACTGTATATTAAAATATCATCAAAGAAAACCAAAACAAACTTACAGAGATGAGCCTGAAATATGTCATTCATTAAACTCTGGAAGATAGAGGGCGCATTCGTTAACCCAAAAGGCATTACTAGAAACTCATAATGGTTGTTATGTGTCCTGAAGGTAGTTTTCTAAACATCCCTTTCATGTACTCTGATTTGATGATAGCCCGATCGTAGGTCCAATTTAGTGAAGACCTGAGCTCCTCCCAATTCATCCAACAGTTCATCCACTATTGGAATAGGATATTTATCTTTCACTGTAATGTTGTTAAGTGCTCGATAGTCGACACATATCCGCCATGAGCCATCTTTCTTTTTGACTAGTAAGACTAGGGAGGAATATGGGCTAACACTAGCTCGTATAACTCCTGTTTTACGCATCTCTGTTATAATCCTCTCTATCTTTGCCTTTTGAAAATGTGGATATCTATAGGGTCGGACATTGGTTGCTGCCTTCTCGGGTAATAGTGGGATCTAATGATCATGACATCTAAGAGGTGGAAGTCCGTGTGGCTCTGCAAATATATCCACAAACTCTATTAGCAATGATTCAATATTTCTAGCTAGAATGTTCATTGTCATTTCCTTTTCAAGGTTATGCAATTGCACCAAAAATCTGATATGTGTCTTCCGAAGGACCCGCTCCATCCGATGGCTAGTGATAGTTGTAACCTTACCTCCCCGTCTTCCATTAATATAGAACTTCATAATTAGTTTAGAAAAATTCCAGGAGACATCACCTAGGGTTGATAGCCATTCAATTCCGAACACCACTTTATAGTCTTCCAAGGTTAATAAAAAGAAATCCACAAATAACTCTTGACCTTGCAAAATTAGTTTTATCTTTGAGCACTTGCTGTCACAAGTTCAAATCTGTACATCGGCGACCTTAACTTCAAATTTGTCACAACAATCGATGTGATAAGCTAATCGGGCTGCAACTTTCCTATCCATAAAATTATTAGTACTACCCGTATCAATCAAGACAGTGACAGACTGGTGTTTCAGAGTTCCCCCAATTTTCATAGTTTGTGGATTAGAGTAACCAGCCAATGCAAGCACTGTATGTGTGACGGCTTCAACATCATCATCGGTTTCCACTTCTTCATAATCGGAATATGATACTTCTACTTCCGGTTCCTCCTCGATCGGTTCAATCATCAAAAGTCTTCCTTGTTTGCATCGATGCTCCTTACTCCACTTTTCAACGCAATACCATCACAAACCCTTCGCTAACCTTTCTTTGAGTTCTTCTCGGGTTAGTCTGCTAGTGTTGTGGTTGTTGAATCTCGTATTTTGATGATGAAACCAATTGATAATTGTGTTTATATTTTAATCTGCGTTTTGAGTGACACAGGATGCTTCGATCAGGATGAGACAATTAAAGCAGGAAATATCATGTTGTGCCGGAGAAACATGTTAGAAGATTGGACGTCGGGCCGATGGATCGATCGACGTATCGACAGAAGGCTTCGAGTCGTGGACTTGGGCATCAGGCCAAGAAGAGCGGGTATTGCGCCAAGGATATCGGAGTTGCGGAGTCAACAGACCGATTGGGCAATAGGCCGCAGGAGAGGACGATGCGCCGAAGAATCGGACGAAGAGTCGAGGGACCATTGACATGCCGGACAACTTATTTAATTGCTTAGGATTAATTGTCTCGATCGAAGTTTTGTTTTAATTGTGCAGGATTAACTATGATAACGATGGAGACATAAATTGAAATAAAGTGTCGGAGTCAAGCGTGAAGGATTCGTTGCGAGTTTAAGAGTTCGACGGAAGTCCGAAGGTTCGTCGGGAACGCTACCGGAACTAGCCGAGAATAAGTAGGGAGCTTGCCGAAGGGTTTTTCGGAAGCTCACCGGAAGGTTCATTGGAAGTTCGCGGAGCTCGCCGAGAGAGATCGGAGCTTGCCAAAGAAGCTCATTGGAACTCGCTAAGAACAAATCGTGAAGTCTAGGAGCTTGCCGGGAGTCCGCAGAATGGTTTCCGAGAGTTCATTGGAAGACCGCCGGAAGTTTGCTGGAAGCTCGCCAGAAGAAGTCTTGACTTGCGGACTTTATAATAGCTTAGAAAATGTCTTTAAATTCATAGTTAGCATGTTAATTAGGGTTAGAATTAGGTATTAATCCTATAACCCAAGTAGGGGCCATTTGGGCCCAAGTTCAGACTGGTTTGGGCCAAGTTTGGAGCCCAACCAGTGAGCTGAAATAGTGTAGGCGGTGTCACCGCTAGGGTCGGCGGTGGCACCGCTAGGGTTGGCGGTGGCACCGCCAGGGCTCAGTCTCCGAGCGAGACTGGGCGGTGCAACCGCCTCTGATAGTAGTGCAACCGCCTGAGCTCGGTCTCCGAGCTTTGGCTGGGCGGTGCAACCGCCCTAGTCAGGCGGTGGCACCGCCTGAGCTCGGTCTCCGAGCTCTGCCAGGCGGTGCAATCGCCCCTGACAAGCGATGGCACCGCCTAGAGGCTCAATCTCCGAGCTCTACTAGGCGGTGCAACCGCCAGACCCCGGAATTCCGAGAGATGACAAATTTGAGCTCCAAATTCAAACTGGTTTGGAGCCTATAAATACCCCTCCAATCCCTGAGTAAAATATACAAGCATAGAGAGATTAAAAGAGAGAAAACACTGTTGCAATCTCTAGAATTTCCCTCATCTAGCTTAAGTGCTAAAATTCTATTTAAGAGAGGAGAGTGAGTGCTTGTAAGGGGTTGTCTCCTAAACCCAGTAAAAGGAGAAGAGGGGTGTAAGAAGGAGGTTGATCTTCGCCTAGTAAAGGAAGATCGTTAGTGGATGCCGGTGGCCTCAACGGAAGAGGAATCGGAGGAGTGGATGTAGGTCACAATTGACTGAACCACTGTAAACTCCCGTTTTCTCTGGTTTGCATTACTTTGAGCTAATTATCCTTACTACAAACCTTCTTCATAGCTTGCTGCCTTTTGCGCTTTTACGATTGCGTTTCTAAGCTCAGTATTTTCTGAATCATGTTTAGACGTAAATCGCTTTTTTCGTACGAACATCGTATTTCAGTTTGCGCTTACATTATGATTTCCTTCACAACTGCAAACTGCCTTAACAGATTTATTTTAACTGCTTCTTGCCTAATCTTAAGTTAAAGAAATTTACGAATCGGCTTTTCTACTGAAATCGGCTTTGTCGTACGAATGCAGTTTTAAACGTTGAAAGTTTTCCACTGCACTAATTCACCCCGCCCCCCTCTTAGTGCTCTTGATCCTAACAATTGGTATCAGAGCCCGGTATTTCTCATTTCGGATTTACACCCGAGAGAAATGGCTCTTCATGGCTTTAAAGAGGGTTTTTCGGTTGTTCGTCCACCGTTGTTTCACGGATTGGACTACACTTATTGGAAAACTCGAATGAGAGTTTTCTTGATTTCTATGAATTTGGATTTATGGAATATTGTTGAAAACGGTTTTCAACTTCCGTCTAAACCAATGAACGAATGGTCGGATTTGGAGAAGAAGTATTTTTCTTTAAATGCAATGGCTATGAATGACTTATTTTGTCCACTTGACAAAAACTATTCGGCTTTTGATATTTGGAGAACTCTTGAGGTCACTCATGAAGGCACTAGCCAAGTGAAAGAGTCCAAAATCAACATTCTCGTGCATTCTTATGAACTTTTTCGAATGAAGCCATGCGAAACCATTGTTGACATGTACACTCGTTTCACGGATGTCATCAATGGTTTAAGAGCTCTTGGCAAATATTTTTCGGATTTTGAACTCGTAAACATGATTTTACGTTCTCTTTCTAAGAAGTGGGATTCAAAAGTAACTGCAATACAAGAAGCTAAAAACCTAAACAACTTACCACTAGAAGAACTAATTGGTTCGTTGATGACATATGAAATGGTGCACAATGCACATGATGAACATGATAAACAAAACAACCTTCCAAAGAACAGGAAGGATTTGGAACCCCGGACAAATGAATACCACTTGAGCGATGACTCAAGTGATGAGGACAATGATAAACTTGAACTTCGAACACTAAATCTTAATAAGTTTATTAAACAAAAATCTAAAATAAACAATGAACTTGAACGGAGGAAGAGGCCAAAGAAGAAGAACACAAAGTGGGATATATTGAGCTCCTATGAAGACAAGGAGAAAATCAAGAAAGGCGAGGTGGCAAACTACGCCTTAACCGCTTTCAATGAAAAGGTAATCGAAATCCCCCTGATTTATTTTGAAATTATTTGATGCTTTCATGATGTATTTTCTTTTTTAGTTTAGAATTAATTTTCTTAAAAATTACATGTTTAAAAATATAAATACAAAAATTATGATCATGCTAGTAATTTTGAAAATAATAACATTGCATATTTTTTTATAAATAAACAAAATGATTTTGATTGAAAATATGAAATCATGGTTAAGAAGTAATAATGTGTATCATGTTTGATTAACATTGTTGAATGAAATCATGTTTGATTTGAAGTAATGCATAATGATGTAATGAAAATATTAAATGTTTTTGATACAATGATTGACAATTTTATGCATGGGATTTTAAGTTATACATGATGATAAGCATATGTTATTCTCATGAGTGTATATGGTGAAACCACGTCCGAATGCATGAAAGTGTTAAATTTCATTTTCGGATTTTCTTGACCATAACAATTCATTTTTGAAAATCTATTGATCTTGATGGTTCTATGATGAAATTCATTTTTCGATCCTAAATGTTGATGCATGTTTTTATTTAACATAAATGAAAAGGCTTGCTAACATGAAATCAAATACTTAAAAAAGGGGAAAATATATCATCAATGAAATCATGAATCTACCTATGTTATGAATTTTGTGAACCATAAAAGTGATTTTGATAATTTAAATTTGCAATGAGTTTTATCAAAACCATGATATTGATTTCTTGGAATAACATGAGATTACCTTTGACGATCATTTTGTTTCATGGAATTTTGGATTCATGACTTGGTCTTACATTTGTTTATGAGATGGTTGAAATTTTCGTACCTTTGAATTCTTCCCTTCTCCTTTCAATTTTTTGAATTTATGCATGTTATATGTTGAAGATTTGTATCATGCATATCTAAGAAATATTGATGTGACAAATTGAATGAGTTGAAAATGAATGATGATTTTTCTCTTAAATATAACTTGTGATATTTTTTATATAAATCATCATTTTGATTTCTCGACATTTGATATATGAGATTTTATTATAAATCAAAATTTCTCATTAATCGATCTTCTATGATTTTTCTTGATATTTTATTTAAAGAAGATATTTACTATATGAATCATGTCTTTTGGTATTCAAATGATTTTATCCTTCATGACATGATTTCTTTGTATTTATGGCTTGCATTGCTTGAAATGTTTTGGTATGATGCATGCAATGATGAAATATTCTTGAAGTTAAAATGATGTATGCAATACTTATGATAATGATATACATGATGTATTGCATATGATGTGTATCATGAATGCTTTAAATGATGAATGTTTTGTATCATGATCAACATGTTGATAAATACTTAAAAATTTTAATATTTGAGTATCATGTATGATATGCCCATTAATGATGATTGATTTATTTTTCGGTATCGTGCATGAAAAATAAGGTTTTTGAAATTGTGTATGTTTTAATTTGAATATATAATGATGCACAAATAAGATTGGTACTTACCTTTGTCATAATATGAAAATTGATATAAGGCTCTTCCCTAGTTTTTGATAATGACAAAGGAGGAGCAAGAATTTCTAACGTGAACATAATGAAAAGAGGCAAACTAGCTAGCTTGCACAATTCAAGATGAAAGCAAAAATTGTACTTCTCAAAAGAGAAGATGCAAATATAACATTTACCAAATTGTTTACTTGCCTCATGTAAAACATTATCTCTTGCTAGTTTGGCATTTTGCTAACTTGCACTTTGCAAAGATAGCAAAAATGATACTTCTCAAAAGAGAAGAAAGAGCTTGTCATCTTGAACATCACAAGCCTGCCTATCTTAAGAAACAAAAATTACAAAAGTGCTAGCTTGCCTATCTCAAGAAGCAAAACTTGCAACTTGCACATTGCAATAGGAAGCAAGAATCATAAGCTTACACAAGAAAGTTATCTTGCATTTGCTTTCAAAGTTTTTACTAGCTTGTATATTGTGAAACTTGTATATCATAAAAATTGCTAGCTTGTAGTCTAAAGAGAAGCAAAAAGTTGATATCTCAAAAGAAGCAAATGTGCTATCTTGCCTATCTCAAGAGGCAAAAATGCAAACTTGCACATCTAGCAAAACTTGACAAATTTGCAAATCGCAAGAAGCAAGAGTTGCTTTCTTGAACATCCCAAAACTGATAGCTTGCATGTTCTAAAATGTTATAATTGCTAGCTTGCATGATGTAGAACTTGCTATCTTGAACATTACCAAAAGTGCTATCTTGTATGCTGTAAAACTTGCATATATGAAACTTGATAGCTTAAATGTTCTAAGCATGATGTAATATTTGCTAAATTTTCTGGCTTCAAAACTACATGATGATAAAACTTGATATTATGTTTTTCATGTAATAAGTTGAACTAATATTCCAAACACTTGATTGTGGTACTTCTCCTTTTTGTTGATGACAAAGGGGGAGAAGTATGTTGATGTCATGACATGTTATGCATAAGTTCATGATGATGTGTTGCAAGTATTCATGATGAATATTGCAATGACTTGAATTCAGTTTGAATTCAATGTTCTATCAATATGGCATATTGATAGGGGGAGTTTGTTTAAACTCCGGGAGTTAAGTTTAACTCCGTCATCAATTGGTTGTCATCATCAAAAAGGGGGAGATTGTTGAATCTCATATTTTGATGATGAAACCAATTGATAATTGTGATTATGTTTTAATCTGTGTTTTGAGTGACGTAGGATGCTTCGATCAGAATGAGACAATTAAAGCAGGAAAAATCATGTTGTGCCGGAGAAATATGTCAGAAGATTGAACGTCGGGCCGATGGATCGGTCGACGTATCGACAAAAGGCTTCGGGCCGTTGACTTGGGCATCGGGCCAAGAAGAGCGGGTATTGCGCCAAGGATATCGAAGTTGTAGAGTCAACTGGCTGATTGGGCAATAGGCCACAGGAGAGGACGATGCGCCGAAGAATCAGATGAAGCATCGAGGGACCAATGACATGCCGGACAACTTATTTAATTGCTTAGGATTAATTATCTCGATCGAAGTTTTATTTTAATTGTGCAGGATTAACTGTGATAATGATGAAGACATAAAGCGAAATAACGTGTTGGAGTCAAGCGCGAAGGATTCGTTGCGAGTTCGAGAGTTCGACAGAAGTCCGAAGGTTCGTCGGGAATGCTACCGGAACTAGCAAAGAATTAGTTAGGAGCTTGCCGAAGGGTTTTTCGGAAGCTCGCCGGAAGGTTCATTGGAAGTTCGCAGAGCTCGCCGAGAAAGATCGGAGCTTGCCGAAGAAGCTCGTTGGAACTCGCTAAGATCAAATCGTGAAGTCTAGGAGCTTGCCGGGAGTCCGCAGAATGGTTTCCGAGAGTTCATCGGAAGACCACCGGAAGTTTGCCGAAAGCTCGCCAGAAGAAGTCTTGACTTGGGGACTTTGTAATAGCTTAGAAAATGTCTTTAAATTCATAGTTAGCATGTTAATTACGGTTAAGATTATGTGTTAATCCTATAACCCAAGTAGGGGCCAATTGGGCCCAAGTTCGGACTGGTTTGGGCCAAGTTTGGGGCCCAACTAGTGAGCTGAAATAGTGTAGGTGGTGCCACCGCCAGGGTCGGCGGTGGCACCGCCCAGGAGAGGATCTCCTAGTAAAGCTAGGCGGTGCAACCGCCCCAGAAGGCAGTTGCACCGCTAGGGCTCAGTCTCCGAGCGAGACTGGGCGGTGCAACCGCCTCTGACAGCGGTGGCACCGCCTGAGCTCGGTCTCCGAGCTCTGCTAGGCGGTGCAACCGCCCCTGACAAGCGGTGGCACTGCCCAGAGGCTCAGTCTCCGAGCTCTGCTAGGCGGTGCAACCGCCAGACCCCGGAATTCCAGGAGATGAAAGATTTGAGCTCCAAATTCAAACTGGTTTGGAGCCTATAAATACCCCTCCAATCCCTGGGTAAAATATACAAGTATAGAGAGATTAAAAGAGAGAAAACACTACTGCAATCTCTAGAATTTCCCTCCTCTAACTTAAGTGTTAAAATTTTGTTTAAGAGAGGAGAGTGAGTGCTTGTAAGGGTTGTCTCCTAATCCCAGTAAAAGGAGAAGAGGGGTGTAAGAAGGAGGTTGATCTTCGCCTAGTAAAGGAATATCGTTAGTGGATGCCGGTGGCCTCGACGGAAGAGGAATCGGAGGAGTGGATGTAGGTCATGATTGACCGAACCACTATAAACTCCCGTCTTCTCTGGTTTGCATTTACTTTGAGCTAATTATCCTTACTGCAAACCTCCTTCATAGCTTACTGCCTTTTGCGCTTTTGCGATTGCGTTTCCAAGCTTAGTATTTTTCGAATCATGTTTAGACGTAATTCGCTTTTCTCGTATGAACATCGTATTTCAGTTTGCGCTTACATTCTGATTTCCATCACAGCTGCAAACTGCCTTAACAGATTTATTTTTACTGCTTCTTGCCTAATCTTAAGTTAAAGAAATTTACGAATCGACTTTTCTATTAAAATCGGCTTTGTCGTACGAACGCAGTTTTAAACGTTGAAAGTTTTCCGCTGCACTAATTTACCACCCCCCTCTTAGTGCTCTTGATCCTAACAATGGTTTCGACCTGGAGTAGATGAGGTAGGTTGCCTGCTAATCACCTGTTTATTGGCACCTCTGTTTCGACGATATTCCATATTGATTTTTTCTTCATGTACGCATGCAAATGAAATCGCAGCCATCATAGTGCTGGGTTGACGAGCCTTAACCTCGCACCGGATCTTGGGAATAAGCCCTTCAATAAATGTACCCAGAAGTTGTCATTCTGACCAGTCTCTGGCTTGGTTGGATCATCTTTCAAATCTACTCTAATATTCCAATACTGTAGAAGTCTGACGATTTTTGGCAAGTTGGCCATCAATATTTTCATATTCGGGTGGGCTAAAGCGTACAAGAAGCCCTCTTTCAAACTACTCCCATGAAGGAACTCAATGATAAGTTTCGTATCAATCATACCACTGGATTGCATCTCCATCGAGCTGAATTGAGGCCACTTCTACCTTGGATTCTTCTGGGGTTCTATGAAAATGAAAAAAAATTTCCGCCCTAGAGATCCAATTGGTCGAATCCCCATCTTTCCATCATGGAAATTCTACCCTGATACGTGGGTAGTGTGTGTCACCATCTTGGGGCCATTTTCCTATATCTCTCAATCTGTTCAATGTAGAACTGGAGCTCCCATCTTATTGAAACCCACTAAAGTGCTCCAACAAACTCTTTTTGAAATCATGAAGAGTTTCTTGTAGCTAACTCTGAATTCTGGTTTCTAATGCTTCCATTTGTGCCTTCATTGAGTTATCGGCAGCCATTACGTACGATTGCAAGTCATTAATCCCTAGTTCCTATTTCTGATGTCTAGTCAAGGGCATCTGCACAGTAGCTGGGTAGTAGCAGCAACGGTGGCGGTAGTTGGCACGCAACAGCAAGGGGACCCACGTGACTATGGTGCGAATGAAAACAGGTTGCCTATGCTCTATTTTGGTTACAAGGTGCTAGTCATAAGTGCCCAACAAGCCAATCACGTGAGTGATGGCACGTGTGACTTAATACAGAATCTTTTTCTTATTATATTTTGGCATATATCACTTTATAACTATTGCATAAATGCATATATATATTGTGATGTCCTTGGATTTGTGCAATGGGAATCGGATCGTGATGAGATCACGATAGTGAGATCGATTCACCTTTAAACACATATCCTAAATAATCCCGGTCATAGGTTACTCGAGAGGGATATCATCATAACCGACAGAATCGGTGTGTCAGATACCCGTCCATATGATGGAAGCAGCTAGTCTTATAGTCTGCTTGTGTAGGGGACACTAGGGATACAATACAAGTGCTCAATGGAGAATGAGTTCACTGATTGATCCGCCACGGAATGTTGGATGGTTGATGATGCCTTATTGTCGGACAAACGATTCCAGTAGTCCTAGTGGTGTATCCGGTCCTTAGACTTGAGACACCAAGGATGTCTCAGATGAGTGCTCCACTCTTTGATACCGTGACTTATAGGTTTGGCAGTCCCCCATCTAGTACAACTGGTCATTGGGAGTGGTAGTCGACCTTCACGAGGGCTATTGAGTGTCGATAGAGGATCATCCACTCTCAAGGCCATGAGAGGAATATCCCATGTGTTCTTGCTCAGACAAATCCTTGGCCAGGTCATTCGGGTTGAGAGAGAATGAGTTCTCCGGAGAAATCCGATTAGAGCGAGACTCGAGTAGAAACCGTGTGGGTCCGACAACACCATGCTCGATATACCTGGTCTCTAGTATATTAGATGGATAAGGGACTATAGGTATACGATAACCGAGGGGACGCATGGTCTAATGGATTGATTCCCCTCAGATCGTCGGGGACTACACAGTAGTGGCCTAGCACGTCCCAGAAGTCGATGATGAGTCGAGTGAATTATTACGAGATAATAATTCACCGAAGTTAGAAGGAGTTCGACAGTATGACTCACGCCAGCTCGATATTGGGCCTAGAGGGTCACACACATATGGTAGGCATTATGGATGAATAGAGGTTTGGATATGAGATATTCGATGGAGCCCTTGTCTTATTAGATGCAGATCCAATACCCACTAGGGGAGGACCCATTAGGGTTTGATAGGGGACCTCTATAAATAGGAGGGATTCAGAGCCCCATGGGCTAGAGAGCTTTTGTTTGCCTTTTCCTATTCTCCTCTACATCTCCACCTCAGAGTAGGTCTGGAGTTTTTGAGGAGCGTCGTCGCAACCCTGCTGTGTGGATGACCGTTAGAGAGGAGGACGCTTGACTTCCTTCACCCTCTCCTAAGGATCTGCAAGGAAACAGGGATATACGATCTCCCTAGGTAACACAATCTACTCTATACGCAGTTTCATGTTTCGTGGATTTTTTGCGCACCAATCTTCGCGATGTAATTTAACATCTCTTTGGGAATCGGGATTTTGTTTTTTCTTGTTCTTCCGCCGCGATATGATGTTGCCCCAAGGATTTCCCAACAATGGGTATCGAGCCGGGTTGCTCGCTTAATGATTGGTTTTGAACTGCATGTATTGTGTTTAGGAAAAATTTTGACGCCAAAATTGTTGACGAAAAAAACAAGGAAGGGCAATAATAGTTGCCGCAAATGGCCGGGGTCGGCAACCCACGGACAGAGGGCGCCATAGGTGCGACGCTTCACGCCACCCAGCTCCCGGTGGTGAAACCCCCCCTAGGGGGGTGGTCTCGGGGGGACAGAACCGTCATGAGGTGGCGGCGCCTAAAGGGGGCGCTCACCCGCGGGGGAAATAAGGTTAGTGGCTGCAGTGGCTTGAGGGCAAGGGGCCCTCCCCCTGTCAAGACTTAATCGCCGCCCGGAGGATGGATGGCGGCTGCGACAATAGAGAATAGGGGAAAGGGCATTAGGGTTTTCTGGGCAAAAGATAGTTTTGCCCCTCGAAATTTAAGAAATTCTAGTTTCTGTCGTTTGTCCAAATTACGAAAATACCCCTATGAATTCAGAAATTCCCTATAATGTCCCTGATTTCAGAAATTATTAATTAATTAAAAGGTTTAGTTGATTATTATTTTTTATTATTATTATCTAGTAGTCCTACATGATGATGATTATTTATACGTGTGATGTATGATGTGTGGACGGATGATCAAGGACCGTGTGATGTGTGTACCTATGATTATTATTATTGAGGTCTGTGAACCTCCATTATATTTCTCGTTTATTGTCGGGCCTGCGTGCCTATGATTAAGTTGTAATCACATGAGGAGGCACAGCGGGAGCGTGGATACGATAGCGGGACCCACGAGACGGACGATCGTGATGCATGAAGATGAATCAAGATGTCAACGGAACCGACAAGGATGAAATGGACGATCACAGGGCATGGAGATGCACCGTTGCAAATATAGATCTTGATGTGAGTGATTAGGCCTACTGGCTCGGGCCTAATCATATTAGGTTGTGGTCCATGATCATCTGGTGTAATTGCTTATACACATACTAGATATGTATATATATTTGCATGCGATGTAGATATATATTAAATATGTATATGTGTGACATGTCATATTAGGATACCAAATCATAGAAACATCTCTCGATAATATTAAGTCGGTAAACGTGAGGCAATTAGATTGACCCACGTGGCCTTCCATCGTTATAAGTATGAACCGATTCCCGGTGTAGGTTGAGTTGGTCGAGTCCCTCGAGACTCACCTTTATCGCGATTCGCTATCTTGCTTATGACATAGAGATGTCACCGGTGACCTAAAGGCATGGTATACTTGGTCGAGTCCCTCGAGGGTATATCATCAAATCAGACTCATCTTGTAACGAAGGTGTTGACTTAACCGAGCATCATGGTTGGTCGAGTCCCTCGAGGCCATGGTGATTCGGAGGCCGAACAGGATAGGAATCACAAGGAGTTGTGATCGACAAGAGTTGCCTACCTTAGGCTTAGTGTGATTGGTCGAGTCCCTCGAGATTACACTAAGACGCTGATTGGATCCTGATCCCCACTAGAAGTCTGCCGGAGACTTCCGTTTCACGTGCTGAGGGTGTCGCGTGACTCGTTAGTAAAATAGTGGGAGCATATTAAGATAAAAGTCCATATCTTGATAGTTTATTTCTTGCAAAATCTGCATGTTATTCATTTCTACTGCATCTTTATTTTCAGAAAATGTCGCTTTCAAATCCCTTACGTGGCATACTTGATGTCAACCGCCTCACTGGTCCAAATTATACGGATTGGCTCCGTAACTTGAGAATTGTTCTTACAGCGGAGAAAATCATGTACGTCCTTGATACAGTGATGCCTGCGCCCGAAGAAGGGGCAAACGATGATGAGATCGCTCGCTACGTGAAGTACATTGATAACTCCACTCTTGCTCAGTGCTATATGTTGGGCTCTATGACTCCTGAGTTACAGAGACAACATGAAAAGATTCATGCCAAGATCCATTCTCCTACATGTCCGCAAATTGTTTGAGGAACAGGGAAGGACTCAGCGATATGAGATATCTAAGAGCCTCTTCCACGCTAGGATGACTGAGGGGACACCGGTTCAGAACCATGTCCTAAAGATGATTGAGTGGATAGAGAAACTCACAGGTCTAGGAATGGTCCTAGAGGATAACTTGTGTGAATATTGTGCTTCAATCCGTACCAGATTCCTTTTCACAGTTCATAATGAATTTTAATATGAACAAGCTTGAAGTGACTCTCCCAAAGCTTCTCAATATGTTGAGGGGGGCAGAGAGTACTATCAAGAAATAGAAGCCAGTTCTCTATACTCGTGAGACCAAAAGGAAAAGGAAAGCAGAAAGGTCCCTTAAGAAGGGAAAGGGCAAGGTCAAACCAGGTAAAGCAAAGGTTGATAAGAAAGACCCAGCAAAGGACAAAGGCCAGTGCTTCCACTATGGTAAAGATGACCACTGGAAGAGAAACTGCAAAGAGTACCTTGCAGAAAGGGCAAAACAAAAGCTTGATGAAGCTTCAAGTACATTCATGATCAGTCTCCATTTGTCAGACTCTTTTGATAACATATGGGTATTGGATACTGGTAGTGCTCATCATATATGCAATTCGATGCAGGTTCTGGCAAGGCCTAGGAGACTAGAGAGAGGCGAGATGGACCTCAAGATGAGTAATAGAGCAAAAGTTGCTGTAGTAGCTGTTGGCGAGGTCGCCCTACATCTACCTAGTGGAGCTTTTATTGCATTAGATTCATGTTATTTTGTTCCTTCTATTATCAAAAACATTATCTCCATTTTATGTTTAATAGTTAGTGGATATAAATTTGTTTTTGAGAATAATGGTTGTTCAATATTATTAGATGATAAGATCACCATGAAAGGAACATTGCATAATGGTTTATTTATATTAGACACCACTCCACATATCATGAATGTAAATGTGTCCAAAAGGAAACGAGATGAGTTGAACAGTGCATACCTGTGGCATTGTAGGCTAGGTCACATCCATGAAAGAATGATTCAAAAGTTGCTAAATGATGGATATCTAGATCCATTCGACTATATGTCATATGCAACTTGTGAGCCTTGCATTCGTGGAAAACTGACCAACTCTCCATTTAGTGGAACTAGAGAGAGAGCCACTGAGTTATTGGAACTCATACATAGTGATGTATGTGGACCCATGTCAACTCATGCCATTGGAAGTTACTCCTACTTCATTACATTTACTGGTGATTTCTCAAGGTATGGATATGTGTACTTAATGAAGTACAAGTCCGAGACCTTTGAGAAATTCAGAGAGTATAAGAATGAGGTGGAAAACCACACTGGAAAGAGTATCAAAACTCTTCGATCAGATCGAGGAGGTGAGTACTTAAGTATAGAGTTCACTCAGTTCCTCAAGGACCATGGGATATTATCCCAATGGACACCTCCTTATACACCTCAGCTCAATGGTGTCTCTGAAAGGAGAAATCGTACATTATTAGATATGGTACGGTCCATGATGAGTTTCGCTAACCTACCCATCTCATTCTGGGGATATGCCCTAGAAATCGCAGCTTACCTTCTGAACAGAGTTCCAACTAAGTCGGTAGTGTCTACACCATATGAGATATGGAAAGGGAAGAAGCCTTATCTTAAGGTTGTTAAGATTTGGGGCTGCCCTGTAAATGTTAAAAGACACAACCCCGATAAGTTAGAATCAAGGACAGAGTGATGCAAATTTGTGGGATACCCCAAGGAAACTTGTGGATATTATTTCTATCATCTCGAGGACCAAAAGGTCTTTGTAGCTAAGAGAGTAGTGTTCCTTGAGAAGGAACACATTCTTGGTGGAGATAGTGGGAGAATGATAGAATTGAGCGAGGTTGGAGAACCAAGCTCAAGCACCACTCTACAGCCCGAGTCTGTTCAGGTACCTAATACACAAGTTTCAACTTTACGCAGATCTGATAGAGTATCCAATCCTCCTGAGAGATATCTGGGACATATTAGAGGAGAGGATGCAGAGGATATTGATCCTCAAACCTACGAGGAGGCTATTATGAGTATAGACTCCGGGAAGTGGCAAGAAGCCATGAATTCTGAGATGGATTCTATGTACTCCAATAAGGTTTGGAACCTAGTTGATGCGCCCAAAGGTATTGTACCCATCGGTTGCAAGTGAATCTTTAAGAAAAGGATCGGAGTAGATGGAAAGGTAGAGACCTATAAAGCAAGGCTAGTGGCTAAGGGGTATCGTCAAAGGCAAGGTGTTGACTATGACGAAACCTTCTCACCCGTAGCAATGCTAAAATCCATTAGAATTCTATTGGCTATTGCAACACACTATGATTATGAGATCTGGCAGATGGATGTGAAAACCGCATTCCTCAATGGGAACATCGAGGAGGAGGTGTATATGATGCAACCTGAGGGATACATGTTCAAGAACTGTCCAGATAAGGTGTATAGGTTGCTTAGATCCATTTATGGATTAAAGCAAGCTTCCCGAATTTGGAACATAAGATTTGATGAGGCAATCAGATCTTATGACTTCGTTAAGAACGAAGATGAGCCTTGTGTATACAGAAAGATAAGTGGGAGCGCTATCACCTTTTTTGGTGTTATATGTGGATGACATCCTGATCATTGGGAATGACGTAGGAATACTATCCATAGTAAAGGCTTAGTTATCTAGACACTTCTCCATGAAGGACGTAGGAGAAGCATCCTATATTTTGGGGATTAAAATCTATAGAGATAGATCCAAGAGGATGCTTGGCTTGTCCTAGTCCAGGTACATAGAAACCATTGTCAAAAGGTTTGGCATGGAAAATTCCAAGAGAGGTCTCATACCGATGAGACATGGGATATCACTTTCTACAGTATGTCCCCAAAGACTCCGGAAAATGTATTAACATGGATATGATACCTTATGCCTCAGCAATAGGGTCTATCATGTATGCCATGCTATGTACTAGGCCCGATATAGTGCATGCTCGAAAGTGTCACGAAAGTGTATCAAAGCGGATCCGTGCTTGGAGCATTGGAAAGCAAGAAAGTGTATCCTTATGTACTTGAGAAGGACTAAGGATATTTTACTAGTATATGGAGGTAATAGCCTTAAGGTTGAAGGCTACACCGACTCAAGTTTTCAGTCGATGTCGATGATAGCAAGTCGAATTCAAGGTATGTGTACACCTTGAATGGAGGAGTAGTGTCTTTGGAAGAGTTCTAAGCAAGATACCACCGACTCGACCACGAGGCGAGTACATTGCTGCATCAGATGCAGCAAAGGAGGGAGTTTGGGTGAAGAAGTTCATCATAGATTTGGGAGTCGTGCTGGTAGGGTAAGAGCCGATCTCCCTATATTATGACAACAACGGGCGATTGCTCAAGCAAAGGAACCTAGGTCTCATCAGAAATCTAAGCATGTTCTCGAGGAGGTTCCACCTTATCAGAGAGATCGTGACCGAGGAGATGTAGTAGTGGAAAGAGTTCCATCCCAAGATAACATTGCAGATCCACTAACAAAGCCGTTATCTCGATTTGTTTTGAGCGGCTGTGGGTCCGATGGGGATGGACACATAGTTGATTGGCTTTAGGTCAAGTGGGAGATTGCTAGTCATAGGTGCCCAACAAGCCAATCACGTGAGTGATGGCACGTGTGACTTAATATAGAATCTTTTTGCTTATTATATTTAGGCATATATTACTTTATAACTATTGCATAAATGTATACATATATTGTGATGTCATTGGATTTGTGCAATGGGAATCGGATCGTGATGAGATCATGATAGTGAGATTGATTCACCTTTAAACACATATCCTAAATAATCCTAGTTATAGGTTACTCAAGAGGGATATCGTGATAACCGGACAGACTGGTGTGCTGTATACCCGTCCATATGATGGATGCAGCTGGTCTCATAGCTGCTTTTGTAGGGACACTAGGGATACAGTATAGGTGCTCATTGGAGAATGAGTTCACTGATTGATCCGCTTACGGAATGCTGGATGGTTGATGATGCCTCATTGTCAGACAGCGATTCCGTAGTCCTAGTGGTGTATCTGGTCCTTAGACTTGAGACACCAAGGATGTCTTGTATGAGTGCTCCACTATTTGATACCAGACTTATAGGTTTGGCTGTTCCATATCTAGTACAGTTGGTCATTGTGAGTGGTAGTCGACCTTACGAGGGTTATTGAGTGTCGATAGAGGATCATCCACTCTCGGCATCATGAGAGGAATATCCCCTGTGTTCTTGCTCAGACAAATCCCTGGCCAGGGTCATTCGGGTTGAGAGAGAAAGAGTTCTCCGGGAGAATCCGATTAGAGCGAGACTCGAGTAGAAACCGTGTGGGTCTGACAACACCATGATCGATATACGATCTCTGGTATATTCGATGGATGAGAGACTATAGGTACACGGTAACTGAGGACAGAGAGGTCCAATGGATTGGATTCCCCTGTATCGTTTGGGGACTACGGCGTAGTGGCCTAGTACGTCCGTAGTCGATGAGTCGAGTGAATTATTATAGAGATAATAATTCACTGAGTTAGAAGGAGTTCTAATAGGTATGACTCACGGCCAGCTCGATATTGGGCCTAGAGGGTCACACACATATGGTAGGCATTACGATGAATAGAGGTTTGGATATGAGATATCCGACGGAGCCCTTGTCTTATTGGATGCAGATCCAATACCCACTAGGGGAGGACCCATTAGGGTTTGATAGGGGACCTCTATAAATAGGAGGGATTCAGAGCCCCATGGGCTAGAGAGCTTTTGTTTGCCTTTTCCTATTCTCCTCTCCATCTCCACCTCAGAGAAGGTCTGGAGTTTTTGAGGAGCGTCGTCGCAACTCTGCTGTGTGGATGACCGCTAGAGAGGAGGACGCTTGACCTCCTTCACCCTCTCCTAAGGATCTGCAAGGAAACAGGGATATACGATCTCTCTAGGTAACACAATCTACTCTATATGCAGTTTCATGTTTCGTGGATTTTTTGCATACCAATCTTCGCATGACGACGAACATCTCTTTGGGAATCGGTGATTTTATTTTTCTTATTCTTCCGCTGCGCATATGATGTCGCCCCCAAGGATTTCCCAACACAAGGAATGCAGGGCAAGGTGGAGCGGCGGATGGGAGGCGAGCGGCGGTCGTCGCACGGTGGCCCGCAGCGGTGTTGGGTCGGCTAGGCGGTTACGGTGCTCGAGGGGAAGAGGAGTGCTAGAGGAGGCGTGGTTGGAAATAAAGGCAGCAGCGGTGAGTTGCCCTGTTTCGGTCGCTGTGAGGAGGGGGGCAACCGGCGGCTGCAGCTGCGACTCGGGTGGGCACGGTGGCAGGGAAGTTAGGGCAGCATCGTTGATAGTATCAACGACGAAGGGGTGGTCCGCCGGTAGGGAGAAGGCGCCAGTAGTCCTTCTCGCTCGAGAGAGGAGGAGAGGTCGCCAGCTGGGGGTGCAGCGGCGGCGGCGGTCGATCGGCCGGGAAGTAGCACCGGCGATGGGAAGGAGGTAGCAAAGGTCACTATAGGGCACGGCCTGCCGGAGAGCAGGGGCGACGGTGGGGAAGAAGGGAAGCCGCCGGAGTAACAACAATTCTTCCCTTTCTTTCTTTTTTTTTTTTTTAGATAGTTACGTTGCAGCGAGAATGCCAAGGATTGCTGCTCTGATACCAAATGATAAGACCCTAAAGTCTTATTGTAAAAAGAAGAAGAGAAAGGGGATGATCACTTCGAGGGGATTGGCCCTCCTTGATCGCTTCGAGGGGATCAGCCTCCTAGGGTTTGTCAAAAGACAGAATAATATTTTTCATAGATAACTGAAAAAAATAGTTACATCCCTATTTATAGAGTTTCATAATTTCACAAAAGGCAAGGTCGATACTACATTGTTTATCAAGAATTTTGAAAATAATTTTCTCATTATTCATATTTATGTTGGTGATATTATTTTTGGTTCTACGAATGAATCCCTTTTTGAATCTTTTGGTAAAACTATGAGTCTCGAATTTGAAATGAATTTGATGTGAGAATTAACCTTTTTCTTAGGCTTACAAATTAAGCAACTAAGCAATGACATCTTTATTAGTCAAACTAAATATGCTTTAGATTTGCTGAAAAGATTTAATATAGATAGCTCAAAAGCTATTAACACTCCTATGAGCACCTCCACTAAGTTAGAAGTTGATGAAAGTGAAGCAAACTTCGATCAAAAAACTTATAGGGGTATGATAGGAAGTTTACTTTACCTCACTGCAACTAGATCAGACATCATGTTCAGTGTAGGACTTTGTGCTAGTTTTCAATCGAACCCTAAGATATCTCATCTCAAAGCGGTTAAAAGAATATTTAAATATCTTAAAGGTACGATAAATCTAGGATTATGGTATCTAAAATCTAAGAATTTTGAGTTAATTACTTATGCTGATGCGGATTTTGCTGGGTGTAGACTAGATAGAAAAAGCACATAAGTAACATGTCAATTTTTGGGACATTCGCTTGTTTCCTGGTCATCTAAGAAACAAAACTCGATTGCACTATCAACAACCGAAGCTGAGTATATTGCAGCTAGTGCATGCTGTGCACAAGTTGTGTGGATGAAAAACACCTTAGAAGATTATAAAGTCCATCTTAAAAATATTCCCATTAAATGTGATAATACAAGTGCAATATGTTTAACAAAGAATCTTATTCAACACTCAAGAACAAAACATATTGATATTAGACATCACTTTATACGAGATCATGTCACTAATCATGATGTAATCATAGAGTTCATTGATACTAAGCATCAACTAGTTGATATTTTTACAAAACCTCTAAGCGAAGAACAATTTGATTTCATTAGAAGAGAATTAGGAATGTTAATATGTCCGAATGCATGAACTTGTTAAAATTATTTTTCAGACTTTATTGATTGAATGATTAAATCACTTGATTGCCATTACATGCCTAAAATTACATGTTGGAAATTATGTGTTTTGGGTACAAAAATTTTCATAACAATGAGTATATTTTGTTTTCATGATTGTATTTGAAAATCTATAGTATAGTCTTGTCCGAATGCATGAAAGTGTTAATTTCATTTTCGGATTCTCTTAACTAGTGGTATCCTAAAAATCGGATTATCTCGATACATTATTCTCTTCCGAACTTAATAAGCATATGTCATATCGAGTTTGATTCTCATCATTGATTTTTGACATATGAAATCAACTAGCAAATACATCTTATATGAATTTGATGAAATGATTCATGCTTGTAAATTCCTTCTTATATGGATGATAGTGTTTTTACTTGCAAGGATTTGTTTCATATACATATCTTGATCCTTGTAAAAATGAAGTATGATTTAATCTCTCATCGATTTTAACTTCATTCAAAGTAAACTCACAAATAATTGGTATCACAAATAGCCTTCCTCCTTCATGCAAAATGATAATAACAAATAAAAAGGAAGAAGTATTCAAAGCTATCTCCATGTCATGTTTTTCTTGAGATGTTTGCATAATTAGTATCCTATCACTCACTGTTGGAAAATGACATGAACCTAGTTATTGTTGGGAAATCTTGGAGGCGACATCCCATGCGCAGCGGAAGAACAAGAAAACAAAATTTCTGATTCCCAAGGAGATGTTCGTCGTCGTGCGAAGATTGGTGCGCAAAATCCACGAAACTTAAAACTGCGTATAGAGTAGATTGTGTTACCTAGGTTGATCGTATATCCTTGTTTCCTTGCAGATCTTTAAGAGAGGGTGAAGGAGGTCAAGCATCCTCCTCTCTAGTAGTGATCCACACATTAGGGCTGCGACGACGCTCCTCAAAACTCCAGGCCTGCTCTGAGGTGGAGAGGGGAAGGAGAATAGGAGAGGCAAGCAAAGGCTCTAGCCTATGAGGCTCTGAATCTCTCCTATTTATAAAGGTCCCTTGTCAAACCCTAATGGATCTACGCCTAGTGGGTATTGGATCTATATCCAATAACCCAAGCCTTTTAGATTAATGGATCTCTATCCAATAATATCTCATGGGCTCTTATTGGATCTCGTCCATGGGATCCAATAATTCAGGGGCTTATTGGATATCCAATAAGACAAGGGCTCCATCGGATATCTCATATCCGAACCTCTACTCATCGCAACGCCTACCATATATGTGTGACCCTTTAGGCCCAATATCGAGTAGGCCGTGAGTCATACCTGTCAAAACTCCTTCTAACTCAGTGAATTATTATCTCTGTAATAATTCACTAGACTCATCGACTACGGATGTACTAGGCCACTATGCTGTAGTCCCCAGACGATACAAGGGAATCCAATCCATTGGACCTGTCTGCCCTTAGTTACCATGTACCTATAGTCCCTCATCCATCTAATATCCTAGAGACCCTATATCAAGCATGGTGCTGTCAGACCCATACGGTTTCTACTCAAGTCTCCCTCAAATTGGATTCTCCTAGAGAACTCTTTCTCTCTCAACCCGAATGACCCTGGCTAGGGATTTGTCTAAGCAAGAACACATGGGATATTCCTCTCATGATACCGAGAGTGGATGATCCTCTATCAACACTCAATAGCCCTCGTAAGGTCGACTACCACTCCCAATGACTAGTTATACTAGATCTGGGACAACCAAACCTATAAGTCTGGTATCAAAGAGTGGAGCACTCATACAGGATATCCTTGGTGTCTCAAGTCTAAGGACTAGATATACCATTAGGACTATGGAATTGTTGTCTGACAATAAGGCATCATCAACCATCCAGCATTCCGTAAGAGGATTAATCAGTGAACTCATTCTCCAATGAGCACTTGTACTATATCTCTAGTGTTAGGATCGAGAGCACTAAGAAGGGGGGAATTAGTGCAGCGAAAATCTTTCAGCGATTTAAAAACGAAAGCTGCGTTCTTCCGATAAAAACAATTTCGATGTAAAAGCTGATTCACAGTTTGTATTTAAGTGTAGTTTACGCAGTTTGCATTTAAGCGCAGTTTGCGTCTAAGCGCAGATTGCGTCTAAGCACAGTTTGCGTCTAAACACAGTTTGCGTCTAAACACAGTTTGCATCTGAGCGCAGTTTGCGTCTAAACGCAGTTTTACGTCTAAGTGCAGTTTTACGTCTAAGTGTAGTTTTACGTCTAAGTGAAATATTACGTCTAAACGCAGTTTTGCGTCTAAACACAGTTTTACGTTTAAACGTAGTTTTACGTCTAAATGCAGTTTTACGTCTAAACGCAGTTTTGAACTTTGAAAAGCGTTTTATGAATACGCAGAAAGAAATTTGCAGTTATAAATGGAATCAAAACGTAAGCGTAAACTGCAGTGTAAAGATCGTACGAAAACACTGATTTACGTCTGAATGCAGATTCGGAAAGATCAGAACTTAGAGACTCGTTCGTAAAAGCGCAGAGGGCAGTAGCTATGTAGGAGGTTTGCAGTAATGATAAAGTGCTCAAAGTAAAAGCAAACCAGAGATTTAGAGTGGTTCGGTCAGTCTTGACCTACTCCACTTTTGGCTTCCTCCTCCGACGAGGTCACCGCGTCAACTAGCTGCCTTCCTTCAATGGGCGAAGGCCAACTGCCCTTTTACAGTTTCACTCCTTTTGATGGGCTCAGGAGACAACCCTTACAGAACCTTTCTCTCCTCACATTTACAATTCAGAAACTTAAAGAACAGAAGGAGGAGACTTAAAGGCTTTACAACAATTTTGAGCTCAAGAATCATAGAGAAGATCAAGATTTCGGTGTAGGTCTCTTGCTCTTTCTGTGCTGAATGGGTGGGGTATTTATAGGCCCCAACCCAGTTTAAATTTGGAGCTCAAAACGATCAAATCCCGAATTCGGGATCGGCGCTTGCACCTCTCGACCGGAGAGGTTGCACCGCATGGGCGAGCTCAAGATCGAGCCTCAGGCGGTGTGCCACTGTCAGAGGCGGTTGCACTCTCTCGCCAGAGCTCGAAGACCGAGCTCAGGCGGTTTGTACAGCCGACCGGAGAGGTTGCACCGCCTGGCAGAGCTTCGGAGATCGAGCCCAGGCGGTTGCACCTCTTGGCTGGGTTGGTTGCACCGCCAATTCTATTGGAGAGACAGCCCAGCGGTGCCACCTCCTCGGGTTTAGGGCGGTTGCACCTCCTGGTGTAATCGTGGTCCGAATGGTTAGCTCCATTCGCCCAATTTCAATCTTTTCAGGGGCTCAATTGCCCCAAGATTAAGCTAATGGGATCACCTCCCATTTTCCAACTTAATCAACGTGCTAAATACGATTAAATCTAAGACAATTTCTGCAGCTTTGCTCCGATGCGTCAATCGCTTCTTCCGGCGAAGTTTCGCGAACTTCCGTCGATTATCCGATGAACCCTCGGTGATTCTTCTGCAGACTTCCGCAAACTCCTAGACTTTTTGCGACGATCCACTTGGCGAAGTTCCAACGAGCTTTGCAACAAGCTTACGGACTTTCGGATCTGTTTCGCAGAACCTCCGGCGACCGTCCGATCTTCCGTCGAACTCTCGAACTCCCAACGTGATCATGATCTTGACTCCGGCGCAACTCCTGCTGCTTGTCTAACTTTCATCATAGTTAATCCTGCACACTTATCTCAACACATAGATTAGACAACAAATGACAATTGACTTCATCATCAAAATCTGAGATTCAACAATCTCCCCCTTTTTGATGATGACAATCAATTGATAATGGAGTTATCCTTAACTCCCCCTATCTATATGCCATAGTTGAGATAAGTCAACCTTGAATTCAAGACCTAAGAATTCAAGTGACGTTTTGATAAGTTAGATCAGTTAAACTTATCAATACTCCCATCATGATACCCATCATGATGTATCTCTTCAAGAATGATGTTAAGGCTTGAAAGGCTTGACATACATCATCAAGTTTGTATGATTGTGTTTGTAACTATTCATCATGTAATTGAATATTATCATATAAAGCTGCGAAGGACTATTACATGATGCACACATTTGAGATTTTCTAGCAAGTTTGCATTTACTTCACAAGATAGGATATCAACTCAAGACATAATGCAAACTATAGCACATGTTCATATATCTCTTGGTGATGCAAGGATGGCATAACCATAACATTGTTTATAGCATCACTCAAGTATTTGCAACTATGACATAGACATGATTATGGCAGTGTTTATCAATTCATATGTTTCTCCCCCTTTGTCATCAACAAAAAGCATGATAGCATTATCAAAAAGCATGGTAGATGTGATTCCAGCAGGTTATCACGCACATAAAGAAAGGCATGACACATATAATACTTTGAATATCTCTTCTCCTTGTTATAGTTCGTTGCTTGAAGGAGGAAAGTTATTTTTCAAAAAAAGTTTTCATAAGAGTGTACAGGAAAATCCCATTTTTAGCATTCAAACCTAAAAAATGAACTTCTTACATGCATTCGGGTATGAGTAAGCTACTGATTTTTAAAAACATTTGTCACATAATTTCCAACATGTTATTTGATCAAGTGATGCCAAGGCATGTAATAGTAATAACTGTTAGGATCGAAGCAGCACTAAGAGGGGGGGGTGAATTAGTGCAGCGGATAAAAACTAGGGTTTTCTGAATTATCTTACGTAAGAAGAGAGCGGAACTTGACAAGTTTAAACTTGAAAGCGTATTCTTAAATATGCGCAGCAAAAGTAATAAGGAACTAGAGCATATAAGAAGATTTGCAATAATATAAATAACAATAATGAAACGCAAAACCACAGATCACGCCGATGTTAGAGTGGTTGGGTCAAATGACCTACTCCACTTGTGAGGCCCCTCTTCGATGAGGCTCCCACCTTCCACTAGCAAGCTTCTTGAAATGGAAGGGTAAATACCCTCTTACAACTCTTTACAAGCAGTTCACTCTCTTACAGATTTTGAGAAGAGATGAGGTGAACACTAGTAGATTGAAATGAAAGCAAGCTAACACTTTTCTAAGATCTTTCTCTCAAACTCTTGCTGCTCAAAAGGTTGTGATCTCAGCTGAGATTTGAGGGGTATTTATAGGCCTCAAGAGGATTCAAATTTGGGCTCCAAAATTTGGGCTCCAAAAAAATCAAATCCTCTTTGGGTTCTCGATGTCTTTGGCGGTGCCGCCTTGACCAGTGGTGCCACCGCCGTTGCCAAGTTGGGCATGTGCCACCGCCCACTCAGAGGTGTCATTTCAGCTTGAGGCGGTTCCACCACTTTGGCTCTCCGGTTTACTTGGTTTGGCTTTTTTTAGCCCAAACCAACTCGACTTTTGGCCCTAGTTGGCCCCTAACCAGGATATAGGCTTATCTTCTTAATCCTAATCCTAATTACAAGTGAACTACATAACAAAACACATCTTAAGCAATTTATTAACCATGAACGTCAAGTTTTGTGTTCGACGAGCTTCGACGAACTTCCTTCGACGGGGTCCAAGCACGCCCCCGAACTTGTGATGACTTTAAAGAGTAGCTGAGACTTCTCGGTGATCTCTCATGAACCTCCGACGCGATCTCTTCGGCGAACTTCCAACAGATTCCGATTTCTTCTCGGTTGGTTTCGGCAGTGTCTCGACGATTCATCGAACTCTTAAAGGTTCATCAAAACTCGACTCGTATTCTTGCTTTGTGTTTTCTGTTTATCGTAGTTAATCCTGCACACTTAACTCAATAATATGGATTAGATCAGATAACCTATCAATTGATTTTATCATCAAAATCGAGATTCAACAATCTCCCCTTTTTTTTGATGATGACAATCAATTGATGACGAAGTTAAACATAACTCCCCTATCTATATGCCATATTATGAGAAGATAAAACCACTTGAATTCCATCCCATTGATTCAAGCATAACCCGATAAGTTCTAAACCAGTAGAGCTTATCGTGATCCTTTAAAACAATAGTGAATACAAAACTTCTATGAAAATCATAAGTTAAAGGGACAAATTTTTTACTACCACGTAAGATAAAGATTTTCAATATATATTTCAAATCATAACCCGATATGATCAATCAATCTTGTGATATTTTCAAGGATTTTGCAAGGCATATAAATCACTCATATCACACAAGTTTTTGTAATCCATATAAGTTATGCTATCATTATGGTGTAGGTCATCACTTCTCCCCTTTGTCATCAACAAAAAAGAGACAAGCCATCGAAAAAAAGTAGCATTTAACAAGGTTTATCATTGAAATTTGCCGTAAATAGTTTATCCAAAAGAAAGCAGGCAGATCAAGACATACTTAAAGGATACCAAGAGTTATCTAAAAGGAAGGATCAGTTATCCTTTGAACTTGTTGTTTAAAAGCAAATGTAATGTAATTAAAAGATACATCAGTTTAATCCTTAGGAGGTAATCCACAATCTTTGATACATGATATCCATTTTTTCATTCAGTGGTCGTAGTGTCTTCAAAATTTCAACTTGTTGATTTTGAAATCGATTCTTCTTTGTGATTTGAGCTGAGACACAGTTCTGCCATAATGCGATCTTCGGATGAGGAAATAGGAGTCAAGTGTCTTTGCTAGCCAAAAGGACTAGGAGGAGATTCATTTCCCATAAGAATTGGTGTTTCGGGTGTTCTATTTGTGGAGGAATTGGATCCGTCCTTCTAGGCTGCCTAACCCATATGCCATTGCTAAAGGTGCACCTAAGTCTTTTCAGCAGGTTTTATTTATTATGTTATATTTATCATTTTGAATAGATTCTTCATCGGGTGGGATGCAAATGTCATAGGCATGAAGAAATCTAGTGATTAACCTCCCATATGGCAGAATAGTATCTTTGCCCATAATATCCTGCATGTGTTGCTGAATTGAGTACCCAAAACAATTATCCCGACCGGTCATAATCCAATACATGGTACTCATCTCAATTTGACTTATCTTGCCAAGATGAAATTGTTTGGGGAATATGATGCTTGTGATAATGTGATGAAGAATTTTAGCGTTGAAAGGCAGTAAGTGTTCACAACTCTTGGGTAGGAAGTCAAGGTTTGGATTTGCAAAGATTGTTTCTCTGGCTTCTAAGATAGGTTGCTCCTATTGAGTTGACGTCCCATTTACCTTTTAAAATAGCATCCTCTATCTTTTTTCAGTTATGCCAATTAGCTCACAAATGGTGTTGTCAAATATTCTAATGGGTGTTCCTAGAAGGTAAGTGCTTAGGCTATTATTGTCCTCATATAGGTTGGCATAGAACAATCTAACTAATCATGGATAGATTGGTTCATCTAGTTGCAGTAGTGGTAGAGCTTCTAGGTGTGCAAAATACCTAATGGGATCTAAGTCTTCTAGTTCATCCAAGTCAACATATTTTCCCTTATGGATACCTCGTCTTTCAAATTTTGGAAAACTAAGGGCTACCTCTTTTGATCTAAAAAAGATCATGGTCAAATGAATCTCCTTCAATCCTTTTTTTTCCTTTTGATCTCTTAGGAGCCATTATCTAGACAAGATGATGATGAAACAGAAAATAAGCAAAGGAAAGAGAAGGGAAAAGAGAGAATGAGATATCAAAAGGAAGGATTTCAAGTGTTACCTTATGGAGATTATGCTTAGAGATGGAAGGCTTGGACCACCAAGAGACCTTCTCGGTGCTTCTAAGAGGTGAATTGAGGGTTAGAGGATGATGGGAGAGCTTTTGGGTTGGGGGCGGTGTCATCACGACCCTAACCCCTCCGGGTTAATAAGGGTCGTTCGGTCGGTGCCATGCTTAAACCGAAGCGGTGTCACCTTGGCGCCTCGAAGGCCAGTGGGTGCTACTGCCAGATCTGGCGGTGCCACCGGGCATCCATCCGTGGAGGAAAGAAAAAAAATTTTTCTTCCTTTCCCCTTTTTTGTTTGCTTCCCTCAAGATAATAAGTTATACTTTAATAGATCATTTTGAAGTGAAGAAGAAAGAAGAAATCAAATCTACAAAAGAAAGGAAAAGGACGAAGTCATTTTTTAGTGAAGCTCATTTTAGGGACAATTCAACATGCCTAATTCCCTTCTAATGAATTCAAATTGATCTTCATTCAAGGCTTTTGTGAATATGTCTGCTAATTGATGCTTCGTGGTCGATGAATTCTAGAACAACATTATTGTTAAGAACATGATCACAGATGAAATGATGCCTAACGCCGATGTGCTTAGTTCTAGAATGCTGAATTGGATTTTTAGTGAGACATATGGCACTAGTATTATCACATTTTATGGGAATATTTTTAAAGTGAATTCCATAGTCTTCCAATGTATTTTTCATCCAAACAACTTGTGCACAGCATGCACTCAAGAGAATGTATTCGGCTCACCAGAGATAGTGTTATTTGAATTTTGTTTTTGGAAGTCCAAGAAACAAGTGCATGTCCTAAAATTGGCATGTTAGGATGTACTTTTCTATCTATCCTACATCCGGGCTAAAAAATCGGCATCCCAGAGGCCATTAAATCAAATTTTTTCAGATTTTGGATACCATAAGCCTAAATGTGGAGTTCCTTTAAGATACCTAAATATTCTTTTAACACTTTTTAAGATGAGATAGTTTAGGATTTGATTGAAACCTAGCACAAAGTCCTACACTAAACATGATATCTGGTCTAGTAGCTGTAAGGTAGAGTAGACTACCTATCATTCCCCTATATGTTTTTTTGACTGAAGTTTTCACTATTTTCATCCATATCTAACTTAGTGGAAGTACTCATAGGGTGTTTATTGCTTTTGAATTATCCATGTTAAATCGTTTTAACAATTCTAATGTATATTTAGATTGGTTAAGAAATATACCATCCTTAAGTTGTTTGATTTGTAATCCTAAAAAGAAGGTTAATTCCCCATTAAACTCATTTCAAATTCAAGACTCATAGATTTGGCAAATGATTCACATAGTGATTCATCCGAAGAGCCAAAAAAATAATATCATCAACATAAATTTGTACAATAAGAAAATTATTTTCAAAATGTTTAATAAACAGTGTAGTATCAACCTTGCCTTTGGTAAAATTATTTAAAATAAGAAAAGAACTAAGCCTTTCATACCAAGCTCTAGGAGCTTGTTTCAAGCCATAGAGAGCCTTAGTCAATTTGAATACATGATTAGGAAGAAGAGAATTTTCAAACCGGAGGTTGTTCGACATATACTTCTTCGAAATAAAACCATTCAAGAAGGCACTTTTGACATCCATTTGAAATAGTTTAAAATTATAACTACTAGCATAGGCAAGGAGCATCCTTATGGCTTCTAATCGAGCCACGGAGCTAAGGTTTCTTCAGAATCGATTCCTTCTTCTTGGTTGAAACCTTTGGCCACTAATCTAGCCTTGTTTCTAACCACGATACCATTTTCGTCTTGTTTGTTTCTAAAGACCCACTTAGTACCAATGACTAAAATGGTCACTAGGTCTAGGAACAAGCTCCCACACCTTGTTTCTCTCAAACTGATTCAGTTCCTCTTGCATTGCAATAATCCAAAAAAATCATCTTTTATGGCCTCACAATGCACTTAGGTTCAATTTGAGAGAGAAAGGCAAAGCATTAGCTAAAAAAATTCTTGAAAGAGGAACGAGTTTGAACCCCTTTAGATGTATCCCCTATAATTAGCTCCTTTGGATGAGCATCTATATACTTCCATTCCTTAGGTAAGGAAATTTCGGAAGAAGGTGCATCCAAGTTGCTATTTTGAGGAGGGGGGTTCATTTAAATTCAAATTATCAAAACCAAGATCATCATCAAAAAATCATTTTTCTTAAAATTTGAGACTTCATTAAAAAACTACATGAATAGACTCTTCAATTACTAAGGTTCTTTTATTAAAAACCCAAAAAGCTTTTGAAACGAAGAGTAACCAAGAAAAATGCCTTCATCGGATTTTGCATCAAATTTTCCTAAGGCATCCCTTTCATTTAAAATAAAGCATTTACAACCTAAAAAACTTTAAAATAGGAAATATTTGGTTTTTTTGTTATTCCATAATTCATAGGAGTTTTTGATAAGGAAGGTCTTATTAGGACTCTATTCATGATGTAGCAAGTCAGATTTACGGCTCGCCCAAAAAAAATACTTAGGTAAACTATGTTCATTTAGCATAGTTCTTGCCATTTCTTGTAGGTTTCTATTTTTTCTTTCAACTACTCCATTTTGTTGGGGATTTCTCGGAGTGGAGAAGTTATGATTGTATCCATTAACTTCACAAAAATTTTGGAAGTCATGGTTTTGAAATTCGCCACCATGATCAATTCAATTGATGAAATCATGAACCCTTTTTCGCTTTTGAGTGAGTTTACAAAATTTTGAGAAACACTTGAAACAATCACTTTTGTGAGCTAAGAAATAGGTCCAAGTGTATCTAGAGTAGTCATCCACAATCACAAAAGATATTTGCTTCCACCTAGACTTGTTGTATCAATTGGTCCAAATAAGTCCAAATGGATCAATTGTAACGGTCTAGTGGTGCTAATTTGATTTTTTGGTTTGAAGCTTGTTTTTATTTGTTTCCCTAGTTGACATGCATCGCGATACCTTATCTTTTAATAAACTTTATATTCGGAATCCCTCGCAGACTAATTCTTGAGATGAGATTTTAGATATTGTTTTCATGCTTTGCATGGCCTAATCTCCTATGCCAAAGCCAAGCATCATCATTTATGCATGGAGAAACACATTTCATTACTTAGTTCATCAAGATTGATGGTATAGACATTATTTTGTTTTAAAGCAATCATAGTCATGTTATGATTTGGTTTTTCAATAATGCATATATTTGATTCAAATCTAACGATATAACCTTTATCGCATAATTGACTAATGCTCAATAGATTATGTTTTAATTCATCAACTAGTAACACATCATCAATGGAAAAACTTGATTTGTTACCTATGGTTCCCTTGCCAATGATTTTGCCTTTTGTTGTTGTCTCCGAAGGTGACATAGCCTTCGCCCATGCTAGTGAGCTTGGTGAATTGGGATGGATCTCCGGTCATATGCCTTGAGCATCCACTATCAAGATACCATCTTTTGCTCCTAGCATGTGATGGTGTATGTTTTCTACAAGAAGGAATTATTTTTAGGTACCCATTTACTTTTGGGTGCCTCAAAACCAATCTAACTTGTTTATCATGTTGCATAGATTTGATCATGGTTCCTTTAGGAACCCAAATCAATTTGTTGGACTAATTTTCTTGAATGGACATTGATAAGTTATATGTCCATATTTGCAACAAAAGTTGCAATTGCTTTGATGTTGAACATGTAAGATAGGACATTTAACTTAAGGTGGTTGGATTTTGGTGAGTACTTCTCACAAACCGATTCCACTCCTTTTAGAACGGACCCTTTATTTGTAAGGATCATGTTTAAGGACTTGCTACCTACCTCGAATTTCTTCAAGGTGTCCTTAAGTACTAAGTTCTCATTTTGGAGAGTTTCTAAATCATAGCATTTAACACATTGAGCTAGACAATCATGATATTCAGTTTTTAATTTATCAAAGGCACACGTAAGACTATCATGCTCCTTTCTTAGCAATTTGTATTTTCTACTAATTGTCTTACATTCATCAAATAACTCATGGAAAGCATTTAATAAATCATGATAAGGTAAATCTGCATTAATTAAAATGTTACTTCTTCTTCTTCAAGGCCATTAGGGCTTAGTGAGCAACTTGCTCGGTGTTGGACTCCTCTTCTTCGGATGTGCTTGAGTCATCCCATGTTGCCTTGAGCTCTTCTTCTTTGGTGTTGTTTTTTGGCTTGAGGGCAATCGTTTTGTAGTGTCCCGGTTTTTGCATTCATAGCAAATCACTTGGTCCTTCTTTTGTTCAAATTTATTTTTTTGTATTATTTTTAAATTTGTTTTTCCTTAAATATTTTTTGAATTTTTGAGTCAAAAGTGCAATGTCATTGTCACTGTCCTCATCACTTGATGTTCCTTTCAAGTGGTCTTCTTTGTGATTTGAGTGCCATATCCTTCCTGTTCTTTTGAAGGGGTTCTCGAGCCTCATCATGAGCTTGACATGTCATTTCGTGAGGTCATTAGAGACCCAATGAGTTCTTCAAGAGGAAATATTTTAAGGTCTTTGGCCTCTTGAATGGTCAGAACTTTTGGATCCCAACTTTTAGGGAGGGATCTTAAGATTTTAGTTACTAGTTCAAAGTTAGTAAAATCTTTACCAAGAGCTTTGAGTCCATTGATGACATCCCAAAACCGGGTGTACATGTCTCCCATGGACTCACTTGGTTTCATTCGAAAAGTTCGTAAGAGTGCACAAGAATGTTGATTTTGGACTCTTTTCACTCGGCTAGTGCCTTCATGAGTGACTTCAAGAGTTCTCCAAATATCAAAAGTCAATCACAAATTGAAACACGATTAAATTGCTTTTTGTCTAGTGCACAAAACAAGGCATTCATAGCCTTTGCATTTAAAGCAAAAAACCTTCTTCTCCCATTCATTCCATTCGCCATCGGAAGAGAAGATTTTTGAAACTGTTTTCAACAATAGTCCAAAGCTCGAAATCCATAGAAATAAGGAAGATCCTCATTCGAAGTCTTCCAATACGTAATCCCACCCATTAAACATAGGTGGACGAAAGTGATAGAATGGCCCTCTTGCATGCCGGAGTAAGCCATCTCTCTTGGGTATTAAACCAAATATGAGAGATAACCTTGCTCTGATACCAATTGTTAGGATCAAGCAAAGACTAAGGGGGGGTGAATTAGTGCAGCGGATGGATAAAAAACTAGGGTTTTAAAATTATCTTACGTGAAGAAGAGAGCTGAACTTGACAAGTTTAAACTTGAAAGTTTATTTTAAATATGAGCAGCAAAAAAGTAATAAGGAACTAGAGCATATAAGAAGATTTGCAATAATATAAATAACAATAATGAAACGAAACCACAGATCACGCCGATGTTAGAGTGGTTCGGTCAAATGACCTACTCCACTTGTGAGGCCCCTCTTCGATGAGGCTCCCACCTTCCACTAGCAAGCTTCTTTGAAATGGAAGGGTAAATACCCTCTTACAACTCTTTACAAGCAGTTCACTCTCTTACAGATTTTCGAGAAGAGATGAGGTGAACACTAGTAGATTGAAAAGAAAAGCAAGCTAACACTTTTCTAAGATCTTTTCTCAAACTCTTGCTGCTAAAAAAAGGTTGTGATCTCAGCTGAGATTTGAGGGGTATTTATAGGCCTCAAGAGGATTCAAATTTGGGCTCCAAAATTTGGGCTCCAAAAAATCAAATCCTCTTTGTTCTCGATATGCGTTGCCACCAGCCAGCCAAGCGGTGCCACCGCCCTGTTGGTGGGTGCAGGTGCCACCGCCCACCAGAGAGGGTCATCAGCTTCATAAAAAGTGCGGTTCCAACCACTGGCTCTCCTGGTTCACTTGGTTTGGCTTTTTTTAGCCCAAACCAACTCGACTTTGGCCCCAGGTTGGTTCCCTAACCAGGATATAGGCTTATCTTCTTAATCCTAATCCTAATTACAAGTGAACTACATAACAAAACACATCTTAAGCAATTTATTAACCGCTAACGCCAAGTTTTGTTCCGACGAAGCTTTCGAATTAACTTCCTTCGACGGGTCCAAGCACGCTCGAACTTGTGATGACTTTAAAGAGTAGCCGAGACTTTCGGTGATCTCTGCGAACCTCCGACGATCATCTCTTCGCTAACTTCCAACAGATTCCGATTTTTCGGTTGGTTCCAAAAGTTGTCTCCGGTTTTATTCATCGAACTCTTAAAGGTTCATCAAACTCAATTCGTATTCTTGCTTTGTGTTTTCTGTTTATCGAAGTTAATCCTGCACACTTAACTCAATAATATGGATTAGATCAGATAACCTATCAATTGATTTTATCATCAAAACGGAGATTCAACAATAACGTCAAAAAAATAATTTTAACTAGTTTAAGTATTAGGACACATCAATATTCCTAATTCTTTTCTTATGAAATCAAATTGTTCTTCACTTAGGGGTTTTGTAAAGATATCAGCTAGTTGATGTTTGGTATCAATGAACTCTATGGTTACGCCATGATTAGTGACATGATCTTGTATAAAGTGATGTCTAATATCAATATGTTTTGTTCTTGAGTGTTGTATAGGATTTTTTAGTTAAGCATATTGCACTCGTGTTATCACATTTAATGGGAATATCTTTAAGATTAACTTTGCAATCTTCTAAAGTGTTTTTCAACCATACAACTTGTGCACAAAGATGCACTTGTTGCAATATATTCAAAGTTGTTGATAGAGCAACCGAAGCTCTGTTTTCTTAGATGACCAGATACAAGGGCATGTAATCAAAAAAAATTGACATGATCTTGATGTGCTTTTTTCTATCTAGTCTACCAAATAAGTCCCAGACAAAGATAAGTCGTTAACTCAAAATTTTCTGATTTTGGGTACCATAATCCTAGATTTGTGGTTCCATTAAGATATCTAAGTATTCTTTTGACCGCTTTGAGATGAGATATCTTAGGGTTTGATTGAAATCTAGCACAAAGTCCTACACTGAACATGATGTCCTGGTCCGGGTGGCAAGTGAGGTAAAGTAAACTTCCCATCATACCCCTATAAGTCTTTTTGATTAAAGCTTTCTCCACTTTCATCAATTTCTAACTTAGTGGAGGTGCTCATAGGGGTGTTAATGGCCTTTGAGTTGTTCATATTAAACTTTTTAATAAATTCATAGCATATTTTGTTTGACTAATAAAGATGCCGTTGTTTAATTGTTTGATTTGTAAGCCTAAGAAGAATGTTAATTCTCCTATTAAGCTCATTTCGAATTCAAGACTCATGGTTCTAGCAAAAGATTCACAGAGAGATTCATTTGTAGAGCCAAAGATAATATCATCAACATAAATCTGAACAATGAGAAAATTATTTTCAAAATTTTTGATAAATAATGTAGTATCAACCTTGCCTTTTTGAAGTTATTTTCGATAAGAAAAGAACTAAGTCTTTCATACCAAGCCCCTTGGGGCTTGTTTTAAACCATAGAGAGCTTTAGTTAATCTAAACACATGATTAGGGGAGGCTATCATTTTCAAAACCAGGAGGTTGTTCAACATAAACTTCTTCGAGATAAAGCCATTTAGAAAGTTTTTTTTTAACATCCATTTGAAACAACTTTAAAATTATTACAAGCATGAGGGCAAGTAGCATCCTTATGGCTTCCAATCGAGCCACAGGAGCGAAGGTTTTTCGTAATCGATACCTTCTTCTTGGTTGAAACCTTTGGCCACTAATCTAGCCTTGTTTCTAACCACGATACCATTTTCATTTTGTTTGTTTTGAAGACCCATTTAGTACCAATAACTAAATGGTCATTTGGCCTAGGAACAAGTTTCCACACTTCATTTCTCTCAAATTGATTTAATTCATCTTGCAAGTGATAATCCATGAATCGCCTTTCATGGCTTCATCAATGCATTTGGGTTCAATTTGGGAGAGAAAGCATTTGCACAAAAGGTTTTAAGAGAAGATCGTGTTTGAACCCCCTTTGATGTGTCTCCTAGATTAGCTCCTTAGGGTGAGCATCTACATACTTCCAATCCTTGGGTAAGGATATTTCGGAAGTGGATGCATCCAGGTTGTTAGTTGAGAGGGGTTTCCTTTTAAATTCAAGGAATCAAAATTAACATCTTCATCAAGATCATTTTTCGTGATTTCAGAAATCTCATTGAAAACAACATGAATGGATTCTTCAATAATTAGAGTTCTTTTATTGAAGATAGGAAAGGCTTTAGAAACTGTAGAATAACCAAGAAAGATTCCTTCATCGGATTTAGCATCAAATTTTCCTAAGTTGTCTTTTTCATTCAAGATAAAACACTTACACCCAAAGACTTTAAAATATGAAATGTTGGGTTTTTTATTGTTCCATAACTCATAGGGAGTTTTGGTTAGTAGAGGTCTCACTAGAACTCTATTTAAAATGTAGCATGCAGTATTTACGGCTTCGGCCCAAAAATATTTGGGTAGGTTGTGTTCATTCAACATGGTTCTTGCCATTTCTTGTAAATTTTGATTTTTTCTTTCTACAACTCCATTTTGTTGAGGGTTTCTAGGAGTAGAGAAATTATGGTTGTATCCATTGAGTTCACAAAATTCCTGGAAATCATGGTTTTGAAATTCACCACCATGATCACTTCTAATTGACTTAAATCATAGAACCTTTCTCATTCTGAACGAGTTTGCAAAACTTGGTAAAAGATCTAAGACATTCACTTTTCTGTTTTAAGAAGTAAGTCCATGTGTATTCGCTATAGTCATCCACTTATGACTAAAGCGTATTTGCTACCTCCTAGGCTTGATGTGGAGATGGGTCCCAACAAGTCCATATGGATCAATTGTAAGGGCCTAGAGGTGCTTATTTGATTTTTTTAGATTTGAAGCTACTCTTAATTTGTTTTACCTAATTGGCAGGCATCACATACATTATCTTTGATGAACTTGATATGAGAAATTCCTCTTACAAGTTCTTTTGGATGATATTTGAGTGATTAGCTTCATGCTAGCATGACCTAATCTTTCGTGCCATATCCAAGCATTCTCATTTAAAGTAAAAAACATATTTCATTACATAAATCATTGATATCAATAGTGTATACGTTATTTTGTTTTAATGCAATCATAGATATGTTTTTATGTGGTTTTTCAATGACGCAAAGCATTAGATTCAAATCGATAATATATCCTTTATCACACAATTGACTAATGCTCAAGAGGTTATGTTTTAGACCATCAACTAGCAAAACATCTTCAATAGAGAAGTTGAATTTGTTACCTATGGTTCCTTTGCCAATGATTTTACCCTTGTTGTTGTTCTCCCAAGGTGACATATCCTTCGCCTATGCTAGTGAGCTTAGAGAATTGGGATGGATCTCCGGTCATATGCCTTGAGCATCCACTATCAAGGTACCATCTCTTGCTCCTAGCTTTACATGGTTTAGTTTTCTACAAGAAAGGATGATGTTTAGGTACCCATTTGCTTTTGGGTTCCTCACAAATAGATCTACATTTTCTATCATGTTGCATAGAATTTGTCATGGTTCCTTTAGGAACCCAAATCAATTTGTTTGGACTAAATTTCCTGAATGGACAATAACGCGCCCTGTGGTCCGAACTTGCAAAAAAAAGTTGCATTTGCTTTTGATGTCTAACATGTAAGATGGGGCCTTTTACAGAAGGTAGTTGGATTTTGGTGAGGACTCCTCACAAATCCAATCCCACTTCTTTTGGGAACATGACCCTTGTTTGTAAGGATCATGTTTAATGACTTGCTACCAACCTCTAATTTCTTCAAGGTGTCCCTTAAGTAGCAAGTTTTCGTTTTGAAAAGTTTCTAGATCATGACATTTGATACATGAATTTAAACAATCATGATATTCAATTTTTTAACTTATTAAAATCACAAGTAAGACTATCATGCTTTTTTTTAGCAATTTGTATTTTCTATTGATAATCTTGCATTCATTAAATAAGTCATGGAAGGCATTTAATAATTCATCGAAAAGACAAATCAACATCTAATAAATTGCTACCTCCCTCCGATGGCCATTAAGGCATGAATGAGCAACTGTTGGTGTTGGACTCCTCTTCTTCAGATGCTTCGAAGTCATCCCATGTTGCTTGAAGAGCCTTCTTCTTTTGATGTTCTCCTTTGACTTGGGGACAATCACTCTTGTAGTGTCCCGCTTTTTGCATTCATAGCAGATCACTTGTCCTTCTTGGGTTCAAGTTTAATTTTTGCATCATTCTTAAACTTGTTTTTTTTTAAAGAACTTTTTAAACTTTTCTTGTTAGAAGTGCCAAGTCATCATCACAGTTCTCATCACTTGAGTTTTCTATCAAGTGGCATTCAGAAGTTTTGAGTGCCATATCCTTCCTCGCTTTTTTTGAAGGATGTCTTTTTGCTCTTCATGAGCTTTACAAGTCATTTCGTAGGTCATTAATGACGGATTAGTTCTTCAAGAGGGAAGTTATGCAGATCTTTTGCCTCTTGAATAGCAAGTGACTTTAGGATCCCAAACTTTTAGGAAGGGATCTTAGTATCTTATTTACGAAGTTCAAAATCCTAAAATTTTTTTTCGAGTCCTTTAGACCGTTGACGACATCCGTGAAACGGGTAAACATGTCGCCAATGGTTTTACCCCCGGTTTCATTCGAAAAGTTCAAAAGAATGCAACAACAGATTGATTTTTGACTTTTTCACTCTACTTGTGCCCCCGTGGGTCACTTCAAGTGTGTGCCAAATATCAAATGCAGTTTCACAAGTTGAAACACGATTAAACTCGTTTTTATCAAGGCGCAAAATAAGGCATTCATAGCCTTTGTATTAAGAGCGAAAGCCTTTTTCCAATCCATTCCAATCGATCAATGGAAGAGAAGACTTTGAAAACTGTTTTCAACAAGGTTCCACAGTTCAAAAAACCATAGAAATAAGAAAGATCCTCATTCGGTCTTCCAGTAGGTGTAGTCCGTCCCACCGAACATGGGTGGACGTGTAATAGAATGCCCCTCTTGGTTTCCACAGATGCCATCTCTTGGGTTTTAACTGCTAGAGAGTTAACCTTGTTCGATACCAATTGTTAGATCAGAGCACTAAAGGGGGGTGAATTAGTGCATGAAATCTTTTTAGCGATTTAAAAACGAAAAGCGTCATCCGATAAAAAACAATTTGATGTAAAAGCCGATTCATAGTTTGTATCTATGTAGTTTACGTAGTTTTGCCTAAATGCAGTTTATGCCTAAATGCAGATTTGCCTAGTTTAGTTTGCATTTGTTTAGTTTTGTTTGCCTAAGCAACAGTTTTATGCCTAAACACAATTTTATGCTCTGCGCGTTTAGTTTCATGCCTAAACACAGTTAGCGCCTAAAACACAGTTTGCGCCTGAGCTGCAGTTTATGCCCAAACGCAGTTTTAAGTCCAATTGTAGTTTTACGCCTAAACGCAGTTTTCGCCCATGCAGTTTTACGCCTAAATGCAGTTTTACGCCTAAACCAGTTTTTACGCCTAAATGCAGTTTTACGCCTAAACGCAGTTTTGAACTTTGAAAAGCGCTTTTATGAATACGTAGAAAGCAATTTGCAGTTATAAATGGAATCAAAAACGAAGTTTAAACTGCAGTGTAAAGATCATACGAAAACACCGATTTACGCCCCAATGCAGATTCGAAAAATCAGAACTTAGAGACTCGCTCTGGAAAAAGAGAGGGCAGTAGCTATGTAGGAGGTTTGCAGTAATGATAAAGTGCTCAAAGTAAAAGCAAACCAGAGATTTAGAGTGGTTCGTTCAGTCTTTGACCTACTCCACTTTTGGCTTCCTCCTCGGAACAGGTCACCGACATCAACTAGCTGCCTTCCTTCAATGGGCTTAAGGCCAACTGCCTTTTTTTTACAGTTTCACTCCTTTTGATGGGCTCAGAGACAACCCTTACAGTAACCTTTCTCCTCACTTTTACAATTCAGAAACTTAAAGAACGTATGAGGAGACTTAAAGGCTTTTACAACAATTTTGAGTCAAGAATCGCAGAAGATCAAGATTTCGTGTAGGTCTCTTTTGCTCTTTCAGGAATGGGTGGGGTATTTATAGGCCCCAACCCAATACAAATTTGGAACTCAAAACCATCAAACTCGAATTCTCGGGATCGCTGGTTGCACCTCCCCGACCGGAGAGGTTGCACCGCCTCGGCAGAGCTCAAGATCGAGCCTGGCGGTGCCACCTCCGCCGAGGCGGCTGCACCTTCTCGCCAGAGCTCGAAGATCGAGCTCAGCGGTTGTAACCGCCGATTGGAGAGGTTGCACCGCCTCGGTAGAGCTTCGAGATCGAGCCTGTGCGGTTGCAGACCTTGGTGGGGCGGTTGCACCGCCTCGCCTGGAGACATTGCCCAGCGGTGCCACCTCCTGTTTAGGCGGTTGCACCTCCTCGGTGTACCGTGGTCCCAATGGTTAGCTCCATTCGCCCATTTTAATCTTTTCAGGGGCCCAACTGCCCCAAGATTAAGCTAATGGGATCACCTCCCATTTTCCAACTTAATCAACGTGTTAACTATGATTAAATCTAAGACAATTTCTGCAGCTTTGTTCGAAGCGCCAATCGCTTCCCGGGCGAAGTTTCCTATTAACTTCCGTCGATCATCCGATGAACCTCGGTGATTCTTCATGGACTTCCGCAAACTCTGGACTTTTGCTCCGATCCACTTGGCGAAGTTCCGACGAAGCCGCTTTGCAAGCATCCGACTTCTCGGACTGCTTTGCAGAACCTCCTTCCTCCATCAGTCCGATCTTCCGTCAACTCTTTAACTCCCAACGTGATCATGATCTTGACCGGCCAACTCCCGCTGCTTGTCTAACTTTCATCGAAGTTAATCCTGCACACTTATCTCAACACATAGATTAGACAACAAATGACAATTGACTTCATCATCAAAATCGAGATTCAACATCTAGTGTCCTTACACGAAATAAACTATAAGACCAACCGTGATCTATCATATGGATGGGTATACAAAGACACCCCTTATGTCCAGCTTATCACGATGTCACCTCGAAAAATCTATGACCGAATTATTTATGATATGTGTTTAAAGGTGAATCGATTCATTTTCGTGATCTCATCACGATCCGATTCCCATTACACAAATCCAAGAACATCATAATATATATATGCATATGCAATAGTTATAAAGTGATATATACTAAAATATAATCAGCTTAAAAGATTCTCAGATCAAGTCATAATGTGCCATCACTCATGTGATTGTCTTGCTAGGCACCTATGACTAGCGCTTATAGCATAATTACTGCACTTATGCTTAAAATTATTTATATCGTTATCCTTTTGTTGATGATAAAGGAGGAGAAATATATGAATTAATGCTATGAAAGTACCATATTTGAATGAGAAATATATGAATTGATGCTATGAGTGCCATATTTGCACTATGTTATTGCCATATCATGATAAAATATCAAGAATTTGCATAGCAACTTTACTTATTGATATCTTGCCATGTGATACTAATGATTGTTAAACACTAGAAATGTTTACTTTTTACGCTAAAATATCAAAAGCTTAAATTGTTGATATCTTATGTTGAACTGCTACCATCATTCATATTTTAAATAAAAACTTGAGAATGGATGTCAAGTCTTGACATCATTTTTTAGTAAAATACATCGTGATAGGAATCATGATGGGAGTAATTGATAAGGTTAAGAGTTCTTAACTTATCAATAAGTCTATTGAATTCAAGAATGACTTATCTCAAGCATGGAATATAGATAGGGGAGTTAAGGTTAACTCCGCTATCATTGATGATTATCATCATCAAAAAAGGGGAAGATTGTTGAATCTTAGGTTTTGATGATGAAGTCAATTGTCATTTGTTATCTAATCCATATGTTGAGATAAATATGCAAGATTAACTACACATGAAAGTAAACACATGCAGCAAGAGTTACGCCGGAGTCAAGACTATGATCACGCTGGGAGTTTTGAGAGTTTGACGTAAGTCCGGATGGTGGCCGGAGGTTCTAATAGAACAAACCGGAAGTCCAGATTTGCCAAAGAAGTTTCGCCGAAACTCGCCAAGTGGATCGCCTTAAGTCCAGGAGTTTGCCGAAGTCCGCAGGAGCATCACCGAGGGTTCATCGATGATCGACGGAAGTTAGCGGGAAGCTGGCCGAAGAAGTTATTGACACACCATAGCAAGTTGCGTGAATGTCTTAAGAAATATCATAGTTAGCATGATGATTAAGTTAGAAATGGAGGTGATCCCATTAACTTAATCTGGGGCAATTGGGCCCTGGACAAACCCAAATTGGGCCGAATGGATCAACCCATTCGATTTCTAGATTTTTGGCCACTGCTAGCATCGCCGCCTAGATCGGCGGGTGGTATCGCCTGTGGCTCGGCCTCCTGAAGAATGGGCTGTGCAATCCTCTCGACGGGCGGTGGAACCACCAGCTTGGTCTCCGAGCCCTACCAAGCGGTGTAACCGCTTCCAGCGGTGGCGGGCACCCTCGCCTGGCCTCCGAAGTAGACTGGTGGTGCAACCACCCTATCAGCAATGGCACCGCCAAAGGCTCGGGCCTCCGAGCCGCCAAGCTTACAGCTTCAGCCGTGAGGTAGTACCGCCAAGACTCAAAATTCAAGAAATGACATTTTGAGCTCCAAATTCAAAACTGGTTTGGGGCCTATATATATACCCACCCTTTTCTACATGAAAGGCCACCGAAAACCAATCTTACTCTTATGATTTTTAGAGCTTAAAAGTGTTGTATGAGTTAAAAGTTCTCCTTCCTCTTTTCTTTCCAAGTTTTGATCCACAAGAGAGGAAAGAAAATTCTGTAAGGGTTGTCTCCTAAGTCGGCAAAAAAGGAGTGAAACTGTAAAAGGTGCTTGGCCTTCGGCTTTATTGAAGAAAGGCCTCTAGTGGACGCCGGTGATCTATCTGAGGAGGAAGCCAAAGTGGATGTGGGTCAAGATTGACCCAACCACTCTAAAATTGTGGTGCTCTCTAGTTTGTATTTAATCTTACTGCTTACCTTACTACAAACCTCCATATATGTTTTACTTCCTCTTTACGCTTTTGCCTTTTACGAACTCGGGCTTCAAGTTAAGTTTTCTAAAAAACCATTTTACGCTTTTAAACCATTTCATCGCATTTAATGCAGTTTTAAACGCCGAAAGTTTTCTGTTGTACTAATTCACCCCCTCTTAGTTCTCTTTGATCGCAATATAGTCCCCGGTAAGTGCCACCACTAGACAAGGTCCAAGAACCTAGTTGGGCCTTGAATCTGGCCCAAACCACCCACCAATTACAGGGGTATTAGTTGGCCTTTTAATATTGTTAATGGGTTACCCCAAATCTAACCATAATTACGTGCTAACTATGATTTTTAAGATATACACTAAACAAAAACAAGCCTAGTAAGTCTAGGTTTCTTTTTCTCAAGAAGTTTTAAAATCTTCCCATTGCACTTTCTCGACGCATCCCTCACAATCTTCTAGCAGACTTTCTCAAGAGCATTTTGACAAACCTCCGGACTTCCATGAACTCTAGAACTCCCAATGAAATCTCGATCTTTGATGGGTGCTTTTTTGCTTTTATGCCTTGATCGCTATTGTAGTTAATCCTACACATTTTTCTCAACATATAGATTTGATCAAATAATTTACCAATTGATTTTATCATCAAAATCCAAGATTCAACAAAATTAACTTTATGTGGACTATACCTCTTAAATGGACATTTAGCATAATATCCAAATTTACAATAAGAGCTACATTTGTTTTGGGTGAAACATGAAAGATTGGGCTTTAACAGTTGGTTGGTTTTTTGGTGAGTGTTACTCACAAAGCTAATTTCATCTCTTCTATGAGTATGATCCCTTTTGCAAGGATTATGTTTAAGGATTTGTTTCCAATTTCAAAATTTTCTAAGGTTTCATGTAGTAGCAAATTCTCCTTTTTAAGCATATCTAATTCTTCAAAAGCAATATTTCATTATCGTGTTTAATCTTTTAATCTATCAAATTAACTAGCAAGAGAAGCATACTTGTTTTTTTAATAATTTATACTTTTACTAGCTAATTTACATTCTTCAAACAAATCATTAAAAGCATTAAGTAATTCAACATAAGATAAATGAGATTCGTTTAGGTTACCCCTCATCATTGAGCCACTAGAGCATAATTCAGGACTTTGTTGGTTGGCTCCTCGCCTTCTGACGCATTTGAATCGTCCCAAGAAGCTTTTACTTTCTTTTCTCTTCTTTGGTTTTTTTTTCACTTAGGGACATTCACTTTTTAAGTGCCCCATTTCGTATTCATAGTAAATTATTTAGTCCTTTAGTTCATTTTGTTTTTTAATATCATGTTTAGTTTTGTTCCTTTTATGAATTTTTATTTTTTTTGTTAGAAGTGCCAAGTCATCATCATCATCATCATCATCACTTGAGTTTTCTCTCAAGTGGTCTCTTTGAGTTCAGTGTCAAATCCTTCATGTTCTTTGGAATGTTGTTCTCAAGTTTTCATGCATTGCATGTCATTTCAGAGGGTCATCAAAACCCCGATAAGTTCCTCGAGTGAAAAGTTGTTTAAGTCCTTGGCTTTGAATTGTGGTTACTTTAGATTCCAACTCTTGAAGGGATCTTAATATTTTGTTAACAAGTTCAAAGTTAGAAAAACATTTACCAAGTGCTTTTAGACCATTGATCTAGCATCCGTAAACCAAGTGTACATGTTCCATTGGTCTCGCTTTGGTTTCATTCGAAATAATTCATAACTATGAACTAAAAATTGATTTTGACTCCTTAACTCTACTCGTGCCTTCATGTGTGATTTAAAGTGTATGCCAAATGTCATAAGTCATTACTAAAATAGAAACCATTGAATTTATTTTATCTAATTCATAAACAAAGCATTTATAGCTTTGCTCAAAGAGAAGGTAACCTTTTTCTCCAAATCATTCCAATCGCTTTATTAAAAGAGAAAACTTTTGAAATCTATTTTGATGATATTCCATAACTCAAAATCCAAAGTTGGGTTAAAAACCAATTTGGAGAGTAACCTTAATCCGATACCAATGTTAGGATCAATGCAGCACTAAGAGGGGAGGGACTAGTGCGCTAGATAAAACGCCATTGATTTGAAAAATTTGCCTGAGCAAGATTCTGGATAAAGCCCGATCGTAAAATAATGAAAATAATGACTAGAGTAAATACAAAGTGTAGAGTGCAGCAAAGTTGTTAAAGAAAGTAGTAAAGAAAGAACACATGGATTTATAGTGGTTCTGGTCGCTAGACCTATGTCCATTTTCGATTCTTCCTCCATTGAGGTCACCACGCCCACTAATGGTCTTCCTTTCAACAAGCAAAGACTAACCACCTTCTTACAAAGCTTTCTCCTTTCATGGGTTTAGGAGACAACCCTTACAACCCTCACACCTCTTCTCCGATGATTATAAAGTCAAGAAAGAGGAGGACTCTTAGCTTTTTTACAACACTTTTACACCCCAACCCTTAAAGATTTTTTTTCACACTTTGTTATAGTCTTTGTTACTCTTCATGCAGAAAGGAGTGGGTATTTATAGGCCCCAAAGGGTCTATAATTGAGCAAAAAAAAAGTCTCTCTTCCAGATTTCTAGGGTACCGCGATACCATCACCATTATTGGGCAAGCATCACTAATATGATATACAATCCTATGGTCTTATCATAAAAGAAGGAAGAGGAGAAAAGGGAATGATAATAATCGCTACGAGAGGATCGGCCTCTTGATCACTTCGAGGGATCGGCCACCTAGGGTTTGTCCACAGAAGTTGAATAACATTTTATTGATTAATGATTGATTCTCAAAAGAAAGGGTTACATCACTATTTATAGAGTTCCACCTAGAGTCCATCAGACTTAGACTCTATAATAAATAAATAACATTAAATAAATCCCTTTACCCAACTTCGACTAAACTAAAATGAATTTAATAAATAACTAGACTAAACAAACTCAATAACCATTATTCAAAAGTTTCAAAAAAGGGTCCTACAGCTTTTTCCTTCAAATTTTGTCCTTAAGGGTTGAGCAAAGATTAATCTCAGGGGAGCTTTCTTTTAGTACTTTTTTAGTCATATATTATTTGCAACGCATCACAATTGATCAACAACTCCACTTTTTTGATATCAAGTATGGTCTTCAAAGGTAGTAATTGTTAGGATCAAAAGTGCACTAAGTAGGGGGTGAATTAGTGCGCTGGTTAAAACGCTGGTTTTCAACAAATCTTTCATAATGATAAAAAATCGGAATCGGAAGTGTTTAACTTGAAAGCGTATTCGCAAAGTTGTGCAGCAAAGGTAATGATGAAATAAAAGCAAGTAAGGTTTTTGCAGTAATGTACAGTAGTAATGAAATGCAAACCCAGAGATTACGCTTTTTTTGAAGTGGTTCTACTAAGGACCCACATCCACTTATGAGGTCCCCTTTCGATGAGGTTCCCACCTTCCACTAGCAAATCTCTTGAAAGGGAAGGGTGATCACCCTCTACAACTTTTACAAGCAGTTCACTCCTCTTACAGATTTTCAAAGCAAGAAAGAAGGAGGTGAACACTAGCAAATTGAAAATAAGACTAGCTAAGACTTTTCTAAGACCTTTCTCAAACAATTGCTGCTAAAAAGTTGTAATGTCAACTGAGATTTGAGGGTATTTATAGGTTCAGAGGATTCAAATTTGGGCCCAAATTTGAATTCTCGTTGTTCCGATGTGGCGGGTGCCACCGTGGTGGGCAGTGTCACCGCCTGTTAGTGTCGACGCCGATAGAGCTGGCGGTGCAAACCGCCCTTTGGCAGTGCCACCTGCATCTCTGAGTTCACTGCCTGTTTGGCTTCAAATTTTGCCCAAACCATGTTCCATTTTGGGCCTAGTTATTCTCAACCAGGATATAGGATTATTCTTAATCCTAATCCTAATTACAAGTGAACTACATAACAAAAAAAAAAACATCCTAAACAAGTTTTCAACCGCGAACGCCGAGTCTTTGTTCCGGCGAAGCCCGACGTAACTCCCAAAGAAGCTCCTTCGAACTTGTGATGACTTTAATGAGTAGCCGAGCCTTTCAGTGGATTCCGTGAACCTCCGACGACTCTTCTCTTCTGAACTTCCAAAAATTCCCAAGGTGTTCCTTTATTTCTTTTTTGTTGGTTCGCCAGCAAAGATCGAATTTATTCTTCTAATTTTAAACGCCCATCGAATCTTTGACTCCTGCAGATCCTTGTTTTGTGTTTTTTGTTATCGATAATCTCCTGCACACTTAACTTCAATAATATGGATTAGATCATTAACCTATCAATTAATTTTTATTATCAAAATCTGAGATTCAATAATCTCTTTTTTTGATGATGACAATCAATTGATGATGGAGTTAAACATAACTTCCCATCTATATGCCATATTATGATAAGATAAAACACTTGAATTCCATCCCATTGAATTCCAAACATAAACCGACAAGTTCTAAATCCAGAACTTATCGCTATCCCCCATTAAGCATAATGTAAACTTAAAACTGATGAAAATTTTTTTCAAGTCTAAAGATAAGAGACAAATTTTACTATGACAGGAGATAAAGATTTTCAACATGAATTTCATGATGATATACATGTTTAAAATGCTTTCAATATGATCAATCGATTCAAGTATATTCTCAAAAGATTTTGCAAGGCATATAAGACATTCATCGACGATCACTTTTCTCAAAGATTTTGCAAGGCATATTTTCAAAGATTTTGAAAAGCTTTTAAGGATTCATATAAGTCATGCTATTAAAATGATACAAGTCATCACTTTTTTCCCCTTTGTCATCAACAAAAGGGAATGAGACTTGAAGCACATAGTTTGTCATGCAAGGATTTTATCATTCAAAATTAAGTATGCTAAAATATTTAATGAGAGTTCATCTTAATGAAAATTTAGCATTCATCCATATTATCAAATCTCTTCTTTCTATAAGCAACAAAAGTTGTAGATGTACAAGGAAGAGATTGGAATAAGACAAAAAAAATTCAAGTAGTAACCCAATAAGTCAAGATCATAATTCAAATACAAGTTCATTCAAATTCAATTCGTCAACTTGAAACTCATAATCAAGACATCAAAATCAATTTCGAGATTCAAAATATCATAAAATCATTAATCTTGACTGATGGGGAGCAGTGTTTGACTCAAGATAGATAAGACAATTTAACACGCCATTAGAATCGAAAGAGAAGGATCAGATTCACCAGGAACGGAGAGAGAAGAAAAAAAACTTTTAAAAAAATCCATTCAAACAAGTTTATTGTTTAGGGACAATTTAACATACCTAATTTTCTAATGAATTCAAATTTGTCTTCATTCAAGGCTTTTTTGTAAATATATTGCTAATTGATGCTTTGTGTCAATGAATTCTAGAACAACATCATTGTTAGGACATGATCAACGCATGAAAGGATGCCTAACGATGATGTGCTTAGTCTAGAGAGTTGAATTGATTTTAGTAAGACATATGACACTAGTATTATCACATTTTATGGGAATGTTTTTAAAGTGAATTCCATAGTCTTCAATGTATTTTTATCCAAACAACTTGTGCACAGCATGCACTTGCAGCAATGTATCTGCTTCCACCGAGATAGTTATCCGAATTTTGTTTTGAAGTCCAAGAAACAAGTGTATGTAGGAAAAATTGGTATGGGATGTATTTTTTTTATCTATCCTGGGCCAAAATCGCATCTGCATTTTATTAAATCAAATTTTTCAGATTTTTGGATACCAAAATCCCAAATTTCGAGTTCCTTTAAGATACCTAAATATTCTTTTTAACACTTTAAGATGAGATAATTTAGATTTGATTGAAAACCCAGTGCAAAGTCCCACACTAAACATAATATCCGCCTAGTCAGCAAGGTAGAGTAGACCACCTATCATTCCCATATATTTTTTTTTATCAAAATTTTCACTATTTTCATCCATATCTAACTTAGTCGAAGTACTTCATAGGGTGTTTATTGCTTTGAATTATCCATGTTAAATCATTTTAACAGTTCTAATGTATATTTAGATTGGTTAAGAAATATACCATCACTAAGTTGTTTGATTTTGTAATCCCAAAAAAAGAAAGTTAATTCACCCATTAAGCTCATTTCAAATTCATGACTTATACATTTGGCAAAATGATTCACATAGTGATTCATCCCAAGAGCCAAAAATAATATTGTCAACATAAATTTGCAACAATAAGAAAATTATTTTCAAAATGTTTAATAAAACAATGTAGTATCAACCTTGCCTTTGGTAAAATTATTTAAAATAAGAAAGGAACTAAGCCTTTCATACTAAGCTCTAGGGGCTTGTTTCAAAGCCATAGAGAGCTTTTAGTCAATTTGAAAACATGATTAGGAAGAAGAGAATTTTCAAATCGGGGAGGTTGTTCAACATATACTTTTTTCGAAATAAAACCATTCAAGAAGGCACTTTGACATCCATTTGAAAAATAGTTTAAAATTATAACTACTAGCATAGGCAAGGAGCATCCTTATGGCTTCTAATCGAGCCACGGCAGCCAAGGTTTCTTTTTCAGAATCGATATTTCTTTCTTGGTTGAAAACCTTGGCCACTAATCTAGTCTTGTTTCTAACCACTTCCATACCATTTTCGCCTTTTTTGTTTTTTAAAGACCCATTTAGTACCAATGACTAAATGGTCACTAGGTCTAGAACAAGCTTCCACACCTTATTCTCAAATTGATTCATTCTCTTGCATTGCAATAACCCAAAAATTATCTTTTATCTTGCCAATGCATTTAGGTTCGATTTGAGAAAGGAAGAAGGTGTTAGCACAAAAAATTTGAAAGAGGAACGAGTTTGAACCCCTTTGATGTATCTCCTATAATTATTCTTGGATGAGCATCTATATTTCCATTCCTTGGGTAAGGAAATTTGGAAGAAGGTGCATCCAAGTTGCTATTTTGAGAAAAGGGTTGCTTAAATTCAAATTATCAAAACCAAGATCATCATCAAAATCATTTTTTTTAAATTAGAAATTTCATTAAAACTACATGAATAAACTCTTCTATTACTAAGGTTCTTTTGTTAAAAACACGAAAAGCCTTAGAAACGGGAAGAGTAACCAAGAAAGATACCTTCATCGATTTAGCATCAAATTTTCCTAAGGCATCATTTTCATTCAAAATAAAAGCATTTTACAACTGAAAACTTTTAAAATAGGAAATATTTGTTTTTGTTATTCCATAATTCATAGGGAGTTTTTTGATAGGGATGGTCTTATTAGGCCCTCATTCATGATGTAGCAAGTTCCATTTTAAGGGCCGCCCAAAAATACTTAGGTAAACCTGTTCATTTAACATAGTTCTTGCCATTTCTTGTAGGTTTCTTGTTTTTCTTCAACTACTCCATTTTGTTGGGATTTCTCAAAGTGGAGAAGTTGTGATTGTATCCATTAACTCACAAAAATTTTAAACACGGTTTTGAAATTGGCCACCATGATCATCTGAATTGATCTAAATCATGAAACCTTTTCGCTTTTTGAGTTTTTGTAATTCTAGAGAAACACTTGAAACAATAACTTTTGTGAGCTAAGAAATAGGTCCAAGTGTATCTAGTATAGTCATCCACAATTACAAAAAGCATATTTGTTTCCTCCTAGACTTTGTTTATCAATCATCCAAATAAGTCCAAATGAATCAATTGTAATGGTCTAGTGGTGCTAATTTGAGTTTTGATTTGAAACTAGTTTTTATTTGTTTTACCTAGTTGACATGCACGATACTTTTGTCCCATAATAAACTTTTTATATTTGGAATTTCATCTAATTCTCTAGAGGAGATCTTAGATATTAGTTTCACGCTTGCATGGCCTAGTCTCCTATGCCAAAGCCAAGCATCATCATTTAAAGGCAGAGAAGCACATTTCATTACTTAGTTCATCAAGGTTGATGGTGTAGACATTATTTTTAGTTTTAATGCAAATCATAGTCATGTTATGGTTTTGGTTTTTCAATAACACACACATTTGATTCAAATTCCACGATATAACCTTTTATCGTGATAAATTGACTAACACTAAGAGATTATGTTTCAATCCATCAACTAGTAAGACATCAATAGAAATTTTAATTTGTTACCTATGGTTCTCTACAATGATTTTCCTTGGTTATTGTTCCCGGTTGACGTATTCTTCTTTCTTTGCTAGTGAGCAAAGAGAAATGAGATAGATCTCCAGTCATATGTCTTGAGCATCCATTATCCAAATACCATCTCTTGCCCTAGCTTGTGATGGTGTATGGTTCTACAAGAAGGGATTATTTTAGGTACCCATTTTCTTTTGGTGGCCTTAAAACTTGTTCATCATATTGCATAGAATTGATCATGGTTCCTTTAGGAACCCAAATTAGTTTGTTCGGACTAATTTTTCTTGAATAGACTTTTATAAGTTTATGTCCATATTTGCAACAAAAGTCGCAATGGCTTTGGTGTGGAACATGTAAGACGGGCTTTTTAATGAAGGTGGTTGGATTTTCAAGAGGACTCTCACAAATCCCATTCCACTTTTTTAGAATGTGACCCCTATTTGTAATGATCATACCAAAGATTTGCTACCAACCTTGAATTTCTTCAGGTGTTCTATAGCAAGTTCTCCTTTGGAGAGATTCTAGATCATGGCATTTATACATGGAGCTAAACCATCATGATATTCAGTTTTAATTTACAAACATCACAAGTGAGACCATCATGCCCTTTTTAGCAACCCTATATTTTCTACCAATTGTCTTACATTCATCAAATAACCCATGGAAAGCATTTAATAACTCATGATAAGGTAAATCTGCATCAATAAATCTGTTACCTCTTCTCTCCGATGGCCATTAGGGCATAGTGAGCAACTCTGTTCTGTTGGACCTCTTCTGACGCATTGAATCATCCCACGCTGCTTTTAAGCTCTCTTCTTCATGTTCTTTTGGCCTTAGGACAATCGTTTTAGTGTCCCAGTTTTTGCATTCATAGTAAATCACTCTGGTCCTTTTTTTTGTTCAAATTTATTTTTGTATTATTTTTAAATTTGTTCTTCTTTAAATATTTTTAAAATTTTGAGTCAAAAGTGCAATGTCATTGTCACTGTCCTCATCACTTGATGTTCCTTTTAAGTGGTCTTATTGTGATTTGAGTGTCATATCCTTCCCGTTTCTTTGAAGGTGGTTCTCGAGCTCGGCCATGAGCTTGATATGTCATTTCAGAGGTCATTAGAGACCCAATGAGTTCTTCAAGAGGGAATGTTTTAAGGTCTTTGGCCCTTTAAATGGTCAGAACTTTGGATCCCAACTTTAGGGAGGGATCTTAAGATTTTAGTTACTTGTTCAAAGTTAGTAAAGTCTTTACCAAGAGCTTTTGAGTCCATTGATGACATCCGTGAAATTGGTGTACATGTTCTTCTATGGACTCACTTGGTTTCATTCAAAAAGTTCGTAAGAGTGCACAAGGATGTTGATTTTGACTCTTTCACTCTGGCTAGTGCCTTCATGAGTGACCTCAAGAGTTCTCCAAATATCAAAAGCCTAATCACAAATTGAAACACGATTAAATTCATTTTGTCTAGTGCACAAAAACAAGGCATTCATAGCCTTTAGATTTAAAGTAAAAACCTTCTTCTCCCATTCATTCCATTCGGGCCATCATGGAAGAGAAGATTTTGAAACTGTTTTTTCTAACAATAGTCCAAAGCTCGAAATCCATGGAAATGAGGAAGATCCTCACGTGGTCTTCCAATACGGTAATCCCACCCATTAAACATAGGTGGACATGTGGATAGAGTGTCCCTCATGCATGCCGGAGTTTTTCATCTCTTGGGTATTAAACCAAATATGAGAGTGAGCCTTGCTCGATACCAATTGTTAGGATCTGAGAGGCACCAAGGGGGGGGGGGGTGAATTAGTGCAACGGATTAAAACGCTGGTTTCAATAAATCTTTCAGACGATAAAAATCGAATCTGAAGTGCTTAACTTGGTTTATGATTTGCAAAGTTTGCAGCAAAGGTAATGATGAAATAAAGTAAGTAAGAAGGTTTGGTGTAATGTAAATAGCAGTAATGAAAATGCAAACCAGAGATTACGCCATTTTGAAGTGGTTCGTCAAGGATCACATCCACTTATGGTGGTCCTCTTCGATGAGGCTCCCACTTTCCACTAGCAAAATCCCTTGAAAGGAAGGGTGAATTTTGCCAAACTCTTTTTACTGTTAGACCAAGAGCACCAAGAGGGAGGGGTGAATTAGTGCAAATTAAAAACTTTTCATGATTAAAATCGTAGTCGCTGTTGAACGACAAAACCATTTCATGTAAAAACTGATTCTAAGACTACTTTAGCTTAAGATTAAGCTAGATGACATTAAAATAAATCTACAAAGGCAGTTTGCAGTTTATGATAAAAATCAGAATGCAAGCGAAACTGAAAACCAAGTTCATAAAATAAACCGGTTTACGCCTAAACGCCAACTTTGAAGATACTGGAACTTTGACATAAGTTTTGTAAATGCGCAGAAGGCAGTTTGTAGTTATAATTGAGTCAAAATGTAAACGAACTGAAATGTAATGATCGTGATCAAAACACCGATTTACGCCTAAACGAGATTCGGAAAAGTTTCAACTTAGAAACTGCCTCGAAAAGTTTAAGGCAGTAGCTATTTAGGAGGGTTCAGGTAATGATAAAATGCTCAAAGTAAATGCAAACTAAGATTTAGAGGGTTCGCCTGTCTTGACCTACTCCAATTTTGGTTCCCTCCACCGACGAGGTCACCGACGCCAACTAGAGGCCTTCCTTCCAATAGGCTAAGGCCAACCGCCTTTTTTACAAGCTTTACCTTTTGACGGGCTTAGAGACAACCTCACAGAACTTTTTCTCCTCTCACAACTCAAAAACTTTGAAGAACAGAAGGAGGAGAACTTTGGCCTTTTACAACAATTTTGAGCTCTAAGAATCACGAAAAGATCAAGATTTCAAAGCAGGTTCATATGTCTTTCAGTGTTGAATGGGTGGGGTATTTATAGGCCCCAACCCAGTTCAAATTTGGAGCTCAAAACTATCAAACTGAATTTCGGGATCAGCGGTTGCACCTCCCATCGGAGGTTGTATCGCCTGGCAGAGTCGGGAAGATCAGAGCCCAAAGGGTTGCACCTCCTCATTGGGGGCGGGTTATAACTACTGGGCCCGGGCTCGGAGACTTAGCCCAAAGTACAGTGCACCTCTGGATCTGAGGCATTGCATTCAGCTTCTACCTACCGTGAGCTCAAGAGAGCTCAAGCGGTGTTACCTCTTTGTCGTGGGAGGTTGCACCGGCCACCTCGAAGATCGAGCCCATGTGCCACCTCCTGGCCGGGGTTGCACCACCCACCCCCTAGGGAGACTTAGCCCAGTATGCTTGTTACCTCCTCGGCTTGGGCGGCTGCACCTCCCACAAAGAATCGTGGTCCCAATGTTGAATCTCGATTTTGATGATAAAATCAATTGATGGGTTATTTGATCTAATCCATATTATTGAGTTAGCGGTGATTATTGTTACGATAACCAGAAACACAAAGCAAGGGATACCGTGAGTCAAGTTCGATGGACGCTAAGAGTTCAAAGAATCGCCGGAGATGTCACTCAACCAAAAAAAAAAATCGGAACCCGTCGGAATTTTCGAAGTTCACCAAGAGATCGGGTTTGGAGGTTCACGAGATCACCGAAGGCTCCCTACTCATTAAAGTCATCACAAGTTCGGAGTTGCTGGAGCCATTTGGAAGAAGTTCGCCGAAAGCTCACCGAACAAGACTGAATGACGCTCATGCTGAAAATTTGTTTAGGGATGTGTTTTGTTAGTAGTTAATGTGTGGAATTAGGATTAGGATTAAGAAATAATCCTATATCTTGGTTAAATAATCAACAAAATTAGACTTGGTTTGGGCTGTTTAGCTTCCAACCACCAATCAAGAGTCTCGGTGGAAATCAGAGATCATGGCTTCAAAGACTCGAGGTGGTGGCACCGCCCAACACTGTCAACTGACATCGACAAAAAGTGGCACCGCCAGTTATCGAACTCATCGAATTCAAATTTGAGTCTAAATTTGAATCCTTTGAGGCCTATAAATACCCCCAAATCTCAGTTGAGATTACAACTTTTGAGCAAGTAAATTGATTGAGAGAAAGTCTTAGAAAGTCTTAGCAAGTCTAGTTTTCAATTTGCTAGAAAGTTCTCCTCCTTTCGCTGAAAATTTGTAAGAGGTTGAACTACTTAAAAAAGGTTGTAAGGGTATTTACCCTTCCATTTCAAGAGATTTGCTAGTGGAAGGTGGGAGCCTCATTAGAAGAGGGGCCTGTAAGTGGATGTAGGTCATTTGACCCAACCAATTCTAAAATCATGGATCTTTGGTTTTGCATTTTATTATTGCTATTTACATTACGGCAAACCTTCTACATGTTTTAATTCCTTATTACCTTTGCTGCACATATTTAAGAATACGCTTTTCAAGCTTTTTAAGTTTCGCTGTTTATCGAATCCAAAGATTTATTAAAATCAAGTTTTATCCGCTTGCACTAATTGCACCCCCTTAGTGTGCCGCCCGATCCTAACAATTGGTAATGAGAGCGGTTCACTCTCATATTTGGTTTAATACCCAGAGAGATGGCTTACCCTTCCATGCAAGAGGGACACTTATCACACGCCCACCCATGTTTAATGGGTCGGATTACACTAATTGGAAGACCTGTTGAGGATCTTCCTCATTTCTATGGATTTCAAGATTTGACCATTGTTGAAAATGGATTTCAAAAAATCTTCTTCCATGAGCGAATGGAATGAATCGAGAAGAAGGTTTTTGCTTTAAATGCAAAGGCTATTAATGCCTTGTTTTGTGCACTAGACAAAATGAATTTAATCGAAGTTTCAATTTAGGATTCGCTTTTGATATTTGGAGAACTCTTTGAGGTCACCCATGAAGGTTAGCCGAAAGTGAAAGAGTCCAAAATCAACATTCTTGTGCACTTTTACTAAACTTTTCCGAATGAAACCAAGTGAGTCCATCGAGACATGTACACCCTTTTTTACTGATGTCATCAATGGACTCAAAGTTTTTTTGTAAAGATTTTTACTAACTTTGAACTAGTAACTAAAATCTTAAGATCCTCCTAAAAGTTGGGATCCAAAAGTTACGCCATTCAAGAGGTCAAAGACCTTAAAACATTCCCTCTTGAAGAACCCATGGGTCTCTAATGACCTACGAAAATGACATGTCAAGCTCATGACGAATTCAAGAACCCCTTCCAAAGAACAGGAAGGATATGGCACTCAAATCACAAGAAGACCACTTGAAAGGAACATCAAGTGATGAGGAAAGTGATAAATGATATTGCACTTTTGACTCAAAAAAATTAAAAAAATATTTAAGGAAGAACAAATTTAAAAAATAATACAAAAAAAAAATAAATTTGAACAAAAAAAGAAGGACCAAGTGATTTGCTATGACTCTCAAAAAAAATCGGACACAACAAGAACGATTGCCTCAAGCCAAAAAAAAGAGAACACCAAAGAAGAAGGCCAAGGCAAATATGGGATGATTCAGGTATCCAAAAGAAGAGGAGTCCAACACCGAGCAAGAAAGTTGTCTACTACGCCCTAATGGGTTTTGAAGAAGAGGTAACGGATTTAATTAATGCATATTTACCTTATCATTAATTATTAAATGCCTTCCATGAGTTATTTGATGAATGTAAGACAATTAGTGAAAAATATAAATTACAAAAAAGGAGCATGATAGTCCACGCAGCCCTTTTGATAAATTAAAACTGAATATCATGATAGTCTAGCTCCATGTGCTAAATGCCATGATTTAAATACTCCAAATGAGAACTTAGTACCCTAAGGACACCTGAAGAAGAAAGGTCGGTAAGTCCCAAACATGATCCTTACAAATAAAGGGTCATGTCCCCACAAAAAGGAGTGGAATCGATTTGGGAGAAGTACTACCAAAATCCAACCACCCTCATTAAAGGTCCCATTCTACATGTTCAACACCAAAGCAATTTTAACTTTTGTTTAAATATGGATATAATTTTACCAATGTCCATTCAAGAAAATTAGTCCAAACAATTGATTTGGGTTCCTAAACGAAACTATGATCAAGTCTATAAAAATGATAAACAAGTTAGATTATTTTTTGAAAATCCAAAAGTAAATGGGTACCAAAAAATAATTCCTCTTGTAGAAACATACACCATCACATGCTGGGAGCAAGAGATGGTATCTTGATAGTGGATGCCCAAGGCATATGACCTGAGATCCATCCCAATTCACCAAGCTCACTACATGGATTGGGCTAGGTCACCTTCTGAGACAACAAAAAGGCAAAATCATTGGTAAGGGAACCATAGGTAACAAATCAAGTTTTTTTTTTTGATGATGTGTTACATTAATTGATGGATTAAACATAATCCATTGAGCATTAGTCAATTATGCTATAAAGGTTATATCGTTAGATTTGAATCAAATATGCATTATTGAAAACCAAATCATAACATGACTATGATTGTTTTCAAAACAAAATAATGTCTATACCATCAATCTTGATGAACTAAGTAATGAAAGTGTGCTCATAAATAAAATAATGATGATTTGGCTTTTGGTATAAGAGATTAGGCCATACAAGTATGAAAACAATATCTAAAACCTCATCTCAAGAATTAAAATGAGGGACCTTGAATATAAAAGTTTATTAAAGATAAGGTATACATGTATGTCAACTAGGGAAACAAAAAAAATAAGTTTTTCAAATCAAAAAATCAAATTAGCACCACTAGAACCGCTACAATTTGATCCATTTGGACTTATTTGGACTAATTTTGACAACTAGTCTAGGTGGAAGCAAATATGCTTTTGTGATTGTGGATGATTACTAGATACACTTGACCTATTTTAGTCACAAAAAAAGTGATTGTTTGTTTTCTTAAATTTGTAAACTCATTCAAAAAAAAAAAGGGTTCATGATTTAACCAATTGGAGTGATCATGGTGGCGAATTTCAAAACCGCGACTTCAAAATTTTTTGTGAAGTTAATACAATCACAACTCTCTCCACTCCAAGAAATCCCAAACAAAATGGAGAAGTTTGAAAAAAATAGAAACCACAAGAAAAAACAAGAACCATGTTAAAATGAACATAGTTTACCTAAGTATTTTTAACAAAAGAAACAATGTCATACATCATAATAGAGTCCCAATAGATCATCCTTATCAAAATTCTATTTAATTATGGAATAACAAAAATTGAAGAGTTTTATTTTAAAGATTTCGGTTGTAAATGCTTGTTTTAAAATGAAAGGGGATGCCTTAGAAAATTTGTTGATAAACCATGAAGGCATCTTTCTTGGTTACTTCTTCCTGCTTTTAAAGCTTTTTTGGTTTTTAATAAAAGAACCTTAGTAATTGAAGAGTCTATTTATGTAGTTTTTAGTGAAGTTTCAATTTAAAGAAAATGATTTTGATGGGATGATCTTGGCTTTGATAATTTGAATTTAAATGAACTCTCCTCAGGGCTAGCAACTGGATGCACCTTCTTCCTAAATTACCTTACCTAAGGAATGGAAGTATATAGATGTTTCATCCAAAGGAGCCATCGATAGGGGATGACCTAAAGAGGTTCAAACTCGCTCCTCTTCAAGAATTTGTGCTAAACCGCTTCCTCTCAACCTAATCAGTATCGACGATGCCATAAAAGCCAATCACCCCCAGGTGGGATGGCGGCTGCGACAATAGAAAGAATAAGGAAAGGGCATTAGGGTTTTCTGGGCAAAAGATGGTTTGCCCTCGAAATTAAAATTCTAGTTTCTGTCGTTTGTCCAAATTACGAAAATACCCTATGAATTCAGAAATTCCCTATAATGTCCCTGATTTCCAAGAAAAATTAATTAAAAGGTTTAGTTGATTATTATTTTTTATTATTATTATCTAGTAGTCCTACATGATGATGATTATTTATAAATTGTGATGTATGATGTGTTGGCGGATGATCAAGGGGCAAGTGTGATGTGTACCTATGATTATTATTATTGAGTGTGAACCTCCATTTATATTTTCGTTTATTACCGGACCTGCGTACCTATGATTAAGTTGTAATCACATGAGGAGCCTGTGGGGGCGTGGTGGATAAGCGGGACCCCGAGGCGGACGTCGTGATGCATGAAAGATGAATCAAAGATGTCAGCGGAAACAAAGGATGAAATGGGCGATCACAGGGGCATGGAGATGCTGCCGTTGCAAATATAGATCTTGATGAGTGATTAGGCCCCTCTTGGCTCGGGCCTAATCATATTAGGGACAATGGTCCATGATCATCCCGGGTGTAATTGCTTATACACGTACTAGATATATATATATTTGCATGCGATGTAGATATATATTAAATATATATGTGTGACATGTCATATTAGGATACCAAATCATAGAAACATCTCTCGATAATATTAATTCGGTGGCGTGAGGCAATTAGATTGACCCGTGGCCTTCATCGTTATAAGTATGAGCCGATTCCGGTGTAGGTTGAGTTGGTGAGTCCCTCGAGACTCACCTTTCTCTTGATTAGCTATCTTGCTTATGACATAGAGATGTCATGGTGACCTAAGGCATGGTATACTTGGTGAGTCCCTCGAGGGTATATCATCAAATGGAACTCATCTTGTAGCGAAGGTGTTGACTTAACGAGCATCATGGTTGGTCGAGTCCCTCGAGGCCATGGTGATTGGAGGCCCGAACAGGATAGGAATCACAAGGAGTTGTGATGGACAAAAGTTGCCTACCTTTTGAGGCTTAGTGTGATTGGTGAGGTCCCACCGATTACACTAAGGATCTTGATTGAATCGATCCCCACTAGAAGTCTGCTTGGGAGACTTCCGTTTCACGTCTTGAGGTGTCGGCATTTCGTTAGTAAAATAGTGGGAACATATGAAGATAAAAGTCCATATCTTGATAGTTTATTTCTTGCAAAATCTGCATGTTATTCATTTCTACTGCATCTTTATTTTCAGAAAATGTAGCTTTTTCAAATCCCTTACGTGGCATACTTGATGTCAACAGCCACTGGTCCAAATTATACAGTTGGCTCCGTAACTTGAGAATTATTCTTCTGTGGAGAAAATCATATCGTCCTTGATCTGATGATACTGGCCGAAAAGAAGAAGGAAAAAACGATGATGAGATATTTCCTTCATTGAAGTACATTGATAACTCCACTCTTGCTCGGTCACTATATGTTGGGCTCTATGACTCACGAGTTTGAAGAGACAACATGAAAAAATAACATGCAGGATCCATTCTCCTACATGTCCAAATTGTTTGGGAGCAGGGGAAGGACTCCAGTGATATGAGATATCTAAGAGCCTCTTCCACTTCTAGGATGACTGAGGGGACACGGTTGAGAACCATGTCCTAAAAGATGATTGAGTGGATAGAAACTCCTGGGGTCTAGGAATGGTCCTAGAGGGATAACTTGTGTGAATATTGTGCTTCAATCCATTGCGATTCCTTTTTTGAGTTCATAATGAATTTTAATATGAACAAGCTTGAAGTGACTCTCCCAAAGCTTCTCAATATGTTGAGGGGGGGGGAGGTACTATCAAGAAAAGAAAGCCAGTTCTCTATACTTAGTGAGACCAAAAGGAAAAGAAAAAGGAAGAAAGGTCCCTTAAGAAGGGGAAAGGGCAAGGTCAAACCAGTAAAAGCAAAGGTTGATAAGAAAAGACCCAACAAGGGACAAAGGCCAGTGCTTCCACTATGGTAAAGATGACCCTTTGGAGAAGAGGCTGCAAAAGTACCTTGCAGAAAGGGCAAAACAAAAGCAGTGAAGCTTCAAGTACATTCATGATCAGTCTCCGTTTGTGGGACTCTTTTGATAACATATGGTTATTGGATCTTTGGTGGTGCTCATCATATATGCAATTGATGCAGGTTGCAAGGCCTAGGAGACTAGAGGTGAGATGGACCTCAAGATGAGTAATAGAGCAAAAGTTCTTTGTAGTAGCTTTGGCGGGGGCAGCCCTACATCTACCTAGTGGAGCTTTTATTGCATTAGATTCATGTTATTTTGTTCCTTCTATTATCAAAAAATTATCTCCATTTTATGTTTAATAGTTAGTGGATATAAATTTTTTTTTGAGAATAATGGTTATTCAATATTATTAGATGATAAGATCACCATGAAAGGAACATTGCATAATGGTTTATTTATATTAGACACCACTCCCACATATCATGAATGTAAATGTGTCCAAAAGAAGCAGAGATGAGTTGATTGGTGCATACACTGTGGCATTTGTAGGCTAGGTCATCCATGAAAGAATGATTCAAAGTTGCTAAATGATGGATATCTAGATCCATTCGACTATATGTCATATGCAACTTGTGAGCCTTACATTAAGTGGAAAGCGACCAACTCTCCATTTAGTGGAACTAGAGAAACCCCCTGAGTTATTGGAACTCATCATAGTGATGTATGTGGACCCATGTCAACTCATGCCATTGGAAGTTACTCCTACTTCATTACATTTACTGGTGATTTCTCAAGGTATGGATATGTACTTAATGAAGGTACAGAGTAAGAGACCTTTGAGAAATTCAAGATATAAGAATGAGGTGGAAAACCACTGGAAAAGTATCAAAACTCTTGATCGGATGGGAGGTGGTACTTAAGTATAGGGAGTTCACTCAGGTTCCTCAAGGACCATGGGATATTATCCCAATGGACACCTCCTTATACACCTCAGCTCAATGGTGTCTCTGAAAGGAGAAAATCGTACATTATGTGGATATAGTACGGTCCATGATGAGTTTCGCTAACCTACCCATCTCATTAGGGGATATGCCCTAGAAATCATGACTTACCTTCTGACAGAGTTCCAACTAAATTGGTAGTGTCTACACCATATGAGATATGGAAGGGAAGAAGCCTTATCTTAAGGTTGTTAAGATTTGGGGCTGCCCTGTAAATGTTAAAAGAACACAACCAGATAAGTTAGAATCAGGGCAGTGATGCAAATTTGTGGGATACCCCAAGGAAACTTGTGGATATTATTTCTATCATCTAGGACCAAGGTCTTTGTAGCTAAGAAAAGTGTTCCTTGAGGAAGGAACACATTCTTGGTGGAGATAGTGGGAGAATGATAGAATTGGCGAGGTTGGAGAACCAAGCTCAAGCACCACTCTACATCCAGGAAGTGCGTTGGGGTACCCTAATACACAAGTTTCAACTTTACATGTCATTATGAGTATCCAATCCTCACGAGATATGTGGGACAGAGGAGAGGATGCAGAGGATATTGATCCTCAAACCTCTGAGGGGCTATTATTATGTATAGACTCGAAGGAAGCAAAAAAGCCATGAATTCAGAGATGGATTCTATGTACTCAATAAGGTTTGGAACCTAGTTGATGCCCAAAGGTATTGTACCCATAGGTTTGCAAAGTGAATCTTTAAAAAAAAAAGGATGGGGTAGATGGAAAGGTAGAGACCTATAAAGCAAGGCTAGTGGCTAAGGGGTATATAAGTCAAAGGCAAGGTGTTGACTAATGAAACCTTCTCACCCGTAACAATGCTAAAATCCATTAGAATTCTATTGGCTATTGCAACACACTATGATTATGAGATCTGGCAGATGGATGTGAAAACCGCATTCCTCAATGGGAACATCGAGGGAGAGGTGTATATGATGCAACCTTGAGGGATACATGTTCAAGAACTGTCAGATAAGGTGTATAGGTTGCTTAGATCCATTTATGGATTAAAAGCAAGCTTCAGTGGAACATAAGATTTGATGAGGCAATCAGATCTTATGACTTCGTTAGAAGAAGATGAGCCTTGTGTATGAAAAGATAAGTGGGGCGCTATCACCTTTTTTTGGTGTTATATGTGGATGACATCGATCATTGGGAATAGCGTAGGAATACTATCCATAGTAAAGGCTTAGTTATCTAGACACTTCTCCATGAAGGGCGTGGGAGAAGCATCCTATTTTTTGGGGATTAAAATCTATAGAGATAGATCCAAGAGGATGCTTGGCTTGTCCTAGTCACACATAGAAACCATTGTCAAAAGGTTTGGCATGGAAAATTCAAAGAGGTCTCATGGAGATGAGACATGGGATATCACTTTCACGATGAGTATGTCCCCAAAGACTCAGGAAAACAGGCGAACATGGATATGATACCTTATGCCTCAGCCAATAGGGTCTATCATGTATGCCATGCTATGTACTAGGCGATATAGTGCATGCTCGAAGTGTCTGGCGGTATCAGCGGATCGGGCTTGGAGCATTGGAAAGCGATAAAAGTGTATCCTTATGTACTTGAGAAGGACTAAGGATATTTTACTAGTATATGGAGGTAATAGCCTTAAGGTTGAAGGCTACAACGACTCTCAAGTTTTGGTCGATGTGATGATAACAAGTCGAATTCAAGGTATGTGTACACCTTGAATGGAGGTAGGTGTCTTTGGAAGAGTTCTAAGCAAGATACCACTCTTTGACTTCGACCCACAGAGGCAAAAGTACATTGCTGCATCGGATGCAGCAAAGGAGAGTTTGGGTGAAAAGTTCATCATAGATTTGGGAGTCATCTTAGGGTGCTTGGCGAATCTCCCTATATTATGACAGAGCAGACCATTGATTGCTCAAGCAAAGGAACCTAGGTCTCATCGAAATCTAAGCATGTTAGAGAGGTTCCACCTTATCAGGAAGATCGTGACCCGAGGAGATGTAGTAGTGGAAAAGAGTTCCATCAGAAGATAACATTGCGAGATCCACTAACAAAGCCCGTTATCTCAGATTTGTTTTGGCGTCACCGAGGGCGATGGGGATCCGGACACATAGTTGATTGGCTTTAGGTCAAGTGGGAGATTGCTAGTCATAGGTGCCCAACAAGCCAATCGCATTGAGTGATGGCGTGTGACTTAATATAGAATCTTTTTGCTTATTATATTTTTAGGCATATATTACTTTATAACTTGCATATAAATGTATACATATATTGTGATGTCATTGGTTTGTGCAATGGGAATCGGATGATGATGAGATCATGATAAGTGAGATTGATTCACCTTTAAACACATATCTAAATAATCCTAGTTATAGGTTACTCAAGAGGGATATCGTGATAATAGGATGAACGGTGTCTTTGTATACCCCGTCCATATGATGGATAAAATTTGGTCTCATACTGCTTTTTTTGGCAAGGGACACTAGGGATATATAGGTGCTCATTGGAGAATGAGTTCCTTGATTGATCCGCTTAGGAATGCTGGATGGTTGATGATGCCTCATTGTCGGGAACAACAATTCCGTAGTCTAGTGGTGTATCTCGGTCCTTGACTTGAGACACCAAGGATGTCTTGCATGGAGTGCTCCACTATTTGATACCGGACTTATAGGTTTGGCTGTTCCATATCTATGTCTGTTGGTCATAGCTTGGTGGTGATCCGACCTTACGAGGGGTTATTGAGTGCCGATAGAGGATCATCCACTCTCGGCATCATGAGAGGAATATCCCTGTGTTCTTGCTTTCGAGACAAATCACGGCCAAGGTCATTCGGTTGAGAGAAAGAGTTCTCAAGGAAATCCGATTAGAGCGAGACTTCAGTAGAAACTGTTATTGACACGACAACACCATGATCGATATCGATCTACGGTATATTCGATGGATGAGAGACTATAGGTACACCGATGGCGAGGGGCAGAGAGGTCAATGGATTGGATTCCCATTGTATCGTTTGGGGACTCTGACGTAGTGGCCTAATGCGTAAAGTGGTTAGATGGTGGTCAGTGGTATTATAGAGATAATAATTATTTGAGTTAGAAAGGAGTTCTAATAGGTATGACTCACGACCCAGCTGGCCTATTGGGCCTAGAGGTCACACACACACACATATGGTGAGCATTGGTGAATAGAGGTTTGGATATGAGATATCGGAGCCCTTGTCTTATTGGATGCAGATCCAATACCCACTAGGGAGGACCCATTAGGGTTTGATAGGGGACCTCTATAAATAGGAGGGATTGAGCCCCATGGGCTGAAAGCTTTGTTTGCCTTTTCCTATTCTCCTCTCCATCTCCACCTGGAGAAGGTCTGGGTTTTTTGAGGGGCGTCACGCAACTTCTCTTGTGTGGATGATGGCTAGAGAGGAGGGCTTGACCTCCTTCACCCTCTCTAAGGATCTGCAAAGGAAACAGGGATATCTGATCTCTCTAGGTAACACAATCTACTCTATATGCAGTTTCATGTTTATGGATTTTTTGCATACCAATCTTAGCATGGACGAACATCTCTTTGGGAATCGGTGATTTTATTTTTCTTATTCTTCATTCGCATATGATGTCGCCCCAAGGATTTCCCAACACAAGGAATACAGGGGCAAGGTGGACGGCGGATGGGAGGTAAAATTATGTCTGCGGTGGTGTGGCCCGGTGTTAGGTCTGGCTAGGCGGATTCTGCGGTCTCGAGGAAGAAGGAAGTGCTAGAGGAGGCGTGGTTGGAAATAAAAGGCAACGGCGGTGAGTTACCCTGTTTGGTCGCTGGGAGGGGGGCCGTGGCGGCGGCTTCTGATTTCGGTGGGCACGGCAGTGGGGAAGTTAAGGGCAGCATCGTTGATATTATCAACGACGAAGGGGTGGTCCACCGGTAGGAAAAGCGCCGATGGTCCTCGGGAGAGGAGGAGAGGTATGGGGAGATGTCAGCTGGGGTCGTCGGCCGGGAAAGTGGCAAGCGATGGGAAGGAGGCTCAAAGGTCACTATAGAGGGCTGCTGCCGGAGGAAGCGTTTTGGGTGGGGAAGAAGGGAAGCCAGGAGTAACAACAATTTCTTCTTCCCTTCTTTTTTTTTTTTTTTTAGATAGTTACGTTTCGTGCAGCGTGAGAATGCCAAGGATTGCTGCTGCGACCTAAATGATAAGACCCTAAAGTCTTATTGTAAAAAAAAAGAGAAAGGGGGATGATCCCTGAGGGGATTGGCCCTCCTTGATAAGCTTAGGGGATCGACCTCCTAGGGTTTGTCAAAAGACAGAATAATATTTTCATAGATAACTGAAAAAAAATAGTTACATCCCTATTTATAGAGTTTCATAATTTCACAAAGGCAAGGTCGATACTACATTGTTTATCAAGAATTTTGAAAATAATTTTCTCATTATTCATATTTATGTTGGTGATATTATTTTTTGGGTTCTCTGAATGAATCCCTTTTTGAATCTTTTGGTAAAACTATGAGTCTCGAATTTGAAATAATTTGATGTGAGAATTAACCTTTTTTCTTAGGCTTACAAATTAAGCAACTAAGCAATGACATCTTTATTAGTCAAACTAAATATGCTTTTAGATTTCTTTGAAAAGATTTAATATAGATAGCTCAAAAGCTATTAACACTCCCTATGAGCACCTCCACTAAGTTAGAAGTTGATGAAAGTGAAGCAAACTTGATCAAAAAAACTTGGGGGGGTATGATAGGAAGTTTACTTTACCTCCTTTGCAACTAGATGGACATCATGTTCGGTGTAGGACTTTTGCTAGTTTTCAATCGAACCTAAGATATCTCATCTCAAAGCGGTTAAAGAATATTTAAATATCTTAAAGATGCGATAAATCTAGGATTATGGTATCTAAAATCTAAAATTTTGAGTTAATTACTTATCTTTGATGGATTTTCTTTGGGTGTAGACTAGATGAAAAAAAGCACATAAGTAACATGTCAATTTTGGGACATTAAACTTGTTTCTGGTCATCTAAGAAACAAAACTTCGATTGCACTATCAACAACGGAAAGAGCTGTATATTGCAGCTAGTGCATCTTTGTGCACAAGTTGTGTGGATGAAAAACACCTTAGAAGATTATAAAGTCCATCTTAAAAATATTCCCATTAAATGTGATAATACAAATTGCAATATGTTTAACAAAGAATCTTATTCAACACTCAAAGAACAAAACATATTGATATTAGACATCACTTTATATGAGAGATCATGTCACTAATCATGATGTAATCATAGAGTTCATTGATACTAAGCATCAACTAGTTGATATTTTTTACAAAAAACCTCTGGCGAAGAACAATTTGATTTCATTAGAAGAAAATTAGGAATGTTAATATGTCGAATGCATGAACTTGTTAAAATTATTTTTCAGACTTTATTGATTGAATGATTAAATCACTTGATTGCCATTACATACCTAAAATTACATGTTGGAAATTATGTGTTTTGGTACAAAAAATTTTTCATAACAATGAGTATATTTTGTTTTCATGATTGTATTTGAAAATCTATAGTATAGTCTTGTCCGAATGCATGAAAGTGTTAATTTCATTTTGGATTCTCTTAACTAGTGGTATCTAAAAATGGGATTATCTCGAGATACATTATTCTCTTCGAACTTAATAAGCATATGTCATATCGAGTTTGATTCTCATCATTTTTTTTGACATATGAAATCAACTAGCTTAAAATACATCTTATATGAATTTGATGAAATGATTCATGCTTGTAAATTCCTTCTTATATGGATGATAGTGTTTTTTTTTGCAAGGATTTGTTTCATATACATATCTTGATCCTTGTAAAAATGAAGTATGATTTAATCTCTCATCGATTTTAACTTCATTCAAAGTAAACTCACAAATAATTGGTATCACAAATAGCCTTCCTCCTTCATGCAAAATGATAATAACAAATAAAAGGAAAAGTATTCAAAGCTATCTCCATGTCATGTTTTTCTTGAGATGTTTGCATAATTAGTATCCTATCACTCCTTTGTTGGAAAATGACATGAACCTAGTTATTGTTGGGAAATCTTGGAGGCGACATCCCATACTGGAAGAACAAAAGAAAACAAAATTTCTGATTCCCAAAGGAGATGTTTATTCGATGCGTCTTGCGAAGAAGATTGGTGCGCAAAATCCACGAAACTTAAAACTGCGTATAGAGTAGATTGTGTTACCTAGGTTGATCGTATATCCTTGTTTCCTTGCAGATCTTTAAGAGAGGGTGAAGGAGGTCAAGCATCCTCCTCTCTAGTAGTGATCCACACATTAGGAACATGACGGCTCCTCAAAACTCCAGGCCTGCGAGGTGGAGAGGGGAGAATAGGAAAGCAAGCAAAGGCTCACAGCCTATGAGGCTCACGAATCTCTCCCTATTTATAAAGGTCCCTTGTCAAACCCCTAATGGATCTGCGCCTTAGTGGGTATTGGATCTATATCCAATAACCCAAGCCTTTTAATTAATGGATCTCTGTCAATAATATCTCATGGGCTCTTATTGGATCTCGTCCATGGGATCCAATAATTGAGGGCTTATTGGATATCCAATAAGACAAAGGGCTCCATCGGATATCTCTCATATCCGAACCTCTACTCATCCTTAGCGCCTACCATATATGTGTGACCCTTTGGGCCCAATGCTCGAGTAGGCCGTGAGTCATACTGTCAAAACTCCTTCTAACTCGGTGAATTATTATCTCTGTAATAATTCACTAGACTCATCATTCTGGGATGTACTAGGCCACTATTTGTAGTCCCCGGGGCGATACAAGGGAATCCAATCCATTTGGACATATGCGCCCCAGATTTTACCATGTACCTATAGTCCTCATCCATCTAATATCCTAGAGACCTATGTCAAGCATGGTCTTTGTCATGGGACCCATGCGGTTTCTACTCAAGTCTCCTCAATTGGATTCTCTAGAGAACTCTTTCTTTCTCTCAGCCCGAAATGAATACGGCTGAGGATTTGTCTAAGCAAGAACACATGGGATATTCCTCTCATGATACCAGTGGAGTGGATGATCCTCTATCAACACTCAATAGCCCTCGTAAGGTGGGCTACCACTCCCAATGACTAGTTATACTAGATGGGACAACCAAACCTATAAGTGCAGTATCAAAGAGTGGAGCACTCATACAGGATATCCTTGGTGTCTCAAGTCTAAGGACTAGATATACCATTAGGACTATGGAATTGTTGTCTGACAATAAGGCATCATCAACCATCCAGCATTCCGTAAGAGGATTAATCAGTGAACTCATTCTCCAATGAGCACTTGTACTATATCTCTAGTGTTAGGATCGAGAGCACTAAGAAGGGGGGGGGGGGGTGAATTAGTGCAGCGAAAATCTTTCAGCGATTTAAAAACGAAAGCTGCGTTCTTCGATAAAAACAATTTCGATGTAAAGCGATTCACGGTTTGTATTTAAGTGTAGTTTCGCGGTTTGCATTTAAGCGCGGTTTGCGTCTAGCGCTTGGTGCGTCTAAAGCACAGTTTCGTCTAAACACAGTTTCGTCTAAACACAGTTTGCATCTGGCGCAGTTGCGTCTAAGCGCGGTTTTTCGTCTAAGTGCAGTTTTCGTCTAAGTGTAGTTTTCACGTCTAAGTGAAATATTACGTCTAAGCGCGGTTTTCGCGTCTAAACACAGTTTTCGTTTAAAGCGTAGTTTTTTTCGTCTAAATGCAGTTTCGTCTAAGCGCGGTTTTGAACTTTGGCGTTTTTATGAATCGCAGAAAAGAAATTTGCAGTTATAAATGGAATCAAAAGCGTGGCGTAAACTGCGGTGTAAAGATAGATCTGAAAACACTGATTCGTCTGAATGCAGATTGGAAAGATCAGAACTTAGAGACTTCGTTAAGTAAAAGCGCGAGGAGGGCAGTAGCTATGTAGGAGGTTTGCAGTAATGATAAAGTGCTCAAAGTAAAAAGCAAACCAGAGATTTAGAGTGGTTGGTCGGTCTTGACCTACTCCACTTTTGGCTTCCTCCTCAGAGCAGGGTCACCGCGTCAACTAGCTGCCTTCCTTCAATAGTGAAAGGCCAACTGCCCTTTACAGTTTCACTCCTTTTGATGGGCTCAGGAGACAACCCTTACAGAACCTTTCTCTCCTCACATTTTACAATTGAAAACTTAAAAAGCAGAAGGAGGAGACTTAAGGCTTTACAACAATTTTGAGCTCAGAATCATAGAGAAGATCAAGATTTGGTGTAGGTCTCTTGCTCTTTCTGTGCTGAATGGGTGGGGTATTTATAGGCCCCAACCCAGTTTAAATTTGGAGCTCAAGCGATCAAATCGGGAAAAGGGATCGAGGGCGATTGCACCTCGGCCCGGAGGTTGCACCGCATGGCGAGCTTCAGGCCGAGCCTCTGGGCGGTGCCACCTACTGTCGGCGGTTGCACCCTCTGCCAGGCTTCGGGGCCGAGCTTCGGTGATTTACACTGCTTTGGCCGGAAGGTTACCGCCGGCAGAGCTTTCGGGCTGAGCCGGGCGGTTGCACCTCTTGGCTGGGTTGGTTGCACCGCCGATCTCGGGAGACAACCCGAGGCGGTGCCACCTCGGCCTGGCAAGCGGTTGCACCTCGGGTGCAATGGTCGAATGGTTAGCTCCAGCCGGCCCAATTTCAATCTTTTCGGGGCTCAATTGCCCAAGATTAAGCTAATGGGATCACCTCCCATTTTCCAACAATCAACGTGCTAAATCTGATTAAATCTAAGACAATTTTGCGGCTTTGCTCGATCGTCAATGCGCTTCTTCCGGCGGTTTCGGCGAACTTCCGTCGATTATCCGATGAACCCTCGGTGATTCTTCTGCAGACTTCCGGCAAACTCTAGACTTTGCGGCGATCCCTTGGCGAGTTCCAGCGAGCTTGGCTTAACAACTTCGGACTTCTCCGGATCGTTCTTCATGAGAACCTCCGGCGGCCGTCCGATCTTCCGTCGAACTCTCGAACTCCCCAACGTGATCATGATCTTGACTCGGCACCAACTCCTGCTGCTTGTCTAACTTTTCATCATAGTTAATCCTGCACACTTATCTCAACACATAGATTAGACAACAAATGACAATTGACTTCATCATCAAAATCGAGATTCAACAATCTCCCCCTTTTGATGATGACAATCAATGATAATGGAGTTATCCTTAACTCCCCTATCTATATGCCATAGTTGAGATAAGTCAACCTTGAATTCAAGACCTAAAAATTCAAGTGGCGTTTTGATAAGTTAGATCAGTTAAACTTATCAATACTCCCATCATGATACCCATCATGATGTATCTCTTCAAGAATGATGTTAAGGCTTGAAAGGCTTGACATACATCATCAAGTTTGTATGATTGTGTTTGTAACTATTCATCATGTAATTGAATATTATCATATAAAGCTCTGAAGGACTATTACATGATGCACATTTTGAGATTTTCTAGCAAGTTTGCATTTACTTCACAAAGATAGGATATCAACTCAAGACATAATGCAAACTATAGCACATGTTCATATATCTCTTGGTGATGCAAGGATGGCATAACCATAACATTGTTTATAGCATCACTCAAGTATTTGCAACTATGACATAGACATGATTATGGCAGTGTTTATCAATTCATATGTTTCTCCCCCTTTGTCATCAACAAAAAGCATGATAGCATTATCAAAAAGCATGGTAGATGTGATTCCAGCAGGTTATCACGCACATAAAGAAAGGCATGACACATATAATACTTTGAATATCTCTTCTCCTTGTTATAGTTCGTTGCTTGAAGGAGGAAAGTTATTTTTCAAAAAGTTTTCATAAGAGTGTACAGGAAAATCCCATTTTTAGCATTCAAACCGAAAAATGAACTTCTTACATGCATTCGGGTATGAGTAAGCTACTGATTTTTAAAAACATTTGTCACATAATTTCCAACATGTTATTTGATCAAGTGATGCCAAGGCATGTAATAGTAATAACTGTTAGGATCGAAGCAGCACTAAGAGGGGGGGGTGAATTAGTGCAGCGGATAAAAACTAGGGTTTTTTCCAATTATCTTCGAAGAAAGAAGCGGAACTTGACAAGTTTAAACTTGAAAGCGTATTCTTAAATATCATAGCAAAAGTAATAAGGAACTAGAGCATATAAGAAGATTTGCAATAATATAAATAACAATAATGAAAGCATAAACCCACAGATCCGCCCGATGTTAGAGTGGTTGGTCAAATGACCTACTCCCACTTGTGAGGCCCCTCTTCGATGAGGCTCCCACCTTCCACTAGCAAGCTTCTTGAAATGGAAGGGTAAATACCCCTCTTACAACTCTTTACAAGCAGTTCACTCTCTTACAGATTTTTTTTTAGAAGAGATGAGGTGAACACTAGTAGATTGAAATGAAAGCAAGCTAACACTTTTCTAAGATCTTTCTCTCAAACTCTTGCTGCTCAAAAAGGTTGTGATCTCAGCTGAGATTTGAGGGGGTATTTATAGGCCTCAAAGGATTCAAATTTGGGCTCAAAATTTGGGCTCCAAAAATCAAATCCTCTTTGGGTTCCGATCTTTGGCGGTGCCACCGCCAATAGCGAGTGCCACCGCTGACGTTAGTCTTTGGCGGTGCCCCGCCTTCGAGAGGTGTCACCTTGCCTTGACCAGGTGATTTCCGCCCAAGCTCTCGATTTACTTGGTTTGGCTTTCTTTTAGCCCAAACCAACTTCATTTGGCCCTAGTTGGCCCCTAACCAGGATATAGGCTTATCTTCTTAATCTAATCCTAATTACAAGTGAACTACATAACAAAACACATCTTAAGCAATTTATTAACCCATGAGCGTCAAGTTTTGTTAAAACGAGCTTCTAACGAACTTCCTTGCGGGGGTCCCAAGCAACGCTCGAACTTGTGATGACTTTAAAGTAGCTGAGACTTCCGGTGATCTCTGCGAACCTCAAACGATCTCTTTGAACTTCCAACAATTCCGATTTCTTCTCCGGTTGGTTAAGTGTCTCAAACGATTCATCGAACTCTTAAAGGTTCATCAAACTTCGACTCAGTATTATTCTTGCTTTGTGTTTTCTGTTTATAAATAGTTAATCTGCACACTATAACTCAATAATATGGATTAGATCAAATAACCTATCAATTGATTTTTTATCATCAAAATCCGAGATTCAACAATCTCCCCTTTTTTTGATGATGACAATCAATTGATGACGAGATTAAACATAACTCCCCTATCTATATGCCATATTATGAGAAGATAAAACCACTTGAATTCCATCCCATTGGATTCAAGCATAACCCGATAAGTTCTAACGTAGAGCTTATCGTGATCCCACAAACAATAGTGAATACAAAACTTCTATGAAAATCATAAGTTAAAGGGACAAATTTTACTCGACGGAAGATAAAGATTTTCAATATATATTTCAAATCATAACCCGATATGATCAATCAATCTTGTGATATTTTCAAAATTTTTTTTTGCAAGGCATATAAATCACTCATATCACACAAGTTTTGTAATCCATATAAGTTATGCTATCATTATGGTGTAGGTCATCACTTTCTCCCCTTTGTCATCAACAAAAAAGAGACAAGCCATCGAAAAAAGTAGCATTTAACAAGGTTTATCATTGAAATTTGCGAAATAGTTTATCAAAAAGGCAGATCAAGACATACTTAAAGGATACCAAGTGGTTATCTAAAAGGAAGGATCAGTTATCCTTTGAACTTGTTGTTTAAAAGCAAAGCGAGCGAATTAAAAAAGATACATCGGTTTAATCCTTAGGAGGTAATCCACAATGCTGATACATGATATCCATTTTTTTCATTGGTGGTCGTAGTGTCTTCAAATTTCAACTTGTTGATTTTTGAATCGATTCTTCTTTGTGATTTTTGAGACGAGTTCTGCCATGTCGATCTTGGATGAGGAAATAGGAGCTGAAAGATGTTTTTGCCAAAAGGACTAGGAGGAGATTCATTTCCCATAAGAATTGGTGTTCAGGGTGTTCTATTTGTGGAGAATTGGATCCGTCCTTCTAAATTTGCCTAACCCATATGCCATTGCTAAAAGGTGCACCTAAGTCTTTTCAAGTAGGTTTTTATTTATTATGTTATATTTATCATTTTGAATAGATTCTTCATGGGTGGGATGCAAATGTCATAGGCATGAAGAAATCTAGTGATTAACCTCCATATGGCAGAATAGTATCTTTGCCCATAATATCTGCATGTGTTGCTTTGAATTGAGTACCCAAAACAATTATCGACGGTCATAATCCAATACATGGTACTCATCTCAATTTGACTTATCTCGTCAAGATGAAATTGTTTGGGAATATGATGCTTTGTGATAATGTGATGAAGAATTTTAGCGTTGAAAGGCAGTAAGTGTTCACAACTCTTGGGTAGGAAGTCAAGGTTTGGATTTGCAAAGATTGTTTCTCGGCTTGGTATAGGTTGCTCCTATTGAGTTGGCGTCCCATTTACCTTTAAAATAGCATCCTCTATCTTTTTCAGTTATGCCAATTAGCTCACAAATGGTGTTTGTCAAATATTCTAATGGGTGTTCCTAGAAGGTAAGTGCTTGAGGCTATTATTGTCCTCATATAGGTTGGCATAGAACAATCTAACTAATTGCGGATAGATTGGTTCATCTAGTTTGCGATAGTGGTAGAGCTTCTAGGTGTGCAAAATACCTAATGGGATCTAAGTCTTCTAGTTCATCCAAGTCAACATATTTTCCCTTATGGATACCTCGTCTTTCAAATTTTGGAAAACTAAGGGCTACCTCTTTTGATCTAAAAAGATCATGGTCAAATGAATCTCCTTCAATCCTTTTTTTCCTTTTGATCTCTTAGGAGCCATTATCTAGACAAGATGATGATGAAATTGTGAAAAATAAGCAAAAGGAAAGAAAGAAGAAAAAGAGAATGAGATATCAAAGGAAGGATTTCAAGTGTTACCTTATGGAGATTATGCTTAGAGATGGAAGGCTTGGACCACCAAAGAGACCTTCTCGGTGCTTCTAAGAGGCAGAATTGAGGGGTTAGAGGATGATGGGAGAGCTTTCTTGGGGTTGGGGCGGTGTCACCGCCGACCCTAACCTCGGGTTAATAGGGTCGCTTTCGGTGGGTGCCACCACCAAACGGCCAGTGTCACCGCCTGGCGGCCATGGGGTCTTCTACTGGCCAGTCTGGCGGTGCCACCGGCTGGCATCCGTGGAGGAAAGAAAAAAAAATTTTTCTTCCTTTCCCCTTTTTTTGTTTGCTTCCCTCAAGATAATAAGTTATACTTTAATAGATCATTTTGAAGTGAAGAAGAAAGAAGAAATCAAATCTACAAAAGAAAGGAAAAGGGACGAGTCATTTTTTTCGTGAAGCTCATTTTAGGGACAATTCAACATGCCTAATTCCCTTCTAATGAATTCAAATTGATCTTCATTCAAGGCTTTTTTGTGAATATGTCTGCTAATTGATGCTTCGTGTCGATGAATTCTAGAACAACATTATTGTTAAGAACATGATCGCGTATGAAATGATGCCTAACGTCGATGTGCTTAGTTCTAGAATGCTGAATTGGATTTTTAGTGAGACATATGGCACTAGTATTATCACATTTTATGGGAATATTTTTAAAGTGAATTCCATAGTCTTCCAATGTATTTTTTCATCCAAACAACTTTGTATTTGACATGCACTTGACAATGTATTGACTTCCCCTCGCCGTAGTAGATAGTGCTACTGAATTTTGTTTCTTGAAGTCCAAGAAACAAGTGCATATCCTAAAAAAATTGGCATGTTCAGGATGTACTCTTTCTATCTATCCTACATCCGCCAAAAAAATCGGCATCAGCGTGGGCCATTAAATCAAATTTTTTCAGATTTTTGGATACCATAAGCCTAAATGTGGGTTCCTTTTAAGATACCTAAATATTCTTTTAACACTTTTAAGATGAGATAGTTTAGGATTTGATTGAAACCTAGCACAAAGTCCTACACTAAACATGATATCTGGTCTAGTAGCGGTAAGGTAGAGTAGACTACCTATCATTCCCCTATATATGTTTTTTTGATGAAGTTTTCACTATTTTCATCCATATCTAACTTAGTGAAAGTACTCATAGGGGTGTTTATTGCTTTTGAATTATCCATGTTAAATCGTTTTAACAATTCTAATGTATATTTAGATTGGTTAAGAAATATACCATCCTTAAGTTGTTTGATTTGTAATCTAAAAAAAGAAGGTTAATTCCCCATTAAACTCATTTCAAATTCAAGACTCATAGATTTGGCAAATGATTCACATAGTGATTCATCCAGAAGAGCCAAAAATAATATCATCAACATAAATTTGTACAATAAGAAAAATTATTTTCAAAATGTTTAATAAACAGTGTAGTATCAACCTTGCCTTTGGTAAAATTATTTAAAATAAGAAAAGAACTAAGCCTTTCATACCAAGCTCTAGGAGCTTGTTTCAAGCCATAGAGAGCCTTAGTCAATTTGAATACATGATTAGGAAGAAGAGAATTTTCAAATCAGGAGGTTGTTCGACATATACTTCAACCCGGAAATAAAACCATTCAAGAAGGCACTTTTGACATCCATTTGAAATAGTTTAAAATTATAACTACTAGCATAGGCAAAGGAGCATCCTTATGGCTTCTAATCGAGCCACGGGGCGAAGGTTTCTTCGTAATCGATTCCTTCTTCTTGGTTGAAACCTTTGGCCACTAATCTAGCCTTGTTTTCTAACCACGATACCATTTTTCGTCTTGCTTGTTTCTAAAGACCCACTTAGTACCAATGACTAAATGGTCACTAGGTCTAGGAACAAGCTCCCCACACCTTGTTTCTCTCAAACTGATTCAGTTCCTCTTGCATTGCAATAATCCAAAAAATCATCTTTTATGGCCTCGTCAATGCACTTAGGTTCAATTTGAGAGAGAACGGCAGCATTAGCATAAAAAATTCTTGAAAAGAGGAACGAGTTTGAACCCCTTTAGATGTATCCCCTATAATTAGCTCCTTTGGATGAGCATCTATATACTTCCATTCCTTAGGTAAGGAAATTTGGAAGAAGGTGCATCAAGTTGCTATTTTGAGGAGGGGTTCATTTAAATTCAAATTATCAAAACCAAGATCATCATCAAAATCATTTTTTCTTAAAATTTGAGACTTCATTAAAAAACTACATGAATAGACTCTTCAATTACTAAGGTTCTTTTATTAAAAACCCGAAAAGCTTTTGAAACGGAAGAGTAACCAAGAAAAATGCCTTCATGGATTTTGCATCAAATTTTCCTAAGGCATCCCTTTCATTTAAAATAAAGCATTTACAACCGAAAACTTTAAAATAGGAAATATTTGGTTTTGTTATTCCATAATTCATAGGGAGTTTTTGATAAGGAAGGTCTTATTAGGACTCTATTCATGATGTAGCAAGTCGTATTCTGACCCTTTAAAATACTTAGGTAAACTATGTTGGTTTAGCATAGTTCTTGCCATTTCTTGTAGGTTTCTATTTTTCTTTCAACTACTCCATTTTGTTGGGGATTTCTCAGGAGTGGGAAGTTATGATTGTATCCATTAACTTCACAAAAAAAATTTTGGAAGTCATGGTTTTGAAATTCGCCACCATGATCACTCAATTGATGAAATCATGAACCCTTTTTTAGTTTTGAGTGAGTTTACAAAATTTTGAGAAACACTTGAAACAATCACTTTTTGTGAGCTAAGAAATAGGTCCAAGTGTATCTAGAGTAGTCATCCACAATCACAAAAGCATATTTGCTTCCACCTAGACTTGTTGTATCAATTGGTCCAAATAAGTCCAAATGGATCAATTGTAACGGTCTAGTGGTGCTAATTGATTTTTTGGTTTGAAGCTTTTTTTTTATTTGTTTCCCTAGTTGACATGCATCGCATACCTTATCTTTAATAAACTTTATATTCGGAATCCCTCGCATTACTAATTCTTGAGATGAGATTTTAGATATTGTTTTCATGCTTGCATGGCCTAATCTCCTATGCCAAAAGCCAAGCATCATCATTTATGTAGGAGAAACACATTTCATTACTTAGTTCATCAAGATTGATGGTATAGACATTATTTTGTTTTAAAGCAATCATAGTCATGTTATGATTTGGTTTTCAATAATGCATATATTTGATTCAAATCTAACGATATAACCTTTATGCATAATTGACTAATGCTCAATAGATTATGTTTTAATTCATCAACTAGTAACACACATCATCAATGGAAAAACTTGATTTGTTACCTATGGTTCCCTTGCCAATGATTTTGCCTTTGTTGTTGTCTCGAAGGTGACATAGCCTTAAATCCATGCTAGTGAGCTTGGTGAATTGGGATGGATCTCGGTCATATGCCTTGAGCATCCACTATCAAGATACCATCTTTTGCTCCTAGCATGTGATGGTGTATGTTTTCTACAAGAAGGAATTATTTTTTTAGGTACCCATTTACTTTTTGGGTGCCTCAAAAACCAATCTAACTTGTTTATCATGTTGCATAGACTTGATCATGGTTCCTTTAGGAACCCAAATCAATTGTTGGGACTAATTTTCTTGAATGGACATTGATAAGTTATATGTCCATATTTGCAAAAAAAGTTGCAATTGCTTTGATGTTGAACATGTAAGATAGGACATTTAACGAAGGTGGTTGGATTTTGGTGAGTACTTCTCACAAATCCGATTCCACTCCTTTTAGGAACGTGACCCTTATTTGTAAGGATCATGTTTAAGGACTTACTACCTACCTCGAATTTCTTCAAGGTGTCCTTAAGTACTAAGTTCTCATTTTGGAGAGTTTCTAAATCATAGCATTTAACACATTGAGCTAGACAATCATGATATTCAGTTTTAATTTATCAAAAGCACCACGTAAGACTATCATGCTCCTTTCTTAGCAATTTGTATTTTCTACTAATTGTCTTACATTCATCAAATAACTCATGGAAAGCATTTAATAAATCATGATAAGGTAAATCTGCATTAATTAAATCCGTTTACCTCTTCTTGAAGGCCATTAGGGCGTAGTGAGCAACAACTTTTCGGTGTTGGACTCCTCTTCTTGGATGTGCTTGAGTCATCCCATGTTGCCTTGCGCCTTCTTCTTTGGTGTTCTCTTTTTTTGGCTTGAGGGGCAATCGTTCTTGTAGTGTCCGGTTTTTTTGCATTCATAGCAAATCACTTGGTCCTTCTTTTGTTCAAATTTATTTTTTTGTATTATTTTTTAAATTTGTTTTTTCCTTAAATATTTTTTTGAATTTTTTGAGTCAAAAGTGCAATGTCATTGTCACTGTCCTCATCACTTGATGTTCCTTTCAAGTGGTCTTCTTGTGATTTGAGTGCCATATCCTTCCTGTTCTTTTGGGGGGGGTTCTTCGACTTCGTCATGAGCTTGACATGTAATTTTCGTAGGTCATTAGAGACCCAATGAGTTCTTCAAGAGGAAATATTTTAAGGTCTTTGGCCTCTTAAATGGCCGTAACTTTTGGATCCCAACTTTTAGGGAGGGATCTTAAGATTTTAGTTACTAGTTCAAAGTTAGTAAAATCTTTACCAAAACTTTGAGTCCATTGATGACATCCGTAAACGGGTGTACATGTCTCGATGGACTCACTTGGTTTCATTAGGAAAAGTTAAGTAAGAGTGCATAAGAATGTTGATTTTGGACTCTTTCACTCGGCTAGTGCCTTCATGAGTGACTTCAAGAGTTCTCCAAATATCAAAAAGCGAATCACAAATTGAAACACGATTAAATTAAATTTTTTTGTCTAGTGCACAAAACAAGGCATTCATAGCCTTTGCATTTAAAAGCAAAAAACCTTCTTCTCCGATTCATTCCATTCGCTCATGGAAGAGAAGATTTTTTGAAATCCGTTTTCAACAATAGTCCAAAAGCTCGAAATCCATAGAAATAAGGAAGATCCTCATTGAGTCTTCCAATCACGTGTAATCCGACCCATTAAACATAGGTGGAATGAGTGATAGAATGGCCCTCTTGCATGCAGGAGTAAGCCATCTCTCTTGGGTATTAAACCAAATATGAGAGATAACCTGGCTCGATACCAATTGTTAGGATGAAAGCAGCACTAAGAGGGGGGTGAATTAGTGCAGCGGATAAAAACTAGGTTTTTAAATTATCTTACGTAAGAAGAGAGCGGAACTTGACAAGTTTAAACTTGAAAGCGTATTCTTAAATATCACAGCAAAAGTAATAAGGAACTAGAGCATATAAGAAGATTTGCAATAATATAAATAACAATAATGAAAGCATAAAACCACGAGATCATGACCGATGTTAGAGTGGTTGGTCAAATGACCTACTCCACTTGTGAGGCCCCTCTTGATGAGGCTCCCCACCTTCCACTAGCAAGCTTCTTGAAATGGAAGGGTAAATACCCCTCTTACAACTCTTTACAAGCAGTTCACTCTCTTACAGATTTTAGAAGAGATGAGGTGAACACTAGTAGATTGAAAAAGCGAAAGCAAGCTAACACTTTTCTAAGATCTTTCTCTCAAACTCTTGCTGCTCAAAAGGTTGTGATCTCGGCTGAGATTTGAGGGGTATTTATAGGCCTCAAGAGGATTCAAATTTGGGCTCCAAAATTTGGGCTCAAAAAATCAAATCCTCTTTGGGTTCGATCTTTGGCGGTGCCCGCCGATAGCCAAAGTGCCACCGCCCAGCGTTGGTGCTTGGCGGTCCCCCGCCAATTTCGGGAGGTGTCACCGCTTGACCGGCGGTTCCCCCTTTGGCTCTCGATTTACTTGGTTTGGCTTTGTTTTAGCCCAAACCAACTCGATTTTTTATTTGGTTGGCCCCTAACCAGGATATAGGCTTATCTTCTTAATCCTAATCCTAATTACAAGTGAACTACATAACAAAACACATCTTAAGCAATTTATTAACATGAACGTCAAGTTTTGTTCGGCGAGCTTTTAAACGAACTTCCTTGGCGGGGTCCAAGCACGCTCCCGAACTTGTGATGACTTTAAAAGTAAGCTGAACTTTCGGTGATCTCTGCGAACCTCAAACGATCTCTTCGCGAACTTCCAACATTTCCGATTTCTTCTCGGTTGGTTTAAAGTGTCTCCGACGATTCATCGAACTCTTAAAGGTTCATCAAACTCGACTCCGGTATTCTTGCTTTGTGTTTTCTGTTTATCGTAGTTAATCCTGCACACTTAACTCAATAATATGGATTAGATCAGATAACCTATCAATTGATTTTATCATCAAAATCCGAGATTCAACAATAACGTCCGAAAAATAATTTTAACTAGTTTAAGTATTCGGACACATCAATATTCCTAATTCTTTTCTTATGAAATCAAATTGTTCTTCACTTAGGGGTTTTGTAAAGATATCAGCTAGTTGATGTTTGGTATCAATGAACTCTATGGTTACGTCATGATTAGTGACATGATCTTGTATAAAGTGATGTCTAATATCAATATGTTTTGTTCTTGAGTGTTGTATAGGATTTTTAGTTAAGCATATTGCACTCGTGTTATCACATTTAATGGGAATATCTTTAAGATTAACTTTGCAATCTTCTAAAGTGTTTTTCAACCATACAACTTGTGCACAGCATGCACTTGCTGCAATATATTCAGCTTCGGTTGTTGATAGAGCAACCGAGCTCTGTTTCTTAGATGACCAGGATACAAGGGCATGTCCTAAAAATTGACATGATCTTGATGTGCTTTTTTTCTATCTAGTCTACGACCAGCGAAGTCCGCGCATCAGCATAAGTTTGTTAACTCAAAATTTTCTGATTTTGGGTACCATAATCCTAGATTTGTGGTTCCATTAAGATATCTAAGTATTCTTTTTTTTGACTGCTTTGAGATGAGATATCTTAGGGTTTGATTGAAATCTAGCACAAAGTCCTACTTGAACATGATGTCCGGTGCGGTGGCGGTGAGGTAAAGTAAACTTCCCATCATACCCCTATAAGTCTTTTGATTAAAGCTTTCTCCACTTTCATCAATTTCTAACTTAGTGGAGGTGCTCATAGGGGTGTTAATGGCCTTTGAGTTGTTCATATTAAACTTTTTTAATAAATTCATAGCATATTTTGTTTGACTAATAAAGATGCCGTTGCTTAATTGTTTGATTTGTAAGCCTAAGAAGAATGTTAATTCTCCTATTAAGCTCATTTCGAATTCAAGACTCATGGTTCTAGCAAAAGATTCACAGAGAGATTCATTTGTAGAGCCAAAGATAATATCATCAACATAAATCTGAACAATGAGAAAATTATTTTCAAAATTCTTGATAAATAATGTAGTATCAACCTTTTTTTTTGTGAAGTTATTTTCGATAAGAAAAGAACTAAGTCTCTCATACCAAGCCCTTGGGGCTTGTTTTAAACCTCATAGAGCTTTAGTTAATCTAAACACATGATTAGGGAGGCTATCATTTTCAAAACCAGGAGGTTGTTCAACATAAACTTCTTCGGAGATAAAGCCATTTAGAAAAGCGCTTTTAACATCCATTTGAAACAACTTAAAATTATTACTGCTAGCGTAGGCAAGGAGCATCCTTATGGCTTCCAATCGAGCCACGGGAGCGAAGGTTTCTTCGTAATCGATACCTTCTTCTTGGTTGAAACCTTTGGCCACTAATCTAGCCTTGTTTCTAACCACGATACCATTTTCATTTTGCTTGTTTCTGAAGACCCATTTAGTACCAATAACTAAATGGTCATTTGCCTAGGAACAAGCTTCCACACTTCATTTCTCTCAAATTGATTTAATTCATCTTGCATTGCGATAATCCATGAATCGTCTTTCATGGCTTCATCAATGCATTTGGGTTCAATTTGGGAGAGAAAGGCAGCATTTGCACAAAAGGTTTTAAGAGAAGATCGTGTTTGAACCCCTTTGATGTGTCTCCTAGGATTAGCTCCTTAGGGTGAGCATCTACATACTTCAATCCTTGGGTAAGGATATTTGGGAAGTGGATGCATCCAGGTTGTTAGTTGGAGAGGGGTTTCCTTTTAAATTCAAGGAATCAAAATTAACATCTTCATCAAGATCATTTTTTCGTGATTTCAGAAATCTCATTGAAAACAACATGAATGGATTCTTCAATAATTAGAGTTCTTTTATTGAAGATAGGAAAGGCTTTAGAAACTGTAGAATAACCAAGAAAGATTCCTTCATCGGATTTAGCATCAAATTTTCCTAAGTTGTCTTTTTCATTCAAGATAAAACACTTACACCCAAAGACTTTAAAATATGAAATGTTGGGTTTTTTTATTGTTCCATAACTCATAGGGAGTTTTGGTTAGTAGAGGTCTCACTAGAACTCTATTTAAAATGTAGCATGCAGTATTTATTGGCCGCCCAAAAAATATTTGGGTAGGTTGTGTTCATTCAACATGGTTCTTGCCATTTCTTGTAAATTTTGATTTTTTTCTTTCTACAACTCCATTTTGTTGAGGGTTTCTAGGAGTAGAGAAATTATGGTTGTATCCATTGAGTTCACAAAATTCACGGAAATCATGGTTTTGAAATTCACCACCATGATCACTTCTAATTGACGAAATCATAGAACCTTTCTCATTCTGAACAGTTTGCAAAACTTGGTAAAAGATCTAAGACATTCACTTTTTTCTGTTTTAAGAAGTAAGTCCATGTGTATCTGCTATAGTCATCCACGATGACGAAAGCGTATTTGCTACCTCCTAGGCTTGATGTGGAGATGGGTCCGAACAAGTCCATATGGATCAATTGTAAGGGCCTAGAGGTGCTTATTTGATTTTTAGATTTGAAGCTACTCTTAATTTGTTTACCTAATTGGCAGGCATCACATACATTATCTTTGATGAACTTGATATGAGAAATTCCTCTTACAAGTTCTTTGGATGATATTTGAGTGATTAGCTTCATGCTAGCATGACCTAATCTTCTGTGCCATATCCAAGCATTCTCATTTAAAGTAGAAAAACATATTTCATTACATAAATCATTGATATCAATAGTGTATACGTTATTTTGTTTTAATGCAATCATAGATATGTTTTTATGTGGTTTTTCAATGACGCAAGCATTAGATTCAAATCTGATAATATATCCTTTATCACACAATTGACTAATGCTCAAGAGGTTATGTTTTAGACCATCAACTAGCAAAACATCTTCAATAGAGAAGTTGAATTTGTTACCTATGGTTCCTTTGCCAATGATTTTACCCTTGTTGTTGTCTCCGAAGGTGACATATCCTTCGTCTATGCTAGTGAGCTTAGAGAATTGGGATGGATCTCCGGTCATATGCCTTGAGCATCCACTATCAAGGTACCATCTCTTGCTCCTAGCTTGCGATGGTTTAGTTTTTTCTACAAGAAAGGATGATGTTTAGGTACCCATTTGCTTTTTTGGGTTCCTCACAAATAGATCTACATTTTCTATCATGTTGCATAGAATTTGTCATGGTTCCTTTAGGAACCCAAATCAATTTGTTTGGACTAAATTTCCTGAATGGACAATAATGCGCCCGTGAATAGAACTTGCAACAAAAGTTGCATTTGCTTTGATGTCTAACATGTAAGATGGGGCCTTTTACGAAGGTAGTTGGATTTTGGTGAGGACTCCTCACAAATCCAATCCCACTTCTTTTGGGAACATGACCCTTGTTTGTAAGGATCATGTTTAATGACTTGCTACCAACCTCGAATTTCTTCAAGGTGTCCTTAAGTAGCAAGTTTTCGTTTTGAAAAGTTTCTAGATCATGACATTTGATACATGAATTTAAACAATCATGATATTCAATTTTTAACTTATTAAAATCACAAGTAAGACTATCATGCTCCTTTTTTAGCAATTTGTATTTTCTATTGATAATCTTGCATTCATTAAATAAGTCATGGAAGGCATTTAATAATTCATCGAAAGACAAATCAACATCTAATAAATTCGTTACCTCCTCTCCGATGGCCATTAAGGCGTAATGAGCAACTTGCTCGGTGTTGGACTCCTCTTCTTCAGATGCGCTCGAGTCATCCCATGTTGCTTGAAGAGCCTTCTTCTTTGATGTTCTCCTTTTGACTTGGGGACAATCACTCTTGTAGTGTCCCGGCTTTTTGCATTCATAGCAGATCACTTGGTCCTTCTTGGGTTCAAGTTTAATTTTTGCATCATTCTTAAACTTGTTTCTTTTAAAGAACTTTTTAAACTTTCTTGTTAGAAGTGCCAAGTCATCATCACAGTTCTCATCACTTGAGTTTTCTATCAAGTGGCATTCAGAAGTTTTGAGTGCCATATCCTTCCTGTTCTTTGGAAGGATGTCTTCTTGCTCTTCATGAGCTTTACAAGTCATTTCGTAGGTCATTAATGACCCGATTAGTTCTTCAAGAGGGAAGTTTGCAGATCTTTTTGCCTCTTGAATAGCAGTGACTTTAGGATCCCAACTTTTAGGAAGGGATCTTAGTATCTTATTTCTGAGTTCAAAATCCGAAAACTTTTTCCGAAGTCCTTTTAGACCGTTGGCGACATCCGTGAAAACGGGTAAACATGTCGCCAATGGTTTCACTCGGTTTCATTCGGAAAAGTTCAAAAGAATGCAACAACAGATTGATTTTTGACTCTTTCACTCTACTTGTGCCCTCGTGGGTCACTTCAAGTGTGTGCCAAATATCAAATGCAGTTTCGCAAGTTGAAACACGATTAAACTCGTTTTTATCAAGTGCGCAAAATAAGGCATTCATAGCCTTTGCATTAAGAGCGAAAGCCTTCTTTTCCAATTCATTCCAATCGATCATTGGAAGAGAAGACTTTGAAAATCCGTTTTCAACAAGGTTCCACAGTTCAAAATCCATAGAAATAAGAAAGATCCTCATTCGGGTCTTCCAGTAGGTGTAGTCCGTCCCACTGAACATGGGTGGACGTGTAATAGAATGCCCCTCTTGGTTTCCGGCGTATGCCATCTCTCTTGGGTTTTAATCCGTTAGAGAGTTAACCTTGCTCTGATACCAATTGTTAGGATCGAGAGCACTAAGAGGGGGGGGGTGAATTAGTGCAGCGGAAATCTTTTAGCGATTTAAAAACGAAAGCTGCGTTCGTCCGATAAAAACAATTTCGATGTAAAAGCCGATTCATAGTTTGTATCTAAGTGTAGTTTACGCAGTTTGCGTCTAAATGCAGTTTGCGTCTAAATGCAGATTGCGTCGAAGCGCAGTTTGCATTTAAGCGCAGTTTGCGTCTAAGCACAGTTTGCGTCTAAACACAATTTGCGTCTAAGCGCAGTTTGCGTCTAAACACAGTTAGCGTCTAAACACAGTTTGCGTCTGAGCGCAGTTTGCGTCTAAACGCAGTTTTAAGTCTAATTGTAGTTTTACGTCTAAGTGCAGTTTTCGTCTAAGTGCAGTTTTACGTCTAAGTGCAGTTTTACGTCTAAACGCAGTTTTACGTCTAAATGCAGTTTTACGTCTAAACGCAGTTTTGAACTTTGAAAAGCGTTTTATGAATACGTAGAAAGCAATTTGCAGTTATAAATGGAATCAAAACGTAAGCGTAAACTGCAGTGTAAAGATCATACGAAAACACCGATTTACGTCTGAATGCAGATTCGGAAAAATCAGAACTTAGAGACTTCGTTAAAAAGCGAAAGAGGGCAGTAGCTATGTAGGAGGTTTGCAGTAATGATAAAGTGCTCAAAGTAAAAAAGCAAACCAGAGATTTAGAGTGGTTCGTTCAGTCTTGACCTACTCCACTTTTGGCTTCCTCCTCCCGACAGGTCACCGACATCAACTAGCTGCCTTCCTTCAATGGGCTAAGGCCAACTGCCCTTTTACAGTTTCACTCCTTTTGATGGGCTCAGGAGACAACCCTTACAGAACCTTTTCTCCTCACTTTTACAATTCAGAAACTTAAAGAACAGAAGGAGGAGACTTAAAGGTTTTTTACAACAATTTTGAGCTCAAGAATCACAGAGAAGATCAAGATTTGGTGTAGGTCTCTTTGCTCTTTTCAGGTTGAATGGGTGGGGTATTTATAGGCCCCAACCCAATACAAATTTGGAACTCAAAACGATCAAATCCCGAATTAGGGATCAGGGCGGTTGCACCTCCGATTGGAGAGGTTGCACCCTCGGGCAGAGCTCAAGATCGAGCCTCGGCGGTGCCACCTCCGCCGAGGCGGTTGCACCTCTCCGCCAGAGCTCGAAGATCGAGCTCAAAGCGGTTGCACCGCCGATCGAGAGGTTGCACCGCCGGTAGAGCTCAGAGATCGAGCCAGGCGGTTGCACCTCTTGGCTGGGGCGGTTGCACCCCCAGCCTCGGCCTGGGAGACATTGCCCAGCGGTGCCACCTCCCGGCCTAGGCGGTTGCACCTCCTCGGTGGAATCGGTCCGGTCCCAATGGTTAGCTCCATTCGCCCAATTTTAATCTTTTTCGGGGCCCAATTGCCCCAAGATTAAGCTTAATGGGATCACCTCCCATTTTCCAACTTAATCAACGTGCTAACTATGATTAAATCTAAGACAATTTCTGCAGCTTTTGTTCCGTCGTCAATCGCTTCTTCCGGCGAAGTTTCCGCGAACTTCTTCCGTCGATCATCCGATGAACCCTCGGTGATTTTTTCTGCGGACTTCCGGCAAACTCCTGGACTTTCTGACGATCCACTTGGCGAAGTTCCGACGAAGCCGCTTGGCAAGCATCATCGGACTTTCGGATCTGTTCTCGCAGAACCTCCGACGGGACGCATCCGATCTTCTTTCCGTCGAACTCTCGAACTCCCAACGTGATCATGATCTTGACTCCGGCGCAACTCCTGCTGCTTGTCTAACTTTCATCGTAGTTAATCCTGCACACTTATCTCAACACATAGATTAGACAACAAATGACAATTGACTTCATCATCAAAATCTGAGATTCAACATCTAGTGTCCTTACACGAGCAACTATAAGACCAGCTGCATCTATCATATGGACGGGTATACAGCACACCAGTCTGTCCAGTTATCACGATGTCACTCTCGAGTAACCTATGACCGGAATTATTTATGATATGTGTTTAAAGGTGAATCGATCTCATTTTCGTGATCTCATCACGATCTGATTCCCATTACACAAATCCAAGAACATCATAATATATATATGCATATATGCAATAGTTATAAAGTGATATATACTAAAATATAATCAGCGAAAAGATTCTGTATCAAGTCATACGTGCCATCACTCATGTGATTGTCTTGCTAGGCACCTATGACTAGCAGTTATAGCATAATTACTGCACTTATGCTTAAAATTATTTATATCGTTATCCTTTTTGTTGATGATAAAGGAGGAGAAATATATGAATTAATGCTATGAGTACCATATTTGAATGAGAAATATATGAATTGATGCTATGAGTGCCATATTTGCACTATGTTATTGCCATATCATGATAAAATATCAAGAATTTGCATAGCAACTTTACTTATTGATATCTTGCCATGTGATACTACGATTGCTAAACACTAGAAATGTTTACTTTACGTTAAAATATCAAAAGCTTAAATTGTTGATATCTTATGTTGAACTGCTACCATCATTCATATTTAAAATGTAAAACTTGAGAATGGATGTCAAGTCTTGACATCATTTTTAGTAAAATACATCGTGATAGGAATCATGATGGGAGTAATTGATAAGGTTAAGAGTTCTTAACTTATCAATAAGTCTATTGAATTCAAGAATGACTTATCTCAAGTATGGAATATAGATAGGGGGAGTTAAGGTTAACTCCGTTATCAATTGATTATCATCATCAAAAAGGGGAAGATTGTTGAATCTTAGGTTTTGATGATGAAGTCAATTGTCATTTGTTATCTAATCCATATGTTGAGATAAATATGCAAGATTAACTACGATGAAAGTAACACATGCAGCAAGAGTTACGTCGGAGTCAAGACTATGATCACGTTGGGAGTTTGAGAGTTTGACAGAAGTCCGGATGGTCGTCGGAGGTTCTACGAGAACAAATCCGAGAAGTCCAGGAGCTTGCCAAAAGAAGCTCGTCGAAACTCGCCAAGTGGATCGTCGCAAGTCCAGGAGTTTGCCGGAAGTCCGCAGGAGCATCACCGAGGGTTCATCGGATGATCGACGGAAGTTAGCCGGAAGCTCGCCGGAAGAAGCGATTGACACACCATAGCAAGTTGCAGTAAATGTCTTAAGAAATATCATAGTTAGCATGATGATTAAGTTAGAAATGGGAGGTGATCCCATTAACTTAATCTTGGGGCAATTGGGCCCTTGACAGACCCAAATTGGGCCGAATGGATCAGCCCATTCGGACCTAGATTTCTTGGCCACCAGTGGCATCGCCTAGATCGGCGGTGGTATCGCCCAGGGCTCAGTCTCCGAGCTAGGCTGGGCGGTGCAACCGCCCCTGATCGGCGGTGGAACCGCTTGAGCTTGGTCTCCGAGCCCTACCAAGCGGTGTAACCGCCCCAGTCAAGCGGTGGCACCGCCTGGGCTCAGTCTCCGAGCGAGACTGGGTGGTGCAACCACCCCTATCAGGCAATGGCACCGCCCAAAGGCTCAGTCTCCGAGCTGCCAAGCGGTTGTGCCGCCCCAGTCAGGAGGTAGTACCGCCAAGACCCCGAAAATTCAAGAAATGACATTTTTGAGCTCCAAATTCAAACCAGTTTGGGGCCTATATATACCCCACCCTTTTCTACATGAAAGGCCACCGAAAATCCAATCTTACTCTTATGATTTTTAGAGCTTAAAAGTGTTGTATGAGTTAAAAGTTCTCCTTCCTCTTTTCTTCCAAGTTTTGATCTGTCAAGAGAGGAAAGAAAATTCTGTAAGGGTTGTCTCCTAAGCCCGTCAAAAGGAGTGAAACTGTAAAAAGGTGCTTGGCCTTCGCCTATTGAAGAAAGGCCTCTAGTGGACGTCGGTGATCTCATCGGAGGAGGAAGCCAAAAGTGGATGTAGGTCAAGATTGACCGAACCACTCTAAAATTGTGGTGCTCTCTAGTTTGTATTTAATCTTACTGCTTACCTTACTACAAACCTCCATATATGCTTTACTTCCTCTTTACGTTTGCTGCTCTCCTTTACGAACTCGCTTTCAAGTTAAGTTTTCGAAAACGATTTTACGTCGGAAACGATTTCATCGTACGAATGCAGTTTTAAACGTCGAAAGTTTTCTGTTGTACTAATTCACCCCCCTCTTAGTTCTCTTGATCGTAACACAGTCTGGTAGTGCCACCACTAGACAAGGTCCAGCAACCTAGTTGGGCCTTGAATCTGGCCCAAACCAGTCCAATTACGAGGCTAGTTGGCCTTTAATATTGTTAATGGGTTACCTCCCAAATCTAACCATAATTACGTGCTAACTATGATTTTTAAGATATACACTAAACAAAACAAGCCTAGTAAGTCTAGGTTTCTTCTGGCGAGCTTTCGAAAATCTTCCGACAGACTTTCGACGATCCCTCGACAATCTTCTAGCAGACTTTCGGTAGCATTTTTGACAAACCTCCGGACTTCCGATGAACTCTAGAACTCCCAATGAAATCTCGATCTTGACTCCGGTGCTTCGTTTTGCTTTATGCCTTGATCGCTATTGTAGTTAATCCTACACATTTTTCTCAACATATAGATTTGATCAAATAATTTACCAATTGATTTTATCATCAAAATCCAAGATTCAACAAAATTAACTTATGTGGACTATACCTCTTAAATGGACATTTATGAGCATAATATCCAAATTTACAATAAGAGCTACATTTGTTTTGGGGTGAAACATGAAAGATTGGGCTTTTAACAAAGTTGGTTGGCTTTTGGTGAGTGTTACTCACAAAGCTAATTTCATCTCTTCTATGAGTATGATCCCTTTTTGCAAGGATTATGTTTAAGGATTTGCTTCCAATTTCAAAATTTTCTAAGGTTTCATGTAGTAGCAAATTCTCCTTTTTAAGCATATCTAATTCTTCAAAAGCAATATTTCATTATCGTGCTTAATCTTTAATCTATCAAATTCACTAGCAAGAGAAGCATACTTGTTTTTTAATAATTTATACTTTTTACTAGCTAATTTACATTCTTCAAACAAATCATTAAAAGTATTAAGTAATTCAACATAAGATAAATGAGATTCGTTTAGGTTACCTCATCATTGAGCGCCACTAGAGCATAATTCGTGACTTCTTTGTTGGTTGGCTCCTCGTCTTCGGATGCATTTGAATCGTCCCAAGTAGCTTTTAGTACTTTCTTCTTCTTTGGTTACTTCTTCACTTAGGGACATTCACTTTTGAAGTGCCCCGATTTCTTGCATTCATAGTAAATTATTTAGTCCTTTTTAAGTTCATTTTTGTTTTTAATATCATGTTTAGTTTTGTTCCTTTTTATGAATTTTTAAATTTTTTTTGTTAGAAGTGCCAAGTCATCATCATCATCATCATCATCATCACTTGAGTTTTCTCTCAAGTGGTCTTCTTGAGTTCTAAGTGTCAAATCCTTCATGTTCTTTGGAATGTTGTTCTCAAGTTTTTCATGTGCATTGCATGTCATTTCGTAGGTCATCAAAAACCTGATAAGTTCCTCGAGTGAAAAGTTGTTTAAGTCCTTGGCTTCTTGAATTGTGGTTACTTTAGATTCCAACTCTTTGGAAGGGATCTTAATATTTTGTTAACAAGTTCAAAGTTAGAAAAACATTTACCAAGTGCTTTTAGACCATTGACGACATCCGTAAACCAAGTGTACATGTCTCCATTGGTCTCGCTTGGTTTCATTCGAAATAATTCATAACTATGAACTAAAAAATTGATTTTTGACTCCTTAACTCTACTCGTGCCTTCATGTGTGATTTAAAGTGTATGCCAAATGTCATAAGTCATTACGCAAATAGAAACTCGATTGAATTTATTTTTATCTAATTCATAAAACAAAGCATTTATAGCTTTGGCGTTCAAAGAGAAGGTCTTTTTCTCCAAATCATTCCAATCGTTTATTAAAAGAGAAAACTTTTGAAATCTATTTTTGATGATATTCCATAACTCAAAATCCAAAGTTGGGTTTTAAACCAATTTGAGAGTAACCTTACTCTGATACCAATTGTTAGGATCAATGCAGCACTAAGAGGGGAGGTGAATTAGTGCAGTGATAAAAACGTCATTGATTTGAAAAATTTCGTTCGATAAGATCGTTTCGATAAAGCCCGTATCAGAAAATAATGAAAATAATGACTTAGAGTAAATACAAAGTGTAGAGTGCAGCAAAGTTGTTAAAGAAAGTAGTAAAGAAAGAACACATTGGATTTATAGTGGTTCGGTCGTTGTGACCTATGTCCATTTTCGATTCTTCCTCCATTGAGGTCACCTACGTCCACTAATGGTCTTCCTTCAACAAGCAAAGACTAACCACCTTCTTACAAAGCTTTCTCCTTTTCATGGGTTTAGGAGACAACCCTTACAACCCTCACACCTCTTCTCTGATGATTATAAAGCTGAAGAAAGAGGAGGACTCTTAGCTTTTTTTACAACACTTTTACACCCCAACCCTTAAAGATTTTTTCACACTTTGTTATAGTCTTTGTTACTCTTTCATGCAGAAAGGAGTGGGGTATTTATAGGCCCCAAAGGGTTCATAATTGGAGCAAAAAAAGTGTCTCTTCCCAGATTTCTAGGGTACTGGCGATACCATCACCATTATTGGGCAGTACCACCACCAGGTATGATAAGACCCTAAGGTCTTATCATAAAAGAAGGAAGAGGAGAAAAGGGAATGATAATAATCGCTACGAGAGGATCGGCCTCCTTGATCACTTCGAGGGGATCGGCCACCTAGGGTTTGTCCACAGAGTTGAATAACATTTTATTGATTAACAGATTGATTCTCAAAAGAAAGGGTTACATCACTATTTATAGAGTTCCACCTAGAGTCCATCAGGACTTAGACTCTTAATAATAAATAAATATTAAATAAACCTCTACCCAACTCTGACTAAACTAAACAGACTTAATAAATAACTAGACTAAACAAACTCAATAACCATTATTCAAAAGCTCAAAAAAAGGGTCCTAACAGTTCTTTCCTCTTCAAATCAGCCTTGTCCTTAAGGTTGAGCAGCATTAATCTCAGGGAGCTTCTCTTTTAGTACTTTAGTCATATATTATTTGCAACGCATCACAACCCGTTGATCAAGTATGGTCTCCACTTTTTGATAGTGTAAGCAATAGGTCGGTCTTTCAGTGTAGTAATTGTTAGGATCAAATGCGGCACTAAGGGGGGGTGAATTAGTGCAGCGGGTTAAAACGTTGGTTTCAACAAATCTTTCATAATGATAAAAATCGAATGGAAGTGCTTAACTTGAAAGCGTATTCGCAAAGTTGTGCAGCAAAGGTAATGATGAAATAAAGCAAGTAAGAAGGTTTGCAGTAATGTAAATAGCAGTAATGAAATGCAAACCAGAGATTACGCCGTTTTTGAAGTGGTTCGGTCAAGTGACCTACATCCACTTGCGAGGCCCCTCTTCGATGAGGCTCCCACCTTCCACTAGCAAATCTCTTGAAAGGGAAGGGTGAATACCCCTCTTACAACTCTTTTACAAGCAGTTCACTCTCTTACAGATTTTCAGCAAGAAAGAAGGAGGTGAACACTAGCAAATTGAAAATAAGACTAGCTAAGACTTTTCTAAGACCTTTCTCTCAAACAATTGCTGCTCAAAAAGTTGTAATCTCAGCTGAGATTTGAGGGGTATTTATAGGCCTCAAGAGGATTCAAATTTGGGCTCCAAATTTGAATTCTCGTTGGGTTCCCGATGCTGGCGGTGCCACCGCCTGTTAGTGGCAGTGTCACCGCCTGTTAGTGTCAGACGCTGATAGTGCTGGGCGGTGCAACCGCCCAGTTTGGCAGTGCCACCGCCAGACCCTTCGGTTCACTTGTTTGGGCTTCAAATTTTGCCCAAACCATGTCTAATTTTGGGCCCAGTTGGCCCCTAACCAGGATATAGGATTATCTCTTAATCCTAATCCTAATTACAAGTGAACTACATAACAAAAAAAAACATCCTAAACAAGTTTTCAACCGCGAACGTCGAGTCTTGTTCCGGCGAGCTTTCCGACGAACTCCCAGCAAGCTCCCGAACTTGTGATGACTTTAATGAGTAGCCGAGCCTTCTCGGTGATCTCCGTGAACCTCCGACGATCTCTTCAGTGAACTTCCGAAAATTCTGACAGGTTCCCGATTTCTTCTCGGTTGGTTCCGGCAGCATCTCCGACGATTCTTCGGACTCTTAAACGTCCATCGAACTTGACTCCGGTATCCTTGCTTTGTGTTTTCTGGTTATCGTAGTTAATCCTGCACACTTAACTCAATAATATGGATTAGATCAATTAACCTATCAATTAATTTTATCATCAAAATCTGAGATTCAATAATCTCCCCCTTTTTGATGATGACAATCAATTGATGACGGAGTTAAACATAACTCTCCCTATCTATATGCCATATTATGATAAGATAAAAACACTTGAATTCCATCCCATTGAATTCAAGCATAAACCGATAAGTTCTAACCGTAGAACTTATCGTTATCCTCATTAAGCATAATGTAAATGCGAAACTTCGATGAAAATCCTTTTCAAGTCGAAAGATAAGAGACAAATTTTACTATGACAGGAGATAAAGATTTTCAACATGAATTTCATGATATACGTGTTTAAAATGCTTTCAATATGATCAATCGATCTTGCGATATTCTCAAAGATTTTGCAAGGCATATAAGACATTCATCGATCGATCACTTTTCTCAAAGATTTTGCAAGGCATATTTTCAAAGATTTTGAAAAGCTTTTGCGATTCATATAAGTCATGCTATTAAAATGATACAAGTCATCACTTTTCTCCCCCTTTGTCATCAACAAAAAGGGAATGAGACTTGAAGCACATAGTTTGTCATGCAAGGATTTTATCATTCAAAATTAAGTATGCTAAAATATTTACGCAGAGTTCATCTTAAATGAAAATTTAGCATTCATCCATATTATCAAATCTCTTCTTTCTATAAGTAACAAAAGTTGTAGATGTACAAGGAAGAGATTGGAATAAGACAAAAAAAAATTCAAGTAGTAACTCCAATAAGTCAAGATCATAATTCAAATACAAGTTCATTCAAATTCAATTCGTCAACTTGAAACTCATAATCAAGACATCAAAATCAATTTCGAGATTCAAAATATCATAAAATCATTAATCTTGATCAGATGGGAGCAGTGTTTGACTCAAGATAGGATAAGACAATTTAACACGTCATTAGAATCGAAAGAGAAGGATCAGATTCACCGAGGAACGGAGAGAAGATGAAAAAAAACTTTACGAAAAATCCATTCAAACAAGTTTATTGTTTAGGGACAATTTAACATACCTAATTCCCTTCTAATGAATTCAAATTTGTCTTCATTCAAGGCTTTTGTAAATATATCTGCTAATTGATGCTTTGTGTCAATGAATTCTAGAACAACATCATTGTTAAGGACATGATCACGTATGAAAGGATGCCTAACGTTGATGTGCTTAGTTCTAGAGTGCTGAATTGGATTTTTAGTAAGACATATGACACTAGTATTATCACATTTTATGGGAATGTTTTTAAAGTGAATTCCATAGTCTTCTAATGTATTTTTCATCCAAACAACTTGTGCACAGCATGCACTTGCAGCAATGTATTCGGCTTCCACCGTAGATAGTGCAACTGAATTTTGTTTCTTGGAAGTCCAAGAAACAAGTGCATGTCCTAAAAATTGGCATGTTCCGGATGTACTTTTTCTATCTATCCTGTAGCCGCCAAAATCGGCATCTGCATAAGCTATTAAATCAAATTTTTCAGATTTTGGATACCACAATCATAAATTTAGAGTTCCTTTAAGATACCTAAATATTCTTTTAACGCTTTTAAGATGAGATAATTTAGGATTTGATTGAAACCTAGCGCAAAGTCCTACACTAAACATAATATCCGGTCTAGTCGCGGTAAGGTAGAGTAGACTACCTATCATTCCCCTATATGTTTTTTTATCAAAATTTTCACTATTTTCATCCATATCTAACTTAGTCGCAGTACTCATAGGGGTGTTTATTGCTTTTGAATTATCCATGTTAAATCATTTTAACAGTTCTAATGTATATTTAGATTGGTTAAGAAATATACCATCACTAAGTTGTTTGATTTGTAATCCTAAAAAGAAAGTTAATTCACCCATTAAGCTCATTTCAAATTCATGACTTATACATTTGGCAAATGATTCACATAGTGATTCATCCGAAGAGCCAAAAATAATATTGTCAACATAAATTTGCACAATAAGAAAATTATTTTCAAAATGTTTAATAAACAATGTAGTATCAACCTTGCCTTTGGTAAAATTATTTAAAATAAGAAAGGAACTAAGCCTTTCATACCAAGCTCTAGGGGCTTGTTTCAAGCCATAGAGAGCCTTAGTCAATTTGAAAACATGATTAGGAAGAAGAGAATTTTCAAATTCGGGAGGTTGTTCGACATATACTTCTTCGGAAATAAAACCATTCAAGAAGGCATGTTTGACATCCATTTGAAATAGTTTAAAATTATAACTACTAGCATAGGCAAGGAGCATCCTTATGGCTTCTAATCGAGCCACGGCAGCGAAGGTTTCTTCGTAATCGATACTTTCTTCTTGGTTGAAACCTTTGGCCACTAATCTAGTCTTGTTTCTAACCACGATACCATTTTCGTCTTGCTTGTTTCTAAAGACCCATTTAGTACCAATGACTAAATGGTCACTAGGTCTAGGAACAAGCTTCCACACCTTATTCCTCTCAAATTGATTCAATTTCTCTTGCATTGCAATAACCCAAAAATTATCTTTTATGGCCTCGTCAATGCATTTAGGTTCGATTTGAGAAAGGAAGGCGGTGTTAGCACAAAAATTCTTGAAAGAGGAACGAGTTTGAACCCCTTTTGATGTATCTCCTATAATTAGCTCCTTTGGATGAGCATCTATATATTTCCATTCCTTGGGTAAGGAAATTTCGGAAGAAGGTGCATCCAAGTTGCTATTTTGAGAAAAGGGTTCGTTTAAATTCAAATTATCAAAACCAAGATCATCATCAAAATCATTTTTCTTTAAATTAGAAATTTCATTAAAAACTACATGAATAAACTCTTCTATTACTAAGGTTCTTTTGTTAAAAACACGAAAAGCCTTAGAAACGGAAGAGTAACCAAGAAAGATACCTTCATCGGATTTAGCATCAAATTTTCCTAAGGCATCATTTTCATTCAAAATAAAGCATTTACAACCGAAAACTTTAAAATAGGAAATATTTGGTTTTATGTTATTCCATAATTCATAGGGAGTTTTTGATAGGGATGGTCTTATTAGGGCCCTATTCATGATGTAGCAAGCCGTATTTACGGCTTCGGCCCAAAAATACTTAGGTAAACTGTTCATTTAACATAGTTCTTGCCATTTCTTGTAGGTTTCTGTTTTTTCTTTCAACTACTCCATTTTGTTGGGGATTTCTCAAAGTGGAGAAGTTGTGATTGTATCCATTAACTTTACAAAAATTTTAAAAGTCACGGTTTTGAAATTCGCTACCATGATCACTCCGAATTGACGAAATCATGAAACCTTTTTCGTTTTGAGTGAGTTTACAAAATTTAGAGAAACACTTGAAACAATAACTTTTGTGAGCTAAGAAATAGGTCCAAGTGTATCTAGTATAGTCATCCACAATTACAAAAGCATATTTGCTTCCTCCTAGACTTGTCGTATCAATTGGTCCAAATAAGTCCAAATGAATCAATTGTAATGGTCTAGTGGTGCTAATTTGAGTTTTTGATTTGAAACTAGTTTTTATTTGTTTACCTAGTTGACATGCATCGCATACTTTGTCCTTAATAAACTTTATATTTGGAATTCCTCGCACTAATTCTCTAGAGGAGATCTTAGATATTAGTTTCATGCTTGCATGGCCTAGTCTCCTATGCCAAAGCCAAGCATCATCATTTAAAGCAGAGAAGCACATTTCATTACTTAGTTCATCAAGGTTGATGGTGTAGACATTATTTTGTTTTAATGCAATCATAGTCATGTTATGGTTTGGTTTTTCAATAACACACACATTTGATTCAAATCTTACGATATAACCTTTATCGCATAATTGACTAACACTCAAGAGATTATGTTTCAATCCATCAACTAGTAAGACATCATCAATAGAAAATTTTAATTTGTTACCTATGGTTCCCTTGCCAATGATTTTCCCTTGGTTATTGTCTCCGAAGTTGACGTACCCTTCTTCTTTGCTAGTGAGCAAAGAGAAATGAGATAGATCTCCAGTCATATGTCTTGAGCATCCATTATCCAAATACCATCTCTTGCTCCTAGCTTGTGATGGTGTATGGTTCTACAAGAAGGGATTATTTTTAGGTACCCATTTTCTTTTGGGTGCCTTAAAAACTTGTTCATCATATTGCATAGAATTGATCATGGTTCCTTTAGGAACCCAAATTAGTTTGTTCGGACTAATTTTCTTGAATAGACTTTTATAAGTTTTATGTCCATATTTGCAACAAAAGTTGCAATGGCTTTGGTGCCGAACATGTAAGACGGGGCCTTTAATGAAGGTGGTTGGATTTTGGTGAGGACTTCTCACAAATCCGATTCCACTTCTTTTAGGAATGTGACCCTTATTTGTAAGGATCATGTTCAAAGATTTGCTACCAACCTTGAATTTCTTCAAGGTGTTCTTAAGTAGCAAGTTCTCCTTTTGGAGAGATTCTAGATCATGGCATTTTATACATGGAGCTAAACTATCATGATATTCAGTTTTTAATTTATCAATATCACAAGTGAGACTATCATGCTCCTTTTTTATCAATTTATATTTTCTACTAATTGTCTTACATTCATCAAATAACTCATGGAAAGCATTTAATAACTCATGATAAGGTAAATCTGCATCAATTAAATCTGTTACCTCTTCTCCGATGGCCATTAGGGCGTAATGAGCAACTTGCTCGGTGTTGGACTCCTCTTCTTCGGACGCGATTGAATCATCCCACGTTGCTTTAAGCGCCTTCTTCTTCGATGTTCTCTTTTTGGCCTTAGGACAATCGTTCTTGTAGTGTCCCAGTTTTTTGCATTCATAGCAAATCACTTGGTCCTTCTTTTGTTCAAATTTATTTTTTGTATTATTTTTAAATTTGTTCTTCTTTAAATATTTTTAAAATTTTTGAGTCAAAAGTGCAATGTCATTGTCACTGTCCTCATCACTTGATGTTCCTTTTAAGTGGTCTTATTGTGATTTGAGTGTCATATCCTTCCTGTTCTTTGGAAGGTGGTTCTCGAGCTCGTCATGAGCTTGATATGTCATTTCGTAGGTCATTAGAGACCCAATGAGTTCTTCAAGAGGGAATGTTTTAAGGTCTTTGGCCTCTTAAATGGCCGTAACTTTTGGATCCCAACTTTTAGGGAGGGATCTTAAGATTTTAGTTACTTGTTCAAAGTTAGTAAAGTCTTTACCAAGAGCTTTGAGTCCATTGATGACATCCGTAAAACGGGTGTACATGTCTCCGATGGACTCACTTGGTTTCATTCGAAAAAGTTCGTAAGAGTGTACAAGGATGTTGATTTTGGACTCTTTCACTCGGCTAGTGCCTTCATGAGTGACCTCAAGAGTTCTCCAAATATCAAAAGCCGAATCACAAATTGAAACACGATTAAATTCATTTTTGTCTAGTGCACAAAACAAGGCATTCATAGCCTTTGCATTTAAAGCAAAAACCTTCTTCTCCGATTCATTCCATTCGCTCATCGGAAGAGAAGATTTTTGAAATCTGTTTTCGACAATAGTCCAAAGCTCGAAATCCATGGAAATGAGGAAGATCCTCACACGGGTCTTCCAATACGTGTAATCCGACCCATTAAACATAGGTGGACATGTGATAGAGTGTCCCTCATGCATGCCGGAGTAAGCCATCTCTCTTGGGTATTAAACCAAATATGAGAGTGAGCCTTGCTCTGATACCAATTGTTAGGATCGGAGAGGCACTAAGGGGGGGTGAATTAGTGCAACGGATTAAAACGTTGGTTTCAACAAATCTTTCGTACGATAAAAATCGGAATCGGAAGTGCTTAACTTGAAAGCGTATTTGCAAAGTTGTGCAGCAAAGGTAATGATGAAATAAAGTAAGTAAGAAGGTTTGCAGTAATGTAAATAGCAGTAATGAAATGCAAACCAGAGATTACGCCATTTTTGAAGTGGTTCGGTCAAGTGACGTACATCCACTTGCGAGGCCCCTCTTCGATGAGGCTCCCACTTTCCACTAGCAAATCTCTTGAAAGGGAAGGGTGAATACCCCTCTTACAACTCTTTTACTGTTAGGATCAAGAGCACTAAGAGGGGAGGGGTGAATTAGTGCAGCGGAAAACTTTCTGCGATTAAAATCGTAAGCTGCGTTCGAACGACAAAAACGATTTCGATGTAAAATCCGATTCTAAGACTACTTTAGCTTAAGATTAAGCGAGATGACATTAAAATAAATCTACAAAGGCAGTTTGCAGTTTATGATAAAAATCAGAATGCAAGCGCAAACTGAAATCCGAAGTTCGTACGATAAAACTGGTTTACGTCTAAACGTCAACTTTGAAGATACTGAACTTTGACATAAGTTTTGTAAATGCGCAGAAGGCAGTTTGTAGTTATAATTGGAGTCAAAATGTAAACGTAAACTGAAATGTAATGATCGTACGAAAACACTGATTTACGTCTAAACGCAGATTCGGAAAGTTCTGAACTTAGAAACTCGTTCGGAAAAGCGCAGAAGGCAGTAGCTATTTAGGAGGTTTGCAGTAATGATAAAATGCTCAAAGTAAATGCAAACCAAGATTTAGAGTGGTTCGGTCAGTCTTGACCTACTCCACTTTTGGCTTCCTCCACCGACGAGGTCACCGACGTCAACTAGAGGCCTTCCTTCAATAGGCGAAGGCCAACTGCCCTTTTACAGTTTCACTCCTTTTGACGGGCTTAGGAGACAACCCTTACAGAACTTTTCTCTCCTCTCTTTACAACTCAAAACTTTGAAGAACAGAAGGAGGAGAACTTTTGGCCTTTACAACAATTTTGAGCTCTAAGAATCACAGAAAAGATCAAGATTTCAGTGTGTGTCTATATGTCTTCAGTGCTGAATGGGTGGGGTATTTATAGGCCCCAACCCAGTTCAAATTTGGAGCTCAAAACTATCAAATCCCGGAATTTCGGGATCAGGCGGTTGCACCTCCTGACTGGAGCGGTTGCATCGCCTGGCAGAGCTGGAAGACTGAGCCCAGGCGGTTGCACCTCTCTGTCAGGGGCGGTTGCACCGCCTCAGTCTGGCTCGGAGACTTAGCCCAGGCGGTTGCACCTCTTGACTGAGGCGATTGCACCGCCTACCAGAGCTCGAAGACCGAGCTCAAGCGGTGCTACCTCTTTGTCAGGGGAGGTTGCACCGCTCAGTCTCGCTCGAAGACTGAGCCTAGGCGGTGCCACCTCCTGGCTGGGGCGGTTGCACCACCCAATCTCCCTAGGAGACTTAGCCCAGGCGTTGCTACCTCCTGGCTTGGGCGGTTGCACCTCCCACAGCAATCAGGGTCCGAATGTTGAATCTCGGATTTTGATGATAAAATCAATTGATGGGTTATTTGATCTAATCCATATTATTGAGTTAAGTGTGCAGGATTAACTACGATAACCAGAAAACACAAAGCAAGGATACCGTAGTCAAGTTCGATGGACGTTTAAGAGTTCGAAGAATCGTCGGAGATGCTGCCAGAACCAACCGAGAAAAAATCGGGAACCTGTCGGAATTTTTGGAAGTTCGCCGAAGAGATCGTCGGAGGTTCACGGAGATCACCGAGAAGGCTCGGCTACTCATTAAAGTCATCACAAGTTCGGAGCTTGCTGGGAGCCCGTCGGAAGAAGTTCGTCAGAAAGCTCACCGGAACAAGACTCGACGTTCGCGGTTGAAAATTTGCTTAGGATGTGTTTTTGTTAAGTAGTTAATGTGTAATTAGGATTAGGATTAAGAAATAATCCTATATCTTGGTTAGGGGCCAACTGGGCCCAAAATTAGACTTGGTTTGGGCTAAGTTTGAAGCCCAACCAGTCAATCGAAGAGTCTGGCGGTGGCACTGTAAGACTGGGCGGTTGCACCGCCCAGCACCCGAGAGCTGGGCGGTGGCACCGCCCAATACTGTCAACTTCTGACACTGACAGGCGGTGGCACCGCCAGCATCAGGAACTCCACGAGAATTCAAATTTGGAGCCCAAATTTGAATCCTCTTGAGGCCTATAAATACCCCCCAAATCTCAGCTGAGATTACAACTTTTTGAGCAGCAATTGATTGAGAGAAAGTCTTAGAAAGTCTTAGCAAGTCTAGTTTTCAATTTGCTAGAAAAGTTCTCCTCCTTTCTTGCTGAAAATTTGTAAGAGGTTGAACTGTTTGTAAAAGGTTGTAAGAGGGGTATTTACCCTTCCATTTCAAGAGATTTGCTAGTGGAAGGTGGGAGCCTCATCGAAGAGGGGCCTTGCAAGTGGATGTAGGTCATTTGACCGAACCACTCTAAAATCGGCGTGATCTTTGGTTTGCATTTTATTATTGCTATTTACATTACGGCAAACCTTCTTACATGTTTTAATTCCTTATTACCTTTGCTGCACATATTTAAGAATACGCTTTCAAGTTAAGCTTTTCAAGTTTCGTTCTTATCGAACGAAAGATTTATTAAAATCGAAGTTTTAATCCGCTGCACTAATTCACCCCCCCCTCTTAGTGCCGCTCCGATCCTAACAATTGGTATCAGAGCGGGTTCACTCTCATATTTGGTTTAATACCCACGAGAGATGGCTTACTCCGGCATACCTGAGGGACACTCTATCACACGTCCACCCATGTTTAATGGGTCGGATTACACGTATTGGAAGACTCGGATGAGGATCTTCCTCATTTCTATGGATTTCAAGATTTGGACTATTGTGGAAAATGGATTTCAAAAATCTTCTCTTCCGATGAGCGAATGGAATGAATCGGAGAAGAAGGTTTTTGCTTTAAATGCAAAGGCTATTAATGCCTTGTTTTGTGCACTAGACAAAAATGAATTTAATCGAGTTTCAATTTGTGATTCGGCTTTTGATATTTGGAGAACTCTTGAGGTCACTCATGAAGGCACTAGCCGAGTGAAAGAGTCCTAAATCAACATTCTTGTGCACTCTTACGAACTTTTCCGAATGAAACCAAGTGAGTCCATCGGAGACATGTACACCCGTTTTACGGATGTCATCAATGGACTCAAAGCTCTTGGTAAAGATTTTACTAACTTTGAACTAGTAACTAAAATCTTAAGATCCCTCCCTAAAAGTTAGGATCCAAAAGTTACGGCCATTCAAGAGGTCAAATACCTTAAAACATTCCCTCTTGAAGAACTCATTGGGTCTCTAATGACCTACGAAATGACATGTCAAGCTCATGACGAGCTCAAGAACCCCGTTCCAAAGAACAGGAAGGATATGGCACTCAAATCACAAGAAGACCACTTGAAAGGAACATCAAGTGATGAGGACAGTGACAATGACATTGCACTTTTGACTCAAAAATTTAAAAAATATTTAAGGAAGAACAAATTTAAAAATAATACAAAAAATAAATTTGAACAAAAGAAGGACCAAGTGATTTGCTATGAATGTAAAAAATCGGGACACTACAAGAACGATTGCCCTCAAGCCAAAAAGAGAACACCAAAGAAGAAGGCGCTCAAGGCAACATGGGATGATTCAAGCACGTCCGAAGAAGAGGAGTCCAACACCGAGCAAGTTGCTCACTACGCCCTAATGGCCTTCGAAGAAGAGGTAACGGATTTAATTAATGCATATTTACCTTATCATTAATTATTAAATGCCTTCCATGAGTTATTTGATGAATGTAAGACAATTAGTAGAAAATACAAATTGCTAAAAAAGGAGCATGATAGTCTTATTTATGCTTTTGATAAATTAAAAACTGAATATCATGATAGTCTAGCTCCATGTGCTAAATGCCATGATTTAAATACTCTCCAAAATGAGAACTTGGTACTTAAGGACACCTTGAAGAAATTCGAGGTCGGTAGCAAGTCCTTAAACATGATCCTTACAAATAAGGGTCATGTCCCTAAAAGGAGTGGAATCGGATTTGTGAGAAGTACTCACCAAAATCCAACCACCTTCATTAAAGGTCCTATCTTACATGTTCAACACCAAAGCAATTTTAACTTTTGTTGTAAATATGGACATACGACTTACCAATGTCCATTCAAGAAAATTAGTCCAAACAAATTGATTTGGGTTCCTAAACGAACCATGATCAAGTCTATACAATATGATAAACAAGCTAGATTAGCTTTTGAGGCACCCAAAAGTAAATGGGTACCTAAAAATAATTCCTTCTTGTAGAAACATACACCATCACATGCTAGGAGCAAGAGATGGTATCTTGATAGTGGATGCTCAAGGCATATGACCGGAGATCCATCCCAATTCACCAAGCTCACTAGCATGGACGAAGGCTATGTCACCTTCGGAGACAACAACAAAGGCAAAATCATTGGTAAGGGAACCATAGGTAACAAATCAAGTTTTTCCATTGATGATGTGTTACTAATTGATGGATTAAAACCTAATCTATTGAGCATTAGTCAATTATGCGATAAAGGTTATATCGTTAGATTTGAATCAAATATGTGCATTATTGAAAAACCAAATCATAACATGACTATGATTGCTTTAAAACAAAATAATGTCTATACCATCAATCTTGATGAACTAAGTAATGAAGTGTGTTTCTCCGCCATAAATGATGATGCTTGGCTTTGGCATAAGAGATTAGGCCATACAAGCATGAAAACAATATCTAAAACCTCATTTCAAGAATTAGTACGAGGGATTCCGAATATAAAGTTTATTAAAGATAAGGTATGCGATGCATGTCAACTAGGGAAGCAAATAAAAACAAGCTTCATATCAAAAAATCAAATTAGCACCACTAGACCGTTACAATTGATCCATTTGGACTTATTTGGACTAATTGATACAACTAGTCTAGGTGGAAGCAAATATGCTTTTGTGATTGTGGATGATTACTCTAGATACACTTGGACCTATTTCTTAGCTCACAAAAGTGATTGTTTCAAGTGTTTCTCTAAATTTTGTAAACTCACTCAAAACGAAAAAGGGTTCATGATTTCATCAATTCGGAGTGATCATGGTGGCGAATTTCAAAACCGTGACTTTCAAAATTTTTGTGAAGTTAATGGATACAATCACAACTTCTCCACTCCAAGAAATCCCCAACAAAATGGAGTAGTTGAAAGGAAAAATAGAAACCTACAAGAAATGGCAAGAACTATGTTAAATGAACATAGTTTACCTAAGTATTTTTGGGCCGAAGCAGCAAATACGGCTTGCTACATCATAAATAGAGTCCTAATAAGATCATCCTTATCAAAAACTCCCTACGAATTATGGAATAACAAAAAACTGAATATTTCCTATTTTAAAGATTTCGGTTGTAAATGCTTTGTTTTAAATGAAAGGGATGCCTTAGGAAAATTTGATGCTAAATCCGATGAAGGCATCTTTCTTGGTTACTCTTCCGTTTCTAAAGCTTTTTGGGTTTTTAATAAAAGAACCTTAGTAATTGAAGAGTCTATTTATGTAGTTTTTAGTGAAGTTTCAAATTTAAAGAAAAATGATTTTGATGATGATCTTGGCTTTGATAATTTGAATTTAAATGAACTCCCTCCTCAAAATAGCAACTTGGATGCACCTTCTTCCGAAATTACCTTACCTAAGGAATGGAAGTATATAGATGCTTATCCAAAGGAGCTAATTATAGGGGATACATCTAAAGAGGTTCAAACTCGTTCCTCTTTCAAGAATTTTTGTGCTAAAACCGTCTTCCTCTCTCAAATCGAACCAAAGTGCATTGACGATGCCATAAAAGATGATTTTTGGGTTATTGCAATGCAAGAGGAATTGAATCAATTTGAGAGAAATAAGGTGTGGGAGCTTGTTCCTAGACCTAGTGACCATTTAGTGATTGGTACTAAGTGGGTCTTTAGAAACAAGCAAGACGAAAATGGTATCGTGGTTAGAAACAAGGCTAGATTAGTGGCCAAAGGTTTCAACCAAAAAGAAGGTATCGATTACGAAGAAACCTTCGCTCCCATGGCTCGATTAGAAGCCATAAGGATGCTCCTTGCCTATGCTAGTTGTTATAATCTTAAACTATTTCAAATGGATGTCAAAAGTGCCTTCTTGAATGGTTTTATTTCCGAAGAAGTATATGTCGAACAACCTCCCGGATTTGAAAATTCTCTTCTTCCTAATCATGTATTCAAATTGACTAAGGCCCTCTATGGCTTGAAACAAGCTCCTAGAGCTTGGTATGAAAGGCTTAGTTCCTTTCTTATTTTAAATAATTTTACCAAAGGCAAGGTTGATACTACATTGTTTATTAAACATTTTGAAAATAATTTTCTTATTGTGCAAATTTACGTTGACGATATAATTTTTGGCTCTTCGGATGAATCACTATGTGAATCATTTGCCAAATCTATGAGTCATGAATTTGAAATGAGTTTAATGGGGGAATTAACTTTCTTTTTAGGATTACAAATCAAACAACTTAAGGATGGTATATTTCTTGACCAATCTAAATATACGTTAGAATTGTTAAAACGATTTAATATGGATAATTCAAAAACAATAAACACCCCTATGAGTACTGCGACTAAGTTAGATATGGATGAAAATAGTGAAAATTTCGATCAAAAAACATATAGGGGTATGATAGGTAGTCTACTCTACCTTACCGCGACTAGACCAGATATCATGTTTAGTGTTGGACTTTGTGCTAGGTTTCAATCAAATCCTAAATTATCTCATCTTAAAAGTGTTAAAAGAATATTTAGATATCTTAAAGGAACTCCAAATTTAGGTTTATGGTATCCAAAATCCGAAAAATTTGATTTAATGGCTTATGCGGATGCCGATTTTGGGGGATGTAGGATTGATAGAAAAAGCACATCCGGAACATGCCAATTTTTAGGACATGCACTTGTTTCTTGGACTTCCAAGAAACAAAATTCAGTTGCACTATCTACGGCGGAAGCCGAATACATTGCTGCGAGTGCATGCTGTGCACAAGTTGTATGGATGAAAAATACATTAGAAGACTATGGAATTCATTTTAAAAATATCCCCATAAAATGTGACAATACTAGTGCCATATGTCTTACTAAAAATCCAATTCAGCACTCTAGAACTAAGCACATCAACGTTAGGCACCATTTCAAATGCGATCATGTCCTTAACAATGATGTTGTTCTAGAATTCATTGACACAAAGCATCAATTAGCAGATATATTTACAAAAGCCCTAAATGAAGACCAATTTGAATTTATTAGAAGGGATCTAGGCATGTTAAATTATCCTTAAAAATAAGCTTGTTTGAATATATATATATATATATTTTTTTTTTTTGAAAAATATTTTTTAAATTCTGGATATATGCTTCTGGATGAATGCTGATTTTTCCGTTTAAGCTGAATTCTGGATAAGTATTTTTGGCAAATTTGAATGATTAATCTTAATGCTGTATTCTTTCTCTAATGATTTTATGATATTTTATGAATCTCGAAATTAATGGCTTGATTATGAGTTTCAAGTTGACGAATTGAATTTGAATGGGTTTCTATTCGAATTATGATCTTGACTTATTGAAGTTACTACTTGAAATTCTTTTTCTTTCTATCCCAATCTCTTCCATGTACATCTACAATTTTCTTTAGATAGAAGAGATTTGATAAAATGAATGAATGCTGAATTTTCCTTTAAGATGAATTTAGCATACTTAACTTTGAATGGTAAAATTTTTCTGATCAATGCTGAATTCCTGATGTTATAATCACAAATTATGTGCTTCAAGTCTCATTCCCTTTTTGTTGATGACAAAGGGGGAGAAAAGTGATGACTTGTATCATTTCAATAGCAGGACTTATATGAATTGCAAAAGCTACTGTAATATGAATGTCTTATATGCCTTGTAAAATCTTTGAGAATTGTAAAAGCTACTGTAATATGAATGTCTTATATGCCTTGCAAAATCTTTGAGAATATCGCAAGATCGATTGATCATATTGAAAGCATTTCAAACATGTATATCATGAAATTCATGTTGAAAATATTTATCTCTTGTCGTAGTAAAATTTGTCTCTTATCTTTCGACTTGAAAAGGATTTTCATTGAAGTTTAGCATTGACATTATGCTGAATGAGAAAAACGATAAGTTCTACGGTTAGAACTTATCAGTTCATGCTTGAATTCATGGGATGGAATTCAAGTGTTTTTATCTTCTCATAATATGGCATATAGATAGGGGGAGTTATGTTTAACTCCGTCATCAATTGATTATCATCATCAAAAAGGGGGAGATTGTTGAATCTCGGATTTTGATAATAAAATCAATTGATGGGTTATTTGATCTAATCCATATTATTGAGTAAAGTATGCAGGATTAACTATGATAACCAAAAAATACAAAGCAAGGATACCGGAGTCAAGTTCGATGGACGTTTAAGAGTTCGAAGAATCGTCGGAGATGCTGCCGGAACCAACCGAGAAAAAAAGGGAACCTGGCCGGAATTTTCGAAAGTTCAAGAGATCTTTTGGAGGTTCACGGAGATCACCGGAGAAGGCTCGCTACTCATTAAAGTCATCACAAGTTCGGGGAGCTTGCTGGGAGCCCGTCGGAAGAAGTTAGTTCGGAAAGCTCACGGAACAAGACTCGACGTCATGGGTTGAAAATTTGTTTAGGATGTGTTTTTTTGTTAAGTACTTAACATGAAATTAGGATTAGGATTAAGAAATAATCTTATATCCTGGTTAGGGGCCAACTGGGCCTAAAATTAGACTTGGTTTGGGCTAAGTTTGAAGCCCAACCAGTCAACCAAGAGTCTGGCGGGTGGCATGCCAGATCGGAAGTTGTTGCACCGCCTAACACCGAGAGCTGGGCGGTGGCACACTTAGTGCCGAGAGCCGGTGGTGGCACCGCCCAGCAAGATGTCGACTTTTCGACATCGACAAAGGGTGGCACCGCCAAAGATCGGGAACTCCGACGAGAATTCAAATTTGGAGCCCAAATTTGAATCCTCTTGAGGCCTATAAATACCCCTCAAATCTCAGCTGAGATTACAACTTTTTGAGCAGCAATTGATTGAGAGAAAAGTCTTAGAAAGTCTTAGCAAGTCTAGTTTTCAATTTGCTAGAAAAGTTCTCCTCCTTTCTTGCTGAAAATTTGTAAGAGGTTGAACTGTTTGTAAAAGGTTGTAAGAGGGGTATTTGCCCTTCCATTTCAAGAGATTTGCTAGTGGAAGGTGGCAGCCTCATCGAAGAGGGGCATCGCAAGTGGATGTAGGTCATTTGACCGAACCACTCTAAAATCGGCGTGATCTTTGGTTTGCATTTCATTATTGCTATTTACATTACTGCAAACCTTCTTACATGTTTTAGTTTCTTATTACCTTTGCTACACATATTTAAGAATACGCTTTCAAGTTAAGCTTTTCAGGTTCCGTTCTTATCGTACGAAAGATTTATTAAAATCAAAGTTTTAATCCGCTGCACTAATTCACCCCCCCCCTCTTTGTGCCGCTCCGATCCTAACACCGAATGGGTAGCTCCATTCAGCCCAATTTTGATTTTTCAGGGGCCCAATTGCCCCAAGATTAAGCTAATGGGATAACCTTCCATTTCCAACTTAATCAATGTGCTAACTACGATAAATCCTAAGACAATCTCTGCAGCTTGCTCCGGTGCATCAATCGCTTCTTCTGGTGAGTTTCCGGCGAACTTCCGTCGATCATCCGATGAACCCTCGGTGATGCTCCTGCGGACTTCCAGCAAACTCCTGAACTAGCGATGATCCACTTGGCAAGTTCCGACGAGCTTCTTTTGGCAAGCTCCTGGACTTCTCGGATTTGTTCCCGCAGAACCTCCGACGGCTGTCCGAACTTCCGTCGAACTCTCGAACTCCCAACGTGATCATTCTCTTGACTCCGGCGTAACTCCTGCTGCTTGTCTAACTTTCATCATAGTTAATCCTGCACACTTATCTCAACACATAGATTAGACAACAAATGACAATTGACTTCATCATCAAAATCCGAGATTCAACAATCTCCCCCTTTTTGATGATGACAATCAATTGATAATGGAGTTATCCTTATCTCCCCCTGTCTATATGCCATAATTGAGATAAGTCAATCTTGAATTCAAGACCTAAGAATTCAAGCGACATATTGATAAGTTAAATCATTTGAACTTATCAATACTCCCATCATGATTCCCATCATGATGTATCTCTCTGTAGATGATGTCAAGGCTTGACATGCATCATCAGATTTTTATAACAAGTTTGAATGATGGTAATTGTAACAATTCATCATATAGTAGGATATCAACATGTAAAGCTGTGAAGTAAGATTTTGATATCATTACATGATGTACACATTTCAAATATCTTAGCAAGTGTTGCATTTCTTCACATGGTAAGGTATCAACTCAAGGCATAATGCAAACTCAAGGCATAATGCAAATTATTGCATCTGTTCATATATCTCTTGGTGATGCAAGGATGGCATAATCATAGCATCAATGTTTATAGCATCAATTCATATATTTCTCGGTGATGCAAGCATGGCATAATCATAGCATCAGTGTTTATAGCATCAATTCATATATTTCTCGGTGATGCAAGCATGGCATAATCATAGCATCAATTCATATATTTCTCCCCCTTTGTCATCAACAAAAAGCATGGTAGTTGTGACACTAGGAAAATAATATAAGCAAGCATATAGAGGAAGGCATTATACATAGATTGCTTTGAATACTTCTTCCTTTTTTTTGTTATAATCCTTTGTGCAAATAAGGATATTATCATCCAAATTTCAAGATGGAATTCATACGCAAGAATCATTTCATCAAATCTATTTCAGAAAAATATTTTTCATAAGAGTGTATGAGAAAATCCGATTTATAGCATTCGGACAATGAGATGCATTCGGACAAGATTATGCTACTGATTTTCAAATATAATCATGAAGACAAAACATTTCAACACATGTTATGTAATGTCAATCAAGTGATTTGATCATTCAATAAAATCCGAAAAATAATTTTAACTAGTTTGTCTATTCGGACATATCAATATTCCTAATTCTCTTTTTATGAAATCAAAGCACAAGGTTTTCAAAACTTTTAGTTTCAAAGCACAACATTCCCAATTTGGACACATCATATACCGAAAAAAAAAAAATTGATACCATAAAAATCCGAGATAACCTTTTAGTTTATATTTACCACAAGGCACAAGACATATGTTTACCATGATAGATGTTTACAACCATATCAAGGATCAAGACAAAGCACATCATGGTGAGTAACATAAGGAGTTTACAACAACAACAGATGTAAGCTCATTCATGAGGTGGAAAATTAAAGTGCCTAAACAAGGAGTCAAATTGACTATGAATTTGCTGCAGCTCAAATAGGATTTGATCTTGTCGTTGTTCAAGCCGTTCTTGTCTCTGTTCGAATCGGTCCATCCGAATCCCAATATCTTCGACGGATGATGTATGAGTTTGCTCAAATGGATGTGTTTCCTCAAAGGGACAAATCAGAGGAGATTGGGTACCCCTAAATACTGGTGTTTCCGGTTCTGGTTCAGGTTGAGGGGGATCAGTTCTTCTTGGCATTCTAACCCAGTTACCGTTTCTATAATAACATCTTAGTCGGTGAAGTAGATTTTTGTTTATTATGCTAAATCTATCTACTTTTATTACTTCATCTTCCGGTGGTATTAGAATATCATAAGCTTTCATTATTCTAGTGATTATACCACCATATGGGAGCATCATGTCTTTCTTAGATAGTTCTAACATGTTTTGTTGGATAAGATAACTAAGACAAATGTCATGTCCTTTCACGATCAAATACATAGTTCCCAATTCTAATTGACTTACTTCATCATGATGGTATTGTTTAGGGAGAATTATGCTAGTTAAGATATGATGAAGTATCTTAGTGTTTAGAGGCAGTAGATGTTCACAACTTTTAGGAACATATGCTAAGTTAGGATTGGCAAAGATTGTTCCTAAGGCTTCAACATAGGATGTTCCAATAGTTTTATCATCCCTTGATCCTCTAAAGTAAAGTCCTATACTTTTCATGGGAATTCCTATCATGTCGCAAATGAATCTATCCGTTATTGAGATGTGTTGTCCTAAAAGATAGGTGGACATTCTTTCTTCATCATCTATTTGTATGTTGTTGTAAAACAATCTAACAAGTCTTGGATAGATGGGTTCGTTAATTTGCAAAATTGGAAGTAGATCTAGGTTTGCAAAACATTGGATAGTCTCTAAGTCTCTTAGTTCATTTAGATCTACGTATTTTCCCTTATTGACACTCCTAAGTTCGAAAGAGGAAAAATTTTCAGCATGGTTTTTTGAATCAAAAAGGGTGAGATCAAAATCTTCTACTAATCTCCTCTTTCCCTTGTCCCTTGAGGATCTTCTAGATCCCATAACTACTGTTGTTTAGAGGGAAAGTAATAAGCAAGAGTAAATGAATGAAAAAACAGAGTTTAAGGGGTTCTTAAAGAGTACCTTAGTGAAATCTTCAAGAGAGGGAAGGATTGTTGATGTTTTGCTTCGAAATGAGGGGTATTTGGGCTGCTAAACGGGGTGAAATGGGAATGGAGGAGGCTTGGAAGAGTGGAGGAGGGAAAGGATTGAGTTGGGGTCAGTTTCACCACCAGCCCTAGCTTGGGTTAAAAAGGGCAGAGTTGCGGGCGGTTGCACCTCTGGCTGGAGCGGTGCAACCGCTGGCAACACGTGACAGCTGGAGGTGCCACCGCCTGCAGGCGGTGAGCACTTGTTCTGATCAGTGTGATTTGATCTGGGAGTTTTTTGTCTTGAGAAGATTTTTTATTCAGAGCAATCAACTTTACTTACGTAATTACGTAAGAGTTTTCATTTTAAGGCAAAGACTTTTGCACGATCAAGATAGATCTTTTAACGTGCATACTCTCAATGTCGTACACATGTTTGTGATAGTTTGTTCAAGTTGGTAACCCTTTCAAGTTCATGACAGACTTAGTGTCTTCATGATACAAGGTTGGATTCGAAGGTGATGAATGGATGAAATTGACGGGTTCGAAGATCAAGGGGATATGTGAATTTGGGAATCATACGTTTCTAATTTTGAAAAGTCAAATAAGGTTGTATCCAAATCGCATTTGTGATTTTATAATTTCCACCTGTTATTTAAGCTAGAGAGCATTGCGAGTTCCTTTTTGGATCTTGGGTCATGACTATCGAGAATCAAGGAGCAGAATATTATTTCTTGCTCCAGCCTAAAATTTTATGTTTTTTTTACAGGAAGGGATGATTTTTAGGTGCCCATTTGCTTTTGGGTGCCTCACAAAAAGATCTACATTGTCTATCATGTTGCATAGAATTTATCATGGTTCCTTTAGGAACCCAAATCAATTTGTCTGGACTAATTTTCTTGAATGGACAATAATGCGTCTTGTGTCCAACTTTGCAACAAAAGTTGCATTTGTTTTGATATCGAACATGTAAGATTGAGCCTTTTATGAAGGTGGTTGGATTTTGGTGAGGACTTCTCACAAATCCAATTCCACTTCTTTTGGGAACGTGACCCTTGTTTGCAAGGATCATGTTTAATGACTTGCTACCAACCTCAAATTTCTTCAAGGTGTCCTTAAGTAGCAAGTTTTCCTTTTGGAGAGTTTCTAGATCATGGCATTTTATGCATGAGCTTAAACTATCATTATGTTCAGCATTTAACTTATCGAAATTACAAATAAGACTATCATGCTCCTTTTTTAGCAATTTATATTTTCTACTAATAGTCTTACATTCATCAAATAATTCATGGAAAGCATTTAATAATTCATCAAATGATAAATCTGTATCTATTAAATTTGTTACCTCATCTCCGATGGCCATTAAGGCGTAATGAGCAACTTGCTCGGTGTTGGACTCCTCTTCTTCGGATGCGCTCGAATCATCCCATGTTGCTTTGAGCGCCTTCTTCTTGGATGTTCTCTTCTTGGTTTGGGGACAATCACTCTTGTAGTGTCCCGGCTTTTTACACTCATAGCAAATAACTTGGTCCTTCTTGGGTTCAAGTTTATTTTTTGCATCATTCTTAAACTTGTTTCTTTTAAAGAATTTTTTTAATTTTCTTGTTAGAAGTGCCAAGTCATCATCACAGTCCTCATCACTTGAGTTTTCTCTCAAGTGGCATTCTGAAGTTTTAAGTGCCATATCCTTCTTGTTCTTTGGAAGGATGTCTTCTTGCACTTCATGAGCTTTACAAGTCATTTCGTAGGTCATTAATGACCCGATTAGTTCTTCAAGAGGGAAGTTGCGCAGATCTTTTGCCTCTTGAATAGCGGTGACTTTAGGATCCCAACTCTTAGGAAGGGATCTTAGTATCTTATTTACGAGCTCAAAATCCGAAAAACTTTTTCCGAGTCCTTTTAAACCGTTGACGACATCCGTGAAACGGGTAAACATGTCGCCAATGGTTTCACTCGGTTTCATCCGAAAAAGTTCGAAAGAATGTAACAGTAGATTGATTTTTGACTCTTTCACTCTACTTGTGCCTTCGTGAGTCACTTCGAGTGTGTGCCAAATATCAAATGCAGTTTCACAAGTTGAAACACGGTTAAACTCGTTTTTATCAAACGCACAAAATAAGGCATTCATAGCCTTTGCATTAAGAGCGAAAGCCTTCTTCTCCAATTCATTCCAATCGATCGTCGGAAGAGAAGACTTCGAAAATCCATTTTCGACAAGATTCCAAAGTTCAAAATCCATAGAAATAAGAAAGATCCTCATTCGGGTCTTCCAGTAGGTGTAGTCCGTCCCACTGAACATGGGTGGATGTGTAATAGAATGGTCGTCTTGGTTTCCGGCGTATGCCATCTCTCTTGGGTTTTAACCCGTTAGAGAGTTAACCCTGCTTTGATACCAATTGTTAGGATCAAGAGCACTAAGAGAGGGGGGTGAATTAGTGCAGCGGAAAACTTTCTGCGATTAAAATCGAAAGCTGCATTCGAATGACAAAAATGATTTCGATGTAAAATCCGATTCTAAGACTACTTTAGCTTAAGATTAAGCGAGATGACGTTAAAGTAAATCTACAAATACAGTTTGCAATTTATGATAAAAATCAGAATGCAAGCGCAAACTGAAATCCGACGTTCGTACGATAAAACCGGTTTACGTCTAAACGTCAACTTTGAAGATACTGAACTTTGAGATATGTTTTGTAAATGCGCAGAAGGCAGTTTGCAGTTATAATTGGAGTTAAAACATAAACGTAAACTGAAATGTAATGATCGTACGAAAATGCCGATTTACGTCTAAACGCAGATTCGGAAAGTTCTGACCTTAGAAACTCGTTCGTAAAAGCACAAAAGGCAGTAGCTATTTAGGAGGTTTGCAGTAATGATAAAATGCTCAAAGTAAATGCAAACCGAGATTTAGAGTGGTTCGATCAATCTTGACCTACTCCACTTTTGGCTTCCTCCACCGACGAGGTCACCGACGTCAACTAGAGGCCTTCCTTCAATAGGCGAAGGCCAACTGCCCTTTTACAATTTCACTCCTATTGACGGGCTCAGGAGACAACCATTACAAAACTTTTCTCTCCTCTCTTTACAACTCAAAACTTTGAAGAACAGAAGGAGGAGAACTTTTGGCCTTTACAACAATTTTGAGCTCTAAGAATCACAAAAAAGATCAAGATTTTGGTGTGTGTCTGTATGTCTTCAGTGCTGAATGGGTGGGGTATTTATAGGCCCCAACACAGTTCAAATTTGGAGCTCAAAACTATCAAATCTCAGAATTCCGGGATCAGGCGGTTGCACCTCCTGACTGGAGCGGTTGCACCGCCTGGCAGAGCTCGAAGACTGAGCCCAGGCAGTTGCACCTCTCTGTCAGGGGCGGTTGCACCGCCTCAGTCTGGCTCGGAGACTGAGCCTAGGCGGTTTTACCTCCTGACTGAGGCGGTTGCACCACCTGCCAGAGCTCGAAGACCGAGCTCAAGCGGTGCTACCTCGCTCGGAGACTGAGCCCAGGCGGTGCCACCTCCTGGCTGGGGCGGTTGCACCGCCCAGTCTCCCTGGGAGACTTAGCCCAGGCGGTGCTACCTCCTGGCTTGGGCGGTTGCACCTCCCACAGCAATCAGGGTCCGAATGGGTAGCTCCATTCGGCCCAATTTCGGTTTTTCAGGGGCCCAATTGCCCCAAGATTAAGCTAATGGGATCACCTCCCATTTCTAACTTAATCAATGTGTTAACTACGATAAATCCTAAGACAATCTCTGCAGCTTGCTCCGATGCGTCAATCGCTTCTTCCAGCGAACTTCCGTCGATCATCCGATGAACCCTCGGTGATGCTCCTGCGGACTTCCGGCAAACTCCTGGACTTGCGACGATCCACTTGGCAAGTTCCGATGAGCTTCTTTTGGCAAGCTCCTGGACTTCTCGGATTTGTTCCCGTAGAACCTCCGACGACTGTCCGAACTTCCGTCGAACTCTCGAACTCCCAACGTGATCATTCTCTTGACTCCGACGCAACTCCTACTGCTTATCTAACTTTCATCGTAGTTAATCATGCACACTTATCTCAACACATAGATTAGACAATAAATGACAATTGACTTCATCATCAAAATCCGAGATTCAACATTTACAAGCGGTTCACTCTCTTACAGATTTTCAACAAGAAAGAAGGAGGTGAACACTAGCAAATTGAAAACAAGACTAGCTAAGACTTTTCTAAGGCCTTTCTCTCAAACAATTGCTGCTCAAAAAGTTGTAATCCCAGCTGAGATTTGAGGGGTATTTATAGGCCTCAAGAGGATTCAAATTTGGGCTCCAAATTTGAATTCTCGTTGGGTTCCCGATGCTAGCGGTGTCACCGCCTGTCAGTGTCAGATGCTGACAGTGCTGGGCGGTGCCACCACCCAGCCCAGGCAATGCCACCGCCCAGCTCTCGGGCACTGGGCGGTGCCACCGCCAGACCCTTCGGTTCACTTGTTTGGGCTTCAAATTTTGCCCAAACCAAGTCTAATTTTGGGCCTAGTTGACCCCTAACCAGGATATAGGATTATCTCTTAATCCTAATCCTAATTACAAGTGAACTACATAATAAAAAAAAACATCCTAAGCAAGTTTTCAACCGCGAACGTCGAGTCTTGTTCCGGTGAGCTTTCCGACGAACTCCCAGCAAGCTCCCGAACTTGTGATAACTTTAATGAGTAGCCGAGCTTTCTCGGTGATCTCCGTGAACCTCCGACAATCTCTTCGGCGAACTTATGAAAATTTCGACAGGTTCGCGATTTCTTCTCGGTTGGTTCCGGTAGCATCTCCGACGATTCTTCTGACTCTTAAACGTCCATCGAACTTGACTCCGGTATCCTTGCTTTGTATTTTTTGGTTATCGTAATTAATCCTGCATATTGAACTCAATAATATGGATTAGATCAATTAACCCATCAATTGATTTTATCATCAAAATCCGAGATTCAATAGTAATCATTGCATGAAACTTCTGGCCTTGTATAATCAATTTTATCTTTGAACCTTTGCTATCACAAGTGAAAATTTGTCCATCAACGATCTTTACTTCGAATCTGTCAAAGTCTTCAATGTGGTGGGCTAATCTTTCAACAGTCTCACTGTCTATAAAATTATTAGTGCTACCAGTATAAATCAAAACTATAATAGGCTGATGCTCTAGAGTTTGCAAGTTAGAGTAGTCGGCTAATGTATGCATTGTATCTATGGTAAGTTCAACATCTTCATTAGAATTTATACCTTTATGATCGGAGTCCACATTCTTAGCTTTCGGCTTCTCTCCAATTAGTTCAATCATCAGAAGTTGCTCTTGTTTACATCGGTGCTCCATACTCCATTTTTCATCATAGTACAAACCCCTTGCTGATCTTTCCTTGCTAATTTTTTTCTCATGTAGATGTGCAAATAAGATCACAGCTATCATAGTGCGGGGTTGACGAGCCTTAACTTCACACCGGATCTCTGGAATAAGCCCTTCAATAAATATATCCAGAAGTTGTCGGTCCGATCAATCTCTAGCTTGATTTGATAATCTTTCAAACCTACTTTGATATTCTAACACTGTAGAAGTCTGATGAATTTTGACGAACTAGCAATCAATATTCTCATATTTAGATGGGCTAAAGCGAACAAGAAGCCCTCTTTTGAACTACTCCCACGAAAGAACTCTGTGGAAAGTTTCATACTCATTGTACCACTGGATTGCATCTTCATCAAGCTGGATTAAGGCCACTTTTACCTTAGATTCTTTTGGGGTTTTGTGAAAATGAAAAAAAAAATCTGCCTTAGAGATCCAACTAGTCGGATCTCCATCTTTCCATCTCGGAAATTCCACCTTCATATGTGAGTAGTTTGTGTCACAATTTTGGGGCCCTTTTCCTATATTTTTAGATCTATGTAACGTAGAACTTGAGCCCCTATCTTGTTGAAATTTGCTTAGACTCTCTGGTAGGCTCTTTTCGAAATCATTAAGTATTTCTTGCGGCCGATTTTCAATTCTGATTTCCCATACTTCCATTTGTTCTTTCACTGAGTTATTGGTGGTCATTGTGCAAGACTACAAATCTATGTTCTCAACTCCTGTTTTTGATGTCGATCAAGGCCATCAGCATTGTCAATACGAAGTTGCCAAGGAGGTGGATGCCAAGGGCAATGTCATGGTCACTGTGTTGGAGGAAGAGTTGCTGCCCTGTTTCTGTTGCTACGTGGGGTGAGAGCACCGGGGCTGGAAGGCGACTACATCGATGTGGCTACAACTGCTAGACCCAAGGGGCAATCGCCGATCTGTAGGGTTAAGGTTGCGGTGATGGTGCGGCTGGGGCAGCGCCGCCAAGGGCTCACCGCTGCGATGGCTACAACAGTGCGAATGGAAGGCAGCGTTGCTTTGTCTTTGTCGCACTGCAGAAGGAGGCACTGGTGACGCTGAGGGATCGCATTCGATTGAGGAAACGATAGTGGCTGCGACGGTAATGGTTGCCTTGGTTTAATCGCCATAAGGAGAGATGGTCAAGCGACTGCAACTGTGACCCAAGGGGAGCAGTGATGGTGGCACGGTTGGGGAGTGTCGTCGACGGTAGAAGCGACGAGGGGGTTGGTCTACTAGCCAGGAAACAGCGGCGGCCCTTCTCACTCAAGCAGGGTGGAGCATCAAGGAGGGAAGGTTGTTGGCCGGGAAGCATCGGTGATGGTGGTCGCTAGCTGTGCTAGTCATTGGTGCCCAGCAAGCCAATCACGTGAGTGATGGCACGTGTGATTTGATACAGAATCATTTTGCTTATTATATTTTGGCATATATCACTTTATAACTATTGCATATATGCATATATATATTGTGATGTCATTAGATTTGTGCAATGGGAATCAGATCGCGATGAGATCATGATAATGAGATCGATTCACCTTTAAACAGAGATCCAAAATAATTTCGGTCATAGGTTACTCGAGAGGGACATTGTGATAACCGGACAGACTGGTTTGCTGTATACCCATCCATATGATGGATGCGGCTGATCTCGTAGCTGATCGTATAGGGATACTAGGGATACTAGGGATACAGTACAAGTGCTCATTGCAGAATGAGTTCACTGATTGATCCACTTACGGAATGCTGGATGGTTGATGATGTCTTATTGTCAGACAACGATTTCGTAGTCCTAGTGGTATATCTGGTCCTTAGACTTGAGACACCAAGGATGTCCTGTATGAGTGCTCCACTCTTTGATACCAGACTTATAGGTTTGGTTGTCCCAGATCTAGTACAGCTGGTCATTGGGAGTGGTAGTCGACCTTACGAGGGCTATTTAGTGTCGATAGAGGATCATCCACTCTCGGTGTCATGAGAGGAATATCCCATGTATTCTTGCTCAGACAAATCGCTAGCCAGGGTCATTCGGGTTGAGAGAAAAGAGTTATCCAGGAGAATCCGATTAGAGCGAGACTCGAGTAGAAACCGTATGGGTCTGACAGCACCATGCTCGATATACGGTCTCTGGGATATTAGATCGATGAGGGACTATAGGTATACGGTAATTGAGGATAGATAGGTCTAATGGATTGGATTCCTCTGTATCATTTGGGGACTACGGCGTAGTGGCCTAGTACGTCCGTAGTCGATGAGTCGAGTGAATTATTACAGAGATAATAATTCACTGAGTTAGAAGGAGTTATGATAAGTATGACTCACGGCCAACTCAATATTGGGCTTAGAGGGTCACATACATATGGTAAGCATTGCGATGAGTAGAGGTTTGGATATGAGATATCAGATGGAGCCCTTGTCTTATTGGATATCCAATAAGCCCTTGAATTTTTGGATCCCATAGACGAGATCCAATTAGAGCCCATGAGAGATTATTGGATAGAGATCAACTAATCTAAAAGGCTTGGGTTATTGGATGCAGATCCAATACCCACTAGGAGAGTATCCATTAGGGCTTGACAGGGGACTTCTATAAATATGAGGGATTCAGAGCCTCATAGGCTAGAGCCTTTGCTTGCCTCTCCTATTCTCCTTCCCCTCTCCACCTCAAAGCAGGCTTGAAGTTTTAAGGAGCGTCGTCGCAGCCGTACTGTGTGGATTACCGCTAGAGAGGAGGACGCTTGACCTCCTTCACCCTCTCCTAAGTATCTGCAAGGAAATAGAGATATACAATCTCCCTAGGTAACACAATATATTCTATACGCAGTTTTTCAGTTTCGCGGATTTTGTGCACCAATCTTCGCACGACGATGAACATCGGTGATTTTGTTTTCTTGCTCTTTCATTGTGTATCTGATTGCACCCCCAAGATTTCCCAACAGGCAGGAATGCAGCGGCTGTGGTGGGGCTGGTCGAAAGTAGGGGAGGCAGGAGCCCCTTTCGACTGGATGGGCTTCAAAGGGGAGAGGATATGGTTGTGGTGGGTACGGCGCAATAAGGAGGGGAGGTTGCTAGTTGGGGAGCAGCGACGGTGGTGGTCGAGCGGTAGAGAAGTAGCAGCAACGGTGGAGAAGGAGGAGTCGGTGGTGTCACTAGCTTTCTCTCTTCTTCTTTCTCTCTTTTATTTATTTATTATTATTTTTTTTTGATGACAGTAGCTACTTGGTGGCTAGGCAATGGCGGCGACGATGGAGAATAGGTTGCCCTACAGCGGCGGCGGTGGTGGAGAAGGGAAGTAGGGGTGCAGTTGACGGCTGCCGACCTCTTCTCTCTATCTTGTTTGGATCGGAGCAGCACAAAGACGGGGGGGGGGGTGAATTAGTGCAGCGGATTAAAACTTGTAAGTTCAAAAATTATTTCGTAAAATGCAAGAAGATTTCGCTTTGATTGTAACTTGAGTAAAGTAAGAAACCGGAAACGATTGCAGAAAGCTAAGTACTCACAGATTCAATGAACACGCCAATTTAAAGTGGTTCAGTCAAACGACCTACATCCACTTGCGAAGTCTTCTTCACTGAGGCTCCCAACTTTTACTAGCAAATCACTTTGAAGGGGAAGGACTAATTCCCCTCTTACAACCTTTACAAGTGGTTCACACTCTTACAATTTTTTTCAACAAGAAAATAGGAGGTGAACACTCAAGCAATTTAAAAATAAGACTTGTTAAGACTTTGCTAAGGCTCTTATCTCAAACTATTGCTTTGCAAAAGTTGTATTCTCTACTGAGAATTGAGGCGTATTTATAGGCCCCAAGAGGATTCAAATTTGGGCTCTAAATTTTGAATTATCTTGGGTTTCTGAGACTGGCGGTGCCACCGCCTATCAATGTCTTTCAGATGGTGTGCTGGCGGTGCCATTGCCTGATCTCGAGTGCTGGGTGGTGCCACCGCTTGACACTTCGGGCTTTGGGCGGTGCCACCGCCCAGTTCGGCGGTTCCACCGCCCGTCCTTACAGATCTCTGGTTGGGCTTCACGTTCGTCCCAAACCAGGTCACTTTTGGGCCCAGTTGACCCCTAACCAAGATATAGGATTGTCCCTTAATCCTAACCCTAATTACATATGAACTACATACCTAAGTACTTAGGCTATCATTATCCACATATAAGTTTGCATAAAATAGCCTAACTAACCTAGGATAAATTGGTTCATTTATTTGTAGCAAAGGTAGGGCATCTAGATGTTCAAACCACCTAATGGGTTCTAGGTTTCCTAGTTCATTGAGATCAACTTGTTTACCCTTATGGATACATCTTGTTTCAAAGTTTGAAAACCTAAGAGCTACTTCTTTGGATCTAAAAAGGTCTTGGTCATATGAATCTCCTTCAACCCTTTTCTCTTTTGATCTTTTAGGAGCCATTATCTAGACACGATGATAGATGAAAGAAACTGTAAGGAGTAGGTAAAATAATGAGAAGAGAGGAAAATTTCAGATTTTACCTTATTGAGAATTTCTTGGAAGATGGAGAGCTTGGACCAACAAGAATCCCTCTCCAAGGCTTCTAAATGCTGGAATGAAGATTTACAGAGGTTGTGGGAGAGCTTGAGGCAGTTTCTCACGGGTTGGGGGCGGTGTCATCGCCGACCCTAACCCCTCGGCTTATAAAGGGGCTCTTGGGCGGTGCCACCACCAAAACGAGTGGTGCCACCGCCTGGCGCCTGAGCGCACAGGCGGTGCTACCACCGGTTCTAGCGGTGCCACCGCTGGCATGCCGCGGAAGAGAAGAAAGAATTCTTTCTTCCCGTCTTTTGTTTTTTCAAAGGTGTTTGACTCAAGATAGGTTAAGATATTGGGTTATACTTTAATATATATTTGGAATCGAAAGAGAAGGATGAAATCAAATCCATAAAAGAATGGAACAAGGATGAGATTTTTCTTCTTTTTTTTTTAAATACATTCAAACAAGCTTAATTTCAGGGACAATTTAACATGCCTAGTTCCCTTATAATGAATTCAAATTAGTCTTCATTTAAGGATTTTGTAAAAATGTCTGCTAATTGATGATTTGTGTTAATAAATTCTAGAACGATATTATTGTTAAGGACATGATCGCGTATGAAATGATGCCTAATATCTATATGCTTAGTTCTAGAGTACTGAATCAGATTTTTGGTAAGACATATGACACTTGTATTATCACATTTTATGGGAATGTTTTTCAAGTGAATTCCATAGTCTTCTAATGTATTTTTCATCCAAACAACTTATGCACAGCATGCACTTGCAGCAATGTATTCGGCTTCCGCCATAGATAGTGCAACTGAATTTTGTTTCTTGGAAGTCCAAGAAACAAGTGCATGTCCTAAAAATTGGCATGTTTCGGATGTACTTTTTCTATCTATCCTGCATCCGCCAAAATCAGCATCTGTATAAGCTATTAAATCAAATTTATCAGATTTTGGACGCCATAATCCTAAATTTGGAGTTCCTTTAAGATATCTAAATATTCTTTTAACACTCTTAAGATTAGATAATTTAGGATTGGATTGATATCTAGCGCAAAGTCCTACACTAAACATGATATCCAGTCTAGTCAATGTGAGGTAGAGTAGACTATCTATCATTCCCCTATATATTTTTTTATCAAAATTTTCACTATTTTCATCCATATCTAACTTAGTCGAAGTACTCATAGGGGTGTTTATTGCTTTTGAATTATTCATGTTAAATCATTTTAGCAATTCTAATGTATATTTAGATTGGTTAAGAAATATACCATCACTAAGTTGTTTGATTTGTAATCCTAGAAAGAAGGTTAATTCACCCATTAAACTCATTTCAAATTCATGACTCATAAATTTGGCAAATGATTCACATAGTGATTCATCCGAAGAACCAAAAATAATATCGTCAACATAAATTTGTACAATAAAAAAATTATTTTTAAAGTGTTTGATGAACAATGTAGTATCAATCTTGCCTTTGGTAAAATTATTTAAAATAGGAAAGGAACTAAGCCTTTCATACCAAGCTCTAGGAGCTTGTTTCAAGCCATAGAGAGCCTTAGTGAATTTGAATACATGATTAGGAAGAAGAGAGTTTTCAAATCCGGGAGGTTGTTCAACATATACTTCTTCGGAAATAAAACCATTCAAGAAGGCACTTTTGACATCCATTTGAAATAGTTTAAAATTATTACTACTAGCATAGGCAAGGAGCATCCTAATGACTTCTAATCTTGCCACAGGAGCGAAGGTTTCTTCGTAGTCGATACCTTCTTCTTGGTTGAACCTTTGGCTACTAATCTAGCCTTGTTTCTAACCACGATACCGCATTCGTCTTGCTTGTTTCTAAAGACCCATTTAGTACCAATGACTAAATGGTCACTAGGTCTAGGAACAAGCTTCCATACCTCATTCCTCTCAAATTGGTTCAATTCCTCTTGCATTGCTATGACCCAAAAATCATCTTTTAAGGCCTCGTCAATGCAATTAGGTTTGATTTGAGAAAGGAAGGCGGCATTAGCACAAAAATTCTTGAAAGAAGAACGAGTTTGAACCCCTTTCGATGTATCTCCTATAATTAGCTCCTTTGGATGAGCATCTATATACTAACATTCCTTGGGTAAGGAAATTTCGGAAAAAGATGCCTTCAAGTTACCATTTTTAGGAGGGGGTTCTTTTAAATTCAAATTATTAAGACCAAAATCATTATCATCATCAAAAGCTACCTCATGAATAGGGTTCTAATAAGACCATCTTCATTAAAAACTATTCTATAACTAAGGTTCTCTTATTGAAAACACGAAAAGCCTTAGAAATGGAAGAGTAACCGAGAAAGATGCCTTCATCGGATTTAATATTAAATTTTCTTAAGGCATCCTTTTCATTCAAAATAAAGCATTTGCAACTGAAAACTTGAAAATAAGAAACATTTCATTTTTTGTTATTCCATAATTCATAGGGAGTTTTTGATGAAGACGGTCTTATTAGAACCCTATTCATGATGTAGCAAGCCGTATTCACGGCTTCGGCCCAAAAATACTTGAGTAGACTATGTTCATTTAGCATAGTCCTTGTCATTTCTTGTAGGTTTCTATTTTTTCTTTCAACTATTCCATTTTGTTGAGGATTTCATGGAGTGGAGAAGTTATGATTGTATCCATTGACTTCATAAAGATTTTGGAAATCACAGTTTTGAAATTCGTCACCGTGATCACTCCGAATTGATGAAATCATGAAGCCTTTTTCATTTTGAGTGAGTTTATAAAATTTAGAGAATCACTTTTGTGAACTAAGAAATAGGTCCAAGTGTACCTAGTATAGTCATCCACAATTACAAAAGCATATTTGCTTCCTCCTAGACTTGTCGTGTTAATTGGTCCAAATAAGTCCAAATGGATTCATTGTAATGGTCTAGTGGTGCTAATTTGATTTTTTGGTTTGAAACTAGTTTTTATTTATTTACCTAGTTGACATGTATCGCATACTTTATCCTTATTAAACTTCATATATGGAATCCCTCGTACTAATTCTCTAGATGAGATCTTAGATATCAGTTTCATTCTTGCATGGCCTAATCTCTTATACCAAAGCCAAGCATCCTCATTTAGAATAGAGAAGCACATCTCATTACTTAGTTCATCAAGGTTGATGGTATAGACATTATTTTGTTTTAATGCAATCATAGTCATGTTATTGTTTGGTTTTTCGATAATACACATATTTGATTCGAATCTAACGATATAACCTTTATCACATAATTAACTAATACTCAAGAGATTATGTTTCAATCCATCAACTAGTAAAACATCATCAATAGAAAAACTTAATTTGTTACCTATAGTTCCCTTGCCAATGATTTTGCCTTTGTTGTTGTCTCTAAAGGTGACGTACCCTTCTTCTTTGCTAGTGAGCATAAAGAAATGAGATGGATCTCCAGTCATATATCTTGAGCATCCACTATCGAGATACCATCTCTTGCTCCTAGCTTGTGGGTTTTCTACAAAAGAGGATGATTTTTAGGTACCCATTTGATTTTGGGTGCCTCAAAAATTGATCCACTAATTTTATTATTCATTATTGAATCATTTATAGTTCCTTTAGGAACCCATATTAATTTATGTGGACTAATTTTCCTAAATGAACATTTATAGGCAATATGTCCGGATTTGCAACAAAAGTTTCATTTCATATAAGATGAAACATGTAATGTAGGTCCTTTTATGAAAGTGGTAGGATTTTGATATGATCCTTTTACAAATCCAATTCTACTTCTATTTGCGACGTGACCCTTATTTGCAAGGATCATATCTAATCCTTTGCTACCAACCTTAAACTTGTTTAAGGTTTCTTTAAAAAGCAAAGTTTTATTTTTTATTGCTTCAGAATGCTCACACTTAGAGCATGGAGGAGTTTGAAGACTATCAAACTTATTTTGTAGTAAAACATGCTCTTTCTTTAAGATATTTAACTTCTTACTAATAGTTTTACATTCAACAAATAATTCATGAAAAGCGATAGAGAGTTCTTCAAAAGATAAATCTTCATTAATTAAACCACATACCTCTTCTCCTAAAGCCATTAGCGCGAAGTTTGCCTCCTCTTTGTTGCTAGCTTCTTCACTTTCGGAATCACTTGAATCGTCCCAAGTTGCGTTTAGAGCTTTCTTCTTCTTTGGTTGCTTCTTCTTGGCTTGGGGGCATTCATTTTTGAAATACCCTAGCTTCTTGCATTCATAGCATATCACTTGGTCCTTTTTATATTCAAGTCTATTTTTTGTGTTATTTTTAAATTTGTTCTTTCTTAAAAAATTTTAAAATTTTTGAGTCAAGAGTGCAATGTCATTTTCACTGTCCTCATCACTTAACGTTCCTTTCAAGTGATCTTCTTGTGATGTGAGTGCCATATCCTTCCTGTTCTTTGGAAGGGGGTTCTCGAGTTCGTCATGATCTTGACATGTCATTTCGTAGGTCATTAGAGACCTAATAAGTTCTTCAAGAGGGAATGTTTTAAGTTCCTTGGCCTCTTGAATTGCCGTAACTTTTGGATCCCAACTTTTAGGAAGGGATCTTAAGATTTTATTTACTAGTTCGAAGTTAGAGAAATCTTTACCAAGAGCTTTGAGTCCATTGATGACATCCGTGAAACGGGTGTACATGTCTCCGATGGACTAACTTGGTTTTATTCGGAAGAGTTCATAAGAGTGCACAAGGATGTTGATTTTGGACTCTTTCACTCGGCTAGTGCCTTCACGAGTGACCTCAAGAGTTCTCTAAATATCAATAGTCGAATCACAAATTGAAACATGTTTAAACTCATTTTTGTCTAGTGCACAAAACAAGGCATTCATAGCCTTTGCGTTTAAAGTAAAAAACCTTCTTCTTCGATTCATTTCATTCGCTCATCGGAAGAGAAGATTTTTGAAATCCATTTTCAATAATAGTCCAAAGCTCGAAATCCATGGAAATGAGGAAGATCCTCATACGGGTCTTCCAATACGTGTAATCCGACCCATTAAACATAGGTGGACATGTGATAGAATGACCCTCATGTATGTCGGAGTAAGCCATCTCTCTTGGCTATTAAACCAAATATGAGAGTGAGCCTCGCTCTGATACCAATTGTTAAGATCGGAGCGGCACTAAGAGGGGGGGGGTGAATTAGTGCAGCAGATTAAAACTTATAAGTTTAAAAATGATTCCGTAAAATGCAAGGAGATTTCTCTTTGATTGTAACTTGAGTAAAGTAAGAAACCGGAAACGATTGCAGAAAGGTAAGTACTCACAGATTCAATGAACACGCCAATTTAAAGTGGTTCGGTCAAATGACCTACATCCACTTGCAAAGCCTTCTTCAATGAGGCTCACAACTTCCACTAGCAAATCATTTTGAAGGGGAAGGACTAATACGCCTCTTACAACCTTTACAAGTGGTTCACACTCTTACAATTTTTTTCAACAAGAAGAAAGGAGGTGAACACTCAAGCAATTTGAAAACAAGACTTGCTAAGACTTTTCTAAGGCTCTTATCTCAAACTATTGCTTTGCAAAAATTGTATTCTCTGCTGAGAATTGAGGGATATTTATAGGCCCCAAGATGATTCAAATTTTGGTTCTAAATTTTGAATTATCTTGGGTTTCCAAGACTAGCGGTGCCACCGCCTATCGGTGGTGGTGCCATCGCTTGTCAATGTCTGTCAGACGGTGTACTGGCGGTGCCATCGCCTGATCTCGGGTGCTGGGCGGTGCCACCGCCTAACACTTCGGGCTCTGGGCGGTGCCACCGCCCAGTCCGGTGCTTCCACCGCCCGTCCTTACAGATCTCTAGTTGGGCTTCATGTTCGTCCCAAACCAGGTCACTACTGGGCCCAATTGGCCCCTAACCAAGATATAGGATTGTCCCTTAATCCTAACCCTAATTACATGTGAACTACATACCTAAAAACATAATCCTAAGCAAGTTTTTAATCGGCCAATGTCGAGTTTTGTTTCGGCAAGCTTTCCTACGATCTTCCGGTGGACTTCCGATACGCCCTCGAGATTCTTCCGGCGGACTCCCAGCAGGTTCCCGATCTTGTGATGAATTCAATGAGTAGCCGAGCCTTCTCGGTGATCTCTGCGAACCTTTGATGATCTCTTCGGCAGACTTCCGAAAGTTCCGACAAGTCTCCGATCTTTCTTGGTTAGTTCCGACAACATCTCCGACGAATCTTCGGACTCTCAAACGTCTATCGAACTTGACTCTGGTATCCTTGCTTTATATTTTTAGGCTGTCATAGTTAATCTTGCACACTTAACTTCAATAATATGAATTAGATCAATTAACCCATCAATTGATTTCATCATCAAAATCCGAGATTCAACATCTCTCTCTCTCTCTCTCTCTCTTTTTTGAGATGATGAACTACAGTGAGAATGTCGAGGATCGCTGCTCTGATACCGAATGATAAGACCCTAAGGTCTTATTGTAAAAGAAGGAAGAGGAGAAAAGGGAATGATAATGATCGTTTCGATGGGATCAGCCTCCTTAATCGCTTTGAGGGGATCAGCCTCCTTGATCACTTCGAGGGATCGACCTCCTAGGGTTTGTCCATAGAGTGGAATAACATTTCATTGATTAACTGATTGATTCTCAAAAGAAAGGGTTACATCACTATTTATAGAGTTCCACCTAGAGTCCACCAGGACTTAGACTCTTAATAATAAATAAATATTAAATAAACCTCTACCCGATTCTAACTAAACTAAACAGACTTAATAAACAATTGGACTAAACAGACTCAATAACCATTATTCAAAAGCTCAGAAAAAGGATCCTAACAAGGTACTCTTACACTAGGCGATACCACCGCTTAGTCTGGTGGTACTATCGCTTAACAGAGCCTCGGAGACTAGGCTATGGCGGTACCATCGCTTGACAGGGCGGTATCACTGCCTGACAGCATTAACTACTGGTGGTTCCACCACCCAGTCTGGGTGGTACCATCGCCCAGACCACCTGGGAGGCTGAACCTCAAGTCGTTCCATCGCCCACCCTAGGCGGTGCCATCGCCAAGCAAGGCTCCAAGTGGCCGAGTGGGCCTTCCACTCGGCCCAACTCAACCCTGTTTTGGGCCAAGTTGGCCCCTGAGTTAGTGGAATTACCTTCCAATCCTAACTCATTCTTAGTTCTAACTATAACAATTAAGACATTAACTAAGCAATCTTTGTCTGGTATATTAATCATTCTTCCAACGAAGTCTTGAGGAACTTTTGGTGAACTTTTCAGTATGCTTTTGGCGAACTCCCAATGAACTCTTGGCAAATGCCTTACGAACTCTTAGCAAACTCTCGACAAACTCTCGGCAAGCTTTTGACGAACTCTTGACGAACTCTTGGCAAACTCCCGACGAACTCTTGGAAAGCTTCCGGCACATCGTTCGAATCTTCGACATATCATCCGATCTTTGACTCCAACCCAATATCTACTTTATGCCTTATCCATTATCGTAGTTAATCCTACAACACTTATCTCAACATATGGATTAGATTATTTATTAATTGATTTCATCATCAAAATCTGAGATTCAATAGAAGAGACTCTTAGATATCTCATATCGCTGAGTCCTTCCCTGTTCCTCAAACAAATTTATAGAGATGTAGGAGAATGGATATGACATCCATCGTTTCATGCTATATATATAAGTCAAGAGTCATGGAGCACAACATATAACACAGAGTAAGAGTGGAGTCATCTATGTAGTTCACGTAGCGAGCGATCTCATCCTCGCTTGCCCCTTTCTTGGGCATAGGCATCACTGTATCAAGGATGTATGTGATTTTCTCTAGCGTGAGAACAATTCTCAGGTTGTGAAGTCAATCTATATAATTTAGACCAGTGAGGCATTTGACATCGAGTATGCCGCATAAGGGATTTGAAAGTGATATATTTCTGAAAATAAAGATGCAGCAGAAATAAATAACATACAAATTTCATAAAAATAAATAATTAAGATAAGAACTTTTATCTTAATCTACTCCCACTATTTTCTCATGAAACACACTACTCCCTCTTGTATGTGAATTAGAGACTCTCGACAGATTTCTAGTGGGGATCGGGATCCAATCGACGTCTTAACGTAACCTTGAGGGGCTCGACCAATCAAGCAAAGCCCGTAATGGTAGGCAACTATTATCAATCATAACTCTTTGTGGCTCCCATCATGTTCGGCCTCCAAACCACCATGGCCTTGAGGGACTTGACCAACTCAACCTACGTTAGGAATCGGTTCCTACTTATAATGATGGAAGGTCACGTGGGTCAATCTAATTATCTCATGTTTACCGACTTGATATTATCGAGAGAGGGGATTTCGATTTGGTCTCCTATGATGTGTCACACATATACATATTTAATATATATCTAGATCACATGCAATATATATATATATATATATATATATATATATATATATATATATATATATATATATATATATATATATAGTAGGTGTATAGGCAATCACACATCACATGAGCAATTACACTAGATGATCATGGACCACAGCCTAATGTGATTAGGCCCGAGCTAGTGCACTTAATCACTTATATCAAGATCTATGTGTGTAGCGATGCATCACCAAGCCTTGTGATGAGATCATAGGTTACTTGATAATGAGACCGATTTACCTTAATTTAATTCAAATCAATGTAATTTTAATCATGATTCTCATACATGATATGCAATACATCAAGTACATCATCATAATAAAATCATAAGTATTGCATGCATCATTTTTGAATAAGCTAGCAACTTTGCTTCCTAGAAAGTTTTTCTCCTTACAATTTGTGAGCCGGCAAATTTTACACATGAAAGTTGGCAAGATTTTTGCATCTTTTTTAGATAAGCAATCATTTTGCTTCTTCTTAAAAGATGCAAGCTAGCAAGCTAGCAAAATTTGCTCTCCCTATGTCATTGTCAAATAGAAGGGAAGAATACAATGTTATGATTCTTTTCCATTTACAACAATTTTAAATCATGATAAGGGTAAAGTATCAACCTTATTTAATATGCTTGTGCATCATCCTAGTTTTAAATTAAAACATGCACATTTTCAAAAACCTTACATTTCATTTTTCATGCACGATACTGAATAAATCAATTATCATTATGAGTATATCATACATATTAAGCATTTATTAACATTTGGATCATAATGCCAAACATTCATCATTTAAAGCATTCATGATACACATCATATGCATCACATATATCATCACAATAAAAAGCATAAGTATTGCAAGCATCATTCCAAATCATAAATGTTTCAAATCATGATGCTATTAATTTGTCAAATTGCATCCTACCATGCATAATCATAACTTTTCCCTCTTTTATCATTATAAATAAGAAAGAATAAGGGAAGAACAAAATAGTGTAAAATATTTCAATCATTTCGAGGCATACAAGCCATAAATACAACGACATCATGTCATGAAAGATAAGACATCTTGAATTACAAAAGACATGATTCATTTTATCAAATCTTTTCTTTTTATAAATAGCAAATATTATAGGTGTACAAGGAAGAGATCTTGATTAAAAAAAATCTCAAGTAATAAATCCAAGAACTCACAAGAAAAATCACGATTCATTAGAAAATCTCCTCTTAAGAAAATACCAAGTAGAATCGTAGGAGAACGATTAATAAAAAATGTTGATTCATAACAAATCTTTCAAGTTATAATCAATTCATGAATACCGAAAGAACATTCATGATTTATTTGGATTTTTTTTTTTTAAATGACATAAAGAAGCATAGGAGATAAAAGATTTTGTTTCATAAATCTCAAGAATATGTGAAAGATTTGGATAAAGGGTCATTCAAATTTAACTCATCAAAATCATTTTCATGGTCCAAGAGATTCATAAAGGTGATATAAATAGATTCATTAATCTTTTTTTTGGAAAAATTAAAAAGTAAGAAAAATAAATTTTTCTAGTAGAAACCTTTTGTGATTTATTTCATTTATGCCAAATAAAAATGTGCATCAACGTTTAGGATCGAAAAATGAATTTCATTATAAAAACCATCAAGACTAATAAATCATAAAAATCATCATGTATAACTTTAAAATCTCATGTATAAAATTATCAATTATGGTATCAAAACATTTAATATTTTCATCATTATGCATTACTTCAAAACAAACATGATTTCGTATTTTCAATCAAAATCATTTTATTTGTTTATCATAAAATATATATTTTTCATGATTATTTTTAAAATCATTAGAAAGGTAAGCATGATCCAATTTTATTTTTACATTTTCATTACATTATGAAATTTTTAAAAAATAATTTTTCTAAACTAAAAAGAAAATGCATCATGGAAAGGATCAAGTAGTATCAAAATAAATTAAGGGGGTTTCGATTACCTCATCGTCGAATGCAGTTAAGGCGTAGTTTGCCACATTGCCTTTGTTGATTTTTTTCCTTATCTTCGAAGGAGCTCGATTCATCCCAATTTGTTTTCTTCTTCTTGCGTTCAAAGTAAGTAGTTGTGTTGTTTTTGTTCTTTAATTTTTGTTTCATTAACTTTTTAAATTTATTAGTGAGGAGTTCATATTCACCATCACTTGAGCTTATGCTCGAGTGGTCTTCAAATGTTCTAAGTTCAAAATCCTTCCTGTTCTTTGGAAGGTGGTTCTAAAGTTATTTACGTATATTGCATGTCATTTCATAGGTCATCAAGGACCCTATTAGTTCTTCAAGTGGAAAACGATTCTAATTATTGGCCTCTTATATGGCCGTTACTTTAGAGTCCCAAGTTTTAGAAAGTGAGCGTAAAACTTTGTATACAAGTTTAAAATCTGAAAAACATTTGCCAAGAGCTTTTAAACCATTGACGACATTTGTAAAATGGGTGTACATGTCAACAATAGTTTCGCTAGGCTTCATTCAAAAAAGTTCAAAATCATGCATTAAAAAATTAACTTTAGAATCCTTAACTTTGCTAGTTCCTTCGTGTGTGATTTCAAGAATGTACCAAATGTCGAAAGTCGTTTCGCATATATAAACCTGATTAAACTTGTTTTTGTCTAAGGCACAAAATAAGGCATTCATAGCCTTGGCATTTAAAGTGAAAGTCTTCTTCTCCAATTCATTCCAATTGATCATCGGAAGAGAAGACTTTTGAAATCCATTTTCTACAATATTCCAAAACTCAAAATTCATAGAAATTAGGAAGATTCTCATTCTAGTCTTCTAATAGGTGTAATCCATCCCATTGAACATGGGTGGACATGTAATTGTGTGACCCTCTTAGTTTCCAACAAATGCCATCTCTCTTGGTTTTAATCCAACTGAGAGTGAACCTCGCTCTAATACCAATTATTAGGATCAAGAGTCGGCACTAAGAGGGGGGGTGAATTAGTGTAGCAGTAAAATCGTCTTCAAAAACTTCGTTGCGATAAAACTGGTTTACGTTGAAAACTATTTCATAAAGATTTTAACTTTGAAAGCATACGGAAACATAGTGAAGGAGGAATTCAGTTTACAGTAAGGTAAATAGCAAGAATAAAACGTAAACCAGAGAGCATGCCAATTTTATAGTGGTTCGGTCGTCGTGACCTACATCCACTCCACCGATTCCTCTTCCGTCGAGGCCACCGGCATCCACTAATGATCTTCCTTTATAGGCAACGATCAACCTCCTTCCTACACCCCTCTTCTCCTTTTACTGGGTTTAGGAGACAACCCTTATAAGCACTCACTCTCCTCTTACAGAATTCTAACACTTAGACTAGAGGAGGATTCTCACAATGGATTTCTATAGCGTTTTTCTACTTTTAAACTCTTCGTGCTTATTTTTTTTAACCAGAGATGAGAGGGGTATTTATAGGCTTCAAGTTGATTCAAACCTGGAGCCTAAAACTTTCCTATCTCGGGTTCCCCGGGCACGGGCGATACCATCGCCTAGTGTCAGTCTAACATTGACATTGCCCTAGGCGGTACCACCGCCCAAGTCTGGCGGTACCACCACCTGGGGGTCAGTGCTGGGTGGTACCACTGCCCAGACTAACAGTACCACCACCTGGCACCTTGCTAGGGGCGGTATAACCGCCCAGACTGGCGGTACCACCGCCTAACATAGTCTCGAAGATAGTGCCACGACGGTGAGATTTATTGAGGCACTGTTTGGGCCTCTTATTGGGCCCAACACAGTCCTTACATGGGCCTAGCAGGCCCCTAATTGGGTTGGCCCAAATCTAAACCTAATTATATATTAACTACGAAATCTAATACATAATCTAAGCTAAACAAGTCCGTAAGTCTATTCTTTTAGCGAGCTTCCGGTGATCTTCCGACAAACTTCCGACGATATCTCGGTAATATTCCGGCGGACTCTCGACAAACTCCTAGACTTCACGACAATCTTCTTGGCGAGTTTTGACAAGCTTCTCTGGCAAGATCGCTGATTCCGCTAGAACTTTCGATGAACGTCCAGACTTTCGATGAACGTCCGGACTTCCGATAAACTCTCAAACTCCCAAAGAAATTGCGTCCTTGATTCTAGGACTTTATTTTGCTACATGCCTTGCTATCGTAGTTAATCCTACACATGTAAAACACACTTCGATCTAGACAATTAATACTAAGCATTAAACAAGTTGTCCGGCATGTCATTGGTTCCTCGACGCTTCATCCGATTCTTCGGTGCATCATCGTCTCTTGTAGCCTATTGCCCAATCGGCCAGTTGACACTGCAATTCTGATATCCTTGGTACAATATCTGCTCTTCTTGGCCTGACGCCCGAATCCAAGGCCCGAAGCCTTCTGTCGATACGTCGATAGATCCACCGGTCCGACGTCCAATCTTCTGACATGTTTTCCTCCGACACAACATGATTCTTCCTATTTTAATTTTCTTATCTTGATTAAAGCATCCTACGTCACTCAAAACGCAGATCAAAACATAAACACTTATCGATTGGTTTCATCATCAAAATCTGAGATTCAACACCAAGAGGTGACACCGTCGTGGCACAGTCTTTGAGACTATGTCAGGTGGTGTTACCGCCTAGACATAGCCTCCAAGAGGCTATAGGTGGTGGTACCACTTAGTGCAGTGTCAAAGTCAGACTAACACTAGTGGTGGTACCACCCAACACAAGCATTGGTATCACCTTGACCTAGGAAACCCGGGATAAGATATTTTTAGTCTTTAAGTTTGAATCAACTTAAAGCATATAAATACCCGTCTCATCCCTGGTTAACATACATAAGCACAAATAATTTAAAAGTGAGAAAATGCTACTACAATCTCTTGAGAAATTTCCTCCTCCACTTTAAGTTTAGAATTCTATAAGAGAGGAGTGAATGCTTGTAAGGGTTGTCTCCTAAACCCGGGAAAAAGAGAAAAAGGGTGTAAAAGATAGTTGAACTTTGCCTATTGAAGAAAGACCAATAGTGGATGTTGGTAGCCTCGACGGAAGAGGAATCGATGGAGTGGATGTAGGTCATGACGACCGAACCACTATAAAAATCTGGTTTGTATTTTATTTATCCAATTTACTTTAACTGCAAACCTTCTTACTTGCTTTACATCCATTACGCTTTTCCGTATGCTTTCAAGCAATCTTTCTGAGATCGATTTTCAATGAACGAAAGAATTTTCAGAACCGACGTATTTTACTACTGCACTAATTCACCCCCCCTCTTAGTGTCGACCCTATTCCTAACAATTAGTATCAGAGCCTCGTTTTCTTATTTAGTTTAACACCCAAAGAGAAATGGCTCTTTTCGGCTTTCAAGAGGGTCACTCTCTCATTCGTCCTCTCTTTTTCAATGGGATGGACTACACTTATTGGAAAACTCGAATGAGTGTTTTCTTGCTTTCATTGAATCTCGATTTATGGCACATAGTCGAATTTGATTTTCAAAGGTCTTCTCTTCCAATGAACCATTAGAATGATTTGCAGAAAATGACTTTTTCTCTAAATGCAAAGGTTATGAATGCCTTATTTTGTGCCTTAGACAAAAAGGAATTTAATCAGGTTTCTACATGTGAAATGGCATTCGATATATAGCGCACTCTTGAAATCACACACGAAGGCATAAGTAGTGTTAAGGATTCTAAAGTTCATTTTTTAATGCATGATTTTGAACTGTTTTTTATGAAACCAAGCAAAACCATTGGAGATATATACACCCGTTTTACAAATGTCGTCAATGGTTTAAAAGCTCTTGGTAAAAGTTTTTCGAATCTTGAACTTGTGAATAAAGTTTTACGCTCACTCTCTAAAACTTGGGATTCAAAAGTAACGGTTATTCAAGAATAAAAAAACTTGATCTATTTCCCTCTCCAAGAACTTATAGGTGTTAGGATCAGTGCGGCACTAAGAGAGGGGGGGGTGAATTAGTGCAGCGGTAAAGTAGGATAAACTTTCGACGATTTAAACATTTACGGAAACTTCGTATGATAAAAGCAACGTTTCATTTGAAACCATTTCGATTGCGTTTTTAACTTGAAGGCATATGTAAGAAGGAGACAAAGAAGTAGGGCATCAAAGTGAAGATGGTTTGCAGTACTATAAATGACAATAAGATAAATGCAAACTAGAGAAGACGGTAGTTTATAGTGGTTCGGTCAATCGTGACCTACATTCACTCCTCCAATTCCTCTTCCGTCGAGGCCACCGGTATCCACTAATGATCTTCCTTTACTAGGCAAAGATCAACCTCCTTCTTACACCCCTCTTACAACCTCTTACAAGTGGTTCACCCTTTTACAATGATTTCAATGAAAAGAAAGGAGGTGAACACTCAAGCTATTGAAAACAAGACTTTTCCTAAGGCTTTTCTCAACTTCTAGCTACTCAAAATGTTGTCTCCTCTGCTGAGAAATGAGGGGTATTTATAGGCCTCGAGAGGATTCAAATTTGAGCTCCAAAATTTGAATTCTCTTGGAGTTTCGATCTTTGGCGGTGGTGCCACCTTTGTCGATTCGACGACGACAAGATCTTGGCGGTGCCACCGCCCAGCCAAGCGATGCTACCCCAGCTATCGAACGGGCGGCGGTGCCACCGCCTACAAAGATGTTTTCAGCCCACTATAGTGTTTTCACCACCGCCTCTGATGAGCCGACCCTCTGGTGTTATAGGCCCTCATTTGGGTTATAGGATTAATACCTAATCCTAACCCTAATCAACATGCTAACTACGAATTTTAAAGACATTATATAAGCTATTACAAAGTCCATAAGTCAAGACTTCTTCCAAATGAAGCCGGCGAACTTTTGGGATCTTCCGATAAACTCTGGGAAACCATTCTACGGACTCCAAGCAAGCTCTTAAACTTCACGATTTGATCTTGGCGAAGTTCCAACGGGCTTCTTCGACAAGCTCGATCTTTTCTTGGCGAACTCTGCGAACTTCCCACGAACCTTCCGTGAGCTTCCAAAAACCCTTTTGGCAAGCTCTCCTACTCATTCTCGGCTAGTTCGCAGCGTTCGGCGATCCTTCGGACTTCCGTCGAACTCTTGAACTCCCAACGAATCCTTCGTGCATGACTCCGCACTTTGTTTCGCTTTATGTCTTCATCGTTATCGTAGTTAATCCTGCACATGCAAGCCAAAACTATACTCTGATCTAGACAGTTATTACAACGCGATTCGACATTCCGTTGCCCGGCATGTCATTGGTTGGCGTTTCGTCCGATTCTTCAGCGCATCGTCCGCTCTTGCGGCTTGTTGCCCAATCGGCGGTTGACCTCCGCAACCCCAATATCCTTGGCGCAATTCTGCTCTCCTTAGCCCGATGCCCGACGTCCGAAGCCTTCTGCCGTCCAATATCCTGACGTGATCTCCTCCAGCGCAACGTCAATTCCTCCTGCGTTAATTGTCTAATTCTGATCGAGTAGACCTGCATCACTCAAAATGCAGTTAAACATCTAAACACAATCAATTAGTTTCATCATCAAAATCCGAGATTCAACAATCTCCCCCTTTTTGATGATGACAACTAATTGATGACTAACGGAGTTAACCTAAACTCCCCGGAGTTTAACCAAACTCCCCCTATCAATATGCCATTGATAGAACACTTGGATTATCCCAAATCCAAGTGACATTCATCACATGTTATGAAAAAATATTTAAACCATCATGCAAATATATAAAATATTCAATTCAATGCATGAAATCATCAATATACTTCTCCCCCTATGTCATCAATAAAAAGGAGAAGTAGCTCTAGCTATTTTAAAAGATATGCAAGTTTTTACAACATGAAGCTAGATTTTCATCACAACATATAAGCACAAAAGCATAGCAAGATTCTTAAGTTCAATCATGGCAATTCAACACTTGCTTCTTGTGCAAGATTGCACTTTGCTTTTCTTTGCAAGTAACAATATTTATGATGTTTGATATAGCAAATTTTATATCATGCAAGGTAGCAAACTTTTGTGATGTTCAAGATAGTAAGTTCCTTCAATGAAATGATCGAGCTAGGAAATTTTTACGATATGTAAGTTTTACTACATAAAAGCTAGTAAAAATTTCGAAAGCAAATGCAAGATAGCTTTCTTGTGTAAGCTCATGATTCTTGCTTCCTATTGCAATGTACAAGATGCAAGTTTTGCTTCTTGAAATTGGCAAGATAGCTCATTTGCTTGAGATTACAAGATAGCATTTCTTGCTTTCGAGATGAGCAAACTAATAAGTTTTGCCCCTTTTTGCGATGTCTACGTTTGTAATTTTTTGCTTCTCTTGTCTTGTGTAAGCTAGCTATCTCCCCCCTTTGTCGTTGTCAAAAAGAAGAAAAGACCCTTTACATCAATTATGACAAAGGTAAGTATCAATCTCATTTATGCATCATTATGTTTTCAAATTAAAACATGCACTATTTCAAAAACCTTATATTTCATTCATGCGCGATATTGAAAAAAATCAATCAACATTATGAGCATATCATACATGATACTAAAATTTTTAACTATTTATCAACATTTTGGTCATGATACCAAACATTCATCATTTAGAGTATTCATGATACATATATCATCACAATACAGAGCAATTGCATGCATAATTTTAAAGTATAAATATTTCAAATCATGAAGATATTAACTTATCAAATTTCATCCGATCATTCATGATTATAATTTTTCATTTGTATACATCAAAATAATATCAAGAGTATTTCATGCATAATTTTAATCACCACATAAGGAATATCAAGAAGAAAGTAATTGGGTGATGCGATAAACATTTTATGAATACAAGGAATTGTATAAAAATCATATCATGAAGGATTAGAACAAATGAATACCAAAAGGCATGATTTCTTTTTGAAACACCTACTCATAAATAATCAAAAGAAAATCTTAGGAGATCGATTAATGAAAAAATCTTGATTCATAATAAATCTTAGTTTGTAAATATCACGGAATCAAGATCATGATTTTGAATAAAACTCATTCAAATTCAAATCATCAAAATCTCAACATTTCTTTCAAGAGATTCAAAATGGTATACATAGATTTATCATAATAATCAAGGGAAAATCTTAGGAGATCATGATATAGATAAAATTCATTCAATTTTATAAGAGAACAAGATATTAATTCAAGCATATAAAATTTCTCAATTCATTATGAATAAAAAAAAAAGAATTGTGGTTTCGAAAAATCACGATTCATTTAGGAAAATTTTCTCTTTAGTACACAATAAGAAGAAACATGGGAGTTTAAAAAACAAGATCTTGATTCACAATAAAATTTCATGTTAACATGCTTTCAAACATGCATCAACGTTTTGGATCAAAAAATGAATTTCATCATAAAACCATCAAGACCAATAAGTTACAAAAATCATTATATATTACTTTAAAATCTCATACATAAAATCGTCAAATCATGGTATCAAAATTTCGACATTTTCATTACAACTTTATTGCATTGGTTTCATTGAACATAATTTTGAATGATTCTTATAGATAACTAAAACTTCTTTAATTTTAATTTATAAGATTGACTTTATATTAGCATGCTCAAATTTTATTCTTATGTCAAAACCATACATCATGTTTGATAACCAAAGATAAGATTAAAAAAAATCATCAAGCCTTCCATTCAAAAGACATGCATCGTCATTGAAAATCAATATGGAAATCATCAAAATATACATTCTTGCTTCTCAAGCATATACATAAGATTAATCTTATTAGGTGTATAAGCATTAGATTTATATCTAACATTTTATTGCATAACACATGTAATTTTTTTTTAAAAAATTAATCCTAAACTAAATTAAAAATAACTAATGAAAGTATTATGTAATTTCAAAATAATTCAAGAGAGTTGAGTTACTTACCTTGTGGTCGAAGCCCATCAAAGCCCAATTCGCCGTTTCACCTTTGGAAGTTCTTGATTCATCCTTAGGTGCCTTCCTTTTCTTTGGCCTCTTCCTCCATTCAAGTTCATTGTTCATTTTAGATTTTTGTTTAATGAACTTATTAAGAGTTAGTGTTCGAAGTTCAAGTTCATCATTGTCCTCATCACTTGAGTCATCGCTCAAGTGGTATTCATTTGTCCGGAGTTCAAAATCCTTCCTATTCTTTGGAAGGTGGTTCAAGTGTTCATTGTGTTCATCATGTGCATTGCGCACCATTTCATATGTCATTAATGAGCCGATAAGTTCTTCAAGTGGAAAAATATTTAAATCTTGTTTCTTGTATTGCGGTTATTTTAGAATCCCATCTTTTCGGAAGGGATCTTAAGATCTTGCTTACGAGATCAAAATTCGAAAAAGATTTACCAAGAACTCTTAGATTATTGACGACATCCGTGAAACGGGTGTACATGTCGCCTATAGTCTCGCTTGGTTGCATTTGAAAAAGCTCAAAATCATGCAATAAAATGTTAACTTTCGAGTCTTTGACTCTACTAGTTCCCTCGTGCGTGATTTCAAGTGTTCGCAAAATATCGAAAGTCGTTTCACACGTAGAAATCTGATTGAACTCATTTTTGTCCAAAGCGCAAAATAAGGCATTCATAGCCTTTGCGTTTAAAGAAAAATACTTCTTCTCCAAATCCAACCATTCGTTCATCGGTTTAAAGGGAAGTTGAAAACCATTTTCAACAATATTCCATAAATCCAAATTCATAGAAATCAAGAAAACTCTCATTCGAGTTTTCCAATAAGTGTAGTCCAATCCGTTAAACAACGGTGGACGAAAAACCAATAAGCCCTCTTGAAAGCCATGAAGAGCCATTTCTCTCGAGTGTAAATGCGAAATGAGAAATACCGGGCTCTGATACCAATTGTTAGGTTCGGTGCGGCACTAAGAGGGGGGTGAATTAGTGCAGCGGTAAAGTATGATAAACTTTCGACGATTTAAACACTTACGGAAACTTCGTATGATAAAAGCAACGTTTCGTTTGAAACCGTTTCGATTGCATTTTTAACTTGAAGGCATATATAAGAAGGAGACAAAGAAGTAGAGCATCAAAGTGAAGATGGTTTGCAGTACTATAAATGACAATAAGATAAATGCAAACCAGAGAAGACGGTAGTTTATAGTGGTTCGGTCAATCGTGACCTACATCCACTCCTCCGATTCCTCTTCCGTCGAGGCCACCGGTATCCACTAATGATCTTCCTTTAATAGGCGAAGATCAACCTCCATCTTACACCCCTCTTACAACCTCTTACAAGTGGTTCACCCTTTTACAATGATTTCAATGAAAAGAAAGGAGGTGAACACTCAAGCTATTGAAAACAAGACTTTTCCTAAGGCTTTTCTCAACTTCTAGCTACTCAAAAGGTTGTCTCCTCTACTGAGAAATGAGGGATATTTATAGGCCTCAAGAGGATTCAAATTTGGGCTCCAAAATTTGAATTCTCTTGAGTTTCGATCTTTGGCGGTGCCACCTTGTCGATGGAAGTGCCACCCCCTGGGTTCGACCACGGACAAGATCTTGGGCGGTGCCACCGCCCAGCCCAGGTGGTGCTACCGCCCAGCTCTCGGGCACCGGGCGGTGCCACCGCCTAGCCCGGGCGGTGCCACCGCCTACAGTGTTTTCGGCCCACTACAGTGTTTTCAGCCCACCGCCTACAGTGTTTTCAGCCTACAGTGTTATAGGCCCCTACTTGGGTTATAGGATTAATACCTAATCCTAACCCTAATTAACATGCTAACTACGAATTTTAAAGACATTATATAAGCTATTACAAAGTCCATAAGTCAAGACTTCTTCCCGTGAAGCTTCCGCGAACTTTTCGGCGGTCTTCCAATAAACTCTGGAAACCATTCTCGGACTCCCTAGCAAGCTCTTAAACTTCATGATTTGATCTTGGCGAAGTTCCAACGAGCTTCTTCGGCAAGCTCCGATCTCTCTCGGCGAACTCTGCGAACTTTTCCACGAACCTTCCGGTGAAGCTTCCAAAAAACCCGCCGGCATGGTCCCTACTCATTTCGGCTAGTTCGGCATTTCTCGACGATCCTTCGGACTTACGTCGAACTCTTGAACTCCCAACGAATCGCCGTGCGGTTTGACTCGCGACTTTGTTTGGCTTTTATGTCTTCATCTTTATCGTAGTTAATCCTGCACATACAAGCCAAAACTCTACTCCGATCTAGACAGTTATTACAACGCGAATCGACATTCCGTTGCCCGGCACGTCATTGGTTAGCATTTCGTCCGATTCTTCAGTGCATCGTCCTCTCTTGCGGCTTGTTGCCCAATCGGCGGTTGACCTCCGCAACCTCAATATCCTTGGCGCAATTCCGCTCTCCTTAGCCCGATGCCCGACGTCCGAAGCCTTCTGCCGTCCAATATCCTGACGTGATCTCCTCCAGCGCAACGTCAATTCCTCCTGCGTTAACTGTCTAATTCTGATCGAGTAGACCTGCATCACTCAAAATGTAGTTAAACATCTAAACATAATCAATTAGTTTCATCATCAAAATCCGAGATTCAACAATAGGGTCTTTGATGACCTATGAAATAATGTGCAATGCACGTGAAGAACTCAAGAACAACTTTCCAAAGAACTAAAAGGATTTGGCACTTAGAAAACATGAAGACCACTTGAGCATAAGCTCAAGTGATAGTGAACTTGAACTACTCATGAAATTTAAAAAGTTAATGAAACAAAAATTAAATAACAAAAAGAACGTAACTACTTGCTATGAACGCAAGAAGAAGAAAGCAATTTTGGATGAATCAACCTCATCCGTAGACGAGGAGAAAATCAACAAAGGCGAGGTGGCAAACTATGCCTTAACGGCTTTCGACAATGAGGTAATCAAAATGCCTTTAATTTATTTCGAAATTACATGATGCTTTTCATGAGTTAATTTTAATTTAGTTTAGAATAATTATTTTTCTTGAAAATTGCATTTTTAAAAATGAAAACGTAAAAATTATGACCATGCTACTAATTTTAAAAATGATAATGAAAATTATATGTTTTATGTTAATGGAATAAAATGTCAGATTTAAATCTAATGATGATCCTATGAATGTTTTTCAAGAAGAAATAAAGTATATCTTGATGATTTCCGATTTTGATAGAAACTATGCTTGATATCTTAATGAAAATATTAAGAAGTTTGATATCATGCTTAATGATGGTGCATGGATTTTGTATCGAAAACTAAGCTTGAAAAGTTAGATTCACCTAAAAAGAAAAATGCATGACTACAACAAACAAAATGATCCTAATGAAAAATGCTTTATGTTTGATGAAATCAATTTCGATGATGCATAATGATGTAATTATGTAATGAAAATATTAAAACCATGTCTTGATGTCATGCATAATGATTATGCTCAATAAATTTCGAAATTATGCATGATGATTCTTGAGATTTATGGATTATCGATTTTTACGGTTATGAAAGTGACTTTTTTTGTTTTTAAACGTTGATGCATGTTTTTGGCATAAATGAAAAAGCCATGCTTCTATGAAATAAATCACATGAATTGAAACAACTAAAAATAGAAAAATATTGTTTTTAAATTTTTTTTTCTTTATCTTATCAATTTTTTACTAAGAGATTGATAAAGTTGTTTATGTTATTTTGAATCTCATGAAAATGATTTTGATAAGTTGAATTTGAATGAGACTTATCTTGATTTTTCAAGATTTATAACTTGAGATTTCTTATGCATGATTCAAGATATTATATCATTTGATCTCCTATGTTTCTTTTTGCTATTTATAAAAAGAAGAGATTTGATAAAATGAATCATGACTTTTGTAATTCAAGAGGTCTTATCTTTCATGACATGATGTCTTTGTATTTATGACTTGTATGCCTTAAAATGATTGAAATATTTTATACTATTTTGTTCTTCCCTTATTCTTTCTTGTTTATAATGATAAAAGAGGGAAAAGTTATGATGTAGGATGCAATTTGACAAATTAATACCATCATGATTTGAAATACTATGATTTGTTGCTAATATTGATGTAATTATGAATGATGATTTGGAATCATGCATGTAATGATGATATCTCGCCAATATTCCGGCGGACTCTCGACAAGCTCCTAGACTTCACGACAATCTTCTTGGCGAGTTCTGACGAGCTTCTCTGGCAAGATTGCCGATTCCGCTAGAACTTCCGACGAACGTCCAGACTTTCGACGAACATCCAGACTTCCGATAAACTCTCAAACTCCCAACGAAATTGCATCCTTGATTCTAGAACTTTAATTTGCTACATGCCTTGCTATTGTAGTTAATCCTGCACATGTAAAATACACTTCGATCTAGACAATTAATACTAAGCATTAAACAAGTTGTCCGGCATGTCATTGGTCCCTCGACGGTTCGTCTGATTCTTCGTTGCATCATCCTCTCTTGTAGCCTATTGCCCAATCGACCAGTTGACTCCGCAACTCTAATATCCTTGGTACAATATCTGCTCTTCTTGGCCTGATGCCCTAATCCAAGGCCCGAAGCCTTCTGTCGATACATCGATTAATCCACCGGTCCGACGTCCAATCTTCTGACATATTTTCCTCCGACACAACATGATTCTTCCTATTTTAATTTTCTTATCTTGATTTAAGCATCCTACGTCACTCAAAACGCAGATAAAAACATAAACACTTATCGATTGTTTTCATCATCAAAATCTGAGATTCAACACCAAGAGGTGACACTGTTGTGGCACAGTCTTCGAGACTATGTCAGGTGGTGGTACTACCCAGACATAGCCTCCAAGAGGCTGTAGGTGGTGGTACCGCTTAGTGCAGTGTCAAAGTCAGACTAACACTAGTGGTGGTACCACCCAACACAAGCGATGGTATCGCCTTGACCTAGGAAACCCGGGATAAGATATTTTTAGTCTTTAAGTTTGAATCAACTTAAAGCATATAAATACCCCTCTCATCCCTGGTTAACATACATAAGCATAAAGAATTTAAAAGTGAGAAAATGCTACTGCAATCTCTTGAGAAATTTCCTCCTCCACTTTAAGTTTAGAATTCTATAAGAGAGGAGTGAATACTTGTAAGGGTTGTCTCCTAAACTTGGGAAAAGAAGAAAAGGGGTGTAAAAGGTAGTTGATCTTTGCCTATTGAAGAAAGTCTAATAATGGATGTTGGTGGCCTCGACGGAAGAGGAATCGATGGAGTGGATGTAAGTCATGACGACCGAACCACTATAAAAATCTGGTTTGCATTTTATTTGTCCAATTTATTTAACTGCAAACCTCCTTACTTGCTTTACATCCATTACGCTTTTCCGTATGCTTTCAAGCTATCTTTCTGGGATCGATTTTCAATGAACGGAAGAATTTTCAGAACCGACGTATTTTACTACTGCACTAATTCACCCCCCCTCTTAGTGCCGACCCTATTCCTAATAATTAGTATCAGAGCCTCATTTTCTTATTTAGTTTAACACCCAAAGAGAAATGACTCTTTTCGGCTTTCAAGAGGGTCACTCTCTCATTCGTCCTCTCTTTTTCAATGGGATGGACTACACTTATTGGAAAACGCGAATGAGAGTTTTCTTGTTTTCAATGAATCTCGATTTATGGCACATAGTCGAATTTGATTTTCAAAGGTCTTCTCTTCCAATGAACCATTAGAATGATTTGGAGAAAATGACTTTTTCTCTAAATGCAAAGGCTATGAATGCCTTATGTTGCGTCTTAGACAAAAAGGAATTTAATCGGGTTTCTACATGTGAAATGGCGTTCGATATATAGTGCACTCTTGAAATCACACACGAAGGCATAAGTAGTGTTAAGGATTCTAAAGTTAATTTTTTAATGCATGATTTTGAACAGTTTTTTATGAAACCAAGCAAAACCATTGGAGATATATACACCCGTTTTACGAATGTCATCAATGGTTTAAAAGCTCTTGGTAAAAGTTTTTCGAATCTTGAACTTGTGAATAAAGTTTTACGCTCACTCTCTAAAACTTGGGATTCAAAAGTAACGGTTATTCAAGAATAAAAAAACTTGAACTATTTTCCTCTCCAAGAACTTATAGGGAATTTGATAACCTATGAAATAATGTGCAATACACATGAAGAACTCAAGAACAACTTTCCAAAGAACTAAAAGGATTTGGCACTTAGAAAACATGAAGACCACCTGAGCATAAGCTCAAGTGATGGTGAACTTGAACTATTCATGAAATTTAAAAAGTTAATGAAACAAAAATTAAAGAACAAAAAGAACGTAACTACTTGCTATGAACGCAAGAAGAAGGAAGCAATTTTGGATGAATCAACCTCATCCGAAGACGAGGAAAAAATCAACAAAGGTGAGGTGGCAAACTATGCCTTAACGGCTTTCGACAATGAGGTAATCAAAATGCCTTTGATTTATTTCGAAATTACATGATGCTTTTCATGAGTTAATTTTAATTTAGTTTAGAATAATTATTTTTCTTGAAAATTGTATTTTTAAAAATGAAAACGTAAAAATTATGATCATGCTAGTAATTTTGAAAATGATAATGAAAATTATATGTTTTATGTTAATGGAATAAAATGTCAGATTTAAAGTATATCTTGATGATTTATGTTTTATGTTTTATGTTTTATGATCGTATGAATGTTTTTCAAGAAGAAATAAAGTATATCTTGATGATTTCCGATTTTGATAGAAACTATGCTGGATATCTTAATAAAAATATTAAGAAGTTTGATATCATGTTTATTGATGATGCATGGATTTTGTATTAAAAACTAAGCTTGAAATTTAGATTCACCTAAAAAGAAAAATGCATGACTACAACAAACAAAATGATGCTAATGAAAAATGCTTTATGTTTGATGAAATCAATTTCGATGATGCATAATGATATAATTATGTAATGAAAATATTAAAACCATGTCTTGATTGTTAGGATCGAGAGCACTAAGAGGGGGGGGGTGAATTAGTGCAACGGAAATCTTTCAGCGATTTAAAAACGAAAGCTGCGTTCGTCCGATAAAAACAATTTCGATGTAAAAGCCGATTCACAGTTTGTATCTAAGTGTAGTTTACGCAGTTTGCGTCTAAATGCAGTTTGCATCTAAATGTAGATTGCGTCTAAGCGCAGTTTGCATTTAAGCGCAGTTTGCGTCTAAGCGCAGATTGCGTCTAAGCGCAGTTTGCGTCTAAACACAGTTTGCTTCTAAGCGTAGTTTGCGTCTAAACACAGTTTGCATCTAAACACAGTTTGCGTCTGAGCGTAGTTTGCGTCTAAACGCAGTTTTACGTCTAAGTGCAGTTTTACGTCTAAGTGCAGTTTTACGTCTAAGTGCAGTTTTATGTCTAAACGCAGTTTTGCGTCTAAACGCAGTTTTACGTCTAAACGCAGTTTTACGTCTAAATGCAGTTTTACGTCTAAACACAGTTTTGCGTCTAAACGTAGTTTTACATCTAAACGTAGTTTTACGTCTAAACGCAGTTTTTACGTCAAAGCGTAATTTTACGTCTAAACGCAGTTTTGCGTCTAAACGCAGTTTTGAACATTGAAAAGCGTTTTATGAATACGCAGAAAGCAATTTGTAGTTATAAATGGAATCAAAACGTAAGCGTAAACTGCAGTGTAAAGATCGTACGAAAACACCGATTTACGTCTAAATGCAGATTCGGAAAGATCAGAACTTAGAGACTCATTCTTAAAAGCGCAGAGGGCAGTAGCTATGTAGGAGGTTTGCAGTAATGATAAAGTGCTCAAAGTAAAAGCAAACCAGAGATTTAGAGTGGTTCGGTCAGTCTTGACCTACTCCACTTTTGGCTTCCTCCTCCGACGAGGTCACCGACGTCAACTAGCTGCCTTCCTTCAATGGGCTTAAGGCCAACTGCCCTTTACAGTTTCACTCCTTTTGATGGGGAGGGGAGACAACCCTTACAGAACCTTTTCTCCTCACTTTTACAATTCAGAAACTTAAAGAAACGAAGGAGGAGACTTAAAGTTTTTTTTACAACAATTTTGAGCTCAAGAATCACAGAGAAGATCAAGATTTCGGTGTAGGTCTCTTGCTCTTTCTGTGCTGAATGGGTGGGGTATTTATAGGCCCCAACCCAGTTCAAATTTGGAGCTCAAAACGATCAAATCCCGGAATTCCGGGATCAGGCGGTTGCACCTCCTGACTGGAGAGGTTGCACCGCTTGGCAGAGCTCGAAGACTGAGCCTCTAGGCGGTGCCACCTCTGTCAGAGGCGGTTGCACCTCTCTGCCAGAGCTTGAAGACCGAGCTCAGGCGGTTGCACCGCCTGACTAGAGAGGTTGCACCTCCTGGTGCAATCAGGGTCCGAATGGTTAGCTCCATTCGGCCCAATTTCAATCTTTTTAGGGGCCCAATTGCCCCAAGATTAAGCTAATGGGATCACCTCCCATTTTCCAACTTAATCAACGTGCTAACTATGATTAAATCTAAGACAATTTCTGCAACTTTGCTCCGATCGTCAATCGCTTCTTCCGGGCGAAGTTTCGCGAACTTCGTCGATCATCCGATGAACCCTCGGTGATTCTTTGCGGACTTCGGCAAACTCCTAGACTTTGCGACGATCCACTTGGCGAAGTTTCGACGAAGCCGCTTTGGCAAGCTTCTGGACTTCTCGGATCTGTTCTCGCAGAACCTCCGATGACCGTCCGATCTTCCGTCGAACTCTCGAACTCCCAACGTGATCATGATCTTGACTCCGGCAAGCAACTCCCTGCTTGTCTGTCTTTCATCGAAGTTAGTTAATCCTGCACACTTAAAACAAAACTTCAATCAAGACAATTAATCCTAAGCAATTTAACCAAGTTGTCCCGGCATGTCATTGGTCCCTCGACGCTTTATCCGATTCTTAAGCACATCGTCCTCTCCCGCACCCCCTATTGCCCAATCGGCCGGTTGACTCGCAACTTCGATATCCTTGGCACAATACCCGCTCTTCTTGGCCCGATGCCCGAGTCCACGGCTCGAAGCCTTCTGTCGATACGTCGACCGATCCACCGGCCCGACGTCCAATCTTCTGACATGTTCCTTCGGCACAACATGATTTTCCTGCTTTAATTGTCTCATCCTGATCGAAGCACCCTGCGTCACTCAAGACGCAGATTAAATCATAAACATATATCAAGTAGTTTCATCATCAAAATATGAGATTCAACATTGATGTCATGCATAATGATTATGCTCAATAAATTTCGAAATTATACATGATGATTCTTGAGATTTATGGATTATCGATTTTTACGGTTATGAAAGTGACTTTTTTGGTTTTTAAACGTTGATGCATGTTTTTGGCATAAATGAAAAAGCCATGCTTCTATGAAATAAATCACATGAATTGAAACAACTAAAAATAGAAAAATATTGTTTTTTAATTTTTTTTTTTTATCTTATCAATTTTGTACTAAGAAATTGATAAAGTTGTTTATGTTATTTTGAATCTCATGAAAATGATTTTGATAAGTTGAATTTGAATGAGACTTATCTTGATTTTTCAAGATTTATAACTTGAGATTTCTTATGCATGATTCAAGATATTATATCATTTGATCTCCTATGTTTCTTTTTGCTATTTATAAAAAGAAGAGATTTGATAAAATGAATCATGACTTTTGTAATTCAAGAGGTCTTATCTTTCATGACATGATGTCTTTGTATTTATGACTTGTATGCCTTGAAATGATTGAAATATTTTATACTATTTTGTTCTTCCCTTATTCTTTCTTGTTTACAATGATAAAAGAGGGAAAAGTTATGATGTAGGATGCAATTTGACAAATTAATACCATCATGATTTGAAATACTATGATTTGTTGCTAATATTGATGTAATTATGAATGATGATTTGGAATCTTGCATGTAATGATGATTTTGTATTATACATACAACACTTATGCTTTTTAATTATGATGATGAATGTGATGTATTGCATATGATGTGAATCATGATTGTCTTGATTTGAATTTAAGGTTTATCTTAATTATGGTATTTTAAAATAAGAATGATTACTTACCTTTGTCATGATTTATAAATTGACATAAAGGAAAAAAGAAATACAAAATTGTATTCTTCCTTTCTTTTTGACATTGACAAAGGGGGAGAAATATCGCTAGCTCATCTTGCAAAATTTAGAAACTTACACTTTGCAAAGAAAGCAAAATTGCTAGCTCAAACATTGCAAAGGAAGCAAAAATTTGCTAGCTTATAAATTGCATAGGGAAAGAAGCTAAACATGCTAACTTGTACATCTAGCAAAATTTACAAACTTGTATATTTCAAGAAGCAAGAGTTATTTTCTTGAACATCTCAAAATTGCTAGCTTGCATGTTTTAAAATGTTATAAAATTATTGCTAGCTTGTATGATGATAAAACTGAAGATTATGTTTATTATGCAACGATTTGAACTTATATTTCAAACACTTGAAAGTTGCACTTCTCTTTTTTATTGATGACAAAGGGGGAGAAGCATGATCATGTTATGCATTATGATGTGTTACAAATATTCATGATAAAATTTGCAGTGACTTGAAAACAGCCTAAATTCAGGGTTCTATCAATATGGCATATTGATAGGGGAGTTTGTTTAAACTATAGAAGTTAAGGTTAACTCCGTCATCAATGGTTGTCATCATCAAAAAGGGGGAGATTGTTAAATCTCGGATTTTGATGATAAAACAAATTGATAAGTGTTTATGATTTCATCTACGTTTTGAGTGACGCAGGATGCTTCGATCAGGATGAGACAATTAAAGCAGGAAGAATCATGTTGGGCCAAAGAAAAACATGTCAAAAGATTCGACGTCGGGCCGGAGGATCGGTCGACGTATCGATAGAAGGCTTCGGGCCATGGATTCGGGCATTGGGCCAAGAAGAGCGAATATTGCGCCAAGGATATCGATGTTGTGGAGTCAAATGGCCGATTGGGCAATAGGCCATAAGAGAGGACGATATGCCGAAGAATCGGACGAAGCATCGAGGGACCAATGACATGTCAGACAACATGATTAATGCTTAGTATTAATTGTCTGGATTGAAGTGTGTTTTACATGTGTAGGATTAACTACGATAGCAAGACATGAAGCAAAATGAAGTCTCGGAGTCAAGGATGTGATTTCGTTGGGATTTTGAGAGTTCATCGAAAGTCCAGACATTCGTCAGAAGTTCTATCGGAACCAACCGAGAAGTCTCAGAGCTTGCTAGAGAAGCTTATCGAAACTTACCAAGAAGATCATCGTGAAGTCCAGGAGCTTGCCAGGAGTCTGTTGGAACATTGCCGAGAGATCGTCGAAAGTTCGCTGGAAGATCGCCGGAAGAAACCAAGACTTAGGGACTTGTTTAGCTTAAGTATATCTTAGATTTCATAGTTAGTACGTAATTGGGTTTAGAATTGGGTCAACCCACGTGGGGGCTAGTTGGGCCCATGTAAAAATTATGTTGGGCCCAATAAAAAGGCCCAAACAGTGCCCTAAGAGGTGACATCGGCGTGGCACAGTCTTTGAGACTATGTCAGGCGGTGGTATCGCTGGTCTGAGCAGTGGTACCACCTAGACACAACCTCCAAGAGGCTGCAAGTGGTGGTACCGCCGGTCTGGGTGATGGTACCGCCCAGTGTCAAGTAGTGGTACCGCTAGACTGGGCAGTGGTACCGCCCAATGTAGTGTCAGTGTCAGACTGACACTAGCGGTGGTACCGCCGAGCATTGGCGGTGGTACCGCCCAGACCTAGGAAACCGGGGATAAGATATTTTTAGGCTCCAAGTTTGAATCAACTTGAAGCCTATAAATAGCCCTCTCATCCCTAGTTTACACAAGCATAGAGAATTTAAAAGTGAGAAAACACTACTGCAATCTCTTGAGAAATTCCCTCCTCCACTCCAAGTTTAGAATTTTGTAAGAGAGGAGTGAGTGCTTGTAAGAGTTGTCTCCTAAACCCGAGAAAAGGAAAAGAGGGGTGTAAAAGATGGTTGGTCTTCGCCTATTGAAGGAAGACCAATAGTGGACACCGGTGACCTCGACAGAAGAGGAATCAGCGGAGTGGATGTAGGTCACGACGACCGAACCACTATAAAAATCTGGTTTCTATTTTATTTGTGCAATTTACTTTAACTACAACCTCCTTACTTGCTTTACATCCACTATGCTTTTCCATACGCTTTCAAGCTATCTTTTCAAGATCGGTTTTCAAAGAACGAAAGAATTTTCAGAACCGACGTATTTTACCGTTGCACTAATTCAACGCCCCCCCCCCCCTCTTAGTGCCCACCCTGTTACTAACAATGATAAGGTTATGTGCTTCAATAAAATGTCTACTTTGATGTTGAAATTTTGTGCTTTGATGCTGAAAGTTTGTATGATGTTGTGATCTCTTTAATTATCATACAATGATGCAATATCATGTTTACTTTGATGATTATGATCTCTATTGAATATTAAGAAGTTTTAATCATACATGATGCAATATCGAATTCTTAACTTTTGAGTGCTAAATGATATTATCTTATACAAGTAGTGATGATAGGCTATGACGAAATATTTTATAAATGCATAGTGTTTATACATATCTTGACGTTTGATTCATGGAAATCATTGACGAATGCATCTCTTACGGATTTCACTCTTATGAATTTTTAATGAGAAATAGATTTGATGTAATGCCCTTCTCACTATGAAGTTTTATTCATGAATTTTTTCTTCATGTGATACTCCTCTCCCATGAATAATTGAAGGAATTCCAATGGATATATTAATCCTTGACAGATGAATTCTCATGTGTGATAATGAAAGCATTTGTGTGATAATTTTCATAGGGATTTGATTTCTTATGGTTATCTCGACCCTTTTCATTAATCCCTTCTCTTTGTCAAAATGAAGGCATGTTTTAACAAAAACTTCTTTATCATTTTTGACTTAATTCAAATCATTTCATAAATTTAGTTCTTAATGGATTCCCTCCTTACCTTCTTTTCTCTTCTTCATGCAAAATGTGATGACAAAGGGGGAGAAGTTGGAATCAATCGTTATAATGTTGATAACATCTAATGATGAGAACTTTTGAGTGTGAAACTTGCTTGATTTTTTTTTACCACACTTGCATTGTTGAATTGTTCTCCTTTTTGTTGATGACAAAGGGGGAGAAATAATACCAAAATATGAAAAATTGATAACAAATATATGCAATGTATTTTATCATATATACTTGAAATGTTTGCTTGATTAATTTCTTTCATTATGATAAGATATCTAGAGCTTCACTTGCTATTTTGTAATTGATATTTTACCATAGAATGATGAATTGCTATGTTTGTCATCTTTCATATTTGAAATATCATACTTAAAAATGGATGTCATGCCTTGACATCGTTTTGATAAATACTTAGCATCGTATTTTCAGAATGATAGATCATGATAGGAATCATGATGTGCATGTTGATAAGTTTAATTAACTTATCTTATTAGTTTGTTTCTTAAATTCAAAGGCCTTGAATTCAAGAATGTCTTTCTCAAGTTTAGCATATAGATAGGGGGAGTTAAGGTTAACTCCATCATCAATTGATTGTCATCATAAAAAATGGGGAGATTATTGAATCTCGAATTTTGATGATGAAGTTAGTTGTAATTTGTTTGATCTAATCTATATATTGAGAAAAGTGTGCAGGATTAACTATGATAGTAGTAAGACAGAAAGCAGGTGGTGTGCTAGAGTCAAGATCGAGATCTCATTTGGAGTTCGAGAGTTCGACGGAAGTCCAGACGTTCGTCAGAAGTTCTGCCGAAACCAACCGATAAGTCTAGGAGCTTGCCAAAGAAGCTCATTGAAACTCGCCTAGAATATTGTCATAAAGTTCAGGAGCTTGCTAGGAGTCCATCAGAACATTACCGAGAGTTCGTCGGAAGTACGCCGGAAGCTTACCGGAAGAGCAATTGATACACCGGAACAAGAAGCACTGTAAATTATGTCTTAATTATCGTTGTTAGAGTGTAAATTAAGTTAGGATTGGGATATGATCCCACTAACTTAATTAGGGGCCAATTGGGCCCTTAACAAGGCTGAATTGGGCCAAATTGAGTACCTAATTTAGCCCTTGAAAACATGGCTGGCGGCGGCATTGCCTAGAAGGCAGTGCCCTTGGATTTCTAGGTAGTGGTACTGCCGGAAGTAGTGCTGCCAACGGTGGTACTGCCCTTGTTCGACGGTGGTACCACCTAGAGTCAAACCAGCGATGGTAGTACCACCCAGTAACAGCGGTGGTACTGCTAGTGCCCAGGATTCCGGGGATGTGACACTTTTTTGCTCCAATTTTGAAGCCATTGGGGCCTATAAAAGCACCACCCTTTTTTGTATGAAAGGGCATGAAAGTATTGGCTTAATCTTGAAGTCTTGAGTCATAAAAGTGTTGTAAAAGTTAGAGTTCACCTCCTTCATCTCTTAGCCTTGTAACCATCTAAGAAAGAGGAGTGAGACTTATAAGGGTTATCTTCTAAACCCGAGAAAAGGAGAAAGTATTGTAAAGAGGTGTTCGATCTTCATCTATTGAAGGAAGGCCTTTAGTGGATGCCGGTGACCTCGTTAGAGGAGGAATCTGAAAGTGGATGTAGGTCACCTTGACTAAACCACTCTAAATTTTGGTTTTCTTTTCATTTGTGCAATTTACTTTACTGCAAACCTCCTTAATCTTCTCTTACACTTTTACGAAATCATTCAAAGTTCAACTTCTCATGAAAACAGATTGAATCAAAACCATTTTTGTCGGAATTAGTTTTAAACAAAATTAACATTTTTCTGAAATCGTGAAAATTTTTCCCTGCACTAATTCACCCAGCCCCCCCTCTTAGTGCCACTCTTGATCCTAACAGAGTACTCCACTCTTTAGTATCAGACTTATAGACCTAAAATTCTAGATCTAACATAGTCAGTCATCGGGAGTGACAAACCAACTTTACAAGGGTTATTGAGTGTCGATAGAAGATCATCCACTCTCAATATCATGAGAGGAATATCTCATATATTCTTATTAAGGAAAATTCCTAGCCAGAGTTATTTGGATTAAGAGACAAAGAGTTCTTTAAGAGAATTCAATTAGAGCGAGACTCTAGTAGAAACAGTATAGGCCTGATAGCACCATACCTGGTATATGGTCTCTAGGATATTAGATAGATGAGGGACTATAGATACATGATAACTGAGGATAGACAGGTCTAATAGATTGGATTCCTGTATATCGTTTGGAAATTATGGCATAGTGGCCTAGTATATCCGTAATCGATGAGTTGAGTGAATTATTGTGAAGATAATAATTCACTAAGCAATAAAGAGTTCTGATAGGTATGACGCATGACCAGCTCGATATTGGGCATAGAGAGTCACACACATATGGTAGGTGTTGCTGCTAGTCATATGTGCCCTGCAAGCCAATAACATGAGTGATGACACATATGATATGATACACATTCTTTTTCCTCATTATATTATTTGGCATTTTATCACTTTATATTGCTTGTTGCATATATGCATAAATATATTATGATGTCCATAAAGCTTTGCAATATGAATCAGATCATGATGAGATCACGATTATAAGACCGATTCGCCTTTAGACATAGATCCTAAATAATCCCGATCATAGGTTTCTCGAGAGGAACATCAAGATAACCGGACAGACTAGTGTATGCTAGTCATAGGTGCCCAGCAAGCCAATCACGTGAGTGATGGCACGTGTGACTTGATACAGAATCTTTTTTGTTTATTATATTTTGGCATATATCACTTTATAACTATTGTATATATGCATATATATATTGTGATGTCCTTGGATTTGTGCAATGAGAATCGGATCATGATGAGATCACGAAAATGAGATGGATTCACCTTTAAACACACATCCTAAATAATCCCGGTCATAGGTTACTCGAGAGGGACATCATGATAACCGGACAGATTGGTGTGCTGTATACCCGTCCATATGATGGATACAGCGAGTCTTATAGTAGCTCATGTAGGGACACTAGGGATACAGTACAAGTGCTCATTGGAGAATGAGTTCAATGATTGATCATCTTATGGAATGCTGGATGGTTGATGATGCCTTATTGTCAGATATTGATTCCGTAGTCCTAGTGGTATATCTGGTCCTTAGACTTGAGACACTAAGGATGTCCTGTATGAGTGCTCCACTCTTTGATACCAAACTTATAGGTTTAGCTATCCCAGATCTAGTACAACTGGTCATTGGGAGTGGTAGTCAACCTTACGAGGGCTATTGAGTGTCGATAAAGGATCATCCACTCTCGGCGTCATGAGAGGAATATCCCATGTGTTCTTGCTCAGATAAATCCCTAGCCAGGGTCATTCGGGTTGAGAGAGAAAGAGTTCTCCAGGAGAATCCGATTAGAGCGAGACTCAAGTAGAAATCGTATGGGTCTGACAGCACCATGCTTAATATATAGTCTCTGGGATATTAGATGGATGAGGGAATATAGGTACACGGTAACTGAGGACAGATAGGTCCAATAGATTGGATTCTCCTGTATTGTCTAGGGACTACGGCGTAGAGGCCTAGTACGTCCGTAGTCGATGAGTCAAGTGAATTATTACAGAGATAATAATTCATTGAGTTAGAAGGAGTTTTGACAGGTATGACTCACGGCCAGCTCAATATTGGGCCTAGAGGGTCACACACATATGGTAGGCATTGCGATGAGTAAAGGTTCGGATATGAGATATCCGACGAAGCCCTTTCTTATTGGATATCCAATAAGCCCCTGAATTATTGGATCCCATGGACGAGATGCAATAAGAGCCCATAAGAGATTATTGGATAGAGATCCACTAATCTAAAAGGCTTGGGTTATTGGATGCAGATCCAATACCCACTAGGCGAGGATCCATTAGGGTTTGATAGGGGACCTTTATAAATAGGAGGGATTCAGAGCCTCATAGGCTAGAGCCTTTGCTTGCCTCTCCTATTCTCCTTCCCCTCTCCAACTCAGAGCAGGCTTGGAGTTTTGAGGAGCGTCGTCACAGCCCTACTATGTGGATCACCACTAGAGAGGAGGACGCTTGACCTCCTTCACCCTCTCTTAAGGATCTGCAAGGAAACAGGGATATACGATCTCCCTAGGTAACACAATCTATTCTATATGTAGTTTTTTAGTTTCACGAATTTTGCGCACCAATCTTCGCACGACGATGAACATCTCTTTGGGAATCGGAGATTTTGTTTTCTTGTTCTTCTACTACGCATGTGATGTCGCCTCCCAAATATTTTCCCAATAGTGGTATCAGAGCTAGGTTGTTCATGCGATAGATTAGTTTTAAATTATGTGTGTTGTGTTTTGGAGAAGCTTTTGACGTCAAAATCATTGACGCAAAAGCGAAAAGGGCAGCAACTGTTACTACCCTCCCTACCATCATAGATGGAAGTGCGCCATCTGTGTGCAGGCAGGCAGCCTGCAGCAACAGCCTCAAGGGCAATGGCGCTTGCGGTTGTTGCTCTCTCAAAGTGACGCGCCGTAGGGCAGCGGCGCTTGTGGCCACTGCTCCCGCGGGCAAAAACCCAATAGGAGCGGCCGCCCGGCGAGGCAGCACCGCCTGCAGGCGCTGCCTCGTGGGCAGAACCGCCCGCGGAGGTGACGATGCCCATAGGGGCGCCCGCCCGCGGGGGCGCCCAGCTGTAGGGGTAGCGTCGCCAACGGGCGTGCCGCTTGCAAGCGAGGGCAGCGACCCCGCCCTCTGCCGCACATCCCGCAGCCAGTAGGGTGGCGGAGGCGGCGGCAACAACAACAGTAGTAGGGGAGGATGAGGGCATTAGGGTTTTTTGGACAAAAGACAATTTTACCCCTAGAAATTTGAGAAATTATAGTTTCTGTCTTTTATCTAAATTATGAAAATACCCCTAGGAATTAAGAAATTTCCTATATGTCCCTGATTTCATAAAATACTAATTAATTAAAAAGTTTAGTTGATTATTATTTTTATTATTATCTAGTAGTCCTACATGATGATAATTATTTATACATGTGATGTATGATGTGTGGACGGATGATCATGGACCGTGTGATATGTGTACTTATGATTATTATTATTGAGGTCTGCGAGCCTCCATTATATTTCTCGTTTATTGTCGGGCCTGCGTGCCTACGATTAAGTTGTAATCACATGAGGAGGCATAGCGAGAACGTGGATACGATAGCGGGACCCACGAGACAGACGATCGTAATGCATGAAGATGCATCGAGATGTCGACGGAACCGACAAGGATGAGATAGATGATCACAGGGCATGGAGATGCACCGTTGCACACATAGATCTTGATGTGAGTGATTAGGCCTATTGGCTCAGGCCTAATCACATTAGGTTGTGGTCTATGATCATCTGGTGTGATTGCTTATACACATACTAGATATGTATATATATTTGCATGCGATGTAGATATATATTAAATATGTATATGTGTGACATGTCATTTTACGAGACCAAATCATAGAAACATCTCTCTTGATAATATTAAGTCGGTAAACGTGAGGAAATTATATTGACCCACGTGGCCTTCCATCGTTATAAGTAGGAACCGATTCCCGGTGTAGGTTGAGTTGGTCGAGTCCCTCGAGACTCACCTATATCGCGATTCGTTATCTTGCTTACGACATAGAGATGTCACCGGTGACCTAAGGACATGGTATGCTTGGTCGAGTCCCTCGAGGGTATATCATCAAATCAAACTCATCTTGTAACGAAGGTGTTGACTTAATCGAGCATTATGGTTGGTCGAGTCCCTAGAGACCATTATGATTTGGAGGCCGAACAGGATGGGAATCACAAGGAGTTGTGATCGGCAAGAGTTGCCTACCTTTTAGGCTTAGTGTGATTGGTTGAGTCCCTCAAGGTTACATTAAGATGCTGATTGGATCCTTATCCCCACTAGAAGTCTGTCGGAAACTTCCGTTTCACATGTTGAGGGTGTCGCATGACTCGTTAGTAAAATAGTGGGAGCCTATTAAGATATAAGTCCATATCTTGATAGTTTATTTCTTGTAAAATCTGCATATTATTCATTTCTACTGCAAAATCTTTATTTTCAGAAAATGTCGCTTTCAAATCCCTTACGTGGCATATTTGATGTCAACCTCCTCACTGGCCCAAATTATACGGATTGGCTCCGTAACTTGAGAATTGTTTTCATGGCGGAGAAAATCGTGTACGTCCTTGATACAGTAATGCCTGCGCCCGAAGAAGGGGCAAGCGAGAATGAGATCAGTCGCTACATGAAGTCCATTGATGACTCCACTCTTGCTCAATGCTATATGTTGGGCTCTATGACTCCTGAGTTACAGAGACAACATGAAAAGAAGGATGCCAAATCTATTCTCCTACATGTCCATAAATTGTTTGAGGAACAGGGAAGGACTTAGCGATATGAGATATCCAAGAGCCTCTTTCGCACTAGGATGACTGAGGGGACACCGGTTCAGAACCATGTCCTAAAGATGATTGAGTGGATAGAGAAACTCACAGGTCTAGGAATGGTCCTAGAGGATAACTTGTGTGTTGACATTGTGCTTCAATCCCTATTAGATTCCTTTTCACAGTTCATAATGAATTTTAATATGAACAAGCTTGAAGTGACTCTCCTAGAGCTCCTCAATATGTTGAGAGAGGTAGAGAGTACTATTAAGAAAGAGAAGCCAATTCTCTACACTAGTGAGACCAGAAAGAAAAGGAAAATAGTAAGGTCCCTTAAGAAAGGAAAGGGCAAGGGCAAACCAGGTAAAGCAAAGGTTGCTAAGAAAGACCCAGCAAAAGACAAAGGCCAATGCTTCCACTATGGTAAAGATGGGCACTGGAAGAGGAACTGTAAAGAATACCTTGCAGAAAGGGCGAAACAAAAGCTTGATGAAGCTTTAGGTACATTCATGATCAGTCTCTATTTGTCAAACTCTTATGATAACACATGGGTATTGGATACCGGTAGTGCTTATCATATATGCAATTCGTTGCAGGTTCTGACAAGGCCTAGGAGACTAGAGGGAGGCGAGATGGACCTCAAGATGGGTAATGGAGCAAAAGTTGCTGTAGTAGCTGTTGGCGAGGTCGCCCTACATCTACTTGGTGGAGCTTTTATTGCATTAGATACATGTTATTTTGTTCCTTCTATTATCAAAAATATTATCTCTATTTCATGTTTAACAGTTAGTGGATATAAATTAGTTTTTGAGAACAATGGTTGTTTGATATTATTAGATAATAAGATCATCACGAAAGGAACATTGCATAATGGTTTATTTATGTTAGACACTACTCCACATATTATAAATATAAATGTGTCCAAGAGGAAACGAGATGAGATGAATAGTGCATACCTGTGGCATTGTAGGCTAGGTCACATATATGAAAGAAGGATTCAAAAGTTGCTAAATGATGGATATCTAGATCCATTCGACTATGTGTCATATGCAACTTGCGAGCCATGCCTTCGTGGAAAACTGACCAACTCTCCATTTAGTGGAACTAGAGAGAGAGCCACTGAGCTGTTGGAACTCATACATAGTGATGTATGTGGACCCATGTCAACTCATGCCATTGGTGGTTACTCCTATTTCATTACCTTTACTGATGATTTCTCAAGGTATAGATATGTGTACTTAATGAAGTACAAGTCCGAGGCCTTTGAGAAATTCAAAGAGTATAAGAATGAGGTGGAGAACTAGACTGGAAAGAGTATCAAAACTCTTCGATCAGATCAAGGAGGTGAGTACTTAAGTACAGAGTTTACTCAGTTCCTCAATGACCATGGGATATTATCCCAATGGACACCTCCTTATACACCTCAGCTCAATGGTGTCTCTGAAAGGAGAAATCGTATGCTATTAGACATGGTACGGTCCATAATGAGTTTCGCTGACCTACCTATCTCATTCTGGGGATATGCCCTAGAATCCGCAGCTTACCATCTGAATAAAGTTCCAACTAAGTCGGTAGTGTCTACACCATATGAAATATGGAAAGGGAAGAAGCATGATCTTAAGGTTGTTAAGATTTGGGGCTGCCCTACCCACGTTAAAAGATACAACCCCGATAAGTTAGAATCAAGGATAGAGCGATGCAAATTTGTGGGATACCCAAGGAAACTTGTGGGTATTATTTTTATCAGCTCGAGGACTAAAAGGTCTTTGTAGCTAAGAGAGCAGTGTTCCTTGAGAAGGAACACATTCTTGGTGGAGATAGTGGGAGAATGGTAGAGTTAAGCGAGGTTGGAGAACCAAGCTCAAGTACCAATCTACAGCCTGAGTTTGTTCAGGTACCTAATACACAAGTTTCAACTTTATGTAGGTTTGATAGAGTATCCCATCCTTCTGAGAGATATGTGTTGGGAAATCATGGGGGCGACATCATATGCGCAGCGGAAGAACAAGAAAACAAAAATCCCCGATTCCCAAAAAGATGTTCATCGTCGTGCGAAGATTGGTGCGCAAAAATCCGCAAAACACAAAACTGCGTATAGAGATTGTGTTACCTAGGGAGATCGTATATCCCTGTTTCCTTGCAGATCCTTAGGAGAGGGTGAAGGAGGTCAAGCGTCCTCCCTCTAGCGGTGATCCACACAGAGGGGTTGCGTAATGACCCTCCCTCAAAACTCCTGTGCCTCTCGAGGTGGAGAGGGGAGAGGAGAATAGGAAAGGCAAGCAAAGACTCTAGCCTATGAGGCTGTGAATCCCTCCTATTTATAGAGATCCCATGTCAAACCCTAATGGGTCCTTCCCTAGTGGGTATTGGATCTGCATCCAATAAGACAAGGGCTCTGGCCGGATATCTCATATCCAGAACCTCTACTCATCGCAATGCCTACCATATGTGTGTGTGTGACACTCTAGGCCCAATATCGAAGCTGGCCGTGAGTCATACTGTCGTAACTCCTTCTAACTCGGTGAATTATTATCTCTGTAATAATTCACTCGACTCATCGACTACGGACGGATTTACTAGACCACTATGTCGTAGTCCCTGACGATACAGGGGAATCCAATCCATTGGACCTGTTTGTCCTCGATTACCATGTACCTATAGTCCCTCATCCATCTAATATCCCAGAGACCGATATCGAAAGCATGGTGTTGTCGGACCCCATACGGTTTTTACTCGAGTCTCGCTCTAATCGGATTCTCCCGGAGAACTCTTTTTTCTCTCAACACGAATGATCCCGCCAGGGATTTGTCCGAGCAAGAACACATGGGATATTCCTCTCAACGACGCCGAGAGTGGATGATCCTCTGTCGACACTCAATAGCCCTCGTAAGGGTCGACTACCATTCCCAATGACCATTGTACTAGATCCGGGACAACCAAACCTATAAGTCCGTATCAAAGAGTGGAGCACTCATACAGATATCCTTGGTGTCTCAAGTCTAAGGACCAGATACACCACTAGGACTACGGAATTCTTTGTCGACAATAAGGCATCATCAACCATCCAAGCATTCCGTAAGCGGATCAATCGCTGAACTCAATCTCCAATGAGCACTGCATCAGTATCCCTAGTGTCCCTACACGAAGCAACTATGAGACCACCTGCATCCATCATATGCACGGGTATACAAAGACACCCGGTTTATCCGGTTTACCGATGTCCCTCTCAAGTAACCTATGACCGGGATTATTTAGGATATGTGTTTAAAGGTGAATCGATCTCATTATCGTGATCTCATCACGATCCGATTCCCATTGCACAAATCCAAGGACATCACAATATATATATGCATTTATGCAATAGTTATAAAGTGATATACGCCAAAAATATAATAAGCAAAAAAGATTCTCAGATCAAGTCACACGTGCCATCACTCACGTGATTGGCTTTGTTGGGCACCTATGACTAGCAATCTCCCACTTGACCTAAAGTCAATCACCTATATGTCGATCCCCATCGGACTCTCGGACGCTTCAAAGACAACTGAGACAACGGCTTTGTCGGTGGATCGCAATGTTATCTTCGGATGGAACTCTTTCCACTGCTACATCTCCTCGGGTCACGATCTCTCGATAAGGTGGAACCTCCTCGTAACATGCTTAGATTTTCGATGAGACCTAGGTTTCCTTCTTGAGCAATTGCCCTGTTGTTGTGTTTAATATAGGGAGATCGGCTCTTTTCTACCCTCCTAAGACGACTCCCAAATCTGTGATGAACTTCTTCAACCAGACTCCCTCCTTTGCTGCATCTCGATGCAGCAATATACTCTGCCTCTCTCGTGGTCGAAGTCAGAAGTGGTATCTTGTTTGGAACTCTTCCAAAGACACTTTGCTCCTCCATTCAAGGTGTACACATACCCTGAATTCGACTTGCTATCATCGACATCGACTGAAAACTTGAGTCGGTGTAGCCTTCAACCTTAAGGCTATTACCTCCATATACTAGTAAAAGATCCTTAGTCCTTCTCAAGTACTTAAGGATACACTTTTATGCTTTCCAATGCTCCAAGCCTCGGATCCGCCTTGGACACCTGCCGTGACACTCAGAGCATGCTATATCGGGCCTAGTACATAGCATGGCATACATGATAAACCCTATTCTTGAGGCATAAGGTATCATATCCATGTTCACCCTTTCTTCTCGAGTCTTTGGGGACATATTAGAGAAAGCGATATCCCATGTCTCATTGGTATGAGACCTCTCTTGGAATTTTCCATGCCAAACCTTTTGACAATAGTTTCTATGTACTGGACTGGGACAAGCCAAGCATCCTCTTGGATCTATCTCTATAGATTCTAATCCCCAAGATATAAGATGCTTCCCCTAAGTCCTTCATGGAGAAGTGTCTAGATAACCAAGCCTTTCTTGTGGATAGCATTCTATGTCATTCCCAATGATGAGGATGTCATCCACATATAACACAAAAAAAAGGTGATCCCACTTACTTTTCAGATACACAAGGCTCATCTTCGTTTTAATCTAAGTCATAAGATCTGATTGCCTCATCAAATCTTATGTTCCAACTTCGGGAAGCTTGCTTTAGTCCATAAATGGATCTAAGCAACCTACACACCTTATCTGGGCAGTTCTTGGACATGAATCTTTCAGGTTGCATCATATACACCTCCTCCTCGAGGTTCCCGTTAAGGAATGCGGTTTTCACATCCATCTGCCAGATCTCATAATCATAGTGTGCTGCAATAGCCAATAGAATTCTGATGGATTTTAGCATTGCTACGGGTGAGAAAGTTTCGTCGTAGTCAACACCTTGCCTTTGACGATACCCCTTAGCCACTAGCCTTGATTTATAGGTCTCTACCTTTCCATCTACTCCAATCTTTTTCTTAAAGATCCACTTGCAACCGATGGGTACAATACCTTCAGGCGCATCAACTAGGTTCCAAACCTTATTGGAGTACATAGAATCCATCCCAGAATTCATGGCTTCTTTCCACTTCCCGGAGTCTATACTCATAATAGCCTCCTCGTAGGTCTGAGGATCAATATCCTCTACATCCTCTCCTCTAATATGTCCCACATATCTCTCGGAGGATGGGATACTCTATCGGACCTGCGTAAAGTTGATACTTATGTATTAGGTACCAATGCACTCGAGTCAGAGTGGTGCTTGAGCTTGGTTCTCCAACCTCGCGCTCAATTCTATCATTCTCCCACTATCTCCGTCAAGAATATGTTCCTTCTCAAGGAACACTGCTCTCTTAGCTACAAAGACCTTTTGGTCCTCGAGATGATAGAAATAATACCCACAAGTTTCCTTAGGGTATCCCACAAATTTGCATCGCTCTCGTCCTTGATTCTAACTTATGGGGTTGTGTCTTCTAACATAAGGGGGCCCCGGATCTTAACAACCTTAAGATGGGGCTTCTTCCCTTTCTATATCTCATATGGTGTAGACACTATCGACTTAGTTGGAACTCTCGCTCGAAGGTAAGTCATGGGTTTCTAGGGGCATATCACCGGAATGAGATGGGTAGGTCAAATTTAAACTCATCATGGACCGTACCATATCTAATAATGTCATTTCTCCTTTTCAAAGACACCATTGAGCTGAGGTGTATAAGGAGGTGTCCATTGGGATAATATCCCATGGTCCTTGAGGAACTGAAGTAAACTCAGTATTTAAGTATTCACCTCCTCGATCCGATCGAAGAGTTTTGATACTCTTTCCACCTGGTTCTCCACCTCATTCTTATACTCTCTGAATTTCTCAAAGGCCTCGGACTTGTACTTCATTAAGTACACATATCCATACCTTGAGAAATCATCAAGTAAATGTAATGAAGTAGGAGTAACCTCCAATGGCATGAGTTGACATGGGTCCACATACATCACTATGTATGAGTTCCAACAACTCATTGGCTCTCTCTCCTTCTACTAAATGGAGATTTGGTGTTTTCCATTTAATGCAAGGCTCACAAGTCGCATATATGACACATAGTCGAATGGATCTAGATATCCATCATTTAGCAACTTTTGAATCCTTCTTTCATGGATGTGACCTAGCCTATAATGCCACAAGGTCTGCCTTTGTTCAACTCATCTCGTTTCCTTTTGGACACATTTACATTCATGATATGTGGAGTGGTGTCTAATATAAATAAACCATTATGCAATGTTCCTTTCGTGATGATCTTATCATCTAATAATATCGAACAACCATTGTTCTCAAAAAAACAAATTTATATCCATTAACTGTTAAACATGAAATGGAGATAATGTTTTTGATAATAGAAGGAACAAAATAACATGCATCTAATGCAATAAAAGCTCCACTAGGCAGATGTAGGGCTTAACCCGCCAACAAATGACTAATACAGTAACTTTTGCTCCATTACCCATCTTGAGGTCCATCTCGCCTCTCTGTAGTCTCCTAGGCCTTGCCGTAACCTGCGAATTGTATATATGATAAGCACTCTGGGTATCCAATACCCATGTGTTATCATAAGAGTCCGACAAATGGAGACTGATCATGAATGTACCTGAAGCTTCATCAAGCTTTTTGTTTTGCCCTTTCTGCAAGGTACTCTTTGCAGTTTATCTTCCAATGCCCATCTTTACCACAGTGGAAGCACCGGCCTTTGTCCTTTTTTGGGTCTTTCTTAGCAACCTTTGCTTTTTTACCTTGTTTGCCCTTGCCCTTTCCCCTTCTTAAGGGACCTTTTCGCTTTCCTTTTCTTTTCTGGTCTCACCAGTAGAGAACTGGCTTCTCTTTCTTAATAGTACTCTCTGCCTCCCTCAACATATTGAGGAGCTCTGGGAGAGTCACCTCAAGCTTGTTCATATTAAAATTCATTATGAACTGTGAAAAGGAATCTGGTAGGGATCAAGCACAATGTACACACACAAGTTATCCTCTAGGACCATTCCTAGACCTGTGAGTTTCTCTATCCACTCAATCATCTTTAGGACATGGTTCTCAACCGGTGTCCCCTCGGTCATCCTAGCGGAAAAGGCTCTTGGATATCTCATATCGTTGAGTCCTTCCCTCGTTCCTCAAACAATTTTGGGACATGTATGAGAATGGATCCGCATCCATCTTTTCATGTTGTCTCTGTAACTCGGAGTCATATAGCCCAACATATAGCACCGAAAGCAAGAGTGGAGTCATCAATGTACTTCACGTGAAGAAAGCGATCTCATCCTCGCTTGCCCCTTCTTGGCGTAGGCATCATCAGATCAAGGACGTACATGATTTTCTCCGCTGTGAGAACAATTCTCAAGTTACGGAGCCAATCCATATAATTTGGACCAGTAAGGCGGTTGACATCAAGTATGCCACGTAAGGGATTTGAAAACGATATTTTCTGAAAATAAAGATGTAGCAGAAATGAATAACATGCAGATTTTGCAAGAAATAAACTATCAAGATATGGACTTCTATCTTAATATGCTCCCACTATTTTACTAACGAGTCACGCGACACCATCAGCACGTGAAACGGAAGTCTCCAACAGACTTCTAGTGGGGATCAGGATCCAATCAACGTCTTAGTGTAACCTCGAGGGACTCGACCAATCACACCAAGCCTAAAAGGTAGGCAACTCTTGCCGATCACAACTCCTTGTGATTCCCGTCCTGTTCGGCCTCCGAATCACCATGGCCTTGAGGGACTCGACCAACCATGATGCTCGGTTAAGTCAACACCTTCGTTACAAGATGAGTCTGATTTGATGATATACCCTCGAGGGACTCGACCAAGCATACCATGTCCTCAAGGTCACCGGTGACATCTCTATGTCATAAGCAACATAGCTTAATCGCGATATAGGTGAGTCTCGGGGACTCGACCAACTCAACCTACACCGGAATGGGTTCCTACCATAACGATGGAAGGCCACGTGGGTCAATCTAATTGCCTCACGTTTACTGGAATTTAATATTATCGAGAGATGTTTCTATAATTTGGTCTCCTAATATGACATGTCACACATATACATATTTAATATATATCTACATCGCATGCAAATATATATACATATCTAGTATGTGTATAAGCAATCACATCGATGATCATGGACCATTAACCTAATATGATTAGGCCCGAGCCGAGGGCCTAATCACTCACATCAAGATCTATATGTGTGCAATGGTGCATCTCCATGCCCCGTGATCGTCCATCTCGTCCCCTCGTCGGTTCCGGCCGACATCTTGATGCATCTTCAAGCATCACAATCGTCCGCCTCGTGGGTCCCCTTATCGCGATCCACGCCTCCCGCCGCGCCTCCTCATGTGATTACAACTTAATCATAGGCACGCAGCAGTCCGATAATAAACGAGAAATATAATGGAGGTTCGCAGACCTCAATAATAATAATCACAAGTACACACATCACACGGTCAATGATCATCCGTCCACACATCATACATCACATGTATAAATAATCATCATCATGTAGGACTACTAGATAATAATAAAAAATAATAATCAACTAAACCTTTTAATTAATTAATATTTTTCTGAAATCAAGGACATGTAGGGAATTTTTCAATTCCTAAGGGTATTTTCATAATTTGGACAAAAGAAAGAAACTGGAATTTCTCAAATTTCGAGGGGCAAAATTGTCTTTTTCCCAAAAACCCTAATTTCCTCTGTTGCTGCCGCCGCCGCCACCCTGCTGGTGGCGGCCTGTGCGGCGAGGGCGAGGGCAGTGCCTCGCCGCAGGCAGCACGCACGCTTGGGGAAGGCGCCGCTGGCGGTGGGCGCCCGGCGCCAGCCTCTCATGGGCGGTTCTGCCCATGAGGGCAGCGCCCGCAGCGGTGTTGTCCCCCAGCGGCCGCCCTTGTGTGGGGGGTTTCACCCAGCGGAGCAGCGGCGGTAGGCGTCGCTGTTGCCCGGGCGGGGCGGCGTCGCTGCCCTCGGCGGCAGGCGCCGCTTTCCTCGCGGCGGCGCAGCGCCTGCCCGTGGGCTGCCATCCCCGCCGGCAGCAAGCCTGCCGCAAGCAGACCACCGGCCCGGCTGCTGCAGGCAGAGCGCTTATGCTGCCTGCCCGCCGGTTGCGCTGCATGCACGATCGAGGGCAACAACTGTTGCTGCCCTTTTTCGCTTTTTCGTCAACGATTTTGACGTCAAAATTCTTCCTAAACACAACACACGCGGTTCAAAACCAATCATTCGCGACGAACAACCCGGCTCGATACCACTGTTGGGAAATCATGGGGCGACATCATATGCGTGGCGGAAGAACAAGAAAACAAAAATCCCCGATTCCCAAAAGATGTTCGTCGTCGATGTAAGATTGGTGCAAAAAATCCGCAAAAACACAAAACTGCGAGATAGAGATTGTGTTACCTAGGGAGATCGATATCCCCTGTTTCCTTGCAGATCCTTAGGAGAGGGTGAAGGAGGTCAAGCGCCCTCCTCTCTAGCGGTGATCCACACAGCAGGGGTTGCAACGACCCTCCAAAAAAACTCTAGGCCTCGAGGTGGAGAGGGAGAGGAGAATAGGAAAGGCAAGCAAAAGACTCTAGCCTATGAGGCTGTGAATCCCTCCTATTTATAGAGATCCCGTGTCAAACCCTAATGGGTCCTTCCTAGTGGGTATTGGATCTGCATCCAATAAGACAGGGCTCCACGGGATATCTCATATCCAACCTCTACTCATCGCAATGCCTACCATATGTGTGTGACCCTCTAGGCCCAATATCGAGCTGGCCGTGAGTCATACCGCCGAACTCCTTCTAACTCAGTGAATTATTATCTCTGTAATAATTCACTCGACTCATCGACTACTGGACGATTTACTAGGCCACTACTGCCGTAGTCCCCCACGATCTGGGGAATCCAATCCATTGGACCTGTTTTGTCCTTAGTTACCATGTACCTATAGTCCCTCATCCATCTAATATCCCAGAGACCAGATATCGAGCATGGTGTTGTCGGACCCATACGGTTTCTACTGAAGTCTCGCTCTAATCGGATTCTCCCTGGGAGAACTCTTTCTCTCTCAACCCGAATGACCCTGGCCAAGGATTTGTCCGAGCAAGAACACATGGGATATTCCTCTCATGGACGCCAAGAGTGGATGATCCTCTGTCGACACTCAATAGCCCTCGTAAGGTCGACTACCATTCCCAATGACCATTTGTACTAGATCCGGGACAGCCAAACCTATAAGTCGGTATCAAAGAGTGGAGCACTCATCTGGGACATCCTTGGTGTCTCAAGTCTAAGGACCAGATACACCACTAGGACTACGGAATCATTGTCGAGAATAAGGCATCATCAACCATCCAACATTCCGTAAGCGGATCAATCAGTGAACTCATTCTCCAATGAGCACCTGCATTGTATCCCTAGTGTCCCTACACGAGCAGCTATGAGACCAGCTGCATCCATCATATGGACGGTATACAAAGACACAGTCTATCCGGTTACCACGATGTCCCTCTCGAGTAACCTATGACCGGGATTATTTAGGATATGTGTTTAAAGGTGAATCGATCTCATTATCGTGATCTCATCACGATCCGATTCCAATTGCACAAATCCAAGGACATCACAATATATATATGCATTTATGCAATAGTATAAAGTGATATACGCCAAAATATAATAAGCAAAAAGATTCTGTATCTAGTCACACGTGCCATCACTCACGTGATTGGCTTGCTGGGCACCTATGACTAGCAATATGTGGGACATATTAGAGGAGAGGATGTTGAGGATATTGATCTTTAGACCTACAAGGAGGCTATTATGAGTATAGACTCCGGAAGTGACAAGAAGCCATGAATTTTGAGATGGATTCTATGTACTCCAACAAGGTTTGGAACCTAGTTGATGCACCCGAAGGTATTGTACCCATCGATTATAAGCAGATCTTTAAGAAAAAGATCAGAGTAGATGAAAAGGTAGAGACCTATAAAGCAAGGCTAGTGGCTAAGGGGTATCGTCAAAGGCAATGTGTTGACTACGACGAAACCTTCTCACCAGTAGCAATGCTAAAATCCATCATAATTCTATTGGCTATTGTAGCACACTATGATTATGAGATATGGCAGATGGATGTGAAAATCGCATTCCTCAATAGGAACCTCGAGGAGGAGGTGTATATGATGCAACATGAGGGATTCGTGTCCAAGAACCGCCCAGATAAGGTGTGTAGATGTTGAATCTCGTATTTTGATGATGAAACCACTTGATATGTGTTTATGTTTTAATCTGTGTTTTGAGTAACGCAGGATGCTTCGATCAGGATGAGATACTTAAAGCAGAAAAAATCATGTTGTTCCGGAGAAATATGTCAGAAGATTGGACGTCGGGATGGTGGATCGGTCGACGTATCGACAGAAGGCTTCGGGCCGTGGACTCGAGCATTGGGCCAAGAAGAGCGAGTATTGTGCCAAGGATATCGAAGTTGCAGAGTCAACTGGCCGATTGGGCAATAGGCCGCAGGAGAGGACGATGCGCCGAAGAATCGGACAAAGCGTCGAGGGACCAATGATATGCCTGACAACTTGGTTAATTGCTTAGGATTAATTGTCTCGATCAAAGTTTTGTTTTACATGTGCAGGATTAACTATAATGGAAGTAAAACATGCAGTAGGAGTTGCGCCGGAGTCAAAAACTATGATCACGTTAGGAGTTCGAGAGCTTGATGGAAGTCCAGATGGTCGTCGGAGGTTCTACGGGAACAAATCCGAGAAGTCCAGGAGCTTGCCAAATGTGTTGGGAAATCCTTGGGGCGACATCCTATGCGCAGCGGAAGAATAAGAAAAACAAAATCCCCGATTACCAAAGAGATGTTCGTCATCGTGCGAAGATTGGTACGCAAAAAATCTGCAAAACATGAAACTGCATATAGAGTAGATTGTGTTACCTAGGGAGATCGTATATCCCTGTTTCCTTGCAGATCCTTAGGAGAGGGTGAAGGAGGTCAAGCGTCCTCTCTCTCTAGCGGTGATCCACACAGCAGGGTTGTGACGACGCTCCTCAAAACTCCAAACCTACTCTGAGGTGGAGATGGAGAGGAGAATAGGATAAGGCAAACAAAAGCTCTCTGGCCCATGGGGCTCTGAATCCCTCCTATTTATAGAGGTCCCCTGTCAAACCCTAATGGGTCCTCCCCTAGTGGGTATTGGATATGTATCCAATAAGACAAGGGCTCCGTCGGATATCTCATATCCGAACCTCTATTCATCGCAATGCCTACCATATTTGTGTGACCCTCTAGGCCCAATATCGAGCTGGTCATGAGTCATACCTGTCAGAACTCCTTCTAACTCAGTGAATTATTATCTCTGTAATAATTCACTCAACTCATCGACTACAGACGTACTAGGCCACTACGCCGTAGTCCCCAGACGATACAGGGGAATCCAATCCATTGGACCTATCTGTCCTCATTTACCGTGTACCTATAGTCCCTCATCCATCTAAAATACTAGAGACCATATATCGAGCATGGTGTTGTCAGACCCACACGGTTTCTACTCGAGTCTCGCTCTAATCGGATTCTCCCAGAGAACTCTCTCTCTCTCAACCCGAATGACCCTGGCCAGGGATTTGTCTAAGCAAGAACACATGGGATATTCCTCTCATGACGCCGAGAATGGATGATCCTCGATCGATACTCAATAGCTCTCGTAAGGTCGACTACCACTCCCAATGACCAGTTGTACTAGATCTGGGATAGCCAAACCTATAAGTCTGGTATCAAAGAGTGGAGCACTCATACAAGACATCCTTGGTGTCTCAAGTCTAAGGACCAGATACACCATAGGGGATTTCTACGGAATCATTTGTCGACAATAAGGCATCATCAACCATCCAGCATTCCGTGGCGGATCAATGAGTGAACTCATTCTCCAATGAGCACCTGTCATCAGTATCCCTAGTTTCCCTACACAAGTAGCTATGAGACTAGCTGCATCCATCATATGGACGGTATATAAAGACACCAATCTGTCCCGGTTATCACGATATCCTCTCGAGTAACCTATGACAGGGATTATTTAGGATATGTGTTTAAAGGTGAATCGATCTCACTATCGTGATCTCATCATGATTCGATTCCCATTGCACAAATCCAAGGACATCACAATATATGTATGCATTTATGCAATAGTTATAAAGTGATATATGCCAAAATATAATAAGCAAAAAGATTCTGTATTAAGTCACACGTGCCATCATCACGTGATTGGCTTGCTGGGCACCTATGACTAGCAATCTCCCACTTGACCTAAAGCCAATCACCTATATGTCTGATTCCCATCAGACCCCTGTGATGCTCAAAACAAATCTTAGACAACGGCTTTGTTAGTGGATCTGCAATGTTATCTTCGGATGGAACTCTTTCCACTACTACATCTCCTCGGGTCACGATCTCTTTGATAAGGTGGAACCTCCTCAGAACATGCTTAGATTTCTGATGAGACCTAGGTTCCTTTGCTTGAGCAATGACCCCGTTGTTGTCGCAATATAGGGAGATCGGCTCTTCGCTACCCGACACGATTCCCAAATCTGTGATGAACTTCTTCACCCAAACTCCCTCCTTTGCTGCATCTGATGTAGCAATGTACTCCGCCTCTGTGGTTGAGTCAGCAATGGTATCTTGCTTGGAACTCTTCCAAAGCTTTGCTCCTCCATTCAAGGTGTACACATACCACGAATTGACTTGCTATCATCGACATCGGTGAAAACTTGAGTCGGTGTAGCTTTCAACCTTAAGGCTATTACCTCCATATACTAGTAAAAGATCCTTAGTCCTTCTCAAGTACTTAAGGATACACTTTTTTCTTGCTTTCAAAGGTTTCTAAGCACGGATCCGCCTAATACCCTGACGTGACACTTTCGAGAGCATGCGCTATATCAGGCCTAGTACATAGCATGACATACATGATAGACCCTATTGCTGAGGTATAAGGTATCATATCCCTGTTCGCCCTTTCTTCTGGAGTCTTTAGGGACATACTCGTAGAAAGCGATATCCCATGTCTCATCGGTATGAGACCTCTCTTGGAATTTTCCATGCCAAACCTTTTGACTATGGTTTCTATGTACGTGGACTAGGACAAGCCAAGCATCCTCTTGGATCTATCTCTATATATTCTAATCCCCAAAATATAGGATGCTTCCCCTAAGTCCTTCATGGAGAAGTGTCTAGATAACCAAGCTTTTACTATGGATAGCATTCCTACATCATTCCCAATGATCAGGATGTCATCCATATATAACACCAAAAAGGTGATAGCGCTCCCACTTACCTTTCTGTATACACAAGGCTCATCTTCGTTCTGAACGAAGTCATAAGATCTGATTGCCTCATCAAATCTTATGTTCCAACTTTGGGAAGCTTGCTTTAATCCATAAATGGATCTAAGCAACCTACACACCTTATCTGGACAGTTCTTGGACACGTATCTCTCAGGTTGTATCATATACACCTCCTCCTCGAGGTTCCCATTGAGGAATGCAGTTTTCACATCCATCTGTCATATCTCATAATCATAGTGAGCTACAATAGCCAATAGAATTCTGATGGATTTTAGCATTGCAATGGGTGAGAAGGTTTCGTCATAGTCAACACATTGCCTTTGACAATACCCCTTAGCCACTAGCCTTGCTTTATAGGTCTCCACCTTTCCATCTACTCCGATCTTTTTCTTAAAGATCCACTTGCAACCGATGGGTACAATACCTTCGGGTGCAACAACTAGGTTTCAAACCTTATTGGAGTACATAGAATCCATCTCAGAATTCATGGCTTCTTGCCACTTCCCGGAGTCTATACTTATAATAGCCTCCTCGTAGGTCTGAGGATCAATATCCTCTACATCCTCTCCTCTAATATGTCCCACATATCTCTCAGGAGGATGGGATACTCTATCAGACCTGCGTAAAGTTGAAACTTGTGTATTAGGTACCTGAACAGACTCGGGCTGTAGAGTGGTGCTTGAACTTGGTTCTCCAACCTCGCTCAATTCTATCATTCTCTCACTATCTCCGCCAAGAATGTGTTCCTTCTCAAGGAACACTACTCTCTTAGCTACAAAGACCTTTTGGTCCTCGAGATGATAGAAATAATACCCACAAGTTTTCTTGGGGTATATCATAAATTTGCATCGCTCTGTCCTTGATTCTAACTTATCGGGGTTGTGTCTTTTAACATATGCAGGGCAGCCCCAAATCTTAACAACCTTAAGATCAGACTTCTTCCCTTTTCATATCTCATATGGTGTAGACACTACCGACTTAGTTGGAACTATCTTCAGAAGGTAAGCTGCGGTTTCTAGGGCAAATCCCCAGAATGAGATGGGTAGGTCAACGAAACTGACTTAGTTGGACCGTACCATATCTAACAATGTACGATTTCTCTTTTCAGAGACATCATTGAGCTGAGGTGTATAAGGCGGTGTCCATTGGGATAATATCCCATGGTCCTTGAGGAACTGAGTGAACTCTATACTTAAGTACTCACCTCCTCGATCTGATCGAAGAGTTTTGATATTCTTTCCAGTTTGATTTTCCACCTCATTCTTATACTCTCTGAATTTCTCAAAAGCCTCGGACTTGGACTTCATTAAGTACACATATCCATACCTTGAGAAATCATCAGTAAATATAATGAAGTAGGAGTAACCTCCAATGGCGTGAGTTGACATGGGTCCACATACATCACTATGTATGAGTTCCAACAACTCAGTGGCTCTCTCTCCAGTTCCACTAAATGGAGAGTTGATCAGTTTTCCACGAATGCAAGGCTCACAAGTTGTATATGACACATAGTCGAATGGATCTAGATATCCATCATTTAGCAACTTTTGAATCCTTCTTTCATTGATGTGACCTAGCCTACAATGCCACAGGTATGCACTATTCATCTCATCTCGTTTCCTTTTGGACACATTTACATTCATGATATGTGGAGTGGTGTCTAATATAAATAAATCATTATGCAATGTTCCTTTCATGATGATCTTATCATCTAATAATATCGAACAATCATTGTTCTCAAAAATAAATTTATATCCACTAACTGTTAAACATGAAATGGAGATAATGTTTTTGATAATAGAAGGAACAAAATAACATGCATCTAATGCAATAAAAGATCCACTAGGCAGATGTAGGTCGACCTCACCAACAGCTACTACAGCAACTTTTGCTCCATTACCCATCTTGAGGTCCATCTCGCCTCTCTCTAGTCTCCTAGGCCTTGCTAGAACCTGCAACGAATTGCATATATGATAAGCACTACCGGTATCCAATACCCATATGTTATCATAAGAGTCTGACAAATGGAGACTGATCATAAATGTACCTGAAGCTTCATCAAGCTTTTGTTTCGCCCTTTCTGCAAGGTACTCTTTGCAGTTTCTCTTCCAGTGCCCATCTTTACCACAATGGAAGCACTGGCTTTTGTCCTTTGCTGGGTCTTTCTTAGCAACCTTTGCTTTACCTGGTTTGACCTTGCCCTTTCCCTTCTTAAGGGACCTTTCTGCTTTCCTTTTCCTTTTGGTCTCACCAGTGTAGAGAACTGGCTTCTCTTTTTTGATAGTGCTCTTTGCCTCCCTCAACATATTGAGAAGCTCTGGGAGAATCATTTCAAGCTTGTTCATATTAAAATTCATTATAAACTGTGAAAAGGAATCTGGTAGGGACTGAAGCACAATGTTCACACACAAGTTATCCTCTAGGACCATTCCTAGACCTGTGAGTTTCTCTATCCACTCAATCATCTTTAGGACATGGTTCTGAACCGGTGTCCCCTCAGTCATCCTAGCGTGGAAGAGGCTCTTAGATATCTCATATCGCTGAGTCCTTCCCTGTTCCTCAAACAATTTGTGGACATGTAGGAGAATGGATCTGGCATCCATCTTTTCATGTTATCTCTGTAACTCAGGAGTCATAGAGCCCAACATATAGCACTGAGCAAGAGTGGAGTCATCAATGTACTTCACGTAGCGAGTGATCTCATCCTCGTTTGCCCCTTCTTCGGGCGCAGGCATCACTGTATCAAGGACATACATGATTTTCTCCATTGTGAGAACAATTCTCAAGTTACGGAGCCAATCCATATAATTTGGACCAGTGAGACGGTTGACATCAAGTATGCCACGTAAGGGATTTGAAAGCAACATTTTCTGAAAATAAAGATGCAGCAGAAATGAATAACATGCAGATTTTGCAAGAAATAAACTATCAAGATATGGACTTTTATCTTAATATGCTCCCACTATTTTACTAACGAGTCACGCGATACCCTCAGCTCGTGAAACGGAAGTCTCCGGTAGACTTCTAGTGGGGATCAGGATCCAATCAGCGTCTTAGTGTAACCTCGAGGGACTCGACCAATCACACTATGCCTAAAAGGTAGGCAACTCTTGTCGATCACAACTCCTTGTGATTCCCGTCTTGTTCGGCCGCCGAATCACCATGGCCTCGAGGGACTCGACCAACCATGATGCTCGGTTAAGTCAACACCTTCGTTACAAGATGAGTCTGATTTGATGATATACCCTCGAGGGACTCGACCAAGTATACCATGCCCTCAAGTCACCGGTGACATCTCTATGTCGTAAGCAAGATAGCGAATCACGATATAGGTGAGTCTCGAGGGACTCGACCAACTCAACCTACATCGGGAATCGGTTCCTACTTATAACGATGAAAGGCCACGTGGGTCAATCTAATTGCCTCACGTTTACCGGCTTAATATTATTGAGAGATGTTTCTATGATTTGGTCTCTTAATATGACATATCACACATATACATATTTAATATATATCTACATCGCATGCAAATATATATACATATCTAGTATGTGTATAGCCAATTACACCAGATGATCATGGACCACAACCTAATATGATTAGGCCCGAGCCAGTAGGCCTAATCACTCACATCAAGATCTATGTGTGCAATGGTGCATCTCCATGCCCTGTGATCGTCCATTTCGTCGTTGTTGGTTCCGTCGACATCTTGATGCATCTTCATGTATCACGATCGTCCGTCTCATGGGTCCCGCTATCGCATCCACGCTCCCGCTTTGCCTCCTCATGTGATTACAACTTAATCATAGGCACGCAAGCCCGACAATAAACGAGAAATATAATGGAGGTTCGCAGACCTCAATAATAATAATCACAGGTACACACATCATACGGTCCATGATCATCCATCCACACATCATACATCACATGTATAAATAATCATCATCATGAATGACTACTAGATAATAATAATAAAATAATAATAATCAACTAAACCTTTTAATTAATTAATATTTTTGAAATAAGGGACATTATAGGGAATTTCTGAATTCATAGGGGTATTTTCGTAATTTTGACAAAAGATAGAAACTGGAATTTCTTAAATTCCGAGGGGCAAAACTGTCTTTTGCCCAGAAAACCCTACTACCCTTTCTCTATTGCTGTCGCCGCCGCCACCCTGCCAAGGGGAATTAGTCTTGGGCGAAGCGCTCGCCCTCGCCTTCATAGCAAAGACGTCGTCGGCAGTAACGGCCAGTGGGTGGGTGCCTCTTCGGCAGCCCTCCGAAGGAGGTGCTATCCCACCAGCGACCGCCCCCTGTGGGGGTTTAGCCCCCGGAACAGCGGTGGTATGGCACGCTGCTGCCTGCTGGGCCCGCCCCTATCTTTGCCATTACCCGGCAGGAAGCCTCGCTGCAAAAGCAGCCTCCCGATTGTAGCAGACGCAGCCCCTGTGCTGCCCGTCTTCGGCTGCGCTGCACGCACGCAGATCGAGGGCAGCAATTGTTGCTGCCCTTCCTTATTTTTGCTTGAACAATTTTGACGTCAAAATTCTTCCTAAACACAACACACACAATTCAAAACCAATCATTCGCATGAGTAACCTGGCTCTGATACCACTGTTGGGAAATCCTTAGGGCGACATCATATGCGCAGCAGAAGAACAAGAAAAACAAAATCCCCGATTCCCAAAGAGATGTTCGTCGTCGTGCGAAGATTGGTACGCAAAAAATCCGCGAAACATGAAACTGCGTATAGAGTATATTGTGTTACCTAGGGAGATCGTATATCCCTGTTTCCTTATAGATCCTTAGGAGAGGGTGAAGGAGGTCAAGCGTCCTCCTCTCTAACGGTGATCCACACAGCAGGGTTGCGACGACGCTCCTCAAAACTCCAGACCTACTCTGAGGTGGAGATGGAGAGGAGAATAGGAAAAGGCAAACCAAAGCTCTCTAGCCCATGGGGCTCTGAATCCCTCCTATTTGTAAAGGTCCCCTGTCAAACCCTAATGGGTCCTCCCCTAGTGGGTATTGGATCTGCATCCAATAAGACAAGGGCTTCGTCGGATATCTCATATCCGAACCTCTATTCATCGCAATGCCTACCATATGTGTGTGACCCTCTAGGCCCAATATCGAGCTGGCCGTGAGTCATACCTGTCAGAACTCCTTCTAACTCAATAAATTATTATCTCTTTAATAATTCACTTGACTCATCGACTACGGACATACTAGGCCACTATGCCGTAGTCCCCAAACGATACAGGGGAATCCAATCCATTGGACCTGTCTGTCCTCAGTTACCGTGTACCCATAGTCCCTCATCCATCTAATATACCAGAGACCGTATATCGAGCATGGTGTTGTCAGACTCACAAGGTTTCTTCTCGAGTCTCGCTCTAATCAGATTCTCCCGGAGAACTCTTTCTCTCTCAACCCGAATGACCCTGTCCAGGGATTTGTTTGAGCAAGAACACATGGGATATTCCTCTCATGACGCCGAGAGTGGATGATCCTCTATCGACACTCAATAGCCCTTGTAAGGTCGACTACCACTCCCAATGACCAACTGTACTAGATCTGGGACAGCCAAACCTATAAGTCTGGTATCAAAGAGTGGAGCACTCATACAGGACATCCTTGGTGTCTCAAGTCTAAGGACCAGATACACCACTAGGACTACGGAATCGCTGTCTGACAATAAGGTATCATCAACCATCCAGCATTCCGTAAGCGGATCAATCAGTGAACTCATTCTCCAATGAGCACCTGTACTGTATCCCTAGTGTCCCTACACAAGCAGCTATGAGACAAGCTGCATCCATCATATGGACGGGTATACAGCACACCAGTCTGTCCGGTTATCATGATAACCCTCTCGAGTAACCTATGACCAGGATTATTTAGGATATGTGTTTAAAGGTGAATCGATCTCACTATCGTGATCTCATCACGATCTGATTCCCATTGCACAAATCCAAGGACATCACAATATATGTATGCATTTATGCAATAGATATAAAGTGATATATGCCAAAATATAATAAGCAAAAAGATTCTATATTAAGTCACACGTGCCATCACTTACGTGATTGGCTTGCTAGGCACCTATGAATAGCATCCTCTAGGCCCAATATCGAGCTGGCCGTGAGTTATACTTGTCAGAACTCCTTCTAACTCAGTGAATTATTATCTTTGTAATAATTCACTCGACTCATTGACTACGGACGTACTAGGTCACTACGCCGTAGTCCCCAGACGATACAGAGGAATCCAATCCATTGGACCTGTCTGTCCTCAGTTACCGTGTACCTATAGTCCCTCATCCATCTAATATACTAGAGACCATATATCGAGCATGGTGTTGTCAAACCCACACGATTTCTACTCGAGTCTCGCTCTAATCGGATTCTCCCAGAGAACTCTTTCTCTCTCAACCCGAATGACCCTGGCTAGTGATTTGTCTGAGCAAGAACACATGGGATATTCCTCTCATGACGCCGAGAGTGGATGATCCTCTATCGACACTCAATAGCCCTCGTAAGGTCGACTACCACTCCCAATGACCAACTGTACTAGATTTGGGACAGCCAAACCTATAAGTCTGGTATTAAAGAGTGGAGCACTCATACAGGACATCCTTGGTGTCTCAAGTCTAAGGACCAGATACACCACTAGGACTTCTACGGAATCATTTGTCGACAATAAGGCATCATCAACCATCCAAAGATTCCGTAAAGCGGATCAATCAGTGAACTCATTCTCCAATGAGCACCTGTACTATATCCCTAGTGTCCCTACACAAGCAGCTATGAGACCAGCTGCATCCATCATATGGACGGGTATACAGCACACCAGTCTGTCCGGTTATCACGATATCCCTCTCGAGTAACCTATGACCGGGATTATTTAGGATACGTGTTTAATGGTGAATCGATCTCACTATTGTGATCTCATCACGATATGATTCCCATTGCACAAATCCAAGGACATCACAATATATGTATGCATTTATGCAATAGTTATAAAGTGATATATGCCAAAATATAATAAGCAAATATAATAATAGAAGGAGTTCCCTTTGCACAAATCCAAGGACATCACATCCGATTCTGTATTAAGTCACACTTGCCATCACTCACGTGATTGGCTTGCTGGGCACCTATGACTAGCAAAAAGAAGCTCGTCGGAACTCGCCAAGTGGATCGTCGCAAGTCCAAGAGTTTGCCAGAAGTCCGCAGGTGCATCGCCGGAGGTCCGTCTGATGTTCGCCGGAAGTTTGCCGGTAGCTCGCCGGAAGAAGCGATTGACACACCGGAGCAAGCTGTAGTAAAAGTCTTAAGAATTGTCGTAGTTAGCATGATGATTAAGTTAGAAATAGGAGGTGATCCCATTAACTTAATCCAGGGGCAATTGGGCCCTTGAACGAACCAAATTTGGCTGAATGGATCAATCCATTCGGACCCATATCTCTCGCCCAGACGTGGCACCGCCTGGGTCGGCGGTGGCACAACCCAAGGCTCAGTCTCCGAGTTCTGGCTGGGCGGTGCAACCGCCTCTGACAGCGATGCAACCGCCCCAGTCAGGAGGTGGCACTACCTGAGCTCGGTCTCCGAGCTCTGCCAGGCAATGCAACCGCCCCTGACAAGCGGTGGCACCACCCAGAGGCTCAGCCTTCCAGCTCTGTTAGGCGGTGCAACCGCCAGACCCCAGAATTCCGGGAGATGACAGTTTTGAGTTTCAAATTCAAACTGGTTTGGAGCCTATAAATACCACTCCAATTCCTAGGTAAAACATACATGCATAGAGAGATTAAAAGAGAGAAAACACTGCTGCAATCTCTAGAATTTCCCTCCTCTAGCTTAAGTGTTAAAATTCTGTTTAAGTGAGGAGAGTGAGTGCTTGTAAGGGTTGTCTCCTAAACCCAGTAAAAGAAGAAGAGGGGTGTAAGAAGGAGGTTGATCTTCGCCTAGTAAAGAAAGATCGTTAGTGGATGCTGGTGGCCTCGACGGAAGAGGAATCAGAGGAGTGGATGTAGGTCACGATTGACCGAACCACTGTAAACTCCCATCTTCTCTGGTTTGCATTTACTTTGAGCTGATTATCCTTACTAAAAACCACCTTCATAGCTTACTCTCTTCTGCGCTTTTACGATTGTGTTTCCAAGCTCAGTATTTTCCGAATCGGTGTTTAGACGTAAATCGCTTTTCTCATACGAACATCATCAGTTTGCGCTTACATTCTGATTTCCATCATAACTACAAACTGCCTTTATAGATTTGTTTTAATGCTTCTTACCTCATCTCAAGTTAAAGTAATTTACGAATCGACTTTTCTATCGAAATTTCTCTTGTCGTACGAACGCAGTTTTAAATGTCGAAAGTTTTCCGCTGCACTAATTCCCCCCCCCCTCTTAGTGCTCTTGATCCTAACAATTTGTATCAGAGCCCGGTATTTCTCATTTCGGGTTTACACTTGAGAGAAATGGCTCTTCATGGCTTTAAAGAGGGTTTTTCGGTTGTTCGTCCACCGTTGTTTCACGGATTGGACTACACTTATTGGAAAACTCGAATAAGAGTTTTCTTGATTTCTATGAATTTAAATTTATGGAATATTATTGAAAACAGTTTTCAACTTCCCTCTAAACCGATGAATGAATGGTCGGATTTGGAGAAGTATTTTTCTTTAAACGTAAAGGCTATGAATGCCTTATTTTGTGCACTTGACAAAAATGAATTTAATCGTGTTTCGATGTGTGATTCGGCTTTTGATATTTGGAGAACTCTTGAGGTCACTCATGAAGGCACTAGCCAAGTGAAAGAGTCCAAAATCAACATTCTCGTGCATTCTTACGAACTTTTTCGAATAAAGCTTTGCGAAACCATTGTTGACATGTACACCCGTTTCACGGATGTCATCAATGGTTTAAGAGCTCTTGACAAATGTTTTTCGAATTTTGAACTCGTAAACAAGATTTTACGTTCTCTTTCTAAGAAGTGGGATTCAAAAGTAATTGCAATACAAGAAGCTAAAAACCTAAACAACTTACCACTTGAAGAACTAATTGATTCGTTGATGACATATAAAATGGTGCACAATGCACATGATGAACATGATGAACAAAACAACCTTCCAAAGAATAGGAAGGATTTGGAACCCCGGATAAATGAATACCACTTGAGCGATGACTCAAGTGATGAGGACAATGATGAACTTGAACTTCGAACACTAAATCTTAATAAGTTTATTAAACAAAAATCTAAAATAAACAATGAACTTGAATGGAGGAAGAGGCCAAAGAAGAAGAACACAAAGTGGGATGAATCGAGCTCCTCCGAAGACGAGGAGAAAATCAAGAAAGGCGAGGTGGCAAACTACGCCTTAACCGCTTTCAATGAAAAGGTAATCGAAATCCCCCAGATTTATTTTAAAATTACTTGATGCTTTCATGATGTATTTTCTTTTTTAGTCTAGAATTAATTTTCTTCAAAAATTACATGTTTAAAAATAAAAATACAAAAATTATGATCATGCTAGTAATTTCGAAAATGATAACATTGCATATTTTTTTATAAACAAACAAAATGATTTTGATTGAAAATATGAAATCATGGTTAAGAAATAATAATGTGTATCATGTTTGATTAACATTGTTGAATGAAATCATGTTTGATTTGAAGTAATGCATAATGATGTAATGAAAATATTAAATGTTTTTGATACAATGATTGACAATTTTTTGCATGAGATTTTAAGTTATACATGATGATAAGCATGTGTTATTTTCATAAGTATATTTGAAAAACATATGGTAAAACCATGTTCGAATGCATGAAAGTGTTAAACTTCATTTTCGGATTTTCTTGACCATAACAATTAATTTTTTAGAATATATTGATCTTGATGGTCTTATGACAAAATTCATTTTTCGATCCTAAACGTTGATGCATGTTTTTATTTAACATAAATGAAAAAGCATGCTAACATGAAATCAAATACTTAAAAAAAAGGGGGAAAGTATATTATGAAATCATGAATCTACTTATGAATTTTGTGAATCATAAAAGTGATTTTTATGATTTAAATTTGAAATGAGTTTTATCAAAATCATGATATTGATTTCTTGGAATAACATGAGATTACCTTTGATGATCATTTTGATTCATGGAATTTTGGATTCATCACTTGGTCTTACATTTGCTTATGAGATGGTTGAAATCTTTGTACATTTGAATTCTTCCCTTCTCCTTTCAATTTTTGAATTTATGCATGTTATATGTTGAAGATTTGTATCATGCATATCTAAGAAATATTGATGTGACAAATTGAATGAGTTGAAAATGAATGATGATTTTTCTCTTAAATATAACTTGTGATATTTTTTATATAAATCATCATTTTGATTTCTCGACATTCGATACATGAGATTTTATTATAAATTAAAATTTCTCATTAATCGATCTTCTATGATTTTACTTGATATTCTCTTGAGAGGAGATTTTCTAAATGAATCATGATTTTTCCTTGTGAGTTCTTGGAGTTATTACTTGATTTTCTTTTAAAACAAGATCTCTTCTTTGTACTCCTATGATTTTTCTTGATATTTTATTTAAAGAAGATATTACTATATGAATCATGTCTTTTGGTATTCAAATGATTTTATCCTTCATGACATGATTTCTTTGTATTTATGGCTTGCATTGCTTGAAATGTTTTGGTATGATGCATGCAATGATGAAATATTCATGAAGTTAAAATGATGTACTTATGATAATGATATACATGATATATTGCATATGATGTGTATCATGAATGCTTTAAATGATGAATGTTTGGTATCATGATCAACATGTTGATAAATGCTTAAAATTTTAATGTTTAAGTATCATGTATGATATGCCCATTAATGATTATTGATTTATTTTTCGGTATCGTGCATGAAAAATAAGGTTTTTGAAATTATGTATGTTTTAATTTGAATATATAATGATGCACAAATAAGATTGATACTTACCTTTGTCATAATATGAAAATTGATACAAGGGTCTTCCCTTGTTTTTGACAATGACAAAGGGGGAGCAAGAATTTCTAGCGTGGACATCATAAAAAGAGGTAAACTAGCTAGCTTGCACAATTCAAGATGAAAGCAAAAATTTCACTTCTCAAAAGAGAATATGCAAATGTAACATTTGCCAAATTGTTTGCTTGCCTTATGTAAAACATTATCTCTTGCCAGTTTGGCATTTTGCTAACTTGCACTTTGCAAAGAAAGCAAAAATGACACTTCTCAAAAGAGAAGAAAGAGCTTGTCATCTTGAATATCACAAGCTTGCCTATCTTAAGAAACAAAAATTACAAAAGTGCTAGCTTGCCTATCTCAAGAAGCAAAACTTGCAACTTGCACATTGCAATAGGAAGCAAGAATCATGAGCTTACACAAGAAAGTTATCTTGCATTTGCTTTCAAAGTTTTTGCTAGCTTGTATATTGTGAAACTTGTATATCATAAAAATTGCTAGCTTGTAGTCTAAAGAGAAGCAAAAAGTTGCTATCTCAAAAGAAGCAAATGTGCTATCTTGCCTATCTCAAGAGGCAAAAATGCTAACTTGCACATCTAGCAAAACTTGACAAATATGCATATCTCAAGAAGCAAGAGTTGCTTTCTTGAATATCTCAAAACTAATAGCTTGCATGTTCTAAAATGTTATAATGTTGCTAGCTTGCATGATGTAGAACTTGCTATCTTGAACATTACCAAAAGTGCTATCTTGTATGCTGTAAAACTTGCATATCTGAAACTTGATAGCTTAAATGTTCTAAGCATGATGTAATACTTGCTAAATTTTCTGGCTTCAAAACTGCATGATGATGAAACTTGATATTATGTTTTTCATGCAATAAGTTGAACTAATATTCCAAATACTTGATTGTGGTACTTCTCCTTTTTGTTGATGACAAAGGGGGAGAAGTATGTTGATGACATGACATGTTATGCATAAGTTCATGATGATGTGTTGCAAGTATTCATGATGAATATTGCAAGGACTTGAATTCAGTTTGAATTCTGTTAGGATCGGAGCAGCACTAAGAGGGGGGGGTGAATTAGTGCAGTGGATTAAAACTTCGGTTTTTAAAAAATCTTTAGTATGATAAGAGCGGAACTTGACAAGCTTAATCTTGAAAGCGTATTCTTAAATATGCGCAGCAAAAGTAATAAGGAACTAAAGCATATAAGAAGGTTTGCAATAATGTAAATAGCAATAATGAAATGCAAACCAAGGATCACGCTGATTTTAGAGTGGTTCGGTCAAATGACCTACTCCACTAGCAAGTCTCTTGAAATGGAAGGGTAAATACCCCTCTTACAACTCTTTACAAGCGGTTCACTCTCTTACAGATTTTCGAGAAGAGATGAGGTGAACACTAGCAAATTGAAAAGAAGACAAGCTAACACTTTTCTAAGACCTTTCTCTCAAACTCTTGCTGCTCAAAAAGTTGTTATCTCAGCTGAGATTTGAGGGGTATTTATAGGCCTCAAGAGGATTCAAATTTGGGCTCCAAAATTCAAATTCTCTTTGGGTTCCCAATGCTGGCGGTGCCACCGCCCAGCCCAGGAGGTGTCACCGCCTAGCCCTCCGGTTCACTTGGTTTGGCTTACTTTTAGCCCAAACCAAATCTGACTTTGGCCCTAGTTGGCCCCTAACCAGGATATAGGATTATCTTCTTAATCCTAATCCTAATTACAAGTGAACTACATAACAAAACACATCCTAAGCAATTTATTAACCGCGAACGTCAAGTCTTGTTCCGGCGAGCTTTCCGACGAACTTCCTTCGATGGGGTCCAAGCACGCTCTCGAACTTGTGATGACTTTAATGAGTAACTGAGACTTCTCGGTGATCTCTGTGAACCTCCGACGATCTCTTCGGCGAACTTCCAACAGGTTCCCGATTTCTTCTCGGTTGGTTCCGGTAGCATCTCCGACGATTCTTCGGACTCTTAAACGTTCATCGAACTCGACTCCGGTATTCTTGCTTTGTGTTTTCTGTTTATCATAGTTAATCCTGCACACTTAACTCAATAATATGGATTAGATCAAATAACCCATCAATTGATTTTATCATCAAAATCCGAGATTCAACAATCTCCCCCTTTTTGATGATGACAATCAATTGATGACGGAGTTAAACATAACTCCCCCTATCTATATGCCATATTATTAGAAGATAAAAAACACTTGAATTCCATCCCATTGGATTCAAGCATAACCCGATAAGTTCTAACCGTAGAGCTTATCGTGATCCTCATTAAACAATAGTGAGTACAAAACTTCTATGAAAATCATAAGTTAAATGAAAAGGGACGAATTTTACTACGACAGAAGATAAAGATTTTCAATATAAATTTTATGATTTAGATGTAAGGCATGCTTTCAATATGATCAATCAATCTTGTGATATTTTCAAGGATTTTGCAAGGCATATAAGTCATTCATATCAATCACTTTTCTCAATGATTTTGCAATTCATATTTTGTCATGCTATTAAGAATGATATAAGTCATCACTTTTCTCCCCCTTTGTCATCAACAAAAAGGGAAATGAGACTTGAAGCACATATTTTGTCATACAACGATTTTATCATTGAAAATTAAGTATGCAAAAATATTTATGCAGAGTTCATTTTAGAGGAAAATTCAGCATGCATTCATATTATCTAATCTCTTCTTTCTATAAATAATAGAAATTGTAGATGTACAAGAGAGAGATTGGGATAAAAAAAAATTCAAGTAGTAATTTCACAAAGTCAAGATCATAATTCGAATACAAACTCATTCAAATCGTTAAATTCATTAAAATCTCAACATTACTTTTCAATCATCATATAAGGCATTTAAAGAATTTTGAAACATAGGAGAATGATTAATTTAAGCATACAATGTTTCAAGTCATGAATGCCAATACTTTCATATTTGTAAGTATCAATTCATGAATACGAAAAGATATTATTTGTGATTCCAATTTTGCAAGATCAAGATTATGATTTAGATAAAACTTATTTATATCAAATCGGTAACTTGAAATTCATAATCAAGTCATCAAAATCGATTTTGAGATTTCACAACATGTCATATGGAATTTGAAGGAGAATGATTAGATTCACCGAGAGATTGAAAGAAGATGAAAGACTTTACGGAAAATCCAATCAAACAAGTTTATTATTTAGGGACAATTTAACATACATAATTCCCTTCTAATGAATTCAAATTGGTCTTCATTGAAGGCTTTTGTGAATATATCTGCTAATTGATGCTTTGTGTCAATGAATTCTAGAACAACATTATTGTTAAGGACATGATCGCGTATGAAATGATGCCTAACATCGATGTGCTTAGTTCTAGAATACTGAATTGGATTTTTAGTAAGACATATGGTACTAGTATTATCACATTTTATGGGAATATTTTTAAAGTGAATTCCATAGTCTTCCAATGTATTTTTCATCCAAACAAATTGTGCACAGCATGCACTCGTAGTAATGTATTCGGCTTCCGCCGTAGATAGTGCTACTGAATTTTGTTTCTTGGAAGTCCAAGAAACAAGTGCATATTCTAAAAATTGGCATGTTCCGGATGTACTTTTTCTATCTATCCTACATCCGCCAAAATCGGCATCCGCGTAAGCCATTAAATCAAATTTTTCAGATTTTGGATACCATAAACCTAAATTTGGAGTTCCTTTAAGATACCTAAATATTCTTTTAACACTTTTAAGATGAGATAGTTTAGGATTTGATTGAAACCTAGCACAAAGTCCTACACTAAACATGATATCTGGTCTAGTAGTGGTAAGGTAGAGTAGACTACCTATCATTCCCCTATATGTTTTTTGATCGAAATTTTCACTATTTTCATCCATATCTAACTTAGTCGAAGTACTCATAGGGGCGTTTATTGCTTTTGAATTATCCATGTTAAATCGTTTTAGCAATTCTAATGTATATTTAGATTGGTTAAGAAATATACCATCCTTAAGTTGTTTGATTTGTAATCCTAAAAAGAAAGTTAATTCCCCCATTAAACTCATTTCAAATTCATGACTCATAGATTTGGCAAATGATTCACATAGTGATTCATTCGAAGAGCCAAAAATAATATCGTCAACATAAATTTGCACAATAAGAAAATTATTTTCAAAATGTTTAATAAACAATGTAGTATCAACCTTGCCTTTGGTAAAATTATTTAAAATAAGAAAGGAACTAAGCCTTTCATACCAAGCTCTAGGAGCTTGTTTCAAGCCATAGAGAACCTTAGTCAATTTGAATACATGATTAGGAAGAAGAGAATTTTCAAATTCGGGAGGTTGTTCGACATATACTTCTTCGGAAATAAAACCATTCAAGAAGGCACTTTTGACATCCATTTGAAATAGTTTAAAATTATAACTACTAGCATAGGCAAGGAGCATCCTTATGGCTTCTAATCGAGCCACGGGAGCGAAGGTTTCTTCATAATCGATACCTTCTTCTTGGTTGAAACCTTTGGCCACTAATCTAGCCTTGTTTCTAACCACGATACCATTTTCGTCTTGCTTGTTTCTAAAGACCCACTTAGTACCAATGACTAAATGGTCACTAGGTCTAGGAACAAGCTCCCACACCTTGTTTCTCTCAAATTGATTCAGTTCCTCTTGCATTGCAATAATCCAAAATCATCTTTTATAGCCTTGTCAATGCACTTAGGTTCGATTTGAGAGAGGAAGGCGGCATTAGCACAAAAATTCTTGAAAGAGGAACGAGTTTGAACCCCTTTAGATGTATCCCCTATAATTAGCTCCTTTGGATGAGTATCTATATACTTCCATTCCTTAGGTAAGGAAATTTTGGAAGAAGGTGCATCCAAGTTGCTATTTTGAGGAGAAGGTTCATTTAAATTCAAATTATCAAAACCAAGTTCATCATTAAAATCATTTTTCTTAAAATTTGAGACTTCATTAAAAACTACATGAATAGACTCTTCAATTACTAAGGTTCTTTTATTAAAAATCCGAAAGGCTTTCGAAACGGAAGAGTAACCAAGAAAGATGCCTTCATCGGATTTTGCATCAAATTTTCCTAAGGCATCCCTTTCATTTAAAATAAAGCATTTACAACTGAAAACTTTAAAATAGGAAATATTTGGTTTTTTGTTATTCCATAATTCATAGGGAGTTTTTGATAAGGAAGGTCTTATTAGGACTCTATTCATGATGTAGCAAGCCGTATTACGGCTTCGGCCCAAAAATACTTAAGTAAACTATGTTCATTTAACATAGTTCTTGTCATTTCTTGTAGGTTTCTATTTTTTCTTTCAACTACTCCATTTTGTTGGGGATTTCTCGGAGTGGAGAAGTTATGGTTGTATCCATTAACTTCACAAAAAATTTGAAAGTCATGGTTTTGAAATTCGCCACCATGATCACTCCGAATTGATGAAATCATGAACCCTTTTTCGTTTTGAGTGAGTTTACAGAATTTAGAGAAACACTTGAAACAATCACTTTTGTGAGCTAAGAAATAGGTCCAAGTGTATCTAGAGTAGTCATCCACAATCACAAAAGCATATTTGCTTCCACCTAGACTTGTTGTATCAATTGGTCCAAATAAGTCCAAATGGATCAATTGTAACGGTCTAGTGGTGCTAATTTGATTTTTTGGTTTGAAGCTTGTTTTTATTTGTTTCCCTAGTTGACATGCATCGCATACCTTATCTTTAATAAACTTCATATTCGGAATCCCTCGTACTAATTCTTGAGATAAGATTTTAGATATTGTTTTCATGCTTGCATGGCCTAATCTCCTATGCCAAAGCCAAGCATCATCATTTATGTATGGAGAAACACATTTCATTACTTAGTTTATCAAGATTGATGGTATAGACATTATTTTTTTTTAAAGCAATCATAGTCATGTTATGAATTGGTTTTTCAATAATGCACATATTTGATTCAAATCTAACGATATAACCTTTTATCGCATAATTGACTAATGCTCAATAGATTATGTTTTAATCCATCAACTAGTAACACATCATCAATGGAAAAACTTGATTTGTTACCTATGGTTCCCTTGCCAATGATTTTGCCTTTGTTGTTGTCTCGAAGGTGACATAGCCTTAAATCCATGCTAGTGAGCTTGGTGAATTGGGATGGATCTCGGTCATATGCCTTGAGCATCCACTATCAAGATACCATCTCTTGCTCCTAGCATGTGATGGTGTATGTTTCTACAAGAAGGAATTATTTTTAGGTACCCATTTGCTTTTGGGTGCCTCAAAAACTAATCTAACTTATTTATCATGTTGCATAGACTTGATTATGGTTCCTTTAGGAACCCAAATCAATTTGTTCGGACTAATTTTCTTGAATGGACATTGGTAAGTTATATGTCCATATTTGCAACAAAAATTGCAATTGCTTTGGTGTTGAACATGTAAGATAGGACCTTTAATGAAGGTGGTTGGATTTTGGTGAGTACTTCTCACAAATCCGATTCCACTCCTTTTAGGAACGTGACCCTTATTTGTAAGGATCATGTTTAAGGACTTGCTACCGACCTCGAATTTCTTCAAGGTGTCCTTAAGCACTAAGTTCTCATTTTGTAGAGTTTCTAAATCATGACATTTAGCACATGGAGCTAGACAATCATGATATTCAGTTTTCAATTTATCAAAAGCACAAGACTATCATGCTCCTTTCTTAGCAATTTGTATTTTCTACTAATTGTCTTACATTCATCAAATAACTCATGGAAGGCATTTAATAAATCATGATAAGGTAAATCTGCATTAATTAAATCCGTTACCTCTTCTTTGAAGGCCATTAGGGCGTAGTGAGCAACTTGCTCGGTGTTGGACTCCTCTTCTTCGGATGTGCTTGAGTCATCCCATGTTGCCTTGAGCGCCTTCTTCTTTGGTGTTCTCTTTTTGGCTTGAGGGCAATCGTTCTTGTAGTGTCCCGGTTTTTTGCATTCATAGCAAATCACTTGGTCCTTCTTTTGTTCAAATTTATTTTTTGTATTATTTTTAAATTTGTTCTTCCTTAAATATTTTTTGAATTTTTGAGTCAAAAGTGCAATGTCATTGTCACTGTCCTCATCACTTGATGTTCCTTTCAAGTGGTCTTCTTGTGATTTGAGTGCCATATCCTTCCTGTTCTTTGGAAGGGGGTTCTCGAGCTTATCATGAGCTTAACATGTCATTTCGTAGGTCATTAGAGACCCAATGAGTTCTTCAAGAGGGAATGTTTTAAGGTCTTTGGCCTCTTGAATGGCCGTAACTTTTGGATCCCAACTTTTAGGGAGGGATCATAAGATTTTAGTTACTAGTTCAAAGTTAGTAAAATCTTTGCCAAGAGCTTTGAGTCCATTGATGACATCCGTAAACCGGGTGTACATGTCTCCGATGGACTCACTTGGTTTCATTCGGAAAAGTTCGTAAGAGTGCACAAGAATGTTGATTTTGGACTCTTTCACTCGGCTAGTGCCTTCATGAGTGACCTCAAGAGTTCTCCAAATATCAAAAGCCGAATCACAAATTGAAACACGATTAAATTTGTTTTTGTCTAGTGCACAAAACAAGGCATTCATAGCCTTTGCATTTAAAGCAAAAACCTTCTTCTCCGATTCATTCCATTCGCTCATCGGAAGAGAAGATTTTTGAAATCCGTTTTCAACAATAGTCCAAAGCTCGAAATCCATAGAAATGAGGAAGATCCTCATCCGAATCTTCCAATACGTATAATCCGACCCATTAAACATAGGTGGACGAGTGATAGAATGGCCCTCTTGCATGCCGGAGTAAGCCATCTCTCTTGGGTATTAAACCAAATATGAGAGATAACCTCGCTCTGATACCAATTGTTAGGATCTGAGCAGCACTAAGAGGGGGGGGTGAATTAGTGCAGCGGATTAAAACTTTGATTTTTAAAAAATCTTTCGTATGATAAGAGCGGAACTTGACAAGCTTAATCTTGAAAGTGTATTCTTAAATATGCGCAGCAAAAGTAATAAGGAACTAAAGCATATAAGAAGGTTTACAATAATGTAAATAGCAATAATGAAATGCAAACCAAGGATCATGCCGATTTTAGAGTGGTTCGGTCAAATGACCTACTCCACTTGCGAGGCCTCTCTTCGATGAGGCTCCCACCTTCCACTAGCAAGTCTCTTGAAATGGAAGGGTAAATACCCCTCTTACAACTCTTTACAAGCGGTTCACTCTCTTATAGATTTTCGAGAATAGATGAGGTGAACACTAGCAAATTGAAAAGAAGACAAGCTAACACTTTTCTAAGACCTTTCTCTCAAACTCTTGCTGCTCAAAAAGTTGTTATCTCAGCTGAGATTTGAGGGATATTTATAGGCCTCAAGAAGATTCAAATTTGGGCTCCAAAATTTGGGCTCCAAAATTCAAATTCTCTTTGGGTTCCCGATGCTGGCGGTGCCACCGCCCAGCCAAGCGGTGCCACCGCCCAGCGCTCGGGTCCTGGGCGGTGCCACCGCCCAGCCCAGGAGGTGTCACCGCCTGGCCCTCCGGTTCACTTGGTTTGGCTTACTTTTAGCCCAAACCAAATCTGACTTTGGCCCTAGTTGGCCCCTAACCAAGATATAGGATTATCTTCTTAATCCTAATCCTAATTACAAGTGAACTACATAACAAAACACATCCTAAGCAATTTATTAACCGCGAACGTCAAGTCTTGTTCCGGCGAGCTTTCCGACGAACTTCCTTCGACGGGGTCCAAGCACGCTCCCGAACTTGTGATGACTTTAATGAGTAGCTGAGACTTCTCGGTGATCTCTGAGAACCTCCGACGATCTCTTCGGCGAACTTCCAACAGGTTCCCGATTTCTTCTCGGTTGGTTCCGGCAGTATCTCCGACGATTCTTCGGACTCTTAAACGTTCATCGAACTCGACTCCGGTATTCTTGCTTTGTGTTTTCTGTTTATCGTAGTTAATCTTGCACACTTAACTCAATAATATGGATTAGATCAAATAACCCATCAATTGATTTTATCATCAAAATCCGAGATTCAACAAATTCAAGGTTCTATCAATATAGCATATTGATAGGGGGAGTTTGTTTAAACTCCGGGAGTTGAGGTTAACTCCGTCATCAAGTGGTTGTCATCATCAAAAAGGGGGAGATTGTTGAATCTCGTATTTTGATGATGAAACCACTTGATATGTGTTTATGTTTTAATCTGTGTTTTGAGTAACGTAGGATGCTTCGATCAGGATGAGACAATTAAAGCAGGAAAAATCATGTTGTGCCGAAGAAACATGTCAGAAGATTGGACGTCGGGCTGGTGGATCGGTCGACGTATCGACAGAAGGCTTCGGGCCATGGACTTGAGCATTGGGCCAAGAAGAGAGGGTATTGTGCTAAGGATATCGGAGTTGCAGAGTCAATTGGCCGATTGGGCAATTGGCCGCAAGAGAGGACGATGCGTCGAAGAAACGGACGAAGCGTCGAGGGACCAATGACATGCCGGACAACTTGGTTAATTGCTTAGGATTAATTGTTTCGATCGAAGTTTTGTTTTACATGTGCAGGATTAACTATGATGGAAGTAAGACATGCAGCAAGAGTTACGCCAAAGTAAAAAACTATGATCACGTTAGGAGTTCGAGAGCTTGACGGAAGTCCGGACGGTCATCAAAGGTTCTGCGAGAACAAATCCGAGAAGTCCAGGAGCTTGCCAAAAGAAGCTCATCGGAACTCGCCAAATGGATCGTCACAAGTCCAGGAGTTTGTCGGAAGTCCGTAGGAGCATCACCGGAGGTCCGTCGGATGTTCGCCGGAAGTTCGCCGGAAGCTCACCGGAAGAAGCGATTGAAGCACCGGAGCAAGATGTAGTAAACGTCATAAGAATTGTAGTAGTTAGCACGATGATTAAGTTAGAAATGGAAGGTGATCCCATTAACTTAATCCAGGGGCAATTGGGCCCTTGAAAGAACCAAATTGGGCCAAATGGATCAACCCATTCGGACCCAAATCTCTCGCAAAGAGGTGGCACCGCCCAGGGCTCAGTCTCCAAGTTCTGGCTGGGCGGTGCAACCACCTCTGACAGCGGTGCAACCGCTTGAGCTCAGTCTCCGAGCTCTGGCTGGGCGATGCAACTGCCCCTGACAAGCGGTGGCACCGCCCAGAGGCTTAGCCTTCGAGCTCTGTCAGGCGGTGCAACCACCCCAGTTAGGTGGTGCAACCGCCAGACCCCGGAATTCCGGGAGATGACAGTTTTGAGCTCCAAATTCAAACTGGTTTGGAGCCTATAAATACCCCTCCAATCCCTAGGTAAAATATACAAGCATAGAGAGATTAAAAGAGTGAAAACACTGCTGCAATCTCTAGAATTTCCCTCCTCTAGCTTAAGTGTTAAAATTCTATTTGAGAGAGGAGAGTGAGTGCTTGTAAGGGTTGTCTCCTAAACCCAGTAAAAGGAGAAGAGGGGTGTAAGAAGGAGGTTGATCTTCGCCTATTAAAGGAAGATCGTTAGTGAATGTCGGTGGCCTCGACGGAAGAGGAATCAGAGGAGTGGATGTAGGTTACGATTGACCGAACCACTGTAAAATCCCGTCTTCTCTGGTTTGCATTTATTTTGAGCTGATTATCCTTACTACAAAGCTCCTTCATAGCTTACTGCCTTCTGTGCTTTTACGATTGCGTTTCCAAGCTCGGTATTTTCCGAATCGGTGTTTAGACATAAATCGCTTTTCTCGTACGAACATCATATTTCAGTTTGCCCTTACATTCTGATTTCTATCATAACTGCAAACTGCCTTTATAGATTTGTTTTAACTACTTCTTACCTGATCTCAAGTTAAAGTAATTTACGAATCGGCTTTTCTACCGAAATTGCTCTTGTCGTACGAATGCAGTTTTAAACGTCGAAAGTTTTTCGCTGTACTAATTCACCCCCCCCCCCCCCTCTTAGTGCTCTTGATCCTAACAGTAGGTTGCTTAGATCCATTTATAGACTAAAGCAAGCTTCCCGAAGTTGGAATAGAAGATTTGATGAGGCAATTAGATCTTATGACTTTGTTAAGAACGAAGATGAGCCTTGTGTGTACATGAAGATAAGTGGGAGCGCTATCACTTTTTTGGTATTATATGTGGATGACATCCTGATCATTGGGAATGATGTAGGAATGCTATCCACAGTAAAGACTTGGTTATCTAGACACTTCTCTATGAAGGACTTAGGGGAAGCATTCTATATCTTGGGGATTATAATCTATAGAGATAGATCCAAGAGGATGCTTGGCTTGTCCCAGTCCACGTACATAGAAACCATTATCAAAAGGTTTGGCATGAAAAATTCCAAGAGAGGTCTCATACCGATGAGACATGGGATATCACTTTCTACGAGTATGTCCCCAAAGACTCCAGAAGAAAGGGCGAACATGGATATGATATCTTATGCCTCAGCAATAGGGTCTATCATGTATGTCATGCTATGTACTAGGCCTGATATAGCGCATGCTCTGAGTGTCACGAGCAGGTATCAAGCGGATCCAGGCTTAGAGCCCTGGAAAGCACTAAAGTGTATCCTTAAGTACTTGAGAAGGACTAAGGATCTTTTACTAGTATATGGAGGTAGTAGCCTTAAGGTTGAAGGCTACACAGACTTAAGTTTTCAGTCTGATGTCAATGATAGCAATTCGAATTCGGGGTACGTGTACACCTCGAATGGAGGAGCAGTGTACTGGAAGAGTTCCAAGCAAGATACTACTGCTGACTCGACCATAGAGGCGGAGTACATTGCTGCATCAGATGCAGCAAAGAAGGGAGTCTGGTTGAAGAAGTTCATCACAGATTTGGGAGTCGTGCCAGGTAGCGAGGAACCGATCTCCTTATGTTGTGACAACAACAAGGTGATTGCTCAAGCGAAGGAACCAAGGTCTCATCAGAAATCTAAGCTGTTCTGAGGAGGTTCCACCTTATCAGAGAGATCGTAACACGAGGAGATGTAGCAATGGAAAGAGTTCCATCCGAAGATAACAATGTAGATTCACTGACAAAGTCATTGTCACAGATTGTCTTTGAGCGTCACAAGGGTCTGATGGGGATCAGACACATAGGTGATTGGCTTTAGGTCAAGTGGGAGATTGCTAGTCATAGGTACCCAACAAGCCAATCATGTGAGTGATGGCACGTGTGACTTGAAACTGAATCTTTTTTACTTATTATATTTTGGCATATATCACTTTATAACTATTGCATATATGCATATAAATATTGTGATGTCCTTGGATTTGTGCAATGGGAATAGGATCGTGATGAGATCATGAAAATGAGATCGATTCACCTTTAAACACACATCCTAAATAATCTCGGTCATAGGTTACTCGAGAGGGACATCGTGATAACTGGACAGACTGGTGTACTGTATACCCGTCCATATGATGGATACAGCAGGTCTCATAGCTGCTCGTATAGGGACACTAGGGATACAGTACAGGTGCTCATTGGAGAATGAGTTCACTGATTGATCCGCTTACGGAATGCTGGATGGTTGATAATGCCTTATTGTCAGACAGCGATTTCGTAGTCCTAGTGGTATATCCGATCCTTATACTTGAGACACCAAGGATGTCCTATATGAGTGCTTCACTCTTTGATACCAGACTTATAGGTTTGGCTATCCTAGATCTAGTACAGCTGGTCATTGGGAGTGGTAGTCGACCTTACAAGGGTTATTGAGTGTCGATAGAGGATCATCCACTCTCGACATCATGAGAGGAATATCCCATATGTTCTTGCTCAGACAAATCCCTGGCTAGGGTCATTCGGGTTAAGAGAGAAAAAGTTCTCCGGGAGAATCCAATTAGAGTGAGACTCGAGTAGAACTCGTATGGGTATGACAACACCATGCTTGATATATGGTCTCTGGGATATTAGATGGATGAGGAACTATAGGTACACAGTAACTAAGGACAAATAGGTCCAATAGATTGGATTCCCCTATATCGTCTGGGGACTATAGCGTACTAGCCTAGTACGTCCGTAGTCGATGAGTTAAGCGAATTATTACAGAGATAATAATTTACTGAGTTAGAAGGAGTTCTGATAGGTATGACTCACGGCCAACTCGATATTGGGCCTAGAGGGTCACACAAATATGGTAGGCATTGCGATGAATAGAGGTTCGGATATGAGATATCCGACAGAGCCCTTGGCCAAGGTTATGTGGCAACCAAGGAGGAGAAGGGGAGAGGACAATAGGATGTGGCAACCAAGAAGCCTAGCCTATGACCCTTTGGTTCTCTCCTATCTATAGATGCCCCCTACCAACTTAACCCTAATGGATCTTGCCCTATTGGGCATTAGATCTCTATCCAACTATCCAAGCCTCTTAAATTAGTGGATCTCTATCCAATAATCTCTCATTGGCTCTTATTAGATCTCATCAATAAGATCTAATAATTCAGGGGCTTATTGGATATTCAATAAGATAGGGGCTCCGGTAGATATCTCATATCCGAACCTCTACTTGTTACAATACCTACCATATATGTATAATACTTTAGGCTTAATATCGAGCTAGTTGTAACTCATACTTGTCAGAACTCCTTCTGGCTTAGTGGATTATTATCTTCAAAATAATTCACTCGACTCATCGACTGCGGATGTACTAGGCCACTATGCCGCAATCCCCAAACGATACAAGGGAATCCAATCATTTGGACCTATTTATTCTCTATTACCATGTACTTATAGTCTCTAATTCATCTAATATTCCAAAGACTATATACCGAGCATAGTGTTGTCAAGCTCATATGGTTTATCCTCGAGTCTCGCTCTAATCAGATTCTCCTAGAGAACTCTTTCTCTCTCAATCCGAATAACCTTGGCCAATGATTTATTTGAGCAAAAACACATGGGATATTTCTCTCATGATAATGAGAGCAGATAATCCTCTATTGACACTCAATAGCTCTCACGAGGTTGGCTACCACTCCCAATAACCGGTTATACTAGATCTAAAACTTCCAAATCTATAAGTCTAGTATCCAAGAGTGGAGTACTCATACAAGATATCCTTGGTGTCTTAAGTCTAAGGACTAGGTACACCACTAGGATGACATAATCGATGTCTGACAATGAGGTATCATCAACCATCTAGTATTCCGTGAGCGGATCAATCAGTGAACTCATTCTCCAATGAGCACTTGCACTATAGCCCTAATGTCACACATGAGTAGTTATGAGACCAACCGCCTCTAATATATGGATAATTTGAAAATTGATGTAAAGGGTCTTCCCTTCATTTTGACAATGATAAAGGGGGAGCAAAACTTGCTAGAAAGCAAATTTGCTAGCTTGCACAATTCCAAAAGAGACAAACTTGCTAGCTTGCTAATCTCAAAAAGGAAGCAAGAAGTACTATCTTGCAAATCTCAAGAGAAGCAATGTTTGCCAATGTTACACATTTCAAAAAGAGGCAAAATAGTCCATCTTGCATATCTCAAAAAATGTAAGTTTTTTCTAAATTTTTTATGTGTAAAATTTGATAGCTTGCATACTATAAATTTGCATACCAAAAGTGCTATCTTGTCTATCTCAAGATGCAAAATATGATAACTTGCAATTTGCAAGGGAAGCAAAATTGCTAACTCAAACATTGCAAAGGAAACAAAAATTTGCTAGCTTGCAACTTGCATATTTCAAGAAGCAAGAGTTGCTTTCTTGAACATCTCTAATTTGCTAGCTAGCATGATGTAGAACTTGCTATCTTGAATATTTTAAAGAAATGCTATCTTGCACATCGCAAAGAAAAGCAAATATGCTAATTTGTACATCTTTAAATTTACTAGCTTGTATGTTGTAAAACTTACATATCTAAAACTTGATAGCTTGAATGTTCTAAGCATGATATAACAATTGCTAAATTTTCTAGCTTCAAATTGCATGATGATAAAACTTGATATTATGTTTTTCATGCAATGAGTTGAACTTATATTCCAAACACATGAATAGTTAGACTTCTTTTTATTGATAACAAAGGGGGAGAAGTATGTTGATGTCATGCATGATTTGATCATGACATGTTGCTTGGATTTTTGAATCCAAGAGTTTCTATCAATATGGCATATTGATAGGGGGAGTTTGTTTAAATTCTAGGAGAAGGTTAACTCCATCATCGATTGGTTGTTGTCATCAAAAAGGGGGAGATTGTTGAATCTCGGATTTTGATGATGAAACAAATCAATAAGTGTTTATGTTTTAATCTGCATTTTGAGTGATGCAGGATGCTTCGATCAAGATGAGATAATAAAAGCAGGAAGAATCATGTTGTGCCGGAGGAAAACATGTTAGAAGATTGGGCGTTGGACTAGTGGATCGGTCGACGTATCGACAGAAGGCTTCAGGATGTGGATTCGAGCATCGGGCCAAGAAGAGCGGATATTGCGCCAAGGATAACGGAGTTGCGGAGTCAACTGGCCGATTGGGCAATAGGCCGCAAGAGAGGATGATGTGCCGAAGAATCGGACGAAGCGTCGAGGGACCAATGACATACCGGACAATGATTAATGCTTAGTATTAATTGTCTAGATCGAAGTGTATTTTACATGTGCAGGATTAACTGCGATAGCAAGGCATATAGCAAAATGAAGTCCCAGAGTCAAGGACGCGATTTTGTTGGGAGTTCGAGAGTTCGTCAAAAGTTCGGACGTTCGTCTGAAGTTCTGGTGGAACCAGCCAAGAAGTCTCGGAGCTTGCCAGAGAAGCTCATAGGAACTCGCAAAGAAGATCATTGTGAAGTCCAAGAGCTTGTCGGGAGTCCGCTAGAACATTACTGAGAGATCGTCGGAAGTTCGTCGGAAGATCGCCGGAAGAATAGACTTACGGACTTGTTTAGCTCAAATTATGTCTTAGATTTCGTAGTTAGCACGTAATTGAGTTTGGATTTGGGCCAACCCAATTAGGGGCTAGCTAGGCCCATGTAAGGACTGTTTGGGCCAACCCAAACAGTGCCCCAAGAAGTCTCAACGTCGTGACATACTCTTTGGGACTGTCAGGCGGTGGTACCGCCAGTCTAGGCGGTTGTTGTTAGGATCGGAGTGGCACTAAGAGGGGGGGGGGGTGAATTAGTGCAGCGGATTAAAACTTCGATTTTGAAAAAATCTTTCGTAAGATAAAAAGCAATGTCAATGGAAGTCGATTTTAGAAGCTTGATGAATTAGAAACGTATGGAAGCGTAGTGACTAAGTAGAGAAGTTTGCAGTATGTAAATGGCAAGAGTAGGATGCAAACCAGATAATGCAGCAGTTTTTAAAGTGGTTCGGTCAAAATGACGTACATCCACTTGTGAAACCTTCTTTGAAGAGGCTCCCAACTTCCACTAGCAAATCTCTTGTAGGGGAAGGACTAATACCCCTCTTACAACCTTTACAAGTGGTTCACACTCTTACAATTCTTTTCAATAAGATGGGAGGAGGTGAACACTTAAGCAATATTAAAAACAAGACTAGCTAAGACTATTCTAAAGCTCTTAACTCAAACTATTGCTTTGCAAAAAGGGTGTTTTCTCAACTGAGAATTGAGGGGCATATATAGGCCCCAAGAGGATTCAAATTTGGGCTCCAATTTTGAATTCCTCTTGGGTTTCCGAGACTGGCAGTGCCATCGCCTGTCAAAGTCTTGTCAGGCAGATGTACTGGCAGTGCCACCGCCTATTGGTGGTTGTGCCACCGCCTGGTCTCGGGTGCTGGGCGGTGCCACTGCCCAGTCTGGCGGTGCTACCGCATGTTGGTGGCTGTGCCACCGCCCAGTCTGGCGGTGCTACCGCCCGTCCTTACAAGTTTCTGGATGGGCTTTACGTCCAACCCAAACTAAGTTACTTTTGGGCCCAGTTGGCCCCTAACTAAGGTAAAGAATTATCCTTAAATCCTAACCTTAATTACATGTGAACTACATACCTAAAAACATAATTCTAAGCAAGTATTTAACCGACCAATGTCAAGTTTTGTTTCGGTGAGCTTTCCTGCGTTCTTCCAGTGGACTTCCAATACGCCCTTTGGTTTCTTCCAACGGACTCCCAGCAGGCTCTCGATCTTGTGATGAGTTCAACGAGTAGCCGAGCCTTCTTGGTGATCTCTGCGAACCTCCAACGATCTCTTCGGCAGACTTCCGAAAGTTTCGACAAGTCTCCGATCTCTCTTAGTTGGTTCCGATAGCATCTCCGACGAATCTTCGGACTCTCAAACGTCTATCGAACTTGACTTCGGTATCCTTGCTTTATGTTTTTAGACTGTCGTAGTAAATCCTGCATACTCAACTTCAATAATATGGATTAGATCAATTAACCCATCAATTGATTTTATCATCAAAATCCGAGATTCAACAATCTCCCCCTTTTTGATGATGACAATCAATTGATGACGGAGTTAAGTGTAACTCCCCCTATCTATATGCCATATTGTGGGAAGATAAAACCACTTGAATTCCATCATATTGAATTCAAGTATAAATCGATAAGTTCTAATGTTGAACTTATCGTTGTCTTATTAAGCAAGAGCAAATACGAACCTTCGTATTTCTCATAATTTTCAGCTATTGAGAATCATTTTCAAGTCAAATGATAAGAGATAATTTTTACTTTGACGAGAGATAAAAGATTTTCACCATGAATTTCATGATATGATATGATCAACCAATCTTGCGATATACTCAAAGAATAAGACAAGCAAGGCATATAAGACAAACTTTTGCAATTCATATAAGTCTTGCTATCGATGCGCATAAGTCATGCTAGTCATCACTTCTCCCCATATATTTTTACAATATTCAATTCATATAAGTCATGCTATTTTTACAATATTCAATTCATATAAGTCATGCTATCGATGCGCATAAGTCATGCAAGTCATCACTTCTCCCCCTTTGTCATCAACAATAAAGAGAAAGAGAAGGAGATGAGACTTGAAGTACACAGTTTGTAATTAAAAGAAGTCAGCATAAAGATTAATCATACGAAATTCATCATTCAAAATTAATGTCGCAAGCAAAACATCCAGAATTTAACAATACATCTTAAACAAAGGTTCTGTTTCTGTTTATCAGAAGATGATGGACTTCAAACATCACATGAAGAGTAAACAAAACAAGAAACTACATTGATTAATCTTTAGGAGGTAAGCCACAGTGCTGATATATGATATCTATTTTTTGATTCATTTGTCGTAGTTCCTTCAAAATTTCAATTTGCTGGATTTGAATTTGTTCTTGCTGCAATTTGATCCGATTCAATTCTGCCATAATGAGTTCTTCGGAGGATGAAACAGGATCCGAAGGTGCCGCATCAAAGGGACTAGGAGGAGGAGATTCATTTCCCCTAAGAATTGGTGTTTCGGGGTGTTCTACTGGTGGGGGAATTGGATTAGTCCTTCTTGGTTGCCTAACCCATATACCGTTGTTAAATGTGCACCTAAGTCTTTTCAGTAGATTTCTATTGATAATGTTATACCGATCACTTTGAATTGTTTCTTCATCGGGTGGGATACAAATATCATGGATAAGTAGGAATCGAGTGATTAACCCTCCATATGGCAGTATAGTATCTTTAGCTATAATATCTTGCATGTGTTGCCGAATTGAGTATCCAAAACAGTTATGTTGACCGGTCATAATCCAATACATGGTGCTTATTTCTATTTGACACATTTCATCAAGATGAAATTGCTTAGGGAATAGTATGCTAATTATGATATGATGAAGGATTTTAGAGTTAAAGGGCAATAGGTGCTCACAACTCTTGGGTATTATGCCGAGGTCAGGGTTTGCAAAAATAGTTTCGACGGCTTCGGAGTAAGTTGCTCCGATTGTGTTAACATCCCATTTATCTCTAAAATAACATAACCTATCTTTTTCAGTGATTCCAATTAGTTCACAAATAGTGCTATCAAAAATTCTAATTTGTGTTCCTAGTAGGTAAGTACTTAGGCTATCATTATCCACATATAGGTTTGCATAAAATAGCCTGACTAATCTAGGATAAACTGGTTCATTTATTTGTAACAGAAGCAGGGCATCTAGATGTGCAAACCACCTAATAGGTTCTAGGTGTCCTAGTTCATTGAAATCAATGTGTTTACCCTTATGGATATATCTAGTTTCGAAGTTTGGAAACCTATGAGCTACTTCTTTGGATCTAAAATGCTCTTGGTCATATGAATCTCCTTCAACCCTTTTCCCTTTTGATCTTTTAGGAGCCATTATCTAGATATGAAAGATGAAACTGTAAGAAGTAGATAAACTAATGAGAAGAGAGGAAAATTTTTAGATTTTACCTTATAGAGAATCTCTTAGAAGATGGAGAGCTTGGATCAACAATAATCACTTTCCAAGGCTTCTAAATGCTAGAATGATGGTTTGGAGAGGATGTGGGAGAGGTAGAGGTGATTCCTTACGGGTTGGGGGCGGTGTCACCGCCGGCCCTAACCCCTCGGGTTATAAAGGGGCTCTCGGGCGATGCCACCGCCAAAACAAGCAGTGCCACCGACTAGCGCCCGAGCGCTCAGGTGGTGCCACCGACTGGCGCCCGAGGGCTCAGGTGGTGCCACCAACTGGCACCCGAGCGCTCAAGTGGTGCTACCACCGATTCTGGCGGTGCCACCGCTGGCTTGCCACGGAAGAAGGAAAAAAATTTTTTCTTCCCTCTTCTTGATTTCCAGAGGTGTTTGACTCAAGAAAAGGTTGAGATATTCGAAAAATACATCGTTTGGAATCAAAAGAAAAGGATGAAATCAAATCCACAAAAGAACGGAACAAGGATGAGACATTCTTCGAAAAATACATTCAAACAACTTCCTTTAAGGGACAATTTAACATGCCTAGTTCCCTTCTAATAAATTCAAATTGGTCTTCATTTAGGGCTTTTGTAAAAATATCTGCTAATTGATACTTTGTATCAATAAATTCTAGAACGACATTATTGTTAAGAATATGATCGCGTATGAAATGATGTCTAACATCTATATGCTTAGTTCTAGAGTGCTGAATTGGATTTTTCGTAAGACATATGACACTTGTATTATCACATTTTATGAGAATGTTTTTCAAATGAATTCCATAGTCTTCTAATGTATTTTTCATCCAAACAACTTGTGCACGGCATGCACTTGCAGCAATGTATTCAGCTTCCGCCGTAGATAGTGCAATTGAATTTTGTTTCTTGGAAGTCCAAGAAACTAGTGCATGTCCTAAAAATTGGCATGTTCCGGATGTACTTTTTCTATCTATCCTGTATCCGCCAAAATCGGCATCTGCATAAGCTATTAAATCGAATTTATCAGATTTTGGATACCACAATCCTAAATTTGGAGTTTCTTTAAGATATCTAAATATTCTTTTAACACTCTTAAGATGAGATAGTTTAGGATTAGATTGAAATCTAGCGCAAAGTCCTACACTAAACATGATGTCCGGTCTAGTCGCGGTAAGGTAGAGTAGACTACCAATCATTCCCCTATATGTTTTTTTATCAAAATTTTCATTGTTTTCATCCATATCTAACTTAGTCGAAGTACTCATAGGGGTATTTATCGCTTTTGAATTATTCATATTAAATCGTTTTAACAATTCTAGTGTGTATTTAGATTGGTTAAGAAATATACCATCACTAAGTTGTTTAATTTATAATCCTAGAAAGAAGGTTAATTCACCCATTAAACTTATTTCAAATTCATGACTCATACATTTGGCAAATGATTCACATAGCGATTCATCCGAAGAACGAAAAATAATATCGTCAACATAAATTTGTACAATAAAAAAATTATTTTCAAAGTGTTTGACAAACAATGTAGTATCAATCTTGCCTTTGGTAAAATTATTTAAAATAAGAAAGGAACTAAGCCTTTCATACCAAGCTCTAGGAGCTTGTTTCAAGCCATAGAGAGCCTTAGTCAATTTGAAAGCATAATTGGGAAGAAGAGAGTTTTCAAATCCGGGAGGTTGTTCAACATATACATCTTCGGAAATAAAACCGTTCAAGAAAGCACTTTTGACATCCATTTGAAATAGTTTAAAATTATTACTACTAGCATAGGCAAGGAGCATCGTAATGGCTTCTAATCTTGCCACAGGAGCGAAGGTTTCGTCATAGTCGATACCTTCTTCTTGGTTGAAACCTTTGGATACTAATCTAGCCTTGTTTCTAACCACGATACCGCATTCGTCTTGCTTGTTTCTAAAGACCCATTTAGTACCAATGACTAAATGGTCACTAGGTCTAGGAACAAGCTTCCATACCTCATTCCTCTCAAATAGGTTCAATTCTTCTTGCATTGCAATGACCCAAAAATCATCTTTTAAGGCCTCGTCAATGCATTTTGGTTCGATTTGAGAAAGGAAGGCGGCGTTGGCATAAAAATTCTTGAAAGAAGAGCGAGTTTGAACTCCTTTTGATGTATCTCCTATAATTAGCTCCTTTAGATGAGCATCCACATACTTCCATTCCTTGTGTAAGGAAATTTCGGAAGAAGATGCATCCAAGTTGCTATTTTGAGGAGGGGGTTCATTTAAATTCAAATTATCAAAACCAAGATCATCATCAAAATCATTTTTCTTTAAATAAAAAATTTCATTAAAAACTACATGAATAGACTCTTCTATAACTAAGGTTCTTTTGTTAAAAACATGAAAAGCCTTAGAAACGGAGGAGTAACCAAGAAAGATACCTTTATCGGAATTAGCATCATATTTTCCTAAGGCATTCTTTTCATTCAAAATAAAGCATTTGCAACCGAAAATTTTAAAATAAGAAATATTTGGTTTTTTATTATTCCATAATTCATAGGGAGTTTTTGATGAAGATGGTTTTACCAGAACCCTATTCATGATGTAGCAAGCCGTATTTACGGCTTCGGCCCAAAAATACTTGGGTAGACTATGTTTATTCAATATAGTTCTTGCCATTTCTTGTAGGTTTCTATTTTTTCTTACAACTACTCTATTTTGTTGAGGATTTCTTGGAGTGGAGAAGTTGTGATTGTATCCATTAATTTCACAAAGATTTTGGAAGTCACGGTTTTGAAATTCACCACCGTGATCACTCCGAATTGATGAAATCATGAGGCCCTTTTCATTTTGAGTGAGTTTAGAAAATTTTGAGAAGCACTTGAAACAAGCACTTTTGTGAACTAAGAAATAGGTCCAAGTGTACCTAGTATAGTTATCCACAATTACAAAAGCATATTTGCTTCCTCCTAGACTTGTTGTGTCAATCGGTCCAAATAAGTCCAAATGGATCAATTGTAGTAGTCTAGTGGTGCTAATTTGATTTTTTGGTTTGAAACTAGTTTTTATTTGTTTACCTAGTTGACATGCATCGCATACTTTGTCCTTAGTAAACTTCATATTTGGAATCCCTCGTACTAATTCTCTAGAAGAGATCTTAGACATTAATTTCATGCTTGTATGGCCTAATCTCCTATGCTAAAGCCAAGCATCATCATTTAGAGCGGAGAGGCACATTTCATTACTTGGTTCATCAAGGTTGATGGTGTAGACATTATTTTATTTTAATGTAATCATAGTCATGTTATTGTTTGGTTTTTCGATAACACACACATTTGATTCAAATCTAACGATATAACCTTTATCGCATAGTTGACTAATACTCAAGAGATTATGTTTCAATCCATCAACTAGTAAAACATCATCAATAGAAAAACTTAATTTGTTACCAATAGTTCCCTTGCCAATGATTTTACCTTTGTTGTTGTCTCCGAAGGTGACGTACCCTTCTTCTTTGCTAGTGAGCATAGAGAAATGAGATGGATCTCCAGTCATATGTCTTGAGCATCCACTATCGAGATACCATCTCTTGCTCCTAGCTTGTGGGTTTGTCTACAAAAGAGGATGATTTTTAGGTACCCATTTGATTTTGGGTGCCTCAAAAATTGATCCACTCGCTTTGTTATTTATTATTGAATCATTTATAGTTCCTTTTGGAACCCATATTAATTTTTGCGAACTAATTTTCCTAAATGGACATTTGTAGGCAATATGTCCGGATTTACAACAAAAGTTGCATTTCATATAAGATGAAACATGTAATGTAGGTCCTTTTATGAAAGTAGTAGGATTTTGATGTAATCCTTTTACAAATCCAATTTCACTTCTATTTGCGACGTGACCCTTGTTTGCAAGGATCATATCTAATCCTTTGCTACCAACCTTAAACTTGTTTAAGGTTTCTTTAAGAACCAAATTTGTATTTTTTATTGCTTCTAAATATTCACATTTAGAGCATGGAGGAGTTTGAAGACTATCAAACTTATTTTGTAGTAAAACATGCTCTTTCTTTAAGATACTTATCTTCTTACTAATAGTTCTACATTCATCAAATAATTCATGAAAAGCAATAGAGAGTTCTTCAAAGGATAAATCTTCATTAAATAAATCACATACCTCTTCTCCTAAAGCCATTAGTGCGAAGTTTGCCTCCTCTTTGTTGCTAGCTTCTTCACTTTCCGAATCACTTGAGTCGTCCCAAGTTGCCTTTAGAGTTTTCTTCTTCTTTGGTTACTTCTTCTTGGCTTGAGGGCATTCATTTTTGAAATGCCCTGGCTTCTTGCATTCATAGCATTTCACTTGATCCTTTTTATGTTCAAGTCTGTTTTTGGTGTTGTTCTTAAATTTGTTCTTTCTTAAAAATCTTTTGAATTTTTGAGTCAAGAGTGCAATGTCATTTTCACTGTCCTCATCACTTGATGTTCCTTTCAAGTGATCTTCTTGTGATGTGAGTGTCATATCCTTCCTGTTCATTGGAAGGGGGTACTCGAGTTCATCATGATCTTGTCCCGTCATTTCATAGGTCATTAGAGACCCTATAAGTTCTTCAAGAGGGCATGTTTTGAGGTCCTTGGCCTCTTGAATGGCTGTAACTTTTGGATCCCAACTTTTAGGAAGAGATCTTAAGATTTTATTTACTAGTTCAAAGTTAGAAAAATCTTTACCAAGAGCTTTGAGTCCATTGATGACATCCGTGAAATGGATGTACAAGTCTCCGATGGACTCACTTGGTTTCATTCAGAAAAGTTCATAAGAGTGCACAATGATATTGATTTTAGACTCTTTCACTCGGCTAGTGCCTTCATGAGTGACTTCAAGAGTTCATAGCCTTTGTCTAGTGCACAAAACAAGGCATTCATAGCCTTTGCGTTTAAAGCAAAAACCTTCTTCTCCAATTCATTCCATTCGCTCATCGGAAGAGAAGATTTTTGAAATCCATTTTTGACAATAGTCCAAAGCTCAAAATCCATGGAAATGAGGAAGATCCTCATAGGGGTCTTCCAGTACGTGTAATCCGACCCATTAAACATAGGTGGACGAGTGATAGAATGTCCCTTATGCATGCCGGAGTAAGCCATCTCTCTTGGGTTTTAAACCAAATACGAGAGTGAGCCTTGCTCTGATAACAAATTTTAGGATCGAAGTTGCACTAAGAGGGGGGGGTGAATTAGTGCAGCGGATTAAAACTTCGGTTTTGGAAAAATCTTTCGTACGATAAAAAGCAATGTCAATGGAAGCCGATTTTAGAAGATTGATGATTTAGAAACGTATGGAAGCGTAGTGACTAAGTAGAGAAGTTTGCAGTATGTAAATGGCAAGAGTAGGATGCAAACCAGATAACGCAGCAGTTTTTAAAGTGGTTCGGTCAAAATGACCTACATCCACTTGCGAAGCCTTCTTTGAAGAGGCTCCCAACTTCCACTAGCAAATCTCTTGTAGGGGAAGGACTAATACCCCTCTTACAACCTTTACCAGTGGTTCACACTCTTACAATTCTTTTCAACAAGATGGGAGGAGGTGAACACTTAAGCAATATGAAAAACAAGACTTACTAAGATTATTCTAAAGCTCTTAACCCAAACTATTGCTTTGCAAAAAGGGTGTTTTCTCAGCTGAGAATTGAGGGGCATATATAGGCCCCAAGAGGATTCAAATTTGGGCTCCAATTTTGAATTCCTCTTGGGTTTCCGAGACTGGCGGTGCCACCGCCTGTCAAAGTCTTGTCAGGCAGATGTACTGGCGGTGGCACCGCCTGGTCTCGGGTGCTGGGCGGTGCCACTGCCCAGTCTGGCGGTGCTACCGCTTGTTGGTTGCTGTGCCACCGCCTAGTCTGGCGGTGCTACCGCCCGTCCTTACAAGTTTCTTGATGAGCTTTACGTCCAACCCAAACTAGGTTACTTTTGGGCCCAATTGGCCCCTAACTAAGGTATAGAATTATCCCTTAATCCTAACTATAATTATATGTGAACTACATACCTAAAAACATAATCCTAAGCAAGTATTTAACCGACCAACGTCAAGTTTTGTTTCGACGAGCTTTCCTGCGTTCTTCCAGTGGACTTCCAATACGCCCTCTGGTTTCTTCCAGCGGACTCCCAGTAGGCTCCCGATCTTGTGACGAGTTCAACGAGTAGCCGAGCCTTCTTGGTGATCTCTGCGAACCTCCAACGATCTCTTCGGCAGACTTCCGAAAGTTCCGACAAGTCTCCGATCTCTCTTGGTTGGTTCCAACAGCATCTCCGACGAATCTTCGGACTCTCAAACGTCCATCGAACTTGACTTCGGTATCCTTGCTTTATGTTTTTAGACTGTCATAGTAAATCCTGCATACTCAACTTTAATAATATGGATTAGATCAATTAACCCATCAATTGATTTTATCATCAAAATTCGAGATTCAACAGTTGTATCGCCCCTGGCAGGGTGCCAGGCAGTGGTACCGCTAGTATGGGCAATGGTACCGCCTAGCACTGCCCCCCAAGCGATGGTACCGTGAAACCTGGGCAGTGGAACCGCCAAAGGCAGTGTCAGTGTTAGACTGACACTAGGCGGTGGTACCGCCCAGCATAGGTGGTGGTACTTCCTGTGCCCGAGGAACCCGGGATGGGAAAGTTTTAGGCTCCAAGTTTGAATAAACTTGAAGCTTATAAAAACCCCTCTCATCCCTGGTTAAAAACAAACAAGCATAGAGAGTTTAAAAGTAGAAAAACACTGTAGAAATCCCTTATGAGAATCCTCCTCTAGTCTAAGTGTTAGAATTCTGTAAGAGGAGAGTGAGTGCTTATAAGGGTTGTCTCCTAAACCCGGTAAAAGGAGAAGAGGGGTGTAAGAAAGAGGTTGATCTTTGCTTATAAAGGAAGATAATTAGTGGATGTCAGTGGCCTCAACGGAAGAGGAATCGGCGGAATAGATGTAGGTTACGATGACCGAACCACTATAAAATTGGCGTGCTCTCTGGTTTGTGTTTTATTCTTGCTATTTACCTTACTACAAACTAAATTCCTCCTTCACTACATTTTTGTACGCTTTCAAAGTTAAGATCTTTATAAAACAGTTTTCAACATAAACTAGTTTTATCGCAATGAAGTTTTTTAAGATGATTTTACTGTTGCACTAATTCACCCCCCCTCTTAGTGTCGAATCTTGATCCTAACACTTGGGGCACTGTTTGGGCCTTTTCATTAGGCCCAAGATAGTTCTTATATAGGCCCAACTGGCCCACAATTGGGTTTGCCCAATTCTAAACTCAATTACGTGCTAACTATGAAATCTACGACATATATAAGCTAAACAAGTCCCTAAGTCTTGGTTTCTTCCGGCGAGCTTCTGGCGATCTTCCGACGAACTTTCGACGATCTCTTGGCAATGTTCTAGTAGACTCCTAGCAAGCTCTTGGACTTCACGATAATATTCTTGGTGAGTTCTGACAAGCTTCTCTGGTAAGCTCCGAGACTTCTCGGTTGGTTCCGACTTAACTGTTAGGATCAAGAGCACTAAGAGGGGTGAATTAGTGTAGTGGAAAACTTTCGATGATTAAAACTGCATTCGTACGATAAAAGCAATTTTGGTAAGAAAGCTGATTCGTAAATCACTTTAACTTGTGATCAAGCGAGATGCAGTTAAAGCAAATATATAGAGGTAGTTTGCAGTTAAGATAGACAACAGAATGTAATAGCAAACTGGAATACGACATTCGTACAATAAAACTGATTTCCGTCTTAACGTTAATTCAGAAAATATTTAACTATGAAACACGTTCATAAATGAGCAGAAGACAGTAAGCTACTGAGGAGGTTTGTAGTAAAGATAAGATGCTTAAAGTAAATGCAAACCGAGATTTATAGTGGTTCTATCAATCTTGACCTACATCCACTTTTGGCTTCCTCCACCGATGAGGTCACCGACGTCCACTAGAGGCCTTCCTTTAATAGGCAAAGGCCAACCACCCTTTTACAGTTTCACTCCTTTTGACGGGTTTAGGAGACAACCCTTACAAAATTTCTCTCATCTCTTGGAAGATCAAAACTTGAAAGAAAAGAGGGAGGAGAACTTCTAGCCTTTACAACACTTTTGAGCTCTAAAAATCACAAAGTAAGATTGGATTTTCGGTGTCTTTTGTTGCCCTTTCATGCCGGAAAGGGTGGGGTTTATAAAGGCCCCAAACTGGTTTGAATTTGGAGCTCAAAAGTGTCTTTTCCCAGATTTTCGGGGTCCTGGCGGTACTACCTCATGACTGGGGCGGTACAACCGCCTGGCAGCTAGGAGACTAAGCCTCTGGGCGGTGCCACCGCTTGATAGGGGCGGTTGCACTGCCTAGTCTCGCTCGGAGACTAAGCCAAGGTGGTGCCACCGCTTGACCCGGGTGGTTGCATAGCCCAGCTATCCTGGGAGACCATCTCCTGGGCGGTGCCACCGTCGACCCTAGTGGTACCACCGCCTAACAGGAATTTTAGACCGAATGGATTGATCCATTAGGCCCAATTTGGGTCTTTCAAGGACCCAATTGCCCCTAGATTAAGTTAATGGGTTCACCACCCATTCCTAACTTAATATACATGCTAACTATGATATTTCTTAAGATATTTACTACAACTTGCTCCGGTGCGTCAATCGCTTCTTCCGGCGAGCTTCTGACGAACTTCTAGCGAACATCCGACGAACCTTCGGCGATGCTCCGACGGACTTCCGGCCAACTCCTGGACTTGCGTGATCCACTTGGTGAGTTCCGATGAGCTTCTTTGGCAAGCTCTTGGACTTCTCGGATTTGTTCCCGTAGAACCTCCGACGACCGTCCGGACTTCCGTCAAATTATTGAACTCCCAATGTGATCATAGTCTTGACTCTAGCGCAACTCCTACTATATATCTTTCTTCCATCGTAGTTAATCCTGTACATGTAAAATAAAACTTTGATCGAGACAATTAATCCTAAGTAATTAACCAAGTAATGATCATGAAATTTTTTGTATCCAAAACACATAATTTCCAACATGTTATTAAGGCAAGTAATAGTATAAAATTCTCATTATAGCAATTATATCCGACCATGCATGATCAAAATTTCTCGTCATTTTATCATATTTAACATGATTGAAGCATTGAACATGATTCATATTTAAAATGTGTCTCATGTCATAAGTATGAATCAAGCATCAGTGAAATCCGAAATCATCCTCAAAGTCATATTCAATAAATTCATACATGACAAGCATAGATTTATTGAAAAGTCGATAAGATAGAGGATCACATTTCGTTTTTATAAAATTCTATTCATGTGATTTGCTTCTTATAAGCATGCCTTTACCTTTAATAAAACAAGTGTCAACATTTAAGACGGAAAGGTAAATTTCATAAAACAAATCATCAAGCATGATTCCATGTTAACATCCTTTTAATATCTTGATATTCATCATCAAGTATGATTTTAAAAAGTATGTTCAAGAGAAATCATTAAGACCAAATGCATGATACACTCATTTATTTTCATGAGATTCACAAGATTGGTAAAATAAATTCATTAATCTCAATAGGATAGAAAATTCATTTCTATTTCATTGATTTCATGTGAGGGTATTCAAGTCTTTTGTGAAAACATGTATCATTATTTAAAATCGAAACATAAGTTTCGTCATGAAACCGTCAAGACCAAACACATCATGATATCACATCTATTATCAAAAGACTATCAAGAAATTCATACATAGATGTACATCCACTATGTCATCTTAATATGTCACAAGAATGTCATCTTAATTCGTCATAAAAACGATTAGACCAAAACCATGTTAATCTAAAATGAAAGTTTCAAATCAACATTTACTTCAAAAACTCATGCATGACATAAAATCATCAAGATACACATGCATTATCACATATCATATAATTATCATCCCTAATGTTGCATACATCATTCAACATTTCAAAACATAACATGCATGAAACCTTAGCAATATACTTTTCATGATCAAATTTTTAATTTTTCAAAGATGCTAAAAAGAAAAACATGATATAATTTTTGAAAAATAATTTTTTTATTTCCTATTCCTACTATCTAAATTAAGCACTCATGAAAAACTTCAAGTAATTTCAAAATAATTCAAGAGAGTTGAGTTACTTACCTTGTAGTCGAAGCCCGTCAAAGCCTAATTCGCCGTTTCACCTTTGGAAGTTCTTGATTCATCCTTGGTTGCCTTCCTCTTCTTTGGCCTCTTCTTCCGTTCAAGTTAATTGTTTATTTTAGATTTTTGTTTAATAAACTTATTAAGATTTAGTGTTCAAAGTTCAAGTTCATCATTGTCCTCATAACTTGAGTCATTGCTCAAGTGGTATTCATTTGTACGGAGTTTCAAATCCTTCCTATTCTTTGGAAGGTGGTTCAAGTGCTCATCGGGTTCAAAATGTTCCAAAAGTGTCATTTCATAGGTCATTAATGACCCTATTAATTCTTCTAATGGAAAATCATTTAAATCTTTTATCTCTTGTATTGCGGTTATTTTAGGATCCCACCTTTTTGGAAGGGATCTTAAGATCTTGCTTACGAGATCAAAATTCAAAAGAGATTTACCAAGAACTCTTAGATTATTAACGATATCCGTAAAACGGGTGTACATGTCACCTATAGTCTCGCTTGGTTGCATTCGAAAAAGCTCAAAATCATGCAATAAAATGTTAACTTTCAAGTCTTTGACTCTACTAGTTCCCTCGTGCGTGATTTCAAGTGTTCGCCAAATATCAAAAGCCGTTTCGCACGTAAAAATCCTATTGAACTCATTTTTGTCCAAAGCGCAAAATAAGGCATTCATAGCCTTTGTGTTTAAAGAAAAATACTTCTTCTCCAAATCCAACCATTCGTTCAACAGTTTAGAGGGAAGTTGAAAATTGTTTTCAATAATATTTCATAAATCTAAATTCATAGAAATCAAGAAAACTCTCATTCGAGTTTTCTAATAAGTGTAGTCCAATCCGTTAAACAATGGTGGACGAACAACCGATAAGCCCTCTTGAAAACCATGAAGAGTCATTTCTCTCAGGTGTAAATCCGAAATGAGAAATACCGGGCTCTGATACCAATTGTTAGGATTAAGAGTACTAAGAGGGGGGGGTGAATTATGCAGCGGAAAACTTTCGACGATTAAAACTGCATTCGTACGATAAAAGCGATTTTGGTAAGAAAGCCGATTCGTAAATCACTTTAACTTGTGATCAAGCGAGATGCAGTTAAAGCAAATATATAAAGGTAGTTTGTAGTTAAGATAGACAACAGATTGTAATAGCAAACTGGAATACGACGTTTGTACGATAAAACCGATTTCCGTCTTAACACCAATTCGGAAAATACTTAACTATGAAACACATTCGTAAATGAGCAGAAGGCAGTAAGCTATTGAGGAGGTTTGCAGTAAAGATAAGATGCTCAAAGAAAATGCAAACCGAGATTTAGAGTGGTTCGGTCAATCTTGACCTACATCCACTTTTGGCTTCCTCCACCGACGAGGTCACCGACGTCCACTAGAGGCCTTCCTTCAATAGGCGAAGGCCAACCACCCCTTTACAGTTTCACTCCTTTTGATAGGCTTAGGAGACAACCCTTATAGAATTTCTCTCCTCTCTTGAAAGATCAAAACTTGGAAGAAAAGAGGGAGGAGAACTTCTAGCCTTTATTGTTAGGATCGAAGCAGCACTAAGAGGGGGGGATGAATTAGTGCAACGGATTAAATCAATAGTTTCAGAAAAATCTTTCGCACAATAACAAACAATATCGATGAGTACCGATTTGGAAGCTTGATAACTTAGAGGCATAAGGAAGCGTAATGACTAAGTAAAGAAGTTTGCAGTATGTAAAAGGCAAGATTAGGATGCAAACCAGATAACACAGTAGTTTTAAAATGGTTCGGTCAAAATGAACTACATCCACTTGCGAAGCCTTCTTCGAAGAGGCTCCCAACTTCCACTAGCAAATCTCTTTGTAGGGAAAGGACTAATACCACTCTTACAACCTTTACAAGTGGTTCACACTCTTACAATTCTTTTCAACAAGATGGGAGGAGGTGAACACTCAAGCAATATGAAAAACAAGACTTCTAAGACCTTTCTAAAGCTCTTATCTCAAACTATTGCTTCGCAAGAAGGTGTTTTCTCAGCTGAGAATTTAGGGGTATTTATAGGCCTCAAGAGGGTTCAAATTTGGGCTCCAAATTTGAATTCCTCTTGGGTTTTCGAGACTGGCGGTGCCACTGCCTGTCGGTGGCGGTGCCACCACCTGTCAATGTCTTGTCAGGCAGGCGTACTGGCGGTGCCACCGCCCATCCTTACAACTTTCTGGTTGGACTTTACATTCGACCCAAACCAAGTCTCTTTTGGGCCCAATTGGCCCCTAACCAAGGTATAGGATCGTCCATTAATCCTATCGCTTATTATATATTAACTACATACCTAAAAACATAATCCTAAGCAAGTATTTAATCGACCAACGTCAAGTTTTGTTTCGGCGAGCTTTCCCGCATTCTTCCAGTGAACTTCCGATATGCCCTTTGGTTTCTTCTAGCGGACTCCCAGTAGGCTCCCGATCTTATGATGAGTTCAACGAGTAGTCGAGCCTTCTCGGTGATCTCTTCGGTAGATTTTTGAAACTCTCCGATCTTTCTTGGTTGGTTCCGACAGCATCTCCGACGAATCTTCGGACTCTCAAATGTCCATCAAACTTGACTATGGTATCCTTGCTCTATGTTTTTAGGCTGTCATAGTAAATCTTGCACACTCAACTTCAATAATATGGATTAGATCAATTAACCCATCAATTGATTTCATCATCAAAATCCGAGATTCAACAATCTCCCCCTTTTTTTATGATGACAATCAATTGATGACGGAATTAAACATAACTCCCCCTATCTATATGTCAAGAAGATAAAACCACTTGAATTCGATCCCTTTGAATTCAAGCATAAATCGATAAGTTTTAACGTTGAACTTATCGTTGTCTTATTAAGCATGAGCAAATACAAACCTTCGTATTTCTCATAATTTTCAGCTATTGAAAATCATTTTCAAGTCAAATGATAAGAGACAATTTTCACTTTGACGAGAGATAAAAATTATGATAAAGATTTTCAACATGAATTACATGATATTATATGATCAACCAATCTTACGATATACTCAAAGAATAAGATATGTAAGACAAGCAAGGCATATAAGAAGTCATGCTATCGATGCGCATAAGTCATACAAGTCATCACTTCTCCCCCTTTGTCATCAACAAAAAAAGAAGAGAAGGAGATGAGACTTGAAGTACACAGTTTGTGATCAAAAGAAGGCAGCATAAAGATTAATCATACGAAATTCATCGTTCAAAATTAATGTCGCAAGGAATATTTATGTAGATTTAAAACCAAATCAGCAAACATCTAGAATTTAACAATACATCATAAAACAAAGGTTCAGTTTTTGTTCAACAGAAGATGATGGACTTCTAACTTCACATGAAGAGTAATCAGAACAGAACTAGAAACTACATCGATTATTCCTTAGGAGGTAAGCCATAGTGCTGATATATGACATTTATTTTTTGATTCATTTGTCGTAGTTCTTTCAAAATTTCAATTTGTTGGATTTGAATTTATTCTTGCTGCGATTTGATCTGATTCAATTCTGCCATAATGAGTTCTTCGGAGGATAAAAGAGGAGCCGAAGGTGCTGCGTCAAAGGGACTAGGAGGAGGAGATTCATTTCTCCTAAGAATTGGTGTTTCGGGGTGTTCTACTGGTAGGAGAATTGGATCAGTCCTTCTAGGTTGCCAAACCCATATACTGTTGCTAAATGTGCACCTAAGTCTTTTCAGCAGATTTCTATTTATGATGTTATACCGATCACTTTGAATTATTTCTTCATCGGGTGGGATACAAATGTTATGGGCAAGTAGGAATCGAGTGATTACCTCTCCATATGGTAACATAGTGTCTTTAGCTATAATATCTTGCATGTGTTACCGGATTGAGTATCCAAAACAGTTATGTTGACCGGTCATAATCCAATACATGATGCTTATTTCTATTTGACTCATTTCAGCAAGATGAAATTGCTTAGGGAATAGTATGCTAGTTATGATATGATGAAGGACTTTAGAGTTAAAGGGCAGTAGGTGCTCACAACTCTTGGGTATTATGCCGAGGTCAGGATTTGCAAAAATAGTTTCGACGGCTTCGGAGTAGGTTGCTCCGATTGTATTGACATCCCATTTACCTCTAAAATAACAGCCCCTATCTTTTTCATTGATTCCAATTAGTTCACAAATAGTGCTATTAAAAATTCTAATTTGTGTTCCTAGTAGGTAAGTACTTAGGCTATCATTATCCACATATAAGTTTGCATAAAATAGCCTGACTAACCTAGGATAGACTAGTTCATTTATTTGTAACAGAGGCATGGCATCTAGATGTGCAAACCATCTAATAGGTTCCAAGTTTCCTAGTTCATTGAGATCAATGTGTTTACCCTTATGGATACATCTAGTTTCGATGTTTGGAAACCTAAGAGCTATTTCTTTGGATCTAAAAAGGTCTTGGTCATATGAATCTCCTTCAACCCTTTTCCCTTTTGATCTTTTAGGAGCCATTATCTAGATATGATAGATGAAACTGTAAGGAATAGATAAACTAATGAGAAGAGAGGAAAAATTTCAGATTTTACCTTATTGAGAATCTCTTAGAAGATGGAGAGCTTGGACCAATAAGAATCACTTTCCAAGGCTTCTAAATGCTGGAATGAAGCTTTGGAGAGGTTGTGGGAGAAGTAGAGGCGATTCCTCACAGGTTGGGGGCGGTGTCACCGCCGACCCTAACCCCTCAGGTTATAAAAGGGCTCTCGGGCGGTGCCACCACAAAAACAAGCGGTGCCACCGCTTGGCGCCCGAGCACTCAAGCGGTGCTACCGGCAATTCTGGCGGTGCCACCGCTGGCTTGCCGTGGAAGAAATAAAGAAAAATTTTCTTCCCCCTTCTTGAATTCCAGAGATGTTTGACTCAAGAAAGGTTGAGATATTGAGTTGTACTTTAATATATCATTTGGAATCGAAAGAAGACGATGAAATCAAATCCACAAAAGAACGGAACAAGGATGAGACATTCTTCGAAAAATACATTCAAACAAACTTAGTTTAAGGGACAATTTAACATGCCTAGTTCCCTTCTAATAAATTCAAATTGGTCTTCATTTAAGGCTTTTGTAAAAATATCTGCTAATTGATGCTTTGTGTCAATAAATTCTAGAACGGTATTATTGTTAAGAATATGATCGCGTATGTAATGATGTCTAATATCTATATGCTTAGTTCTAGAGTACTGAATTGGATTTTTGGTAAGACATGGCACTTGTATTATCACATTTATGGGAATGTTTTTCAAGTGAATTCCATAGTCTTCTAATGTATTTTTCATCCAAACAACTTGTGCACAGCATGCACTTGCAGCAATGTATTTAGCTTCTGCCGTAGATAGTGCAACTGAATTTTGTTTCTTGGAAGTCCAAGAAACAAGTGCATGTCCTAAAAATTGGCATGTTCCGGATGTACTTTTTCTATCTATCCTGCATCCACTAAAATCGACATCTGCATAAGCTATTAAATCGAATTTATCAGACTTTGGATACCACAATCCTAAATTTGGAGTTCCTTTAAGATATCTAAATATTCTTTTAACACTCTTAAGATTAGATAGTTTAGGATTAGATTGAAATCTAGCGCAAAGTCCAACACTAAATATGATGTCCGGTTTAGTCGCGGTAAGGTAGAGTAGACTACCTATCATTCCCTTATATATTTTTTGATCGAAATTTTCACTGTTTTCATCCATATCTAACTTCGTCGAAGTACTCATAGGGGTGTTTATCGCTCTTAAATTATTCATGTTAAATCGTTTTAATAATTCTAATGTGTATTTAGATTGGTTAAGAAATATACCACCACTAAGTTGTTTAATTTGTAATCCTAGAAAGAAGGTTAATTCACCCATTAAACTCATTTCAAATTCTTGACTCATACATTTGGCAAACGATTCACATAGCGATTCATCCGAAGAACCAAAAATAATATCGTCAACATAAATTTATACAATAAGAAAATTATTTTCAAAGTATTTGATAAACAATGTAGTATCAACCTTGCCTTTAGTAAAATTATTTAAAATAAGAAAGGAACTAAGCCTTTCATACCAAGCTATAGGAGCTTGTTTCAAGCCATAGAGAACCTTAGTCAATTTGAATACATGATTGGGAAGAAGAGAGTTCGCAAATCCGGGAGGTTGTTCAATATATACTTCTTCGGAAATAAAACCATTCAAGAAAGCACTTTTGACATCCATTTGAAATAGTTTAAATTATTACTACTAGCATAGGCAAGGAGCATCCTAATGTTTTCTAATCTTGCTACAGGAGCGAAGGTTTCTTCGTAGTCGATACCTTCTTCTTGGTTGAAACCTTTGGCCACTAATCTAGCCTTGTTTCTAACCACGATACCGCATTCGTCTTGCTTCTTTCTAAAGACCCATTTAGTACCAATGATTAAATGGTCACTAGGTCTAGGAACAAGCTTCCATACCTCATTCCTCTCAAATTGGTTCAATTCTTATTGCATTGCAATGACCCAAAAATCATCTTTTAAGGCCTCGTCAATGCATTTTGGTTCGATTTGAGAAAGGAAGGCGGCGTTGGCACAAAAATTCTTGAAAGAATAGTGAGTTTGAACCCCTTTTGATGTATCTCCTATAATTAGCTCCTTTAGATGAGCATCCACATACTTCCATTCCTTGGGTAAGGAAATTTCAGAAAAAGATGCATCCAAGTTGCTATTTTGAGGAGGGGGTTCATTTAAATTCAAATTATCAAAACCAAGATCATCATCAAAATCATTGTTCTTTAAATCAGAAATTTCATTAAAAACTACATGAATAGACTCTTCTATAACTAAGGTTCTTTTGTTAAAAACACGAAAAGCCTTAGAAACGGAAGAGTAACCAAGAAAGATGCCTTCATCGGATTTTGCATCAAATTTTCCTAAGGCATCCTTTTTATTCAAACTAAAGCATTTGCAACCGAAAACTTTAAAATAAGAAATATTTGGTTTTTTGTTATTCCATAATTCATAGGGAGTTTTTGATGAAGAAGGTCTTATTAGAACCCTATTCATGATGTAGCAAGCCGTATTTACGGCTTCGGCCCAAAAATACTTGGGTAGACTATGTTCATTTAACATAGTTCTTGCCATTTCTTGTAGGTTTCTATTTATTCTTTCAACTACTCAATTTTGTTGAGGATTTCTTGGAGTGGAGAAGTTGTGATTGTATCCTTTAACTTCACAAAGATTTTGGAAATCACGGTTTTGAAATTCGCCACCGTGATCACTCTGAATTGATGAAATCATGAAGCCCTTTTCATTTTGAGTGAGTTTACAAAATTTTGAGAAGCACTTGAAACAATCACTTTTGTGAAGTAAGAAATAGGTTCAAGTGTACCTAGTATAGTAATCCACAATTACAAAAGCATATTTGCTTCCTCCTAGACTTGTTGTGTCAATTGGTCTAAATAAGTCCAAATGGATCAATTGTAGTGGTCTAGTGGTGCTAATTTAATTTTTTGGTTTGAAACTAGTTTTATTTGTTTACCTAGTTGACATGCATCACATACTTTGTCCTTAGTAAACTTTATATTTGGAATCCCTCGAACTAATTCTCTAGATGAGATCTTAGATATTAGTTTCAGGCTTGCTTGGACAAATCTCCTATGCCAAAGCCAAGCATCATCATTTAGAGCGGAGAAGCACATTTCATTACTTAGTTCATTTAGGTTGATGGTGTAGATATTATTTCGTTTTAATGCAATCATAGTCATGTAATTGTTTGGTTTTTCGACAATACACACATTTGATTCGAATCTAACGATATAACCCTTATCGCATAGTTGACTAATACTCAAGAGATTATGTTTCAATCCATCAACTAGTAAAACATCATCAATAGAAAAACTTAATTTGTTACCAATAGTTCCCTTGCCAATGATTTTGCCTTTGTTGTTGTCTCCGAAGGTGATGTACCCTTCTTCTTTCCTAGTGAGCATAGAGAAATGAGATGGATCTCCAGTCATATGTCTTGAGCATCCACTATCGAGATACCATCTCTTGCTCCGAGCTTGTGGGTTTGTCTACAAAAGAGGATGATTTTTAGGTACCCATTTGATTTTGGGTCCCTAAAAAATTAATCCACTAATTTTGTTATTCATTATTGAATCATTTGTAGTTCCTTTAGGAACCCATATTAATTTTTGTGAACTAATTTTCCTAAATGGACATTTGCAGGCAATATGTCCAGATTTGCAACAAAAGTTACATTTCATATAAGATGAAACATGTAATGTAGGTCCTTTTATGAAAGTGGTAGGATTTTGATGTAATCCTTTTACAAATCCAATTCACTTCTATTTGCGACGTGACACTTGTTTGCAAGGATCATATCTAATCCTTTGCTACCAATCTTAAACTTGTTTAAGGTTTCTTTAAGAACCAAATTTTCATTTTTTATTGCTTCTAAATGTTCACATTTAGAGCCTGGAGGAGTTTGAAGACTATCAAACTTATTTTGTAGTAAAACATGCTCTTTCTTTAAGATACTTAACTTCTTACTAATAGTTCTAAATTCATCAAATAATTCATGAAAAGCGATAGAGAGTTCTTCAAAAGATAAATCTTCATTAAATAAATCACATACCTCTTCTCCTAAAACCATTAGTGCGAAGTTTGCCTCCTCTTTGTTGCTAGCTTCTTCACTTTCCGAATCACTTGAATCGTCCCAAGTTGCCTTTAAAGCTTTCTTCTTCTTTGGTTACTTCTTCTTGGCTTAGGGGCATTCATTTTTTAAATGTCCTGGCTTCTTTCATTCATAGCATATCACTTGATCCTTTTTATGATCAAGTTTATTTTTGGTGTTGTTCTTAAATTTATTCTTTCTTAAAAATTTTTTGAATTTTTGAGTCAAGAGTGCAATGTCATTTTCACTGTCCTCATCACTTGATGTTCCTTTCAAGTGATCTTCTTGTGATGTAAGTGCTATATCCTTCCTGTTCTTTGGAAGGGGGTTCTCGAGTTCGTCATGATCTTGACACGTCATTTCATAGGTCATTAGGGACCCAATAAGTTCTTCAAGAGGGAATGTTTTGAGGTCCTTGGCCTCTTGAATGACCATAACGTTTGGATCCGAACTTTTAGGAAGAGATCTTAAGATTTTATTTAACAGTTCAAAATTAGAAAATTCTTTATCAAGAGCTTTGAGTCCATTGATGACATCCGTGAAACGGGTGTACATGTCTCCGATGGACTCACTTGGTTTCATTCGGAAAAGTTCATAAGAGTGTACAAGGATGTTGATTTTGGACTCTTTCACTCGGCTAGTGCCTTCATGAGTGACTTCAAGAGTTCTCCAAATATTAAAAGCCGAATCACAAATTGAAACATGATTAAACTCATTTTTGTCTAGTGCACAAAACAATGTATTCATAGCCTTTGCGTTTAAAGCAAAAACCTTCTTCTCCAATTCATTCCATTCGCTCATCGGAAGATAAGATTTTTGAAATCCATTTTCGACAATAGTCCAAAGCTCGAAATCCATGGAAATGAGGAAGATCCTCATTCGGGTCTTCCAATACGTGTAATCCAAACTATTGTACATAGGTGGACGTGTGATAGAATATCCCTAATGCATACCAGAGTAAGCCATCTCTCTTTGGTTTTCAACCAAATATGAGAGTGAGCCTTGCTCTGATACAATTGTTAGGATCGGAGCAGCACTAAGAGGGGGGGTGAATTAGTGCAGCGGATTAAATCAATAGTTTCAGAAAAATATTTCACACAATAACAAACAATATCGATGAGGACCGATTTGGAAGCTTGATAACTTAGAGGCGTATGGAAGCGTAATGACTAAGTAAAGAAGTTTGCAGTATGAAAAGGAAAAATTAGGATGCAAACCAGATAACACAGTAGTTTTAAAGTGGTTCGGTCAAAATGACCTACATCCACTTGCGAAGCCTTCTTCGAAGAGGCTCCCAACTTCCACTATCAAATCTCTTTGTAGGGGAAGGACTAATACCCCTCTTACAACCTTTACAAGTGGTAATCACTATTACAATTCTTTTCAACAAGATGGGAGGAGGAGAACACTCAAGCAATATGAAAAACAAGTCTTCTAAGACCTTTCTAAAGCTCTTATCTCAAACTATTGATTTGCAAGAAGGTGTTTTCTCAACTGAGAATTGAGGGGTATTTATAGGCCTCAAGAGGGTTCTAATTTGGGCTCCAAATTTGAATTCCTCTTGGGTTTCCGAGACTGGCGGTGCCACCGCCTGTCAATGTCTTGTCAGGTAGGCATACTGGCGGTCCCAACGCCTATCGGTGGCTGTGACACCGCCTGGTCTCGGGTGCTGAGCGGTGCCACCGCCTAGTCTGGTAGTGGCACTGCCTGTCACTTCAGGTTCTTGGCGGTGCCACCGCCCATCCTTACAACTTTCTGGTTGGGCTTTACGTCCGACCCAAACCAAGTTTCTTTTGGGCCCAATTGGCCCCTAAACAAGGTATAGGATTTTCTCTTAATCCTATCCCTAATTACATGTTAACTACATACCTAAAAACATAATCCTAAGCAAATATTTAACCGACCAACGTCAAGTTTTGTTTCAGCGAGCTTTCTCGCGTTCTTCCGGTGAACTTCTGATATGCCCTCTAGTTTCTTCCAGCGGACTCCCAGCAGGCTCCCGATCTCGTGATGAGTTCAACAAGTAGCCGAGCCTTCTCGGTGATCTCTGCGAAACTCCAACGATCTCTTCGATAGATTTCTGAAACTCTCCGATCTTTCTTGGTTGGTTCCGACAGCATCTCCGACGAATCTTCGGACTCTCAAATGTCCATCGAACTTGACTCTGGTATCCTTGCTTTATGTTTTTAGGCTGTCGTAGTAAATCCTGCACACTCAACTTAAAAAATATGGATTAGATCATTTAACCCATCAATTGATTTCATTATCAAAATCCGAGATTCAACATTTACAACACTTTTGTGCTCGAAAAATCACAAAGTAAGATTGCATTTTCGGTGTCTTTTGTTGCCCTTTCATGCAGGAAAGGGTGGGGATTATATTGGCCCTAAATTAGTTTGAATTTAGAGCTCAAAAGTATCTTTTCCCGGATTTCCGGGGTTCTAGCGGTACTACCTCCTGACTGGAGCGGTATAACCTCCTGGTAGCTCGGAGACTGAGCCTCTAGGCGATGCCATCGCCTGACAAAGGCAGTTGCACCACCCAGTCTCGCTCAGAGACTAAGCCCAAGTAGTGCCACCGCCTGACCTGGGCGGTTGCACCACCCAGCTTTCCTGGGAGACCATCTCCTAGGCGGTGCCACCACCTAGCAAGAATTCTGGTCAGAATGGGTTGATCCATTTGGCCCAATTTGGGTCTATCAAGGGCCCAATTGCCCCCAAATTAAGTTAATGGGATCACCTCCTATTCCTATCTTAATCTACATGCTAACTACGATATTTCTTAAGACATTTACTGTAACTTGTTCCGTTGTGTCAATCGCTTTTTTCGACGAGCTTCCTACAAACATCCAACGAATCTTTGGCGATACTCCAATGGACTTCCAGCTAACTCCTGGACTTGCAATGTTCTACTTGGTGTGTTCTGATGAGCTTCTTTGGCAAGCTCCTGGACCTCTCGGATTTGTTCCTGCAGAACCTCCGACGACCGTCCGGACTTCCGTCGAACTCTCGAACTCCCAACATGATCATAGTCTTGACTCCGGCACAACTCCTACTACATGTCTTTCTTCCATCGTAGTTAATCCTACACATGTAAAATAAAACTTTGATCGAGACAATTAATCCTAAGCAATTAACCAAGTAGTCTGGCATGTCATTGGTCCATCGACGCTTCGTCCGATTATTCGACGCATCGTCCTCTCCTGCGACCTATTGCCCAATCGGCCAGTTGACTCCGTAACTCCGATATCCTTAGCACAATACTCGCTCTTCTTGGCCCTACGCCCAAGTCCACAGCCCGAAGCCTTCTGTCGATAAGTCGACTGATCCACCGGCCCAACGTCCAATCTTCTGACATGTTCCTCCAGCACAACATGATTTTTCTTGCTTTAATTGTCTCATCCTGATCGAAGCATCCTGCATCACTAAATATATTGATTAAAATATAAACACAATTATCAATTGGTTTAATCATCAAAATATGAGATTCAACAAGAACTTCTGACGAACGTCCAGACTTCCGATGAACTCTCGAACTCTCAACGAAATCGCATTCTTGACTCCAGGACTTCATTTTGCTTCCTACCTTGCTATCATAGTTAATCCTGCATATGTAAAACACACTTCAATCTAGACAATTAATACTAAGCATTAATCATGTTGTCTGCATGTCATTGGTCCCTCATCGTTTCGTCCGATTCCTTGGCGCATAGTCCTATCTTACGGCCTATTGCCCAATCAATTGGTTTCATCATCAAAATCTGAGTTTTAACAATCATCATGTAAAATTCACATCATAAAATTATCAGTATAGAACTTAGGTATGTGATCCAAAGAATCAAGAAAGTCCAAAAATGAAATTTAATAAATTCATGCATTTGGACAAATTGAAAATTCTTAATTCTCTTTTAATAAAATCAAATTGCTCTTCACTAAACGGCTTTGTAAAAATATTGGCTAATTTATGTTTCGTATCATTAAACTCTAAGATTACATCATAATTATTACATGATCTCATATAAAGTGATGCCTAATATCAATATGTTTAGTTCTAGAGTGTTGAATGAGATTTTTTGTTAAACATAGTGCACTTGTCTTATCACATTTAATGGGAATGTTTTTAAGCTGAATCTTGTAATCTTCTCAAGTGTTTTTCATCCACACAACTTGTGCACAACATGCACTAGCTGCAATATACTCGGCTTTGGTTGTAGATAGTGCAACCGAACTTTGTTTCTTGGAAGATCAAGAAACAAATGCGTGTCCTAAAAATTGATATATTTCGGATGTGCTTTTTTTATTTAATCTATATTCAGTAAAATCTGCATCAACATGAGCAATTAGCTCCAAGTTCTCGGATTTTCGATACCATAATCCTAGATTTGTGGTTCCTTTAAGATATCTAAGTATTTTTTTAACTGCTTTAAGATGAGATATCTTAGGATTAGATTGAACCTAGCACAAAGTCCTACACTAAACATGATATCCAGTCTAGTTGCGGTGAGGTAAAGTAAACTTTCTATCATACCCCTATAAGCTTTTTGATCAAAGCTTTCTCCACTTTCATCAATTTCTAACTTGGTGGAGGTACTCATAGAAGTGTTGATAGCCTTTGAGCTATCCATATTAAACCTTTTTAGCAAATCTAAAGCATATTTTGTTTGACTAAGAAAAATATCCTTACTTAATTATTTGATTTATAAGCCTAAAAAGAAAGTTAATTCCCCCATCAAACTCATTTCAAATCCAAGACTCATACTTTTAGCAAATGACTCACATAGAGATTCATTCGTAAAACCGAAAATAATATCATCAACATAAATTTAAACAATAAGAAAATTATTTTTAAATTTTTTGATAAACAATGTAGTATTGACCTTGCTTTTAGAAAAATTATTTTCAATAAAAAATGAGCTAAGTCTCTCATATCAAGCCCTTGGGGCTTGTTTCAATCTATAGAGAGCTTTAGTCAATTTAAACACATGATTGGGGAGATTATCATTATCAAATCCAGGATGTTGTTCAACATAAACTTCTTCGGAAATAAAGCCATTAAGAAAAGCACTTTTAACATCCATTTGAAACAACTTAAAATTATTACTACTAGCATAAGCAAAGAGTATCCTTATGGCTTCTAATCGTGCCATAGGAGTAAAGGTCTCTTCCTAATCGATCCCTTCTTCTTGGTTGAAACCTTTAGCAACTAATCTAGCCTTGTTTCTAACCACGATACCAAATTCATCTTGCTTGTTTCTAAAGACTCATTTAGTACCAATAACTAAATGATCATTTAGCCTAGGAACAAGCTTCCATATCTCATTTCTCTCAAATTGATTTAACTCATCTTGCATTACGATGACCCATGAATCATCTTTCAAGGCCTCGTCAATGCATTTAGGTTCGATTTGGGAGAGAAAAGCGACGTTTGCACGAAAATTCTTAAGAGAGGAACGAGTTTGAACCCCTTTAGATGTGTCTCCTATGATTAGCTCTTTAGGATGAGCATCTACATACTTTCAATCCTTGAATAAGGATATTTTGGAAGTAGATGTATCTAAGTTACTAGATGAAGAAAGGGTTTCATTTAAAATCAAAGCATCAAAATTAACATCATCATCAAAATCATTTTTCTTAACTTTAGAAACTTCATTAAAAACAACATGAATAGATTCTTCTATAATCAAAGTTCTTTTATTAAAGATACGAAATACTTTAGAAATAGAAGAATAGCTAAGAAAAATTTCTTCATCAGATTTAGCATGAAATTTTTCTATGGCATCTTTTTCATTCAAGATAAAACACTTACACCCAAAAATTTTAAAATATGAAACATTGGATTTTTTGTTGTTCCACAACTCATAAGGAGTTTTGGTGAGTAAGGGTTTGACTAGAACTCTATTTATGATATAGCATGCTGTGTTTACGGCTTCGGCTCAAAAATATTTGGGTAGGCTATGTTCATTCAACATGGTTCTTGTCATTTCTTGTACGTTTCTATTCTTTCTTTCTACTACTTCATTTTGTTGAGGATTTCTTGGAGTAGAAAAGTTATGGTTGTATCCATTAGATTCATAAAATTTTTGGAAATCACGGTTTTGAAATTCACCAACATGATCACTTCGAATTGATGAAATCATAAAACTCTTTTCATTTTGAACAAGTTTACAAAACTTAGATAAATACCTGAAGTATTTACTTTTGTGTGCCAAAAAATAAGTCCATATGTATCTACTATAATCATCCACAATGATAAATGTGTATATGCTACCTCCTAGGCTTGATATAGCAATTGGTCCGAACAAGTCCATATGGATCAATTGCGAAGGTCTAGAGGTTCTTATTTGGTTCTTAGGTTTGAAGCTACCTTTTATTTGTTCTCCTAGTTGACATGCATCGAATACATTATCTTTGACGAACTCGATATAAGAAATTTCTCTTACAGGTTCATTAGATGAAATTTGAGTGATTAGTTTCATGCTAGCATGACCTAATCTCCTATGCCAAAGCCAAGCATTGTCATTCAAAATCGAAAAATATATTTCATTGTAAAGATCATTAATGTCAATAATATATATGTTATTTTGTTTTACTGTAATTATAGATATGTTTTTGTGTGATTTTTCAATAATGTAAGTATTACATTCAAATTTAATGATGTATCTTTTATTACACAATTGACTAATTCAAAAGGTTATGATTTAAGCCATCAACTAATAACACATCTTCAATAGAAAATGTGGATTTGTTACCTATTGTTCCTTTACTAATGATTTTACCTTTGTTGTTATCTCCGAAGGTGACATATCCTTCGTCTATGCTAGTGAGCTTAGAGAATTAAGATGGATCTTCGGTCATATGTCTTAAGCATCCACTATCAAGGTACTATCACTTGCTCCTAGCTTGTGATGGTAAACATTTCTATAGAAAAATAATGATTTTTAGGTACCCATTTGACCTTGGGTGCCTCAAAAATTGATCTGTATAGCTTATCATGTTGCATTGAGTCATTTGAGGTTCTTTTAAGAACCCAAATCAATTTGTGTAGACTACATTTCTTAAATGGACAATGATAAGCTACATGCCCAAATTTGCAACAAAAGTTACATTTCTTTCGGGGTGAAACATGCAAAGTAGGGCCTTTAACAAAGGTGGTTGGATTTTGGTGAGAGCTACTCACAAATCCGATTCCATCTTTTTTATGAACGTGACCCTTGTTGGCAAGGATCATGTTCAAGGATTTGCTACCAACCTCAAACTTTTCCAAGATTTTCTTAAGTAGCAAGTTTTCCTTTTGAAGTAATTCTAGTTCATTACATTTCGTACATGAAGCTAAACTATCATTATGCTCAACTTTTAATCTATCATAATCACTAACAAGAGAATCATGCTCCTTTTTTAATAATTTATATTTTTTACTAATTGACTTGCATTCATCAAATAAATCATGAAAAGTATTTAAAAGTTCATCAAATGATAAATTTGCATCAAATGAACTTGTTACCTCATCTCCAATAGCCATTAGTGCACAGTGAGCAACGTGCTCAGTGTTGATTGGCTCCTCTTCTTTGGAAGCACTTGAGTCATCCCATGTAGCTTTGAGAGTCTTCTTCTTTGGTTACCTCCTCTTTGCTTAGGGGCATTCACTCTTGAAGTGTCCTGGCTTCTTGCATTCATACCAAATCACTTGTTCTTTCTTAGGTTCAAATTTATTTTTAGAATCATTTTTAAATTTATTTCTTTTAATTAATTTTTTAAATTTTCTTGTTAAGAGTGTCAAGTCTTCATCAAGGTCCTCATCACTTGAGTTTTCTTTTAAGTGGTCTTCTTGTGTTCTTAGTGTCATATCCTTCCTGTTCTTTGGAAGGGTATTGTCCTCAAGCTCTTCATGAGCTTTACATATCATTTCATAAGTCATTAGTGACCCAATTAGTTCTTCAAGAGGAAAATTATTTAGATCTTTGGCCTCTTGAATGGCCATTACTTTAGAGTCCCAACTTTTTGGAAGGGATCTTAAAATCTTATTAACAAACTCAAAATCCGAGAAACTTTTACCAAGTCCTTTTAGACTATTGATAATATCCGTAAATCAGGTATACATGTCTCCATTAGTCTCACTCGATTTCATTCAAAACAACTGATAAGAATGTACTAAAAGATTAATTTTTAACTCCTTCACACTACTAGTGCCTTCATGAGTCACTTCGAGTATGTGCCAAATGTCAAAAGTCATTCTACAAATCAATACTCGATTAAACTCATTTTTATCTAATGCACAAAACAATGCATTCATAGCTTTTGCGTTTAAAGCGAAGCCTTCTTCTCCAACTCATTCCAATCATTCATTGGAAGAGAAGACTTTTGAAAGCCATTTTCTATAATATTTCATAATTCAAAATCCATTGAAATTAGGAAGATCCTCATTCTAGTCTTCCAATATGTATAATACGTCCCATTGAACATGGGCGGATGTGTAATTAAATGGCCCTCTAGGTTGCCAACAAATATCATCTCTCTTAGGGTTAAAACCAAATGAGAGTGAACCTTACTCTTATACTAATTGTTAGGATCAAGAGCGGCACTAAGAGGGGGAGTAAATTAGTACATCAGAAAATTTTTACGATTTTAGAAAACGTTTCGTTTAAAACTAATTCCAATGAAAATGGTTTCGATTCAATCTGTTTCGGAGAGAAGTTGAACTTGAAAGCTTTCGTAAAAGTGTAAGAGAAGATTAAGGAGGTTTGCAGTAAAATAAATTGTATAAATGAAAAGCAAACCAAAATTTAGAGTGATTCAGTAAAGGTGACCTACATCCATTTTCGGATTCCTCCTCCGATGAGGTCACCAGCATCCACTAAAGGCCTTCCTTCAATAGGTGAATACCAAACATCCCTTTACAGCACTTTCTATCGGGATCAGGGTTAGCACTAAGGGGGGGTGAATTAGTGCAGCGGTAAGATAACGACGGTTTAAAAACTTTTGTACGATAAAACTATTTCCGACGTAAAATTGTTTTCGCAAACTTAACTTGAAAGCAAGTTCGTAAAAGTATTGAAGGCAGTAAACACTTAAAAGAGGTTTGCAGTAAAGATAAGATGCTTAAAGTAAATGCAAACCGAGATTTTAGAGTGGTTTGGTCAATCGTGACCTACATTCACTTTCGGCTTCCTCCTTCGACGAGGTCACCGACGTCCACTAGAGGTCTTCCTTGAATAGGCGAAGACCAACTCCTTCTTACACCCCTCTTCTCCTTTCCATGGGTTTAGGAGACAACCCTTACAAGCACTCACACTCCTCTTACATAATTCTAAACTTAGAGTGGAGGGAATTTCTAAAGTGATTTCTACAACGTTTCTTTCCTTTTTTGCTCTTAGTGCTTGTGTGCTTTAACCAAAGATGAGAGGGGTATTTATAAGCTTCAAGTTGATTCAAACTTGGAGCCTAAAAGCATCTCATCCTGGGTTCCCCGGGCATGGGCGGTACCACCGCCTGCACTGGGCGGTACCACCGCCTAGTGTCAGTTTGGCTGATACTATCTTGGGCGATACCACCGCTTAGGTCTGGCTGTACCACCGCTTGGGGGGCAGTGCTAGGCGGTACCATCGCCCAAACTGGCGGTACCACCACTTGGAACCCTGCCAGGGGTGGTATAACTGTCCAAACTGGTGGTACAATCGCCCAGACTAGTGGTACCACCGCTTGACATAGTCTCAAAGAGTGTGCCATGACGGTGAGACTCCTTGGGGCACTGTTTGAACTTCTTATTGGGCCCAACATAGTTCTTACATGGGCCTAGCTGGCCCGTTCTTGGGTTGGCCCAATCTAAGCCCAATTACGTGCTAACTACAATTCCTAAGACATATTCTAAGCTAAACAAAGTCTGTAAGTCTATTCTTCCAGCAAGCTTCCGATGATTTTTCGACAATCTCTCGGCAATGTTCCGGCGGACTCTTAGCAAGCTCTTGGACTTCACAATGATCTTCTTGGCGAGATCCGACGAGCTTCTCTGGCAAACTTCGAGACTTCTCGGCTGGTTCCTCCAGAACTTCCGTTGAACGTCCGGACTTCCGACGAACTCTCGAACTCCCAATGTGATCGCGTCCTTGACTCCGGGACTTTTTTACTTAATGTCTTGCTATCATAGTTAATCTAGTATATGAAAAACAAACTTCGATCTAGACAATTAATACTAAGCATTAATCAAGTTGTCCTGCATGTCATCGGTCTCTCAACGCTTCATCCGATTCTTCGGTGCATCGTCCTCTCCTGCGACCTATTGCCCAATCGGCCAGTTGACTCCGTAACTCTGATATTCTTGGTGCAATGTCCACTCTTCTTGGCCCGAAGCCTTCTGCCGACACGTCGACCGATCCAATGGCCCGACGTCCAATCTTCTGACGTATTCCTCCGACCCAACTTGATTTTTTCTGTTTTAATTGTCTCATCCTGATCGAAGCATCCTGCGTCACTCAAAACGCAGATTAAAACATAAATACATATTGATTGGTTTCATCATCAAAATCCGAGATTTGACAATCTCTCCCTTTTTGATGATGACAACCAATCGACGATGGAGTTAACCTTAACTCCCGGAGTTTAAACAAACTCCCCCTATTAATATGCCATATTGATAGAAACTCTTGGATTCAAAAATCCAAGTAACATGTCATGATAAAATCATGACATATAATCAATATACTTCTCCGCCTTTATCATCAACAAAAAGGAGAAGTACCATAATCAAGTGTTTATGATATAAGTTCAACTCATTGCATGAAAAATATAATATTCATTTTTATCATGTAATTTTGCTATCATCATAGATATGTAAGGTAGTAAGATAGTATGTTCTACTTCATACAAGCTAGCAAATTAGAGATGTGCACATTTAACATGTTTTGCTTTTTGAGATAGGCAAGATAGCACTTTTGCTTCTTTTGAGATAGCAATTCTTTGCTTATCATGCAAGGTAGCAAATTTTAGCAATTTTTTTGCTAAATCACAAGTTAGTAATTCTAGCAAATTTTACATCATGCAAGGTAGCAAATTTTTGGTAATGTTCAAGATAACTATTCTTACCTCTTCTTAAAATTTCATGCTAGCAATTCTTGGTGATGTTCAAGATAGTAATTTCTTTCTTCTCTTTTGAGAAGTATAATTTTTGCTTTCTTCTTAAATTGTGCGAGCTAGCAAATTAACTTTCTAGCATGTTTTGCTCCCCCTTTCTTATTATCAAAAAGAAAGGAAGACCCTTTACGTTAATTTCTAAATTATGACAAAGGTAAATAGCATAGATAAAAATTCAAGTCATGAATGTCAAAATAATTATTTTATCATGAATATTTCATCATTGCATACATCATTATCATAAGTTAAAGTATTGCATGCATAATTTCAAATCATCGTGTATAGAAAATCATCATTACATTCATGATTCCAAATCATCATTTATTTCATATCATGATGGTACCAATTTTGTCAAATTATATCCTACCATGCATGATCGAAACTTCTTATTTGTATTCATTAAAATAAATTAATCAATATTTCATGTATTCATATCATCACATAAGGAATATCAAAAAAAATTATTAGGTGATGAGATAAATATTTCATGAATACAAGGAATTGCTTAAAAATCATATCATGAAAAGATAAAATCATGTAAATACCAAAAGTCATGATTCATTTTGACACATCTCCTTTTTTAAAAAATGAAAGGAATTCTTAGGAGATCATGATATAGATAAAATTCATTCAATTTTGTAGGAGAACAAAATATTAATTCAAGCATATAAAATTTCTCAATTCATTATGAATCATAAAAAAATTGTGGTTCCAAAAAATCATGATTCATTTAGCAAAATTTTCTCTTTAGTACACGACAAGAAGAAATATAGCAATGATACCAATCACGATTCATTTGGATGGTAGATGACAAAAAGAAACATTGAGGATAAAATATCTCGATTTTTATAGAGTAAATCTTAAGTTATAAATCTCAAAAAATTAAGATAAAGCTCATTCAAATTCAAATCATCAAATCAAAATTATTTTCGAGAGATTCATAAAAAGATGATAAAATAGCTTCATCAAAGTCAATAAGATAAAAAAAAAAAGAATTTTCAAGAAAAATATTTTTTTCTATTTAGTTGTTTCATACAAGCATGCCTTTGTCCTTTTTGTGCCAAAAAATATATATATCATCAATCGTTTAGGATCAAAAAATAAATTTCATCATAAAAACCATCAAAACCAATAAATCACAAAAATCATCATGTATAACTTTAAAATCTCATGCATAAAATCGTCAATCATGGTATCAAAACATTTAATATTTTCATTACATCATTATGCATTACTTCAAATCAAACATGATTTCATTTAATCAAAATCGAGAAATAACAATGGAAATCAACATGATACACATTATTACTTCTTAACCACATATAGCACGATTTGATAAGGCATTTTTCTTAACCACATTATTTTCATTGTAGTCATGCATTTTTCTTTTTAGATGAATCTAATGTTTCATGCTTAGTTTCCATACAAAAGCCATGCATCATTTTTAAAATCAGAAGGCAATATGAAAATCATTAAGATATACATTATTTCTTCTCAAGCACATACATAGAATTAATCATATTTGGCGTACAAGCATTAGATTAATATTTTATTATATTTTCATATAATTTTCATGATCATTTTCAAAATTACTAGCATGATAAGCATGATTCCTAATTTTTTACATTTTCATTATTAAACATTATTAAACATATAATTTTTAAGAAAAATAACTAAACTAAATTAAAAATAAGTCATGAAAAATATTATGTAATTTCAAAATAAACTAAAGGCATTTTGATTACCTCAACGTCAAAAGTTGTTAAGGCATAATTTGCCACCTCGCCTTTGTTGATTTTCTCCTCGTCTTCTTAGGAGCTTGATTCATCCCATAGTTGTTTTTTTTTTCTTACGTTTAAAGCAAGTAGTTCTGTTCTTTTTGCTTTTTAATTTTTGTTTCATTTATAGTTTAAGTTCACCATCACTTGAGCTTATGCTCGAGTGGTCTTCAAATGTTCTATGTCCCAAATCCTTCCTGTTTTTTGGAAGGTTGTTCTCGAGTTCTCTTTTTGCCACATTGTTCATTTCGTAGGTCATTAAAGACCCAATTAATTCTTCGAGTGGAAGGTTGTTTAGGTTTTTAGCCTCTTGTATGGCCATTACTTTAGAGTCCCAAGTTTTAGAAAGCGATCGTAAAATCTTGTTTACAAGTTCAAAATCCAAAAAATATTTGTCAAAAGCTTTTAAACCATTGACGACATCCGTAAAATTGGTGTACATGTCAACAATGATTTCGCTTAGCTTTATTCGAAAAAGCTCGAAATCATACATTAAAAAAATAATTTTTGAAATTTTATCATTGCTAGTCCCTTCATGTGTTATTTCAAGAGTGCGCCAAATATCGAAAGTCATTTTGCAAGTAGAAACACGATTAAACTCATTTCTATCTAAGGTGCAAAATAAGGCATTCATAGCCTTTGTATTTAGAGAAAGCGTCTTCTTCTCCAAATCATTCTAATAGTTCATTGGAAGAGAAGACATTTGAAAATCGGATTCAACTATGTGCCATAAATCGAGATTCAATGAAAGTAAGAAAACTCTTATTCGAGTTTTCCAATAAGTGTAGTCCGTCCTATTGAAAAAGGGAGGACGAATAAGAGAGTGACCCTCTTGAAAGCCGAAAAGAGTCATTTTAATTTGGGTATTAAACCAAATATGAAAAACGAGGCTCTAATACCAATTGTTAGGATCAAGAGTCGGCACTAAGAGAAGGGGGGTGAATTAGTGCAGTGGTAAGATAACGACAGTTTAAAAACTTTCATACGATAAAATCGTTTACGATGTAAAACTATTTTCGAAAACTTAACTTGAAAGTGAGTTTGAAAAAGTATTGAAGGCAGTAAGCACTTAACGAGGTTTGCAGTAAAGATAAGATGCTCAAAGTAAATGCAAATCGTGATTTTAGAGTGGTTCGGTCAATTGTGACCTACATCCACTTGCGGCTTCCTCCTCCGACAAGGTCACCAATGTCCACTAGAGGTCTTCCTTCAATAGGCGAATACCAACTCCTTCTTACACCCCTCTTCTCCTTTTCACGGGTTTAGGAGACAACCCTTACAAGTACTCACACTCCTCTTATATAATTCTAAACTTAGAGTGGACGAGGGAATTTCTAAGTGATTTCTATAGTGTTTCTTTCCTTTTTTGCTCTATGTGCTTGTGTGATTTAATCAGGGATGAGAGGGGTATTTATAGGCTTCAAGTTGGTTCAAACTTAGAGCCTAAAAATATCTCATCCCGGGTTCCCTGGGCACGGGCGGTACCACCTCCTGCACTTGGCGGTACCACCGCCCAGTGTCAGTCTGGCTGACATTGCCCTGGGTGGTACCACCTCCCAGGTTTGGCGATACCACCGCCTAGGGGGTAGTGCTGGGCGGTACCATCACCCAAACTGACGGTACCACCGCTTGGCACCTTGCTAGGAGCGATACAATCGCCCAGACTGGTGGTACCATCGCCTTACACAGTCTCGAAGACTGTGCCACGATGGTAAGACCCCTTAGGGCACTGTTTGGGCTTCTTATTGGGCCCAACACAATTCTTACATGGGCCTAGCTAGCCCGTAATTGGGTTGGCCTAATCTAAGTCCAATTACGTGCTAACTATGATTCCTAAGATATATTCTAAGCTAAACAAAGTTCGTAAGTCTATTCTTCTTGTGAGCTTCCGTCGATCTTCCGGCGAGCTGCCGTCGATCTTTCGACGATCTCTCGGCAATGTTCCGGCGGACTCCCGACAAGCTCCTAGACTTCATGACAATCTTCTTGGTGAGTTCTGACGAGCTTCTCTAGCAAGCTCCGAGACTTCTCAGTTGGTTCCTATAGAACTTCCGACGAATGTCTGGACTTTCGACGAACTCTCGAACTCCCAACGTGATCGCGTCTTTGACTTCGGGAATTTATTTTACTTCATGCCTTACTATCGTAGTTAATCCTACACATGTAAAACAAACTTCGATCTAGATAATTAATACTAAGCATTAATCAAGTTTTCCGGCATGTCATTGGTCTCTCGACGCTTCGTCTGATTCTTCGGCGTATCGTCCTCTCTTGTGGCCTATTCCCCAATCGGCCAGTTGACTCCGCAACTTCGATTTTCTTGGCACAATGTCTGCTCCTCTTGGCCCAATGCTCGAATCCATGACCCAAAGCCTTTTGTCAATACGTCGACCGATCCACCGTCCCGACATCCAATTTTATGATATGTTCCTCCGGCCCAACATGATTTTTCCTACTTTAATTGTCTCATCCTGATCGAAGCATCCCACGTCACTCAAAACACAGATTAAAATATAAACACATATTGATTGGTTTTATCATCAAAATATGAGATTCAACAGTTTCTCCTTTTCCTGGGTTTAGGAGACAACCCTTATAAGTCTCACTCCTCTTTCTTATATGGTTACAAGGCTAAGAGGTAAAAGAGGAGAACTCTAACTTTTACAACACTTTTATGACTCAAGAGTTCAAGATTAAGTCAATACTTTCATGTCCTTTCATGCAGAAAATGGTGGGATTTTTATAGGCCCCAATGGCTTCGAAATTGGAGCTAAAAGGTATCACATCCCCAAAATCCGAGGTACTGGCGGTACCACCATCGTTACTGGGCGGTACTACCACCGTTGATTTGACTCTATGTGGTACCACCATCAAACAAGGGCGGTACCACCATCAATGAATCCAGGGGCATTGCCTTCCTAATAGTGCCACTGCCGGTCATATTTTCATGGGCTGAATTAGGTACTTAATTCGGCCCAATTCAGCCCTGTTAAGGGCCCAATTGGCCACTAATTAAGTTAGTAGGATCACCTCCCAATCTTAACTTAATTTATGCTCTAACTATAATAATTAAGATATAATTTATAGTGCTTCTTATTCCGGTGTGTTAATTGCTCTTCTAGTAAGCTTCCGGTGAACATCCGACGAACTCTTGGCAATGTTCTGGTGGACTCCCGGCAAGCTCTTGGACTTTACGATGATCTTCTTGGTGAGTTCCGATGAGCTTCTTTGGCAAGCTCCTGAACTTCTCGGTTGGTTCCGGTAGAACTTCTAATGAACGTCTAGACTTCCGTTGAACTCTCAAACTCCAAATGAGATCTCGATCTTAACTCTAGTACAACACCTACTTTATGTCTTACTACTATCATAGTTAATCCTATACACTTTTCTCAATATATAGAATAGATCAAACAAATTACAATTGACTTCATCATCAAAATTCGAGATTCAACATACTCATATAGGACATCCTTTGTGTCTCAAGTCTAAATATTATATATATTATTGGAATAACAGAATCGCTGTCTGATAATGAGGTATCATCAATCATCCAGCATTTCGTGAGAAATTCAATTAGTGAACTCATTCTCCAATGAGCACCTATGTGGTATCCCTAGTGTCCCCACATGAGCAGCTATAAGACTAGTCACCTCCATCATATGGATGGGTATATAACACACCAATCTATCCGGTCATCTTGATGTCCCTCTGAAGTAACCTATGACTAGGATTATTTATGGTTTATATTTAAAAGTGGATCGGTCTCATTATCGTGATCTCATCATGATCCGATTCCCATTACACAGATCCATAGACATCATAATATATGTAATAGACAATATAAAGTGAGAAAAATATCAAATAAATAATAAGTAAAATGAGTGTGTATCATGTTATATGTGTTATCACTCACATGATTAGCTTGCAAGACACCTATTACTAGCACTGTTCCCCCCTAAGGTGAGTCCAATAATGATGATGTTAATCTGTCTCTCTATTAGCCCCTACGGTTGAGTTGAAGATTCTCGGTGCCTTCAAACGAACCATTTCAGGTGTCCTTGATGAATAAGCTTTTCAATTTATTCTTTTAAGTCATAGCAGTCTTTTGTATCATGATTGTAATCTTAGTGGAAATGATAGTATTTTGGATCTATCTCTCTTTGCCAATGGAATATTCATTGGTTTAGGATCTTTTAAGAGTCACTTCTCTTTTATCTATAAAAAGAATTTAGTTCTAGTCATATTCAAAAGGGTTGACTCGAGCCTCGAGCGAGGCAACTCAAGTCAATCACTTCTTCTTTGTCGTGATGACCTTGGGGTCAATGCAAATTATAGTTGATCTTGTCTCAACCTTTTGTATATCTCTTCGTATTTATCCGAAACCATTGCCTCGATGATGATGTTTTAATTGGCCTGTTGGAGTACCTCGGGTACTATCATTAGTGATCTTTATACCAATGATCAAAAAAGACAAGAGAGCTTGAGTCACATCATGAAGGTCTATATTACAAATGACAAATGAACATCTTGCACATCTCAGATCTTATTGGTGAAATGATTAACAAAGTTCAAGAGTGTTGCCTCCTCCCCTTACCTAAGTCTGAGAAACATTACCGTCAATGGCTTCGGGCATATATTCCCAAGAAAGTGAAGTCCGAACTCCCTAGCGAGCTGAACAAAGGAATTAATAGAGAGCGACTTTAGATGTGTATATTATTCTTATGTCGGGTCTCTTAATATACTTGAGAAAGCTTGGCACATCAAGACATCCAAAATATCGTATAATGACATTTGGGCATGAAAAGTAGTGATGTATTCTAGTGGATTAATATTACTATCAAATGTCTCCATTGATGGAAGACAAAATTTATCCAGGATCATATCCTCCTAGATGTCCTTGGTGAATAATGACCAACCCAAGCTGGGGTTGGTTGACACTTCTCCTTTGAATTATTGGAATTCTCATTGCATCTCTTCCAAGTATTGGTCCATTTATCATAGCTATATCCTTATAGCATCATTTATCGAATCTATCAATTGGGTTTGAGATTTAGGTGGAACAAAGTAGTAGTGTGACAGTCCATTGAACTCTATGGTTAGGGAATGAAGTGCTTCTTCAGCCGACAGTTTGATAGGCCTTGAGTACTATTAAGATGTTGGTATTATGTTGGGTGGGGGAACCCCGATGAATGCTGGTGTTGGTGGCGATTGAGTTGCTGACTATGGTTGAGGTGGTGGGTGAGATTTAGCTAGGGCAAGAGCAAAGAAACAACTTACATCATTTTCATTTGTTGAATCTCGTATTTTGATGATAAAACCACTTAATATGTGTTTATGTTTTAATCTGTGTTTTGAGTAATGCAGGATGCTTCGATCAGGATGAGACAATTAAAGTAGGAAAAATCATGTTGTGCCGGAGAAACATGTCAAAAGATTGGACGTCGGGCCAGTGGATCGGTCGACGTATCAATAGAAGGCTTTGGGCCATGGACTCGAGCATTGGGCTAAGAAAAGCGGGTATTGTGCCAAGAATATCGAAGTTGCAGAGTCAACAGGCCGATTGGGCAATAGGCACAGGAGAGGATGATGCGTCGAAGAATCGGACGAAGCGTCGAGAGACCAATGACATGCCAGACAACTTGGTTAATTGCTTAGGATTAATTGTCTCGATCGAAGTTTTGTTTTACATGTGCAGGATTAACTATGATGCAAGTAAGACATGCAGCAGGAGTTATGCCGGAGTCAAGACTATGATCACGTTAGGAGTTTGAGAGCTTGACGGAAGTCCGGACAGTTGTCGGAGGTTCTACGGGAACAAATCTGAGAAGTCCAGGAACTTGCCAAAAGAAGCTCATCAGAACTCGCCAAGCGGATCATCGTAAGTCCAGGAGTTTGCTGGAAGTCCGCAAGAGCATCACCGGAGGTTCGTCGGATGTTCGTCGGAAGTTCACCGGAAGCTCACGGGAAGAAGCGATTGACGCACCGGAGCAAGCTGTAGTAAAAGTCTTAAGAATTATCGTAGTTAGCACGATGATTAAGTTAGAAATAGGAGGTGATCCCATTAACTTAATCCAAGGGCAATTGGGCCCTTGAAAGAACCAAATTGGGCCGAATGGATCAACCTATTCGGACCCAGATCTCTCGCCCAGAGGTGGCACCGCTTGGGTCGGCGGTGGCACCGCCCAGGGCTCAGTCTCTGAGTTCTGGCTAGGCGGTGCAACCGCCTCTAACAGTGGTGCAACCGCTTGAGCTCGGTCTCCAAGCTCTGGTTGGGCGGTGCAACCGCCCCAGTCAGGCGGTGGAACCGCCTGAGCTCGGTCTCCGAGCTCTTCCAGGCAGTGTAACTGCCCCTGACAAGCGATGGCACCGCCCAGAGGCTCAGTCTTCGAGCTCTATCAGGCGGTGCAACCGCCAGACCCTGGAATTTCGGGAAATGATAGTTTTGAGCTCCAAATTCAAACTGGTTTGGGGCCTATAAATACCCCACTCTTTCAGCATTGAAAGAGCAACGAAAAACCACCAAAATCCTAATCTTACTCTGTGATTTTTAGAGCTCAAAAGTGTTGTATAAGCTAAAGGTTCTTCTCCCTCTTTTCTTCCAAGTTCAAATCTTTCAGGAGAGGAGAGAAAAGTTTATAAGGGTTGTCTCCTAAGCCTATAAAAAGGAGTGAATCTGTAAAATGGTGATTGGCCTTCGCCTATTGAAGGAAGGCCTCTAGTGGACGTCGGTGACCTTATCGGTGGAGGAAGCCAGAAGTGAATGTAGGTCAAGATTGACCGAACCACTCTAAAATCGCACTGCTCTCTGGTTTGCATTTACTTTGAGCTTATTATCCTTACTACAAACCTCCTTCATAGCCTACTGCCTTCTACGCTTTTACGATTGCGTTTCCAAGCTCAGTATTTTCCAAATCGGTGTTTAGACGTAAATCGCTTTTCTCATACGAACATCGTATTTCAGTTTGCGCTTACATTCTGATTTCCATCACAACTGCAAGCTGCCTTCATAGATTCATTTTAACTGCTTCTTGCCTAATCACAAGTTAAAGTGATTTACGAATCGGCTTTTCTACTGAAATCACTTTTACCTTACGAACATCGTATTTCAGTTTGCGCTTACATTATGATTTCCATCATAACTGCAAACTGCCTTTATAGATTTGTTATAACTGCTTCTTACCTGATCTCAAGTTAAAGTAATTTACGAATCGGCTTTTCTACCGAAATTGCTCTTGTCGTACGATCGCAGTTTTAAACGTCGAAAGTTTTCCGCTGCACTAATTCACCCCCCCCCCCTCTTAGTGCTCATGATCCTAACAATTGGTATTAGAGCCTGGTATTTCTCATTTCGGATTTACACCCGAGAGAAATGGCTCTTCATGGCTTTAAAGAGGGTTTTTCGGTTGTTCGTCCACCGTTGTTTAACAGATTGGACTACACACTACTTGGAAAACTCGAATGAGAGTTTTCTTGATTTCTATGAATTTGGATTTATGGAATATTCTTGAAAACGATTTTCAACTTCCCTCTAAACCGATGAACGAATGGTCGGATTTGGAGAAGTATTTTTCTTTAAACGCAAAGGCTATGAATGCCTTGTTTTTTGCACTTGACAAAAATGAATTTAATCGTGTTTCGATGTGTGATTCAGCTTTTGATATTTGGAGAACTCTTGAGGTCACTCATGAAGGCACTAGCCGAGTGAAAGAGTCCAAAATCAACATTCTCGTGCATTCTTACGAACTTTTTCGAATGAAGCCTTGTGAAACCATTGTTGACATGTACACCCGTTTCACAAATGTCGTCAATGGTTTAAGAGCTCTTGGCAAATGTTTTTTGGATTTTGAACTCGTAAATAAGATTTTGCGTTCTTTTTCTGAGAAGTGGGATTCAAAAGTAACTACAATACAAGAAGCTAAAAACCTAAACAACTTACCACTTGAAGAACTAATTGGTTCGTTGATGACATATGAAATGGTGCACAATACACATGATGAACATGATGAACAAAATAACTTTCCAAAGAACAGGAAGGATTTGGAACCCTAGACAACTGAATACCACTTGAGCGATGACTCAAGTGATGAGGACAATGATGAACTTGAACTTCGAACACTAAATCTTAATAAGTTTATTAAACAAAAATTAAACTAAATAATGAACTTGAACGGAGGAAGAAGCCAAAGAAGAAGAACATAAAGTGGGATGAATCAAGCTCCTCCGAAGACGAGGAGAAAACCAAGAAAGGCGAGGTGGCAAACTACACCTTAACCGCTTTCAATGATAAGGTAATCGAAATCCCCCTGATTTATTTTGAAATTACTTGATGCTTTCATGATGTATTTTTTTTTTTAGTCTAGAATTAATGTGCTTGAAAATTACATATTTAAAAATAAAAATACAAAAATTATGATCATGCTAGTAATTTCAAAAATGATAATATTACATATTTTATGATAAACAAACAAAATGATTTTGATTGAAAATATGAAATCATGGTTAAGAAGTAATAATGTGTATCATGTTTGATTAACATTGTTGAATGAAATCATGTTTGATTTGAAGGAAAGCATAATGATGTAATGAAAATATTAAATATTTTTGATACAATGGTAGACAATTTTATGCATGAGATTTTAAGTTATACATTATGATAAGCATGTATTATTTTCATGAGTGTATATGGCAAAACCATGTCCGAATGCAAGAAAGTGTTAAATTTTATTTTCAAATTTTCTTGACCATAACAATTCATTTTTGAAAATCTATTGATCTTGATGGTTCTATGACGAAATTCATTTTTCGATCCTAAATGTTGATGCATGTTTTTATTTAACATAAATGAAAATGCATGCTAACATGAAATCAAATACTTAAAAAAAGGGGAAATATATTATCAATTAATCATGAATCTACCTATGTTATGAATTTTGTGAACCATAAAAGTGATTTTGATGATTTAAATTTGAAATGAGTTTTCTCAAAATCATGATAATGATTTCTTAGAATAACATGAGATTACCTTTGATGATCATTTTGTTTCATGGAATTTTAGATTCATGACTTGGTCTTACATTTGTTTATGAGATGGTTGAAATCTTCGTACCTTTGAATTCTTCCATTCTCCTTTCAATTTTTTAATTTATGCATGTTATATGTTGAAGATTTGTATCATGCATATCTAAGAAATATTGATATGATAAATTGAATGAGTTAAAAATGAATGATGATTTTTCTCTTAAATATAACTTGTGATATTTTTTTATATAAATCATCGTTTTGATTTCTCAACATTCGAAACATGAGATTTTATTATAAATCAAAATTTCTTATTAATCGATTGATTTTACTTGATATTCTCTTGAGAGGAGATTTTCTAAATGAATCATGATTTTTCCTTGTGAGTTCTTGGAGTTATTACTTGATTTTCTTTTAAAACAAGATCTCTTTTTTTTACTTCCTAATATTTTTCTTGATATTTTATTTAAAGAAGATATTTACTATATGAATCATGTCTTTTGGTATTCAAATGATTTTATCCTTCATGACATGATTTCTTTGTATTTATGGCTTGCATGGCTTGAAATGTTTTGGTATGATGCATGCAATGATGAAATATTCATGAAGTTAAAATGATGTATGTAATACTTATGATAATGATATACATGATGTATTGCATATGATGTGTATCATGAATGCTTTAAATGATGAATGTTTGGTATCATGATCAACATGTTGATAAATGCTTAAAAATTTTAATGTTCGAGTATTATGTATGATATGCCCATTAATGATGATTGATTTATTTTTTGGTATCGTGTATGAAAAATAAGGTTTTTGAAATTGTGTATGTTTTAATTTGAATATATAATGATACACAAATAAGATTGATACTTACCTATGTCATAATATAAAAATTGATATAAGGGTCTTCCCTTATTTTTGACAATGACAAAGGGGGAGCAAGAATTTCTAGCGTGGACATCATGAAAAGAGGTAAACTAGCTAGCTTGCACAATTCAAGATGAAAGCAAAAATTTCACTTCTCAAAAGAGAAGATGCAAATGTAACATTTGCCAAATTGTTTGCTTGCCTCATGTAAAACATTATCTCTTATCAGTTTAGCATTTTGCTAGCTTGCACTTTACAAAGAAAGCAAAAATAGCACTTCTCAAAAGAGAAGAAAGAGCTTGTCATCTTGAACATCACAAGCCTGCCTATCTTAAGAAACAAAAATTGCAAAAGTGCTAACTTGCCTATCTCAAGAAGCAAAACTTGCAACTTGCACATTGCAATAAGAAGCAAGAATCATGAACTTACACAAGAAAGTTATCTTGCATTTGTTTTCGAAGTTTTTGCTAGTTTGTATATTGTGAAACTTGTATATCATAAAAATTGCTAGCTTGTAGTCTAAAGAGAAGCAAAAAGTTGTTATCTCAAAAGAAGCAAATGTGCTATCTTGCCTATCTCAAGAGGCAAAAATGCTAACTTGCACATCTAGCAAAACTTGATAAATTTGCATATCTCAAGAAGCAAGAGTTGCTTTCTTGAACATCTCAAAACTAATAGCTTGCATATTCTAAAATGTTATAATATTGCTAGCTTGCATGATGTAGAACTTGCTATCTTGAACATTACCAAAAGTGCTATCTTGTACGCTGTAAAACTTGCATATCTGAAACTTGATAGCTTAAATGTTCTAAGCATGATGTAATACTTGCTAAATTTTCTGGCTTCAAAACTACATGATGATAAAACTTGATATTATGTTTTTCATGCAATAAGTTGAACTAATATTCCAAACACTTGATTGTGGTACTTCTCCTTTTTGTTGATGACAAAGGGGGAGAAGTATGTTGATGACATGACATGTTATGATTACGTGTTGCAAGTATTCATGATGAATATTGCAATGACTTGAATTCAGTTTGAATTCAATGTTCTATTAATATGACATATTGATAGGGGGAGTTTGTTTAAACTCCAGGAGTTAAGGTTAACTCCGTCATCAAGTGGTTGTCATCATCAAAAAGGGGGAGATTGTTGAATCTCATATTTTGATTATGAAACCACTTGATATGTGTTTATGTTTTAATCTGTATTTTGAGTAACGGAGATAATTAAAGTAGGAAAAATCATGTTATGCCGGAGAAACATGTTAGAAGATTGGACGTCGGGCCGGTGGATCGGTCGACGTATTGACAAAAGGCTTCGGGCCGTGGACTCGAGCATTGGGCCAAGAAGAGAGGGTATTGTGCCAAGGATATCGGAGTTGCGGAGTCAACTGGCCGATTAGGCAATAGGCCACAAGAGAGGACGATGCGCCGAAGAATCGGACGAAGCGTCGAGAGACCAATGACATGCCGGACAACTTGGTTAATTACTTAAGATTAATTATCTCGATCGAAGTTTTATTTTATATGTGCAGGATTAACTACAATGAAAGTAAGACATGCAGCAGGAGTTGCGCCGGAGTCAAGACTATGATCACGTTAGGAGTTCGAGAGCTTGACGGAAGTCCGGACGGTCGTTGGAGGTTCTGCGGGAACAAATCCGAGAAGTCTAAGAGCTTGCCAAAAGAAGCTCGTCAGAACTCGCCAAGTGGATCATCGCAAGTCCAGGAGTTTGCCGGAAGTCCGCAGGAGCATCGTCGGAGGTCCGTCGGATGTTCGTCGGAAGTTCACCGAAAGCCGCCGAAAGAAGCGATTGACGCACCGGAGCAAGCTGTAGTAAAATTCTTAAGAATTGTCGTAGTTAGCATGATGATTAAGTTAGAAATGGGAGGTGATCCCATTAACTTAATCCAGGAGCAATTGGGCCCTTGAAAGAACCAAATTGGGCCGAATGGATCAACTCATTCGGACCCAGATCTCTCGCCCAAAGGTGGCACCGCCCAGGGCTTAGTCTCCGAGTTCTGGCTGGGCAGTGCAACCACCCCTGACAGCAGTGCAATCTCCTGAGCTCGGTCTTCGAGCTCTGGCTGGGCGGTGCAACCGCCCTAGTCAAGCGGTGGCACCGCCTGAGCTCGGTCTCCGAGCTCTGCCATGTGGTGCAACCGCCCCTGACAAGCGGTGGCACCGCCCAGAGGCTCAGTCTTCGAGCTCTATCAGGTGGTGCAACCGCCAGACCCCGGAATTTCGAAAAATGACAGTTTGAGCTCCAAATTAAAACTGGTTTGGGGCCTATAAATACCCCATTCTTTCAGCAATGAAAGAGCAACGAAAAACCACCAAAATCCTGATCTTACTCTGTGATTTTTAGAGCTCAAAAGTGTTGTATAAGCTAAAGGTTCTTCTCCCTCTTTTCTTCCAAGTTCAGATCTTTCAAGAGAGGAGAGAAAAGTTTGAAAGGGTTGTCTCCTAAGCCCGTCAAAAGGAGTGAATCTGTAAAAGGGTGGTTGGCCTTTGCCTATTGAAGGAAGGCCTCTAGTGGACATCGGTGACCACATCGGTGGAGGAAGCCAGAAGTCGATGTAGGTCAAGATTGACCGACCACTCTAAAATCACGCTGCTCTTTGGTTTGCATTTACTTTGAGCTTATTATCCTTACTGCAAACCTCCTTCATAGCCTACTGCCTTTTGCGCTTTTACGATTGCGTTTCCAAGCTCAGTTTTTTCCGAATCAGTGTTTAGACGTAAATCGTTTTTCTCGTACGAACATTGTATTTCAGTTTACGCTTACATTCTGATTTCCATCACAACTGCAAACTACCTTCATAGATTCATTTTAACTGCTTCTTGCCTAATCACAAGTTAAAGTGATTTACGAATCGGCTTTTCTATTGAAATCGCTTTTACCATACGAACATCGTATTTCAGTTTGCGCTTACATTATGATTTCCATCATAACTACAAACTGCCTTTATAGATTTGTTTTAACAGCTTCTTAGTGCTCTTGATCCTAACATCATTAACATCTACACCTGCTGGGTGAGATTTAGGAATGCTTCAGTGGAGTTGAACTGGTGACTCGGTGTCACCTCTAGGTCATTTAATGGATGCTAGTATCGTGTCTACATTTGTGCTGAGGCAGATGCATTCATGTGTGGAAAGGGAGGCTACTGTCCTCCCAAATGAAAGTGTTGTGGGTCATGGGTAGGGTCTCCTCACTCAAGCATTCATTAAAAGTTGGTAAGCAAACATTCTTATAACATCAAGGCCTCTATCTAATATTAGAAAAAATATCATTGATGTCTTGACTAGCCAAATGTGATCCAAACCCGCATGTGTAGGATTGTCCGAGATGCTTTCAATGTGAAAATAATGAGCACCTAAAGTGTCATTTACATAAAGACCGAGATCAAAAGAGTTTTTTCGACCTAATCCCTCAAACGCCCAAGTTAAAAGCAAATAGTCTCCAAAAGTCCATTTTCTTTGTGTTAAAAAGATGAGCGTTTATACTAAGTTATAAAAGACAAGAAGAAAACTTACGATTAGCTTTTTAGTCATAAATTATAAAAAAAAAACTTATAATTATCTTTGTAGTTATAAATTGTGAGAAAGAAATTATGATTGCTTTTTAAATGGTAAGAGAAAATTTGATCTTCTCCTCTTTCTTTGGGCACCACATGGTGATGACATGCTTGGATGATTGATCCACAGTATACCCCTATCAACATTATCAGCATGTCATTTGAGGTGCTACACGGTATAGTCAAATCAAATTAGACTGCCACTAGTGGCACCAAAATAAGCAAGCAAGAGTCGGCCATAGAACAATCAGGGTGGCTTCTGCAGCAATTTAAAACCATAAAGAAATCTTTCAGTCATCTTCTCTCTGTCTTCACCAAGTAGCTAGGCAATGGCAAAGGAATTCTACTAGCTGAAGCAATGCAGCTGATCTTTACTGTCTTTTTCTCGATAGCAGTGTTGATCTTGAACATTTGGAAGCACTGCGAGAGAAGCTTGTCAAAGGATTTGAATCGGTCAAACTCAACCACCAAAAGCCTCTCGTCTTATCACCAAGACTTTTGGGAAGAACATCATTTCAACCTGCATCTAAATGTTCATCTTTCTTCCACCTATTAGCATGACAATATAACCTATGAGAGGCATGGCTTTGAATCCACTGCTCACAACAGTTGTCTCCCAATCCCTTCATTTTCAGTCCTTTCTGCGTGCTACATATCTCAACGTCACTTGGGTTACATTTGTCCTCTGCTTATTGAAGGTACAACTGCAATTTTTGAAGGACAAAGTGGATGGCAACCTTATGCTACTTGGCTGAAGTAGATTGGGTTGCATAGGAACAAAGAGTGGCAAAATAGGGTTGGTAGGCAAAGCTTCTTTTGTAACTTTTGTCTTCTACTCATTTCAGATCAACCCTAAAGCCAATCCAGTCACATGCTCCCTAATCCCTAACCATCTTAACTTCAGCAGGGAAGACATCCACAGTTGTGTCTCAAGCATCATTAGGCATGCTTTTGTTTTTTGCATGGAAGAACAATTGGACTCTTCCATCTTGTCCAATTTATGCTGATCAATATTTGATTTGATGACCAACTTATCCCATCTTGTTAGAGTAGAAGATGAGGCAAAAGTAGTAGTTTTATCTGTGTAGGTTAGATATGGAAAAACCTGGATAAGATTCAATCTTTGGAGCTTGTTATCAATAGTTAAAAGTCTGACATTCTCCATATTTGTCAGATGAGATTTTGAGCTTTTCTTAACAAGTGAGTCTAATACACCATCATCACCTTCTTTGTCTGATTCAAATGAAAATATAGTAGTAAATGCCAAAATCTAATTGAGGAAACTAAAGTGAACAAGACGAATACCTTAGCCACATAAATAGTTGATAACAGTGCACTCTCTTTATGATCTACTTAAAGAGTATTGGCTTAGTTGTCCCCCCCTGTGTGTAGTCTTATCACCAAGACTTTCTGTAGAAATGAAGACTGAACAAGAACTAACTTATCTGTCACTAATTGAAGTGTCAAAAAAAGCCTATAAGATCTATAACATATAAATCAATGACCAAAACTTTGCTAGAAAAAGAACCAATGAACAAGACAGGCAGGTTTGATAAGCAAAGCAAAATTCTCCCAACTTGAAAACAAGAGTGTAGTGTACTTAATTTGTTTACATAACCGTGCAGAGATTTGGACTTAATTTACAGCAGTCTCACACTGTTCACTGTTAATATAGGTAAGTTTATTTTCTAATAACATTAGGAATATAGTAAGTTATCTAGAGAACTATAAGGTCACTTTAAAAAAATGTTACACTTAATTAATATATCAGGACACATGAAAAATTAACCTAAAATTTATGTGTGTTATTAAGTGTATTTAGTTTGGAACTATAGACGAGGAATGTGTGAAGGCTTGTTATAAAGATTACATTTTATATTGAGTTGATCCACACTTAAACATAAATACATTCTCTCTCAGCGAGGCTTCATTAAAATTTAGAGATACCTAAGGTATTTAAATATTTATAAAATAATTAAAATTTAATTATTAGGTTTTCTTATTTTTTAGAATTTTTTTCATATTTGAATTCCTTGACCTTATAATAACATTGTATTTAGGAATCTAATTGTTAGCTTCAGCATAAGACTGTGAGTTAGGGTATAGGGATAATAATGGCATGCATGAGTACACTAACCTAGGTGAACGTGGGTGGAGAATCTCTCCTGTTTCCCTACGCCTGTTGTAAATGGAGAAAACGCTGCATAAGAAGTGGCCTCTTCCGAGAGTTCAGTCTCTTCACGCGTCGCCTGTCATGCTTGGGTGATTTGATTGAGTGATGCCGTTTGTCCCCACGTACATCTCCCCGATAAGTCTATCTTCCTGACAAGTCTCTAAGTGGGATCTGTCCTTTTTTTTCTCCCTTCTTGCAAATTAAGGATCCGTGAAGCAGATTCTTGCAGAACATGACGACTTGGCAGTAACTCAGAGCTCGGCCTTCGTTTTCTGGATTGACAATCGCCGGCAACTGCGTCTCGGTCTTCGGAACCAAAAGCAGCGGCAGAAATGTTCGGCAGTTTTTTGGATTCTAACACTTGGACAACTCATTCATGGGAACATCCAAATGATATGCCTACATTTTCAAGATCACCCGATCGTAACACAAAAGATTGAGTCGTCACTGCAGCTACTTGTATCATTTCATCAAACACATCATTGGCTGGACTCAACTGAGTTCACGTGGACGTATCGCTTATGTAGGACGGGAATCAACTGAGTGGGACTCGAAGGATAGCAAGAACAGCTGTGGGCGATTCCAAGGGTTGAGTGGGATGCAGCAAAAGCTCTTCAGCCATCACACTGGGATAGGATGTTTCCAATCCAGCATGAAACCCTCGTCCAAACACCACACCCCTTTCTGTCTCCCATCACCAGTCCAGTTTGGTTGTGTCATGTCAGTCATGCCATCCAATCATGTAGAGACACTTCCTGAAGAGGAATTCCTAGGGTGAAACCAAAGAACAAATCCACGGATACAGCCTGATGATGATGATGATGATGATGATGATGAAGAAGAAGAAGAAGATAAGGCGAGGAGCTACTGTACACGATCCACTTCCAGCTAAAACCCCATGTCAGTTCGATTCCAAAAATGACCACATGCTGGTGTTGTGAATTCTACTAGTCAGTAAGTCCATCCATGCTTTTATATCACCCACAGCAATTTCCAGCAGCTTTCCAAAAAGAGTCACTTTGAAGAGAAGGATAGTCTTCTTAAAGTCCTAAAGAGAACGTATGCAGGCATCCAAAGTTACACCAACCAAGAACTCCAGTCAAGAAGTCCATCCATACCTTCCTATTTCCCACTTCATATCCCATCAGCAGTTTCGGCAAAAGATAGACACTCCGAAGAGAAGGATGAGCCACATTCAATTTCTAAAGAAAACACATGCAGAAATCCAAGCTCATTACACTGACTTACATTAGTCCATCTGTGGGACTTTCGGCCCCCAAGACTTTGCAGTAACACTAGTTTACATGAATTCATGTTATGGGACTTCGGGCCCTAAGACTTATCTGCTAAAGGAAACATGCTACCCCTTCCATGTAGCTTTTCAGCATAACATACAGTTCGTCCATGCTCCACAGGCTATCACCAATCTTGTTCATGCAGTACTCATTGTTAGCATCACAGTAACTGGATGCCGGGTAGCTAACAGCCGATGCTGTCATGGAGGCCAGGTCGCAGGCTTCTGAGCCATAGGCGTTGAACTCGATGGAACTGTTACCATGGAAGGGATTGAACTCGATGTCATTGAGCTGATTCGGTGGGTTCGGCGAGAACTCAGGCAAGTCCGGGAGTTGGGGGAGAACAGTACTACTAGACAACCCAGGGGAGTTGCTCGGCCTGCAAAACTCTGCGCCTGAGAGCTCATACGAGCTAGGAATCTCAAACTGGCATTGCATGCCCGGTCGGAGAAGCTGCAGGAGAGGATCCTGCGGAGGCTGATCGGCCACCGTGGTGGCGGTCCCATGATGTGGAGTTTGCAGGGATCGAGCAGAGGCCGTCTTCTCTAGCAGTCTCGGCATCCAGTAGCATCGGATTGCATCCCGAAACATTGCGCTGTTGGCGTCGATCTTGAGCTGCCTTGCTTGCTTTTGCACCCGAGTCCTCCAGTAGTTCTTTATCTCGTTATCGGTTCTCCCTGGCAAAAACTGTGCGATCCGAGACCACCTACACGCACAAAACATTCAGGTAACACAACACCATGCATGGAACTTGTGGACTTGCACGAGATAGATGAGATGGATGATAAACGAGTACCTGTTGCCCCACTTGGAGTGGAGTTCGAGGATCAGCAGCTGCTCTTCAGGGGAGAGGTTACCTCGCTTTATATCGGGCTTCAAGTAATTCAACCACCTCAAACGACAGCTCTTGCCGGTTCTCCTCAAACCTACATCATCAACAAAAGCTAAGAGATAGATTAGGAAAGACTAATCCGCGCAGAAGCTAGCCTTTACCGCAGTCGAGTGAGAGCTAGCCGAGTAGCTAGGTCAGATGGAGCATTACCCGAGCACCTGGCGAGGAGGTTCCAGCGACCTTCGCCATGACAAGCAACGTAGTGGGTGAGGAGAGTGTCCTCCTCTAGCGTCCAAGGCCCTCTCCTTAGCTCCATGTCTTCGTCTTTGTTGGATGATCCCCCTTTACCAGACATTCTAATTACCACCCTCTTAAAAAGGCTCTCTATGGGGTTTGGGGAGGTAGAGAGAGAGAGAGCTAATCTTCCAAGCTTTATAGATGATCCCAAACAAGAGCCGTAGACTGCCAGTGATAAGACAGACTTGAAACAGCAGCACCCACTGGTGGCTCCGTTTTGTACCGACTTGGGTCAATCACAAAGGAATTCCGCTGCTCCCAGCCAAAACCTTTGAGCTTCCGCTTGAAGACGTATGAGGTGGCAAACCATGTTTCATGTGGACCGGTTCAGATTCATTCACTCTGGCTGCTTTGCCCTGGTGGCTTCCAGACTTGGTGTATGCTCATGTTCTTTTGTGCATAAACGTGTTTCAAGACTCTCTTTTGGAAGGTGTGATACTGTTGAACTATATTTCTGCTATATATATACATATATGCTTCATTTAAACTGGAATGATGTCTGCAGAAGACATAACCTCTTGCACAATTGTGACCTGGCAAAATTCTTGAGGGTTAGCTCGAAGTTATTGCACAAAGAGAAGCCCTGAGAGGGTGGACTTGCGACAAAGAGATATGAAGCAACAGGAAGACTCTAAATATATACTTGCTATAAGGTAATTGTTAAATTTATCAGATCTAAGTGTCAAATGGTTAAGAAATAACATTTAAAAAATTTATGTCGTTCAAATCGAACTGTTGGGTATGTAGATTTAATAGAAAACATAGAAAAAAATATTTTTATTTATAAATAATTAAGTATAGCTTATAAAATGAGGAATAATCATGTTGTGATATATGAAAATAATTTTATAGAACCTATGGGTGTTATAGTTAGAAGATGAGATAATTGTAAAACCAACTATGCTTTAAATAGACCTAAGAGTCTGATGATTAAGAAACAACATGCTTAAAATTTATATAATTTGTAATAGAACATTGAAGTATGCAAAGTTAACGAGAAATATAGGAGAAAATATTTTCATTATAACTAATGGGTATAGCTTCAATCGATGATAAGATGATGGAGAATAGTTTTGAGATGATATGAAAATATACTAATAGAACCTATATGTTTTAGTGTTAGAAGAGATGAGATAATTGGCATTAGTGGTACGTGAGGATATAAAATAGAGATTTAAAAAGACTCTACTGGAAGCTATAAATAAAGGTTTGTATGTACTCTTAGCTAAACTAAATGGTGACAAAAGATCATTCCAAATAGTTGAAACATTATATCTTATTATTATTATTATTATTGTTATGGTTATTATATGATTTTTCAATTAGGTCTAATAGCAACTTGTCATATTATTTTGCTGCTTGGTGTTATAGTAAACTACACTAATAGAAAACTAAACCAGACATGTTAAATAGGTAGTGCATGCATAGCACGATCCATGTGACTTCAAAACTGCTGCTCAATCATTTAATCTCTTGGTTTCCATCACAACCATCTTCATGATTATATCTCAAATCAATTCACTTTGTTGGTGTGAATTGTACATTGTTAGAAAATATCTTCAACATTGCTATGAACATGTCCACTATATCTAGAAGGATTCATGTGGTTGTTCCAACATCACGATTTTATACATGCAATAAGTTTTCCATGGACCACAATTCCATTTGGCAGCCTAAAAAGCCTAAGCCTATGTCAATGGTTGCATTGGCATAATAATGATTACACACACCCTAAGCCTACAAGAAAGCATCATCTGTTAAAGAAGTTAATCGGTAAGACCAAGTTGGCTAATGTGATGTAGGCCTTTTAAGTCTCTTAGGCTTCCACTAGTCTGCTCTCTACTACATAGCTTCCAAATTCTTTCTTGTTTGCTTAAACCACTGGGTGTATGAAAGAGAAAGTGACATTGCATGCCGAGCATCATTTGGTTCGAATTACTGCATGTACTGACTAATTGTATAGCCTATGACAAAAAATTCTTATCTAATCACCTATGGTGTTTGCCACCTCGTTGTTATTCTCATCCTCAATATGCAAGTCTATGTTGTTTAATCAACACTTAGGTCATCTCAGATTATTCTGATGAGATGATGATTTAACAGAAGCTTGTCACACAGAATATTCAGCAAGTAAAATATCAGCTTTTAATTTTTTGGGATGACATGCTCTGGTTGCCATGCCATTTATGGCTTGAAAGAGGGTTTTTTTTTTTTACTTGGTCATAAAAAAATAAAAAGTTAATATCCACTATCATGGTACATGATGTCTTTCCAAATCATTTATCATTGAGATACCTTCTTCGGTACACATAGCATGACTCTTGTTCGATACCTTAGTAATTATCATTTATATTGAATCTCTATTAACTTGAACGATGGGGGATCATGTGAGGTACCTCTCCTAAGTTGGCTGAGACCAGAATCTAAATAAAAAACATGTGTTAAGGAAGCAAAATTAGAAACACGTGAAGTATCCTACTCGGGCTCGAAACAAATGCGACACCATTCCAATGAGGATCAGGCTGGATCAGGACTAACACATTGGATTAACGAAACCTAAATCGAAACTAACACTATTGATCGCACTCGAATTTCTGAAAATATCTGTTTAATTACAAATCTAATAGTATCAGTTGGCAAAACAAGTATAATTATCTTTCTGTCTGTCTCAAAAGAAAATGTGGTTTCATTTTTTCGGATTTAGGAGAGTCGTATTATGCTCTCTCTATCCAATTTTCTCATCTTTATCACCACTGGAATTTGCATGATAAGTTTCCTTTGGAACGAATCTCCATTCCTAAGCCCCTCCACGAGGGGTAGGAGTACTTCCTTTTGCTTCCTACTTCACCTGCTGCATTGCTGCGCCCATCCTGACAGTGATAAGCCATTGTAAAGGCAGTGTCAGATCATCTTATGAAAAAGATCCCAGTTGCAGACCGTCAATCTGATGTGCTGTGAAACTTTTGTTTAAGCAGATTCATGGCTGGACATCCCAAGTTGACCCTTACGACCTACAAATAAACAGTTGTCCTTTAAGACGTACACACATGGCTGGTGATTGCTTGTTTGCTTGTTGCTGGCAGTCCAAGTTGGAACTATCAAGTGTCGTACTTTACCTTCTAAGTAACTCGGAAGGTGGAGAATGGGAAGCACTTGTAGCTGTCAAGTGGGTTAGTGGAAAAGCAGAGACACCTTGACAGATATGTATTGGGCCTACGGCTTTTGTTTTGATTATGCTCAGAATCAATGCCCGGTCATGCTTACTGCTCCTCTTGAGGTGGTGTTCATCCTCCAATCAATCGAATATTCAGCGTCATTTGTCACTCGATCGATGACTCCAAAGCATGAAAACGATCGGTTCAGTTCATCTTCCCCTCTCTTCTTCGGTCCTCTTTCGCTCAGTGCATTGCAGACTCTACCTCCTACATGCGTAGGTTAGATGGATCTATGAGGTAGATGATGACGACGACGACCGTGTTCATGAAAGTTGTTCTTGCCCCATGGTGTGTTCTCTGTGGCCTCTACATACCAGGCTGAATTGGAGCTCAGAGCTTGGAAGCATGATGAAGACCTGAACCAGCAAGTATGACAAGCTTGTCTCCTTGTGGAACGTTGAGTGCGTGCATCAGCTTCACACATCACTGCAGCTCATCTGTTTGATGAACCCTCTTCACAATGACCAGGTTAGGATGTTCTCCAGAGGCTTAGGAGGATTCTTAGAGCCATGCCATCATGTTATGCATGACATTAAAGTAATGGATACATACATGGTGCATTATAGTTGGATCATCCGACCTATTTGTTAGACTCTACCACCGCCCACGAGAAAAAGACCAGTTCCTTGTTCATCCTGATGTCTACTATAAACTGCTACTTTATCATGAAAACCGTGTTTTCATAAGAATGTTTGGTTGCAAGTTGGTGAATGTTGATCTCTTTGGTGCTTGCAGCTTGTAACATGAAGTATTTTATTGTCCTCACATGCATGACATCAGAATCATTGCCTCCTCAGAATCTAGCAGATAAGACTTCATACTCATACTTCAGCTACGTTAGATTAGATGTCGAAAATCAAGATTGCAAAAAGAGATAGGAAGTCAAGTCGACTCAAAATGTAAGAGATTTTATTAATAAAAGAAATCTGATTACGAACATACTTTGCAACTCATCTACTGCTTCTCTTAATCTAAATCCTCTTATAAGAGGAGACTTAATATCCTCTTATAAGAGAAGACCATATCAGTCTAGATTTATAGCATTTGAATTGATTAATACTACAGTACAATTATATGTATATTAATTATCCAAGGTTAATTGAATTATTACCTCATCATTATCTTGACATCTCCTATATTAGTTAAACTCTTATTAGTATTATTTTAACAGCCCTCATAATGCTAATATAGTTTGTCCATTCAAAATAAAACAAAATTTCAACGACAAAGGTTCAGTTCAAATATTTGTAGGCTGAAATCTTTTGCTGTAGTATTTAAAATTGTCATATTTTGAACGTCTATGATAGATTTAATTATTGGGAGTCATAATTATTGACTTTTCAGAAAAATGTCTTCATCTTTATATATATATATATATATATATATATATATATATATATATATATATATATACATCTTCTCGAAAAATATGAATTATTTAGCGTTGATTTCTTTGAATCAGTTTTGTATCTTATTTATTTCTCAAAATTAAAGATTATACATTTCTTATTAGAACTTGAACTGAATGAAGTTTTAGATGATAAAGAATTACTACTTCCAAAGCTTGTAGAATTTTCATTAGAAACATTAAGGTGTGACATTGAAGTCGAAGCGCACATATCTTTCTGTTCCAAGTTTGACACAGCACTAGCATTAGATTTAAAATAAACATTAATTCTAATGATTTAAATGTTGATTAAAAATTGCACGCAGAACTCATCATTATCATTGAGTACTATAATGTCAACATCTTCATTAACATAACATTAGTAAGAATAATATGGACTTCTGAACTAAAATTGAGAAGGTCAAAAATATCTTTTTTTCAATCTACTTATATTGTGATATATGTCTCACTGTACTTTACTTTAATTATAAAATTTCTCATATTTGGTGCATCATTAATGCATTGAGATATAAAATATAAATTTTTACATTTATCATTTCTCCCTACAAAAATTAGTTTATTGATGTTAGTTGTTTGAAATAGAAAAACTTTTGAAGCTGAATCATACATCTTATAATAATAACCCTTATATTTAAAAAAACGTAGCATATAAGCTTTTCCCATTAGTCAGTAAATATTAAAGTCTTCTTACGTCATATATTGACTCATAATAAATTATTAATATAATGACACATGTAATTTAAGTTTTTTTCTTTTAAATTAAGACATCTATCAATGATAAGATGAGGCATTATCGTGGAAGTGACCACCATCAACAGCATTGAGTCGCTGTTGCCTAGCAGGGCATCAAACGTATGCAACCCCTCTCACACTAATGATGAGCTTAGGAACTTTTATATGTCACTTGCCAGCTCTATGGCGCTTGCCACTACGTTACCCACCACTACATTGCCCGTACGAATGACACCCGCTTCAATCCCGACAATTATCACCATACCTTATAAGCAACCTCCCCAATAAGGCATGGCATCACGAAGATAGAGAGCTGGTGGAAATAGCGATTGAGCTAGTCCTTATAGTCCTCCTGCACCCACTCACTCTCTTTGACTAGCTTGTCAAGGAAGAGGAAGCGGCAAAGGTCGTAATGATGGACGAAGGCGAAGAGGTAGAGGTAGGAGAGGGTAGAGGTGGAGATAAGAGAGAGCTAGACCACCATGTCATAAGTGTAGCGAGTGAAGGCGCATAGGACAAAGTGTTGAATCTCGAATTTTGATAATGAAACCAATCAATAAGTGTTTATGTTTTAATTTGTATTTTGAGTGACGCAGGATGCTTTGATCAGGATGAGAGAATTAAAGTAGGAAATATCATGTTGGGCTGGAGGAACATGTTAGAAGATTGGACGTCAGGCCGGAGGAACAATCGATGTATCGATAGAAGGCTTCAGGCTTGGATTCCGGCATCGGGCCAAGAAGAACGGATATTGCGCCAAGAATATCGGAGTTGCGGAGTCAACTGGCCGATTGGGCAATAGGCCGTAAGAGAGGACGATGCACCGAAGAATCAAACGAAGTGTTGAGAGACCAATGACATGTCGGACAACTTGATTAATGCTTAGCATTAATTGTGTAGATCGAAGTATGTTTTTACATGGGCAAGATTAACTACGATAGCAAGACATGAAGCAAAATGAAGTCCTGAAGTTAAGGACATGATAATGTTGGGAGTTCGAGAGTTTGTCGGAAGTCCGAATGTTCGTCGGAAGTTCTAGCGGAACCAGCCGAGAAGTTGTGGAGCTTGCTAGAGAAGCTCATCGGAACTTGCTAAGAAGATCATCGTGAAGTCCAGGAGCTTGCTAGGAGTCCGCCGGAATATTGCCATGAGATCGTCATAAGTTCGTCGGAAGACCGCCAGAAGCTCGCCGAAAGAATGACATAGGGACTTGTTTAGCTTAGCAAATGTCTTAGGATTTCGTAGTTAACACATAATTGGGCTTGGATTTAGGCTAACCCAATTAGGAGCCAGCTAGGCCCATGTAAGGACTGTGTTGAGCTTAATAAGAGGCTCAAACAGTGCCCCAAGGAGTCTCACCATCATGCCATAGTCTTCAAGATTGTGTCAGGCGGTGGTACCGCTAGTCTGGGTGGTTGTACTGCACCTAGCAGGGTGTTAGGCAGTGGTACCGCCCAACACAGCACCCCAGGCGGTGTTACCGCCTAGGACAATGTCAGTTAAACTGACACTGGGTGGTGGTACCACCCAGCGCAGGCAGTGGTATCGCCCGTGCTCGGGGAACCCGGGATGGGAAAGTTTTAGGCTCCAAGTTTGAATCAACTTGAAGCCTATAAATACCCCTCTCATCCCTGGTTAAAACACACAAGTACAGAGAGATTAAAAGAGAGAAAACGCTGTTGTGATCATAAGTGTATTCCCTCCTCTAGCTTAAACTTAGACTTCTGTTTAGAGAGGAGAGTGAGTGCTAGTAAGGGTTATCTCCTAAACCCGGTAAAAGGAGAAGAGGGTTGTAAAATATGATTAGCCTTCACTTATTGAAGGACTTGTAAGTTCGAAAATGATTCCGTGAAATGCAAGGAGATTTTGCTTTGATTGTAACTTGAGTAAAGTAAGAAACCGGAAACGATTGCAGAAAGGTAAGTACTCACAAATTCAATGAACATGCCAATTTAAAGTGGTTCGGTCAAATGACCTAAATCTACTTGCGAAGCCTTCTTCAAAGAGGCTCCCAACTTCCACTAGCAAATCACTTTGAAGGGGATGGACTAATACCCCTCTTACAACCATTACAAGTGGTTCACACTCTTACAATTTTTTCAACAAGAAGAAAGGAGGTGAACACTCAAGCAATTTGAAAACAAGACTTGCTAAGATTTTGCTAAGGCTCTTATCTCAAACAATTGCTTTGCAAAAGTTGTAATCTCAACTGAGAATTGAGGGGTATTTATAGGCCCCAAAAGGATTCAAATTTGGGCTCCAAATTTTGAATTCTCTTGGGTTTCCAAGGCTGGCGGTGCCACCGCCTGTCAATGTTTATCATACGGTGTACTGGCGGTGCCAACGCTTGTCGGTGGTTGTGCCACCGCCTGATCTTAGGTGATGGGCGGTACCACCGCCTGACACTTCGGGCTCTGGGCGGTGCCACCGCCCACCGCCCAGTCCGGCGGTTCCACTGCCCGTCCTTACAAATCTCTGGTTGGGCTTCACGTCCGTCCCAAACCAGGTCACTTTTGGGCCCAATTGGCCCCTAACCAAGATATAGGATTGTCCCTTAATCTTATCCCTAATTACATGTGAACTACATACCTAAAAACATAATCCTAAGCAAGTTTTTAACCGGCCAACGTCGAGTTTTGTTTCGGCGAGCTTTCCTGCGATCTTCCGGTGGACTTTCGATACGCCCTCGGCTTTCTTCCGGCGGACTCCTAGCAGGCTCCCGATCTTGTGACGAATTCAACGAGTAGCCGAGCCTTCTCGGTGATCTCTGCGAACCTCTGACGATCTTTTCGGTAGACTTATGAAAGTTCCGACAAGTCTCCAATCTTTCTTGGTTGGTTTCGACAGTATCTCCGATGAATCTTCGGACTCTCAAACATCCATCGAACTTGACTCTGGTATCCTTGCATTATATTTTTAGGCTGTCGTAGTTAATCTTGCACACTTAAATTTAATAATATGGATTAGATCAATTAACCCATCAATTGATTTCATCATCAAAATCCGAGATTCAACAATCTCCCCCTTTTTGATGTTGATAATCAATTGATGACAGAGTTAAACATAACTCCCCCTATCTATATGCCATATTGTGAGAAGATAAAACCTCTTGAATTTCATCCCTTTGAATTCAAGCATAAATCGATAAGTTCTAACCGTTGAACTTATCGTTATCTTATTAAGCATGAGCAAATATGAAACTTCATATTTCTCATAATTTTTAGCTATTGAAAATGATTTTCAAGTCAAATGATAAGAGACAAATTTTCACTTTAATGAGAGATAAAAAATTTTCAATATGATAAAGATTTTCAACATGAATTTCATGATATAAATGTGAGGAATGATTTCATATGATCAACCAATCTTGCGATATACTCAAAGATTTTGCAAGGCATATAAGACAAGCTTTTGCAATTCATATAAGTCATGCTATTGATGCGCATAAGACAAGCTTTTGCAATTCATATAATCAACTAATCTTGCGATATACTCAAAGATTTTACAAGACATATAAGACAAACAAGACATATAAGATAAGCAAGATAAGCTTTTGCAATTTATATAAGTCATGCTATCAATGTGCATAAGTCATACAAGTCATCACTTCTCCCCCTTTGTCATCAATAAAAAAATAAGGAGATGAGACTTGAAACACACAATTTGTGATCATATCATACAAAATTTAAATTCATCATGCAAAGTTAATCTCGCAAGAAATATTTATCCAGATTCCAAACCAAATCAACAATTATCCAGAATTTAACAATACATCTTAAATAAAGGTTCAGTTTTTTGTTCAAAAGAAGATGACAGACTTTTAACTTCACATTAAGAGTAATCAGAATAGAATAAAAAACTACATCGATTAATCCTTAGGAGGTAAGCCACATATATGATATCTATTTTTTGATTCATTTGTCGTAGTTCCTTCAAAATTTTAATTTACTGGATTTGAATTTGTTCTTGCTGCGATTTGATCTGATACAATTCTGCCATAAGGAGTTCTTCGGAGGATGAAACAGGAGCCGAAGGTGCTAGGCCAAAGGGACTAGGAGGAGGAGATTCATTTCCCTTAAAAATTAGTGTTTCGGGGTGTTCTACTGGTGGGGAAATTGAATCAGTCCTTCTAGGTTGCTTAACCCATTTACCGTTGCTAAATATGCACCTAAGTCTTTTTAGCAGATTTCTATTGATGATGTTATACCGATCACTTTGAATTGTTTCTTCATCGGGTGGGATACAAATGTCATGGGCAAGTAGGAATCGAGTGATTAACCCTTCATATGGCAACATAGTGTCTTTAGCTATAATATCCTGCATGTGTTGCCGGATTGAGTATCCAAAATAGTTATGTTGACCGGTCATAATCCAATACATGGTGCTTATTTCTACTAGACTCATTTCATCAAGATAAAATTGCTTAGGGAATAGTATGCTGGTTATGATATGATGAAGGATTCTAGAGTTAAAGGGCAATAAGTGCTCGCAACTCTTGGGTATTATGCCGAGGTCCGAATTTACAAAAATAGTTTCGACGGCTTCGGAGTAAATTGCTCCGATTATATTGACATCTCATTTATCTCTAAAATAACAGCCCCTATCTTTATCAGTAATTCCAATTAGTTCACAAATAGTATTATAAAAAATTCTAATTTATGTTCCTAGTAGGTAAGTACTTAAGCTATCATTATCCACATATAAGTTTGCATAAAATAACCTAACTAACCTAGGATAAATTGGTTCATTTATTTGTAGTAGAGGTAGCGCATCTAGATGTGCAAACCACCTAATGGGTTCTAGGTTTCCTAGTTCATTGAGATCAACGTGTTTACCCTTATGGATACATCTTATTTCGAAGTTTGGAAACCTAAGAGCTACTTCTTTGGATCTAAAACGGTCTTGGTCATATGAATCTCCTTCAACCCTTTTCCCTTTTGATCTTTTAGGAGCATTATCTAGACAAGATGATAGTGTTGAATCTCGGATTTTGATGATGAAATCAATTGATAGATTAATTGATCTAATCCATATTATTGAAGTTGAGTGTGTAGGATTAACTACGACAGCCTAAAAACATAAAGCAAGGATACCGGAGTCAAGTTTGATGGAGGTATGTAATTCACATGTAATTAGGGTTAGGATTAAGGGATAATCCTATACCTTGGTTAGGGGCCAACTGAGCCCAAAAGAGATTTGGTTTGGGTCGGACATAAAGCCTAACTAGAAATTTGTAAGGACGGGTGGTGGAACCGCTGGACTAGGCGGTGGCACCGCTCAGAACTCGAAGTGTCAGGCGGTGGCACCACCCAGCACCCGAGACCAGGCGGTGGCACAACCACCGACAGGCAGTGACACCGCCAATACGCCTGCCTGACAGACATTGACAGGCGGTGGCACCGCCAGTCTCGGAAACCCAAGAGGAATTTAAATTTGGAGCCCAAATTTTGAATCCTCTTGGGGCCTATAAATACCCCTCAATTCTCAGTAGAGAAGACACCTTTTGCAACGCAATAGTTTGAGATAAGAGCTTTAGAAAAGTCTTAGTAAGTCTTGTTTTTCAAATTGTTTGAGTGTTCACCTCCTCCCATCATGTTGAAAAGAATTGTAAGAGTGTGAACCACTTGTAAAGGTTATAAGAGGGGTATTAGTCCTTCCCCTACAAAGAGATTTTTCTAGTGGAAGTTGGGAGCCTCTTCGAAGAAGGCTTCGCAAGTGGATGTAGGTCATTTTGACCGAACCACTTTAAAACTGCTGTGTTATCTAGTTTGCATTCTACTCTTGCCATTTACATACTGCAAACTTCTTTACTTAGTGACTATGCTTCCATACGCTTCTAAGTTATCAAGCTTCCAAATCAGTTTTCATCAATATTGGTTTTTATCGTACGAAAGATTTTTTCAAAACCGAAGTTTTAATCCTCTGCACGAATTCACCCCCCTCTTAGTGCCGCTCCGATCCTAACAATTGGTATCAGAGCAAGGCTCACTCTTATATTTGGTTTAATACCCAAGAGATATGACTTACTCCAGCATGCATGAGGGACATTCTATCACACGTCCACCTATGTTTAATGGGTCGGATTACACGCATTGGAAGACCCGTATGAGGATCTTCCTCATTTCCATGGATTTCGAACTTTGGACTATTGTCGAAAACAGATTTCAAAAAACATATTTCTAACCACGATACCACATTCGTCTTGCTTGTTTCTAAAGACCCATTTAGTACCAATGACTAAATAGTCACTAGGTCTAGGAATAAGCTTCCATACCTCATTCCCCTCAAATTAGTTCAATGCCTCTTGCATTGCTATGACCCAAAAATCATCTTTTAAGGCCTCGTCAATGCAATTAGGTTCGATTTAAGAAAGGAAGGCAGTGTTAGCACAAAAATTCTTGAAAGAAGAATGAGTTTGAACCCCTTTTGATGTATCTCCTATAATTAGCTCCTTTGGATGAGCATCTATATACTTTCATTCCTTGGATAAGGAAATTTCGGAAGAAGATGCCTCCAATTTGCCATTTTTAGGAGGGGGTTCATTTAAATTCAAATTATCAAAACCAAAATCATCATCAAAATCATTTTTCTTTAAATCAGAAATTTTATTAAAAACTACATGAATAGACTCTTCTATAACTAAGGTTCTCTTGTTGAAAACACGAAAAGCCTTAGAAACAGAAGAGTAACCAAGAAAGATGCCTTCATCGGATTTAGCATCAAATTTTCCTAAGGCATCCTTTTCATTCAAAATAAAGCATTTGCAACCGAAAATTTTAAAATAAGAAACATTTGGTATTTTATTATTCCATAATTCATAGGGAGTTTTTGATGAAGACGGTCTTATTAGAACCCTATTCATGATGTAACAAGCCGTATTCACGGCTTCGTCCCAAGAATACTTGGGTAGACTATGTTCATTTAACATAGTCCTTGTCATTTCTTGTAGGTTTCTATTTTTTCTTTCAACTACTCCATTTTGTTGAGGATTTCTTGGAGTAGAGAAGTTATGATTGTATTCATTAACTTCAAAAAGATTTTGGAAATCACGGTTTTGAAATTCGCCACCGTGATCACTCCGAATTGATGAAATCATGAAGCCTTTTTCATTTTGAGTGAGTTTACAAAATTTAGAGAAACACTTGAAACAATCATTTTTATGAACTAAGAAATAGGTCCAAGTGTACCTAGTATTGTCATCCACAATTATAAAAGCATATTTGCTTCCTCCTAGACTTGTCATGTCAATTGGTCTAAATAAGTCTAAATGGATCAATTGTAATGGTCTAGTGGTACTAATTTGATTTTTTGGTTTGAAACTAGTTTTTATTTGTTTACCTAGTTGACATGCATCGCATACTTTGTCCTTATTAAACTTCATATATGGAATCCCTCGTGCTAATTCTTTAGATGATATCTTAGATATCAGTTTCATGCTTGCATGGCCTAATCTCCTATGCCAAAGCCAAGCATCATCATTTAGAGCAGAGAAGCACATCTCATTACTTAGTTCATGAAGGTTGATGGTGTAGACATTATTTTGTTTTAATGCAATCATAGTCATGTTATTGTTTGGTTTTTCGATAATACATATTTGATTCGAATCTAACGATATAACCTTTATCGCATAATTGACTAATACTCAAGAGATTATGTTTCAATCCATCAACTAGTAAAACATCATTAATAGAAAAACTTAATTTGTTACCTATAGTTCCCTTGCCAATGATTTTGCCTTTGTTGTTGTCTCCGAATGTGACGTACCCTTCTTCTTTGCTAGTGAGCATAGAGAAATGAGATGGATCTCCAATCATATGTCTTGAGCATCCATTATCGAGATACCATCTCTTGCTCCTAGCTTGTGGGTTTGTCTACAAAAGAGGATAATTTTTAGGTACCCATTTGATTTTGGGTGCCTCAAAAATTCATCCACTAATTTTGTTATTCATTATTGAATTATTTATAGTTCCTTTAGAACCCATATTAATTTATATGGACTAATTTTCCTAAATGGATATTTGTAGGCAATATGTCCGGATTTGCAACAAAAGTTGCATTTCATATAAGATAAAACATGTAATGTAGGTCCTTTTATGAAAGTGGTAGGATTTTGATGTGATCCTTTTACAAATCCAATTCCACTTCTATTTGCGACGTGACCCTTGTTTGCAAGAATCATATCTAATCCTTTGCTACCAACCTTAAACTTGTTTAAGGTTTCTTTAAGAAGTAAATTTTTATTTCTTATGGCTTCTAAATGCTCACACTTAGAGTACGGAGGAGTTTGAAGACTATCAAACTTATTTTGTAGTAAAACATGCTCTTTCTTTAAGATATTTAACTTCTTACTAATAGTTTTACATTCATCAAATAATTCATGAAAAGCGATAGAGAGTTCTTCAAAAGATAAATCTTCATTAATTAAACCACATACCTCTTCTCCTAAAGCCAATAGCGTAAAGTTTGCCTCCTCTTTGTTGCTAGCTTCTTCACTTTCGGAATCACTTGAATCGTCCCAAGTTGCCTTTTGAGCTTTCTTCTTCTTTGGTTGCTTCTTCTTAGCTTGGGGGCATTCATTTTTTAAATACCCTAACTTCTTGCATTCATAGCATATCACTTGGTCCTTTTTATATTCAAGTCTGTTTTTGGTTTTATTTTTAAATTTTTTCTTTCTTACAAATTTTTAAAATTTTTGAGTCAAGAGTGCAATGTCATTTTCACTGTCCTCGTCACTTGATGTTCCTTTCAAGTGATCTTCTTGTGATGTGAGTGTCATATCCTTCCTGTTCTTTGGAAGGGGGTTCTCGAGTTCATCATGATCTTGACACATCATTTTGTAGGTCATTAGAGACCCAATAAATTCTTCAAGAGGGAATGTTTTAAGGTCCTTGGCCTCTTGAATTGTCGTAACTTTTGGATCCCAACTTTTAGGAAGGGATCTTAATATTTTATTTACTAGTTCGAAGTTAGAGAAATATTTACCAAGAGCTTTGAGTACATTGATGACATCCGTGAAATGGGTGTACATGTCTCTGATGGACTCACTTGGTTTCATTCAGAAGAGTTCATAAGAGTGCATAAGGATGTTGATTTTGGACTCTTTCACTCGGCTAGTGCCTTCATGAGTGACCTCAAGAGTTCTCCAAATATCAAAAGCCGAATCATAAATTGAAACATGATTAAACTCATTTTTGTCTAGTGCACAAAACAAGGCATTCATAGCCTTTGCGTTTAAAGCAAAAACCTTCTTCTCCGATTCATTCCATTCGCTCATCAGAAGAGAAGATTTTAGAAATTCGTTTTCGACAATAGTCCAAAGCTCGAAATCCATGGAAATGAGGAAGATCCTTATACGGGTCTTCCAATACATGTAATCCAACCCATTAAACATAGGTGGACGTGTGATTGAATGACCCTCATGTATGCCAGAGTAAGCCATCTCTCTTGGGTATTAAACCAAATATGAGAGTGAGCCTCGCTCTGATACCAATTGTTACGATCGGAGCGGCACTAAGAGGGGTGAATTAGTGCTGCAAATTAAAACTTGTAAGTTCGAAAATAATTCCATAAAATGCAAGGAGATTTCTCCTTGATTGTAACTTGTGTAAAGTAAGAAACCGAAAATGATTGCAGAAAGGTAAGTACTCACAGATTCAATGAACACGTCAATTTAAAGTGGTTCAGTTAAATGACCTACATCCACTTGCGAAGCCTTCTTCAGTGAGGCTCCCAACTTCCACTAGCAAATCACTTTGAAGGGGAAGGACTAATATCCCTCTTACAACCTTTACAAGTGGTTCACACTCTTACAATTTTTTCAACAAGAAGAAAGGAGGTGAACACTCAAGCAATTTGAAAAAAAGACTTGTTAAGACTTTGCTAAGGCTCTTATCTCAAACTATTGCTTTGCAAAAGTTATAATCTCAGCTGAGAATTAAGGGGTATTTATAGGCCCCAAGAGGATTCAAATTTAGGCTCCAAATTTTGAATTATCTTGGGTTTCCGAGGCTGGCGGTGCCATCGCTTGTCAATGTCTGTCAGACGGTGTACTAGCGGTGCCACCGCCTATCAATGGCTGTGCCACCGCCTGACAGTTCGGGCTCTGGGCGGTGCCACCACCTAGTCCGACGGTTCCACCGCCCGTCCTTACAGATCTCTGGTTGGGCTTCATGTCCGTCCCAAACCAGGTCACTTTTGGGCCCAGTTGGCTCCTAACCAAGATATAGGATTATCCCTTAATCCTATCCCTAATTACATGTGAACTATATACCTAAAAACATAATCCTAAGCAAGTTTTTAACCGGCCAACGTCGAGTTTTGTTTCGGTGAGCTTTCTTGTGATCATCTGGTGGACTTCCGATACGCCCTCGGCTTTCTTCCGGTGATCTCCCAGCAGGCTCCCGATCTTGTAACGAATTCAATGAGTAGCCGAGCCTTCTCAATGATCTCTGTGAACCTCTGACGATCTCTTCGGCAGACTTTCGAATGTTCTAATAAGTCTCCGATCTTTCTTGGTTGGTTCCGACAACATCTCCGACGAATCTTCGGACTCTCAAACGTTCATCGAACTTGACTCCGGTATCTTTGCTTTATATTTTTAGGCTGTCGTAGTTAATCCTGCACAGTTAACTTCAATAATATGGATTAGATCAATTAACCTATCAATTGATTTTATCATCAAAATCCGAGATTCAATAGGCCTCTAGTGGACACCGATGACCTCATCGGAGGAGGAAGTCGAAAATGGATCTAGGTCAAGATTGACCGAACCACTCTAAATCTCGGTTTGCATTTACATTCTGCTCTTTATCTTAACTGCAAACTACCTCTGTTGCTTTACATCAACTATACTTCCGTTTGCTCTCAAGTTAAAGATCTTTCCGAAACGGTTTTTGTATGAAGTCTTTTTAAACTAACGAAAGCTTTCCGCTGCACTAATTCACCCCCCCCTCTTAGTGCTGACCCTGATCCTAACAATTGGTATCAGAGCCACGGTTTTCTAATTTGGTTTAACACCCAAATAGAAATGGCTCTTTTTGGCTTTCAAGAGGGTCATTCTCCTATTCGTCCTCCATTTTTCAATGGGACGAACTACACTTATTGGAAACTCAAATGAGAGTTTTCTTACTTTCTTTGGATTTGAACTTATGGAACATTATCGAATCTAGTTTTAAAATATCTTCTCTTCTAATGAACCATTGGAATGATTTGGAGAAGAAGATGTTTTATCTAAATGCAAAGGCTATGAATACCTTATTTTGTGTCTTAGATAAAACAGAGTTTAATCAGGTTTTTTTTGTGCGAAATGGCTTTCAATATTTAGCACACTCTTGAAATCACACATGAAGGCACAAGTAGTGTAAAAGATTTTAAAATAAATTTTTTGATGCACAATTTTGAGATGTTTTGTATGAACCAAGAGAGACTATTGGAGACATGTACATCCGTTTTACGGATGTCGTCAATAGTTTAAAAGGACTTGGTAAAAACTTTTTGAATTTTGAACTCGTTAACAAAATCTTAAGATCACTTTCTAAAACTTGGGAATCAAAAGGAACAACAATACAAGAAATAAAAGATTTAAATATTTTTTCACTTGAAGAACTTATCGGTTCATTGATGACATATGAAATGGTACACAATGCATATGATGATCATGATGAACAAAACCACCTTTCAAAGAACAGGAAGGATTTGAGATGTAGAATATTTGAAGACCACTCGAGTATAAGCTCAAGTGATGGTGAACTTCAACTCACTAAGAAATTTAAAAAGTTTATGAAACAAGATTAAAGAACAAAAATAAACTTAAAAAGAATGAACCTACTTGTTTTGAACTCAAGAAGAATACAAAGTGGAATGAATCGAACTCCTTCGAAGATGAGAAGAAAATCAACAAAGGCGAGATGGTAAACTATACCTTAACAGCCTTTGACGTTGAGGTTATCAAAAAGCCTTTAGTTTATTTTGAAATTACATAATGCTTCTTATGACTTATTTTTAATTTAGCTTTATTTTAGTTTAAGAAAATTAAATATTTTTTATTGCATGTTTAATGAAAATACAAAAATAAAATTGGATCATGCTTACCATTCCAATTCTTTTAAAAATAATCATGAAAAATACATATTTTATGATAAACAAACAGAATGATTTTGATTGAAAATATGAGATCATGTTTAATGATTTAATGATGCATAATAATGTTTTGAAACCATGTTTTGATGTCATGTATAATGATCATGCTTAATAAATTTATATTTTGAAATTATACATGATGATTTTTGTGATTATCGAACTTTGTAATCTTTTGAAAGATTATTTTCGGTGTTAATGAATGATGCATGGATTTAGCATAAAAGAAAAGAACAAGCATATATGAAATCAACCAATGAGTTGAAACAAAAATAGAAAAGTATTTTTCTTGAAATTTTTTTTTCTCTATTTTATCGATTTTTTACTAAGAGACCAATAAAATTATTTTTGTCTTTTTGAAACTCTTGAAAGTAAGGTTGATATTTTGATGATTTTGATGATTTGAATTTGAAATGAGTTTTATCAAAATTATGATATTGATTTCTTGGAATAACATGAGATTACCTTTATTGATCATTTTGATTATTTTAATTTATGGAATTTTGGATTCATGACTTGATCTTTTATTTGTTTATGAGATGGTTGAAATCTTTGTACCTTTGAATTATTCCCTTCTCCTTTCAATTTTTGAATTTATACATATTATATGTTAAACATTTGAAACCATGTTTTGGTATCATGCATATCTAAGAAATGTTAATTTGACAAATTGAATGAGTTGAAAATGAATTATGCTTTTTCTCTTGAATATAACTTACGATATTTTTTATAAATCATTATCTTGATTTCTTGATATTTGATACATGAAATTTTTCTATAAATCAAGATTCTTTCATGATATAATTCTTCTTGGTATTCACTAAAAATGATATATTCAAATTAACCATGATATGCTACTCGACATCTTGATAAATGACTTGAATTTTATTATGTAAAATTTCTTGCATTCATGAAATGTGTATCTCATCACCAAAATTCTCTTGATATTTTGAATGTAATGAAATGAAATTATACATGAAATACAAATAAGAAGTTAATGATCATGCATGATAGGATGTAATAAATTTTGACATTTAGATATCATCATTTGAATAGCTATGATCATGTTGCCAAAATGATGTATCATGAATGCTTAAATATCATGTATGATATGCACATAGTGATTATTGATTTATTTGTATTATGAATGAAAAATGAAATGTATGATTTTGAAAATGTGCATGTTTTAATTTGAAAATATAATGATACACAAATAAGATTGATAGTTACCCTTGTTATAATTTGAAAATTGATATAAAGGGTCTTCCCTTCTTTTTGCCAATGACAAAGGGGGAGAAAGAGTTGCTAATGAGCACATCTCAAAGAGAAAGATGCTAGCTTGCACAATTCAAGAATCAAGCAAAATTTTGCTAGCTTGCACTTTGCAAAGGAAGCAAAAATGGCACTTCTCAAAAGAGAAGAAAGAGCTTGCTATCTTGAACATCACTAGCTTGCCTATCTTAAGAAATAAAAATTACAAAAATACTATCTTGCCTATCTCAAAAAAAGCAAACATGCTAAACTTGCACATCTTTATTTTTGCTAGCTTCAAATTGCATGATGATAAAACTTGATATTATATTTTTCATTCAATGAGTTGAATTTATATCTTCTACACACATGAGAATTGTACTTCTCCTTTTTGTTGATGACAAAGGGGGAGAAGTATGTTGATGTCATGCATGATTTGATCATGACATGTTGCTTGGATTTTTTAATCCAAGAGTTTCTATCAATATGGCATATTGATAAGGGGAGTTTGTTTAAACTTCGGGAGTTAAGATTAACTCCGTCATCGATTGGTTGTCATCATAAAAAAGGGAGAGATCATTGAATCTCAGATTTTGATGATGAAACCAATCGATAAGTGTTTATGTTTTAATTAACATTTTGAGTGACATAGGATGCTTCGAACAGGATGAGACAATTAAAGTAGGAAATATTATGTTGGGCCAGAGGAATATGTCAGAAGATTGGACGTCGGACCGAAGGAACAGTCGATGTATCGATAGAAGGCTTCGGGCTAAGAAGAATGGATATTGCGCCAAGGATATCGGAGTTGCAGAGTCAACTGGCCAATTGGGCAATAGGCCACAAGAGAGGATGATGCGCCGAAGAATCGGACGAAGCGTCAAGAGACCAATGACATGTTGGACAACTTGATTAATGCTTAGTATTAATTGCCTAGATCGAAGTATGTTTTTACATATGCAGGATTAACTATGATAATAAGGTAAGAAGTAAAATGAAGTCCCGAAGTCAAAGACACAATCATGTTGGGAGTTTGAGAGTTCGTCGGAAGTCCGGACGTTCGTTAGTAGTTCTAGCGGAATCAGCCGAGAAGTCATATAGCTTGCCAGAGAAGCTCATCGAAACTCACCAAGAAGATCATCGTGAAGTCCAGGAGCTTGCCAGGAGTCCATCGAAATATTTCCGAGAGATTATCGGAAGTTCGCCGGAAGATCACCAGAAGCCCGCCGGAAGAATGACATAGGGACTTGTTTAGCTTAGCAAATGTCTTAGGATTTCGTAGTTAGCACGTAATTAGGCTTGGATTTGGGCCAACCTAATTAGGGGCTAGCTAGGCCTATGTTACAGTAAATGTCTTAAGAAATATCGTAGTTAGCATGTAGATTAAGTTAGGAATAGGATGTGATCCCATTAACTTAATCTGGGGGCAATTGGGCCCTTGATAGACCCAAATTGGGCCAAATGGATCAACCCATTCGGACCAGAATTCCTACCAGGCGGTGGCACCGCCCAGGAGATGGTCTCCTAGGAAAGCTGGGCGGTGCAACCGCCTGGGCTCAGTCTCCGAGTGAGACTGGGCTATGCAACCACACCTATTAGGTGGTGGCACCGCCCAGAGGCTTAGTCTCCGAGCTGCCAAGCGGTTGTATCACCCCAATCAAGAGGTAGTACCACCAGGACCCCGGAAATCCGAGAGGTGATATTTTTGAGCTCCAAATTCAAACTAGTTTGGGGCCTATATAAACCCCACCTTTTCCTGCATGAAAGGGCAACCAAAAGGCACCGAAAATCCAATCTTACTCTGTGATTTTTATAGCTCAAATGTGTTGTAAAGGCTAGAAGTTCGCCTCCCTCTTTTCTTCCAAGTTTTGAGCTTTCAAGAGAGGAGAGAAATTCTATAAGGGTTGTCTCCTAAGCCCATCAAAAGGAGTGATACTATAAAAGGGTGGTTGGCCTTCACCTATTGAAGGAAGGCCTCTAGTGGTCGTCGGTGACCTCGTCAGAGGAGGAAGTCGAAATTGGATATAGGTCACGTTTGACCGAACCACTCTAAAATCTGGTTTGCATTTCCTTTGTGCTATTTATCTTAACTGCAAACTGCCTTCCTTACTTTACTTCAAATATGTTTCCGTAAGCTTTCAAAGTTATTATCTGTACCAAATGACTTTTATGTCGAAATCGGATTTCAACGTACGAACGCAGTTTTAATCGTCGAAAGTTTTCCTCTACACTAATTACTTATTTCAGAGCCCAGTATTTCTTATTTCAGATTTACACCCTAGAGAAATGGCTCTTCATGGCTTTCAAGAGGGTTTATCGGTTGTTCGTCCACCGTTGTCTAACGGATTGGACTACACTTATTGGAAAACTCGAATGAGGGTTTTCTTGATTTCTATGAATTTGGATTTATGGAATATTGTTGAAAACGGTTTTCAACTTCCCTCTAAACCGACGAACGAATGGTCGGATTTGGAGAAAAAGTATTTTTCTTTGAACGCAAAGGCTATGAATGCCTTATTTTGCGCTTTGGATAAAAATGAGTTTAATCGGATTTCTACATACGAAACGACATTTGATATTTGGCGAACACTTGAAATCACGCACGAGGGAACTAATAGAGTCAAAGACTCGAAAGTTAACATTTTATTACATGATTTTGAGCCTTTTCGAATGCAACCAAGCGAGACTATATGCGACATGTACACCCGTTTCACGGATGTCATCAATAATCTAAGAGGTCTTGGTAAATCTTTTTCGAATTTTGATCTCGTAAGCAAGATTTTAAGATCCCTTCCAAAAAGGTGGGATCTTAAAATAACCGCAATACAAGAGATAAAAAATTTAAATGATTTTCCATTAGAACAATTAATTGGGTCATTAATGACCTATGAAATGACACTTTTGGAACATTTTGAACTCGATGAGCACTTGAACCACCTTCCACAGAAAGGATTTGGGACATAGAATATTTGAAGACCACTTGAGCATAAGCTCAAGTGATGGTGAATAAGAACTACTCACTAAGAAATTTAAAAAAATTAAGAACAAAAAGAATGGAATTACTTGTTTTGAATGCAAGAAGAAGAACACAAAGTGGGATGAATTGAGCTCCTCCGAAGACGAGGAGAAAATCAAGAAAGGTGAGGTGGCAAACTACGCCTTAACGACATTCAATGATGAGGTAATCAAAACCCCCTTAATTTATTTCGAAATTACATGATGCTTTCCATAATGCATTTTCTTTTTAGTATAGAATTAATTTTCTTGAAAATTACATGTTTAAATAATATAATGAAAATGCTAATGAATTAGGATTATGCTTATCATGCTTACCTTTTCAATGATTTTAAAAATAATCATGAAAAATGCATATCTTATGATAAACAAACAAAATGATTTTTTATTGAAAATATGAAATCATGCTTGATAATTTAATAATGCATAATGATGTTTTAATACCATGATTGATGATTTTATTTTATGCATAAGATTTTAAAGTTATACATGATGACTTTTGTGGTTTATTGATCTTGATGGTTTTTATGACGGAGTTTAATTTTCGATCTTAAACGATTGATGATATATATTCTTTTTGGCACAAAAAGGACAAAGGCATGCTTGTATGAAACAACTAAATAGAGAAAAGCATTTTTCTTGAAAATTCTTTTTCTCTATCTTATTGACTTTGATGAATCTATTTTATCATCTTTTTATGAATATCTTGAAAATGATTTTGATTTGATGATTTAAATTTGAATGGGCTTTATCTGGATTTTTTTGAAATTTAAAACTTGAGATTTACTCTATAAAAATCAAGATCTTTTATCCTCAGTGTTTCTTTTTGTCATCTACCATCCAAATGAATCATGATTGGTATCATTGCTATATTTCTTCTTGGTATCATCCAAATGAAAATTTTCCTAAATGAATCATGATTTTTCGGAACCACAATTTTTTTTTATGATTCATAATGAATTGAGAAATTTTATATGCTTAAGTTAATATCTTATTCTTATACAAGATTGAATGAATTTTATCTATATCATGATCTCCTAATAATTCTTTTCATTTTTTATTTAAAGAGGAGATGTGTCAAAATGACATGAGGTGATTGTATTTATGGCTTGTATGCCTTGAAATGATTAAAATATTTTATACTATTTTGTTCTTTCCTTCTTCTTTCTTGTTTACAATGATAAAATATGGAGAAATTTTGATCATGCATGGTAGGATATAATTTCTATAATGAGAATTTTACACAATTACATGCCTTAATAACATGTTGAAAATTATGTGTTTTGGATACAAAAATTTCCATGATAACAAGCATATTTTATCTTCATGATTGAATTTGAAAATCTATAGCAAAACCTTGTTTGAATGCATGAAAGTGTTAAATTTTATTTTGGGATCTTCTTGATCCTAACAATCGGATTTTCTCGATACATTATTCTCTTCCGGACTTAATAAACATATGTCACATCGAGTTTGATTCATATAATTGATTTTTGATATATGGAATCAACTAGCAAATGCATCTCTCATAGACTTATCATGTGAAAAATATCTTTCAAGAAATGGATTTGATGATTCCTTATATTTAGAGAAATAGTTTTACGTGTAAGGATTTGATTCACACACATATCTTGATCCTTGTAAAAATGAAGTGTGCTTTAATATCTTATCAATTTTAACTTCATTCGAGTAAGCTCACAAGTGACTTTCCTCCTTCATGCAAAAAGATAATAATAATAAAGAGGAAGAAGTAATGAAAGCTATCTCCATGTCATATTTTCCTTAAGATGTTTGTATAATTGATATCCTATCACTCATTGTTGAAAAATGACACAAACCTAGTTATGACATGAATCATTACCGCACTTACGTTTAAAATTTATTTATATCATTCTCCTTTTTGTTGATGACAAAGGGGGAGAAATATATAAATTGATACTATTAGTGCCATATTTGAATTTGAATTATGTTAAGATATCAAAAGAAGCTTGCATCGAAATATATGGTAAATTGATGATAGAAATGCTATGATTGTCATATGCCATGTTAAGATATCAAGAATTTGCATCGTAATTTTACTTGCTGATATCTTGCCATGTGATGAAATGCTATGATTTGTTGCTAAAATGATGCATGCAATTCTTATGCCTTTTATTATGATATATTTGATGTATTGCATATGATGTGAATCATGATTAAAATTGCCTTAATTTGAATTCAAGGTTTATCTCAATTATGAAATTTTGAAATCAGAATGATTACTCACCTTTGTCATAATCTAAAAATTGATATAAGGGTCTTCCCTTCTTTTTGATAATGACAAAGGGGGAGCAAGAATTTCTAGCATGGACATCATGAAAAGAGGCAAACTAGCTAGCTTGCATAATTCAAGATGAAAGCAAAAATTCCACTTCTCAAAAGAGAAGAAATTGTTATCTTGAACATCACCGATAATTACTAAGTTGAAATCTCAAGAAAATACAAAAATGTTCTACCTTGCCTATCTCAAGATGCTAAACATGCTAAACTTGCACTTTGCAACGAAAACAAAATTGCGAGCTCAAACATTGCAAAGGAAGTAAGAATCATGAGCTTACACAAGAAAGCTATCTTGCATTAGCTTTCGAAATCTTTGCTAGCTTGTATTTAGTAAAACTTGCATATCGTAAAAATTGCTAGCTTGTAGTCTAAAGAGAAGCAAACATGCTAAACTTGCACATCTTTAATTGCTAGATTGCATGATGATAAAATTTGATACTATGTTTTTCATGCAATAAGTTGAACCTATATTCCAAACACAAGAATAGTTGGACTTCTCCTTTTTGTTGATGACAAAGGGGGAGAAGTATGATGTTATGCATAAGTTTATGCATAAGTTCATGATGACGTGTTGTAAGTATTCATGATGAATATTACAATGACTTGAATTCAGTTTGAATTCAAGGTTCTATCAATAAGCCATATTGATAGGGGGAGTTTGTTTAAATACCGGGAGTTAAGTTTAACTCCGTCATCAATTGGTTGTCATCATCAAAATGGGGGAGATTGTTGAATCTTGTATTTTGATGATGAAACCAATTGATAATTATGTTTATATTTTATTCTGTGTTTCGAGTGACGTAGGATGCTTCGATCAGGATGAGACAATTAAAGCAGGAAAAATCATGTTGTGCCGGAGGAACACGTCAGAAGATTCGACGTCGAGCCGGTGGATCGGTCGACGTATCGACAGAAGGCTTTGGGTCGTGGACTCGGGCATCGGGCCAAAAAGAGCGGGTATTGTGCCAAGGATATCAAAGTTATGGAGTCAACTGGCCGATTGGGCAATAAGCCGCAGGAGAGGACGATGCACCGAATAATCGGATGAAGCGTCGAGGGACCAATGACATGCCGAACAACTTGGTTAATTGCTTAGGATTAATTATCTTGATCAAAGTTTTATTTTACATGTGCAGGATTAACTACGATGGAAAAAAGATATGCAGTAGGAGTTGCGCCAGAGTCAAGACTATGATCACGTTGGGAGTTCGAGAGTTCGACGGAAGTCTGGGCGGTCGTCGGAGGTTCTACGGAAACAAATCTGAGAAGTCCAGGAGCTTGCCAAAGAAGCTCATCGGAACTCACCAAGTGGATCATCGTAAGTCCATGAGTTTGCCGGAAGTCCGCCGAAGCATCGCCGAAGGTTCGTCGGATGTTCGTCAAAAGCTCGTCGGAAGAAGCGATTGACGTACCAGAGCAAGTTGTAGTAACTGTCTTAAGAAATATCGTAGTTAGCATGTAGATTAAGTTAGGAATGGGAGGTGATCCTATTAACTTAATCTAGGGGCAATTGGGCACTTAATAGACCCAAATTGGGCCGAATAGATCAACCCATTCGGACTAGAATTCCTGCCAAGCAGTGGCACTGCCCAAGAGATGGTCTCCCAGGAAAGTTGGGCGGTGCAACCGCCTAGGTTAGGCGGTGGCACCGCTTGGGCTCAATCTCCGAGCGAGACTGGGCGGTGCAACTACCCTAGTCAAGCGGTGGCATCGCCTGGGCTCAGTCTCCGAGCGAGACTGGGTGGTGCAACCGCCCCACTCATGAGGTAGTATCGCCAGGACCCCGAAAATCCAAGATGTGACATTTTTTAGCTCCAAATTTAAACTAGTTTGGGGCCTATATAAACCCCACACTTTCCTGCATGAAAGGGCAACCAAAAGGCACCGAAAATCCAATCTTACTCTGTGATTTTTAGAGCTCAAAAGTATTGTAAAGGCTAGAAGTTCTCCTCCCTCTTTTCTTCCAAGTTTTGAGCTTTCAAGAGAGGAGAGAAATTCTGTAAGGATTGTCTCCTAAGCCCGTCAAAAGGAGTGAAACTGTAAAAGGGTGGTTGGCCTTCACCTTTTGAAGGAAGGCCTCTAGTGGACGTCAGTGACCTCGTCGGAGGAGGAAACCGAAAGTGGATGTTGGTCACGTTTGACCGAACCACTCTAAAATCTGGTTTGCATTTCCTTTGTGCTATTTATCTTAACTGCAAACTATCTTCCTTACTTTACTTTAAATATATTTTTGTAATCTTTCAAAGTTATTATCTGCATGAAATGACTTTTACGTCGAAATCGAATTTCAATATATGAACGCAGTTTTAATCGTCGAAAGTTTTTCGCTGCACTAATTCCCCCTCTTAGTGCTCTTGATCATAATAATATCAACTATACTTCCATTTGCTCTCAAGTTAAAGATCTTTCCGAAGTAGTTTTCGTATGAAGTCTTTTTGAACCGACGAAAGTTTACCCCCACCCCTTGCCCCCCTCTCTTTTAGTGTCGACCCCAATCCTAACACAAAATGGGAGGCGGTGTGGTTAAAGATATCCATTAGAAAGAAGAGGGACAAGGAGACCACTATGTGTCTTGTTAGGATCGAGTCGGCACTAAGAGGGGGATGGGGTGAATTAGTGCATATGATAAAAACATTGGTTTTGAAAATCTTCGTACGTTTGATGAAAACCAATATCAAAAATATGAGTTTAACTTGAAAGCTCATTTGTAAGCATAGTGAAAGCAGTAAGCATGTAAGGCAGTTTATAGTAAAGGTAAATAGTAAGAATAGAAATGCAAACCAAGTTTTATAGTGGTTTGGTCGTCATGACCAACATCCACTCACAATTCCTCTTCCGTCGAGGCTATTGACATCCACTAACGATCTTCTTTTAATGGGCGAAGATCAACTATCCTTACAACTCGATTCTCCTTTTGACAAGTTCAGGAGAGAACCTTTACACCCCCACTATCTCTTCTCTTAAACTTCACCAACACTTAGAGCTTGAGAGGAGTTCTCATCAGATTACAACAGCGTTTTTCTTTCTTTTTGCTCTCAGTTCTTATGTAATCTGAGCAGGGATGAGAGGGGTATTTATAGGCCCCAAATGGATTCAAACTTAGAGCTTAAAAGTGTCTCATCCATAGTTTTCGGGGTACTAGTAGTACCACCGCCCAGTTTAGTGGCACCACCTCTTGACATAGTCTAGGAGATTGTGTCTAGGCGGTATTACTACTTAACATTGGGTGGTACCACCACCTAGACTAGTGATACAACTGCCTAACACTAGGCGATACCACTGTCCAGTCTGGCGATACTACCACCTGACATAGTCTTAGAGACTGTCTTGAAGACTGAGCCACTAGTAGTGCCACCGTCTGACCTAACTTTTGGGTCACTAAATAGGCCTTTCTCTTAGCCCAAAACTATCCCAATTCAGGCCCAATTAGCTCCTAATTGAGTTGGCCTAATTTGTTAGGATCGGACCGACACTACGAGGGGGGGGGGGGTGAATTAGTGCAGCGGATTAAAACTTCAGTTTTGGAAAAATCTTTCGCATGATAAAAAGCAATGTCAATGGAAGCCGATTTTAGAAGCTTGATGACTTCAAAATGTATGGAAGCATAGTGACTAAGTAGAAAAGTTTGCAGTATGTAAATGGCAAGAGTAGGCTACAAACCAGATAACGCAGCAGTTTTTAAAGTGGTTTGGTCAAAATGACCTACATCCACTTGCGAAGCCTTCTTTGAAGAGGCTCCCAAATTCCACTAGCAAATCTCTTGTAGGGGAAGGACTAATACCCCTCTTACAACCTTTACAAGTGGTTCATACTCTTACAATTCTTTTCAACAAGATGGGAGGAGGTGAACACTTAAGCAATATGAAAAATAAGACTTGCTAAGACTATTCTAAAGCTCTTAACCCAAACTATTGCTATGCAAAAGGGTGTTTTCTCAGCTGAGAATTGAGGGATATATATAGGCCCCAAGAAGATTCAAATTTGGGCTCTAATTTTGAATTTCTCTTGGGTTTCCGAGTCTAGCGGTGCCACCGCATGTCGGTGGCGGTGCCACCGCCTGTCAAAGTCTTGTCAGGCAGATGTACTAGCGGTGCCACCGCCTGGTCTCGGGTGCTGGGCGGTGCCACCGCCTGTTGGTGGCTGTGCCACCACTTGGTCTCGGGTGCTGGGCGGTGCCACCGCCTAGTCTAGCGGTGCTACTGCTCGTCCTTACAAGTTTCTGGATGGGCTTTACGTCCAACCCAAACTAAGTTACTTTTGGGCCCAGTTGGCCCCTAACTAAGGTATAGAATTATCCCTTAATCCTAACCTTAATTATATGTGAACTACATGTTGGAAAATTCTTGGGGGGCGACATCATATGCGCAGCGAAAGAATAAGAAAAAAAAATCCCCGATTCCCAAAGAGATGTTCGTCGTCGTACGAAGATTGGTACGCAAAAATCCGTGAAACATGAAACTGCGTATAGAGTAGATTGTGTAACCTAGGGAGATCGTATATCCTTGTTTCCTTACAGATCCTTTGGAGAGGGTGAAGGAGGTCAAGCGTCCTCCTCTCTAGCGGTGATCCACATAGTAGGGTTGCGACGACGCTCCTCAAAACTCCAGACCTACTCTGAGGTGGAGATGAAGAGGAGAATAGGAAAAGGCAAACAAAAGCTCTCTAGCCCATGGGGCTCTGAATCTCTCCTATTTATAGAGGTCCCCTGTCAAACCCTAATGGGTCCTCCCCTGGTGGGTATTGGATCTGCATCCAATAAGACAAGGGCTCCGTCGGATATCTCATATCTGAACCTCTATTCATCGCAATGCCTACCATATGTGTGTGACCCTCTAGGCCCAATATCGAGCTGGCTGTGAGTCATACCTGTCAGAACTCCTTCTAACTCAGTGAATTATTATCTCTGTAATAATTCACTCGACTCATCGACCACGGATGTACTAGGTCACTACGCCGTAGTCCCTAGACGATACAGGGGAATCCAATCCATTGGACCTGTCTGTCCTCAGTTACCGTGTACCTATAGTCCCTCATCCATCTAATATACCAGAGACCGTATATCGAGCATGGTGTTATCAGACCCACACGGTTTCTTCTCGAGTCTCGCTCTAATCGGATTCTCCCGAAGAACTCTTTCTCTCTCAACCCGAATGACCCTGGCTAGGGATTTGTCTGAGCAAGAACACATGGGATATTCCTCTCATGACGCCGAGAGTGGATGATCCTCTATCGACACTCAATAGCCCTCGTAAGGTCGACTACTACTCCCAATGACCAGCTGTACTAGATCTGGGACAGCCAAACCAATAAGTCTGGTATCAAAGAGTGGAGCACTCATACAGGACATCCTTGGTATCTCAAGTCTAAGGACCAGATATACCACTAGGACTACGGAATCACTGTCTGACATAAAGGCATCATCAACCATCCAACATTCCGTAAGCGGATCAATCAGTGAACTCATTCTCCAATGAGCACCTGTACTGTATCCCTAGTGTCCCTACACAAGCAGTTATGAGACCAGCTGCATCCATCATATGGACGGGTATACAGCACACCAGTCCGTTCGGTTATCACGATATCCCTTTCGAGTAACCTATGACCGGGATTATTTAGAATATGTGTTTAAAGGTGAATCGATCTCACTATCGTGATCTAATCACGATCTGATTCCCATTACACAAATCCAAGGACATCACAATATATGTATGCATTTATGCAATAGTTATAAAGTGATATATGCCGAAATATAATATGCAAAAAGATTCTATATTAAGTCACACGTGCCATCACTCACGTGATTGGCTTGTTGGGCACCTATGACTAGCAATCTCCCACTTGACCTAAAGCCAATCACCTATGTGTCTGATCCCCATCAAACCCCTGTGACGCTAAAAAAAAATCTGAGACAACGGCTTTGTTAGTGGATCTGCAATGTTATCTTCGGATGGAACTCTTTCCACTACTACATCTCCTCGGGTCACGATCTCTCTGATAAGGTGGAACCTCCTCAGAACATGCTTAGATTTCTGATGAGACCTAGGTTCCTTTGCTTGAGCAATCGCCCCGTTGTTGTCGTAATATAGGGAGATCAGCTCTTCACTATCCGGCACGACTTCCAAATCTGTGATGAACTTTTTCACCCAAACTCCCTCCTTTGTTGCATCTGATGCAGCAATGTACTCCGCCTCTGTGGTCGAGTCAGCAGTGGTATCTTACTTGGAACTCTTCCAGCACACTGCTCCTCCATTCAAGGTGTACACATACCCTGAATTCGACTTACTATCATCGACATCAGACTGAAAACTTGAGTCAGTGTAGCCTTCAACCTTAAGGCTATTACCTCCATATACTAGTAAAAGATCCTTAGTCCTTCTCAAGTACTTAAGGATACACTTTACTGCTTTCCAGTGCTCCAAGCCTGGATCCGCCTGATACCTGCTCGTGACACTCAGAGCATGCGCTATATCAGGCCTAGTACATAGCATGGCATATATGATAGACCCTATTGCTGAGGCATAAGGTTTCATATCCATGTTCGCCCTTTCTTCTGGAGTCTTTGGGGACATACTCGTAGAAAGCGATATCCCATGTCTCATCGGTATGAGACCTCTCTTGGAATTTTTCATGCCAAACCTTTTGACAATGGTTTCTATGTACTTGGACTGGGACAAGCCAAGCATCCTCTTGAATCTATCTCTATAGATTCTGATCCCCAAAATATAGGATGCTTCCCCTAAGTCCTTCATGGAGAAGTGTCTAGATAACCAAGCCTTTACTGTGGATAGCATTCCTACGTCATTCCCAATGATCAGGATGTCATCCACATATAACACCAAAAAAGTGATAGCGCTCCCACTTACCTTTCTATATACACAAGGCTCATCTTCGTTCGTTCTTAACGAAGTCATAAGATCTGATTGCCTCATCAAATCTTATGTTCCAACTTCGGGAAGCTTGCTTTAATCCATAAATGGATCTAAGCAACCTACACACCTTATCTGGACAGTTCTTGGACACGTATCCCTCAGGTTGTATCATATACATCTCCTCCTCGAGGTTCCCATTGAGGAATGCGGTTTTCACATCCATATGCTAGATCTCATAATCATAGTGTGCTACAATAGCCAATAGAATTCTGATGGATTTTAGCATTGCTACGGGTGAGAATGTTTCGTCATAGTCAACACCTTGCCTTTGACGATACCCCTTAGCCACTAGCCTTGCTTTATAGGTCTCTACCTTTCCATCTACTCCGATCTTTTTCTTAAAGATCCACTTGCAACCGATGGGTACAATATCTTCGGGCGCATCAACTAGGTTCCAAACCTTATTGGAGTACATAGAATCCATCTCAGAATTCATGGCTTCTTGCCACTTCCCGGAGTCTATACTCATAATAGCCTCCTCGTAGGTTTGAGGATCAATATCCTCTGCATCCTCTCTTCTAATATGTCCCACATATCTCTCAGGAGGATGGGATACTCTATCAGACCTGCATAAAGTTGAAACTTGTGTATTAGGTACCTGAACAGACTCGGGCTGTAGAGTGGTGCTTGAGCTTGGTTCTCCAACCTTGCTCAATTCTATCATTCTCCCACTATCTCCGCCAAGAATGTGTTCCTTCTCAAGGAACACTGCTCTCTTAGCTACAAAGACCTTTTGGTCCTCGAGATGATAGAAATAATACCCACAAGTTTCCTTGGGGTATCCCACAAATTTGCATCGCTCTGTCCTTGATTCTAACTTATCGGGGTTGTGTCTTTTAACATGTGCAGGGCAGCCCCAAATCTTAACAACCTTAAGATCAGGCTTCTTCCCTTTCTATATCTCATATGGTGTAGACACTACCGACTTAGTTGGAACTCTGTTCAGAAGGTAAGCTGCGGTTTCTAGGGCATATCCCCAGAATGAGATGGGTAGGTCAGCGAAACTCATCATGGATCGTACCATATCTAATAATGTACAATTTCTCCTTTCAGAGACACCATTGAGCTGAGGTGTATAAGAAGGTGTCCATTGGGATAATATCCCATGGTCCTTGAGGAACCGAGTGAACTCTGTACTTAAGTACTCACCTCCTCGATCTGATCGAAGAGTTTTGATACTCTTTCCAGTCTGGTTTTCCACCTCATTCTTATACTCTCTGAATTTCTCAAAGGCCTCGGACTTGTACTTCATTAAGTACACATATTCATACCTTGAGAAATCATAAGTAAATGTAATGAAGTTGGAGTAACCTCCAATGGCATGAGTTGACATGGGTCCACATACATCACTATGTATGAGTTCCAACAACTCAGTGGCTCTCTCTCAAGTTCCACTAAATGGAGAGTTGGTCAGTTTTCTATGAATGCAAGGCTCACAAGTTGCATATGACACATAGTCGAATGGATCTAGATATCCATCATTTAACAACTTTTGAATCCTTCTTTCATGGATGTGACCTAGCCTACAATGCCACAGGTATGCACTGTTCAACTCATCTCGTTTCCTTTTGGACACATTTACATTTATGATATATGGAGTGGTGTCTAATATAAATAAACCATTATGCAATGTTCCTTTCATGATGATCTTATCATCTAATAATATCGAACAACCATTGTTCTCAAAAACAAATTTATATCCACTAACTGTTAAATATGAAATGGAGATAATGTTTTTGATAATAGAAGGAACAAAATAACATGCATCTAATACAATAAAAGCTCCACTAGGCAGATGTAGGGCGACCTCGCCAACAGCTACTACAGCAACTTTTGCTCCATTACCCATCTTGAGGTCCATCTCGCCTCTCTCTAGTCTCCTAGGCCTTACTAGAACCTGCAACGAATTGCATATATAATAAGCACTACCGGTATCCAATACCCATATGTTATCATAAGAGTCTGACAAATGGAGACTGATCATGAATGTACCTGAAGCTTCATCAAGCTTTTGTTTCGCCCTTTCTACAAGGTACTCTTTGCAGTTTCTCTTCCAGTGCCCATCTTTACCACAGTGGAAGCACTGGGCTTTGTCCTTTGCTGAGTCTTTCTTAGCAACCTTTGCTTTACCTGGTTTAACCTTGCCCTTTCCCTTCTTAAGGGACCTTTCTGCTTTCCTTTACCTTTTGGTCTCACCAGTGCAGAGAACTGGCTTCTCTTTCTTGATAGTACTCTCTGCCTCCCTCAACATATTGAGAAGCTCTGGGAGAGTCACTTCAAGCTTGTTCATATTAAAATTCATTATGAACTATGAAAAGGAATCTGGTAGGGATTGAAGCACGATGTCTACTCATAAGTTATCCTCTAGGACCATTCCTAGACCTGTGAGTTTCTCTATCCACTCAATCATCTTTAGGACATGGTTCTGAACTGATGTCCCCTCAGTCATCCTAGCGCGGCAGAGGCTCTTAGATATCTCATATCGCTGAGTCCTTCCCTGTTCCTCAAACAATTTGCGGACATGTAGGAGAATGGATCTGGCATCCATCTTTTCATGTTGTCTCTGTAACTCAGGAGTCATAGAGCCCAACATATAGCACTGACCAAGAGTGGAGTCATTAATGTACTTTACGTAGCGAGCGATCTCATCCTCGTTTGCCCCTTCTTCGGGCGCAGGCATCACTGTATCAAGGACGTACACGATTTTCTCCGCCGTGAGAATAATTCTCAAGTTACGGAGCCAATCCGTATAATTTGGACCAGTGAGGCGGTTGACATCAAGTATGCCACGTAAGGGATTTGAAAACGACATTTTCTGAAAATAAAGATGCAGCAGAAATGAATAACATGCAGATTTTGCAAGAAATAAACTATCAAGATATGGACTTCTATCTTAATATGCTCCCACTATTTTACTAACGAGTCACGCGACACCCTCAGCACGTGAAACGGAAGTCTCCGGCAGACTTCTAGTGGGGATCAGGATCCAATCAGCGTCTTAGTGTAACCTCGAGGGACTCGACCAATCACACTAAGCCTAAAAGGTAGGCAACTCTTGTCGATCACAACTCCTTGTGATTCCCGTCCTGTTCGGCCTCCGAATCACCATGGCCTCGAGGGAGTCGACCAACCATGATGCTCGGTTAAGTCAACACTTTCGTTACAAGATGAGTCTGATTTGATGATATACCCTCGAGGGACTCGACCAAGTATAACATGCCCTTAGGTCACCGGTGACATCTCTATGTCGTAAGCAAGATAGCGAATCGTGATATAGGTGAGTCTCGAGGGACTCGACCAACTCAACCTACACCGGGAATCGGTTCCTACTTATAACGATGGAAGGCCACGTGGGTCAATCTAATTGCCTCACGTGTACCGACTTAATATTATCGAGAGATGTTTCTATGATTTGGTCTCCTAATATGACATGTCACACATATACATATTTATTATATATCTACATCGCATGCAAATATATATACATATCTAGTATGTGTATAAGCAATTACACCAGATGATCATAGACCACAACCTAATATGATTAGGCCCGAGCCAGTAGGCCTAATCACTCACATCAAGATCTATGTGTGCAACGGTGCATCTCCATGCCCTGTGATCATCCATTTCGTCCTTGTCGGTTCCGTCGACATCTTGATGCATCTTCATGCATCACGATCGTCCGTCTCGTGGGTCCCGCTATCGCATTCACGCTCCCGCTGTGCCTCCTCATGTGATTACAACATAATCATAGGCACACAGACCCGATAATAAACGAGAAATATATTGGAGGTTCGTAGACCTCAAAAATAATAATCACAAGTACACACATCACACGGTCCATGATCATCCATCCACACATCATACATCACATGTATAAATAATCATCATCATGTAGGACTACTAGATAATAATAATAAAAAATAATAATCAACTAAACCTTTTAATTAATTAATATTTTCTGAAATCAAGGACATTATAGGGAATTTCTGAATTCATAGGGGTATTTTCATAATTTGGACAAACGACAGAAATTGGAATTTCTTAAATTCCGAGGGGCAAAACTATCTTTTGCCCAGAAAACCCTAATGCCCTTTCCCCTTTTCGCTGTTGTCGCCGCCGCCACCCTGCCGGCGGCGGCCTGTGCGGCGGGGTGATGGCACTGCCCTCGCCTGCAGGCGGCACGCCCGCTAGCAGCGCTGCCGCGGCGGGTGGGCGCCCCCTTTGAGCATCGCCACCTCGGCAAGCGGTGCTGTCCCGCCGGGCGATCGCCCCTTCGGGGGGGTTTCACGCGCGGGAGCACCGGCGGCGGGCGCCGCTGCCCTGCGGCGCCTCTGCCCGTGGGCTACCTACCTACGGCTTCGCTGCACGCACGCAGATCGAGGGCAGCAACTGTTGCTACCCTTCCTTGTTTTTGCGTCAACAATTTTGACGTCAAAATTCTTCCTAAACACAACACACGCAGTTCAAAACCAATCATTCGCACGAGCAACCTGGCTCTGATACCACTATTGGGAAATCCTTGGGGGGCGACATCATATGCGCAGCAGAAGAATAAGAAAAATAAAATCCCCGATTCCCAAAGAGATGTTCGTCGTCGTGCGAAGATTGGTATGCAAAAATCCACAAAACATGAAACTGCGTATAGAGTAGATTGTGTTACCTAGGGAGATCGTATATCCCTGTTTCCTTGCAGATCCTTAGGAGAGGGTGAAGGAGGTCAAGCGTCCTCCTCTCTAGCGGTGATCCACACAGTAGGGTTGCGACGACGCTCCTCAAAACTCCAGACCTATTCTGAGGTGGAGATGGAGAGGAGAATAGGAAAAGGCAAACAAAAGCTCTCTAGCCCATAGGGCTCTGAATCCCTCTTATTTATGGAGGTCTCCTGTCAAACCCTAATGGGTCCTCCCCTAGTGGGTATTGGATCTGCATCCAATAAGACAAGGGCTCCGTCGGATATCTCATATCCGAACCTCTATTCATCGCAATGCCTACCATATGTGTGTGACCCTCTAGGCCCAATATCGAGCTGGCCGTGAGTCATACCTGTCAGAACTCCTTCTAACTCAGTGAATTATTATCTCTGTAATAATTCACTCGACTCATCGACTACGGACGTACTAGGCCACTACGCCGTAGTCCCCAGATAAAACAGGGGAATCCAATCCATTGGACCTGTCTGTCCTCAATTACCGTGTACCTATAGTCCCTCATCCATCTAATATACCAGAGACCGTATATCGAGCATGGTGTTGTCAAACCCACAGGGTTTCTTCTCGAGTCTCGCTCTAATCGGATTCTCCCGGAGAACTCTTTCTCTCTCAACCCGAATGACCCTGGCCAGGGATTTGTCTGAGCAAGAACACATGGGATATTCCTCTCATGACGCCGAGAGTGGATGATCCTCTATCGACACTCAATAGCCCTTCTAAGGTCAACTACCACTCCCAATGACCAGCTGTACTAGATCTGGGACAACCAAACCTATAAGTCTGGTATCAAAGAGTGGAGCACTCATATAGGATATCCTTGGTGTCTCAAGTCTAAGGACTAGATACACCACTAGGACTACGGAATCGCTGTCAGACAATAAGGCATCATCAACCATCCAGCATTCCGTAAGCGGATCAATCAGTGAACTCATTCTCCAATGAGCACCTGTACTGTATCCCTAGTGTCCCTACACAAGCAGCTATAAGACCAGCTGCATCCATCATATGGACAGGTATACAGCACACCAGTCTGTCCAGTTATCACGATATCCCTCTCGAGTAACCTATGACCGGGATTATTTAGGATATGTGTTTAAAGGTGAATCGATCTCACTATCGTGATATCATCATGATCTGATTCCCATTGCATAAATCCAAGGACATCACAATATATGTATGCATTTATGCAATAGTTATAAAGTGATATATGCCAAAATATAATAAGCAAAAAGATTCTATATTAAGTCACACGTGCCATCACTCACGTGATTGGCTTGCTGGGCACCTATGACTAGCACTACATACCTAAAAACATAATCCTAAGCAAGTATTTAACCGACCAACGTCAAGTTTTGTTTCGGCGAGCTTTCCCGCGTTCTTCCAATGGACTTCCAATACGCCCTCTGGTTTCTTCCAGCGGACTCCCAGTAGGCTCCCGATCTTGTGACGAGTTCAACGAGTAGCCGAGCCTTCTTGGTGATCTCTGCGAACCTCCAACGATCTCTTCGGCAGACTTCCAAAAGTTCTGACAAGTCTCCGATCTCTCTTGGTTGGTTTCGACAACATCTCCGACGAATCTTCGGACTCTCAAACGTCCATCGAACTTGACTTCGATATCCTTGCTTTATGTTTGTAGACTGTTGTAGTAAATCCTACATACTCAACTTCAATAATATGGATTAGATCAATTAACCCATCAATTGATTTTATCATCAAAATCCGAGATTCAACAATCTCCCCCTTTTTGATGATGACAATCAATTGATGACGGAGTTAAGTGTAACTCCCCCTATCTATATGCCATATTGTGGGAAGATAAAACCACTTGAATTCCATCCTATTGAATTCAAGCATAAATCGATAAGTTCTAATGTTGAACTTATCGTTGTCTTATTAAGCAAGAGCAAATACAAACCTTCGTATTTCTCATAATTTTCAGCTATAGAGAATCATTTTCAAGTCAAATGATAAGAGACAATTTTTACTTTGACGAGAGATAAAAGATTTTCACCATGAATTTCATGATATGATATAATCAACCAATCTTGCGATATACTCAAAGAATAAGACAAGCAAGGCATATAAGACAAACTTTTACAATTCATATAAGTCTTGCTATCGATGCGCATAAGTCATGCTAGTCATCACTTCTCCCCATATATTTTTACAATATTCAATTCATATAAGTCATGCTATTTTTACAATATTCAATTCATATAAGTCATGCTATCGATGCGCATAAGTCATGCAAGTCATCACTTCTCCCCCTTTGTCATAAAAAATAAAGAGAAAGAGAAGGAGATGAGACTTGAAGTACACAGTTCGTGATTAAAAGAAGTCAGCATAAAGATTAATCAAACGAAATTCATCATTCAAAATTAATGTCGCAAGCAAAACATCCAGAATTTAACAATACATCTTAAACAAAGGTTTTGTTTTTGTTTATCAGAAGATGATGGACTTCAAACTTCACATGAAGAGTAAACAGAATAAGAAACTACATCGATTAATCTTTAGGAGGTAAGCCACAGTGCTGATATATGATATCTATTTTTTGATTCATTTGTCGTAGTTCCTTTAAAATTTTAATTTACTGGATTTGAATTTGTTCTTGCTGCGATTTGATCTGATTCAATTCTGCCATAATGAGTTCTTCGGAGGATGAAACAGGATCCGAAGGTGCCGCGTCAAAGGGACTAGGAGGAGGAGATTCATTTCCCCTAAGAATTGGTGTTTCGGGGTGTTCTACTGGTAGGGGAATTGGATCAGTCCTTCTTGGTTGCCTAACCCATATACCATTGTTAAATGTGCACCTAAGTCTTTTCAGTAGATTTCTATTGATAATGTTATACCGATCACTTTGAATTGTTTCTTCATCGGGTGGGATACAAATGTCATGGGTAAGTAGGAATCGAGTAATTAACCCTCCATATGGCAACATAGTATCTTTAGCTATAATATCTTGCATGTGTTGCCAAATTGAGTATCCAAACAAGTTATGTTGACCGGTCATAATCCAATACATGGTGCTTATTTCTATTTGACTCATTTCATCAAGATGAAATTGCATAGGGAATAGTATGCTAGTTATGATATGATGAAGGATTTTAGAGTTAAAGGGCAATAGGTGCTCACAACTCTTGGGTATTATGCCGAGGTCAGGGTTTCAAAAATAGTTTTGACGGCTTCGGAGTAAGTTGCTCCGATTGTGTTAACATCCCATTTACCTCTAAAATAACAGCCCCTATCTTTTTCAGTGATTCCAATTAGTTCACAAATAGTGCTATCAAAAATTCTAATTTGTGTTCCTAGTAGGTAAGTACTTAGGCTATCATTATCCACATATAGGTTTGCATAAAATAGCCTGACTAATCTAGGATAAACTAGTTCATTTATTTGTAACAGAGGTAGGGCATCTAGATATTCAAACCACCTAATAGGTTCTAGGTGTCCTAGTTCATTGAGATCAACGTGTTTACCCTTATGGATACATCTAGTTTCGAAGTTTGGAAACCTAAGAGCTACTTCTTTGGATCTAAAAAACTCTTGGTCATATGAATCTCCTTCGACCCTTTTCCCTTTTGATCTTTTAGGAGCCATTATCTAGATATGAAAGATGAAACTATAAGAAGTAGATAAACTAATGAGAAGAGAGGAAAAATTTCAGATTTTATCTTATAGAGAATCTCTTAGAAGATGGAGAACTTGGATCAACAATAATCACTTTCCAAGGCTTCTAAATGCTGGAATGAAGCTTTGGAGAGGATGTAGGAGAGGTAGAGGCGATTCCTCATGGGTTGGGGGTGGTGTCACCGTCGGCCCTAACCCCTCGGGTTATAAAGGGGCTCTCGGGCGGTGCCACCGCCTAGCACCCGAGCGCTCAGGCGGTGCTACCGCCGATTCTGGCGGTGCCACCGCTGGCTTGCCGCGGAAGAAGGAAAGAAAATTTTTCTTCCCTCTTCTTGATTTCCAGAGGTGTTTGACTCAAGAAAAGGTTGAGATATTCGAAAAATACATTGTTTGGAATCAAAAGAAGAGGATGAAATCAAATCCACAAAAGAACGGAACAAGGATGAGACATTCTTTGAAAAATACATTCAAACAACTTACTTTAAGGAAAAATTTAACATGCCTAGTTCCCTTCTAATAAATTCAAATTGGTCTTCATTTAGGGCTTTTGTAAAAATATCTGTTAATTGACGCTTTGTATCAATAAATTCTAGAACGACATTATTGTTAAGAATATGATCATGTATGAAATAATGTCTAACATCTATATGCTTAGTTCTAGAGTGCTGAATTAGATTTTTGGTAAGACATATGGCACTTGTATTATCACATTTTATGGGAATGTTTTTCAAATGAATTCCATAGTCTTCTAATGTATTTTTCATCCAAACAACTTGTGCATAGCATGCACTTGCAGTAATGTATTCAGCTTCCGTTGTAGATAGTGCAACTGAATTTTGTTTCTTAGAAGTCCAAGAAACTAGTGCATGTCCTAAAAATTGGCATGTTCCGGATGTACTTTTTCTATCTATCCTGCATATGCCAAAATCGGCATCTGCATAAGCTATTAAATCGAATTTATCAGATTTTGGATACCACAATCCTAAATTTGGAGTTCCTTTAAGATATCTAAATATTCTTTTAACACTCTTAAGATGAGATAGTTTAGGATTAGATTGAAATCTAGCGCAAAGTCCTACACTAAACATGATGTCCAGTCTAGTCGCGGTAAGGTAGAGTAGACTACCTATCATTCCCCTATATGTATTTTGATCGAAATTTTCATTGTTTTCATCCATATCTAACTTAGTCGAAGTACTCATAGGGGTGTTTATCGCTTTTGAATTATTCATATTAAATTGTTTTAACAATTCTAGTGTGTATTTAGATTGGTTAAGAAATATACCATCACTAAGTTGTTTAATTTGTAATCCTAGAAAGAAGGTTAATTCACCCATTAAACTCATTTCAAATTCATGACTCATACATTTGGCAAATGATTTACATAGCGATTCATCCGAAGAACCAAAAATAATATCGTCAACATAAATTTGTACAATAAGAAAATTAGTTTCAAAGTGTTTGACAAACAATGTAGTATCAACCTTGCCTTTGGTAAAATTATTTAAAATAAGAAAGGAACTAAGCCTTTCATACCAAGCTCTAGGAGCTTGTTTTAAGCCATAGAGAGCCTTAGTCAATTTGAATACATAATTGGGAAGAAGAGAGTTTTCAAATCCAGGAGGTTGTTCAACATATACTTCTTCGGAAATAAAACCGTTCAAGAAAGCACTTTTGACATCCATTTAAAATAGTTTAAAATTATTACTACTAGCATAGGCAAGGAGCATCCGAATGGCTTCTAATCTTGCCACAGGAGCGAAGGTTTCTTCGTAGTCGATACCTTCTTCTTGGTTGAAACCTTTGGCAACTAATCTAGCCTTGTTTCTAACCACGATACACCATTCGTCTTGCTTGTTTCTAAAGACCCATTTAGTACCAATGACTAAATGGTCACTGGATCTAGGAACAAGCTTCCATACCTCATTCCTCTCAAATTGGTTCAATTCTTCTTGCATTGCAATGACCCAAAAATCATCTTTTAAGGCCTCGTCAATGCATTTTGGTTCGATTTGAGAAAGGAATGCGGCGTTGGCGCAAAAATTCTTGAAAGAAGAGCGAGTTTGAACTCCTTTTGATATATCTCCTATAATTAGCTCCTTTGGATGAGCATCCACAAACTTCCATTCCTTGTGTAAGGAAATTTCGGAAGAAGATACATCCAAGTTGCTATTTTGAGGAGGGGGTTCATTTAAATTCAAATTATCAAAACCAAGATCATCATCAAAATCATTTTTCTTTGAATCAAAAATTTCATTAAAAACTACATGAATAGACTCTTCTATAACTAAGGTTCTTTTGTTAAAAACACGAAAAGCCTTAGAAACGGAGGAGTAACCAAGAAAGATGCCTTCATCGGATTTAGCATCAAATTTTCCTAAGGCATTCTTTTCATTCAAAATAAAGCATTTGCAACCGAAAACTTTAAAATAAGAAATATTTGGTTTTTAGTTATTCCATAATTCATAGGGAGTTTTTGATGAAGATGGTCTTACTAGAACCCTATTCATGATGTAGCAAGCCGTATTTACGGCTTCAGCCCAAAAATACTTGGGTAGCCTATGTTCATTCAACATAGTTCTTGCCATTTCTTGTAGGTTTCTATTTTTTCTTTCAACTACTCCATTTTGTTGAGGATTTCTTGGAGTGGAGAAGTTGTGATTGTATCCATTAATTTCACAAAGATTTTAGAAGTCACGGTTTTGAAATTCACCACCGTGATCACTCCGAATTGATGAAATCATGAGGCCCTTTTCGTTTTGAGTGAGTTTACAAAATTTTGAGAAGCACTTGAAACAATCACTTTTGTGGACTAAGAAATAGGTCCAAGTGTACCTAGTATAGTCATCCACAATTACAAAAGCATATTTGCTTCCTCCTAGACTTGTTGTGTCAATTGGTCCAAATAAGTCCAAATGGATCAATTGTAGTGGTCTAGTGGTGCAAATTTGATTTTTTGGTTCGAAACTAGTTTTTATTTGTTTACCTAGTTGACATGCATCGCATACTTTGTCCTTAGTAAACTTCATATTTGGAATCCCTCGTACTAATTCTCTAGATGAGATCTTAGATATTAGTTTCATGCTTGTATTGCCTAATCTCCTATGCCAAAGCCAAGCATCATCATTTAGAGCGGAGAGACACATTTCATTACTTAGTTAATCAAGGTTGATGGTGTAGACATTATTTTATTTTAATGCAATCATAGTCATGTTATTGTTTGATTTTTCGATAACACACATTTGATTCAAATCTAACGATATAACCTTTATCGCATAGTTGACTAATACTCAAGAGATTATGTTTCAATCCATCAACTAGTAAAACATCATCAATAGAAAAACTTAATTTGTTACCAATAGTTCCCTTGCCAATGATTTTGCCTTTGTTGTTGTCTCCGAAGGTGACGTACCCTTCTTCTTTGCTAGTGAGCATAGAGAAATAAGATGGATCTCCAGTCATATGTCTTGAGTATCCACTATCGAGATATCATCTCTTGCTCCTAGCTTGTGGGTTTGTCTACAAAAGAGGATGATTTTTAGGTATCCATTTGATTTTGGGTGCCTCAAAAATTGATCCACTAGCTTTGTTATTTATTATTGAATCATTTATAGTTCCTTTAGGAACCCATATTAATTTTTGCGAGCTAATTTTCCTAAATGGACATTTGTAGGCAATATGTTAGGATTTGCAACAAAAGTTGTATTTCATATAAGATGAAACATGTAATGTAGGTCATTTTATGAAAGTGGTAGGATTTTGATGTAATCCTTTTACAAATCCAATTCCACTTCTATTTGCGACGTGACCCTTGTTTGCAAGGATCATATCTAATCCTTTACTACCAACCTTAAATTTGTTTAAGGTTTCTTTAAGAACCAAATTTTTATTTTTTATTGCTTCTAAATATTCACATTTAGAGCATGGAGGAGTTTGAAGACTATCAAACTTATTTTGTAGTAAAACATGCTCTTTCTTTAAGATACTTAACTTCTTACTAATAGTTCTACATTCATCAAATAATTCATGAAAAGCGATAGAGAGTTCTTCAAAGGATAAATCTTCATTAAATAAATCACATATCTCTTCTCCTAAAGCCATCAGTGCGAAGTTTGCCTCCTCTTTGTTGCTAGCTTCTTCACTTTCCGAATCACTTGAGTCGTCCCAAGTTGCCTTTAGAGCTTTCTTTTTCTTTGGTTGCTTCTTCTTGGCTTGGGGGCATTCATTTTTGAAACGCCCTGGCTTCTTGCATTCATAGCATATCACTTGATCCTTTTTATGTTTAAGTCTGTTTTTGGTATTGTTCTTAAATTTGTTCTTTCTTAAAAATCTTTTGAATTTTTGAGTCCAGAGTGCAATGTCATTTTCACTGTCCTCATCACTTGATGTTCCTTTCAAGCGATCTTCTTGTGATGTGAGTGTCATATCCTTCCTGTTCTTTGGAAGGGGGTTCTCGAGTTCATCATGATCTTGTCACGTCGTTTCATAGGTCATTAGAGACCCAATAAGTTCTTCAAGAGGGAATATTTTGAGGTCCTTGGCCTCTTGAATGGCCGTAACTTTTGAATCCCAACTTTTAGGAAGAGATCTTAAGATTTTATTTACTAGTTCAAAGTTAGAAAAATCTTTACCAAGAGCTTTGAGTCCATTGATGACATCCGTGAAACGGGTGTACATGTCTCCGATGGACTCACTTGGTTTCATTCGGAAAAGTTCATAAGAGTGCACAAGGATGTTGATTTTGGACTCTTTCACTCGGCTAGTGCCTTCATGAGTGACTTCAAGAGTTTTCCAAATATCAAAAGTCGAATCACAAATTGAAACATGATTAAACTCATTTTTGTCTAGTGCACAAAATAAGGCATTCATAGCCTTTGCGTTTAAAGCAAAAACCTTCTTCTCCGATTCATTCCATTCGCTCATCGGAAGAGAAGATTTTTAAAATCCATTTTCGACAATAGTCCAAAGCTCGAAATCCATAGAAATGAGGAAGATCCTCATACGGGTATTCCAATACGTGTAATCCGACCCATTAAACATAGGTGGACGAGTGATAGAAAGTCCCTCATGCATGCCGGAGTAAGCCATCTCTCTTGGGTTTTAAACCAAATATGAGAGTGAGCCTTGCTCTGATACCAATTGTTAGGATCGGAGCGGCACTAAGAGGGGGGGGGGGGGGGGGGTGAATTAGTGCAGTGGATTAAAACTTCGGTTTTGGAAAAATCTTTCGTACGATAAAAAGCAATGTCAATGGAAGTCGATTTTAGAAGCTTGATGACTTAGAAACGTATGGAAGCGTAGTGACTAAGTAGAGAAGTTTGTAGTATGTAAATGGCAAGAGTCGGATACAAACCAGATAACGCAGTAGTTTTTAAAGTGGTTCGGTCAAAATGACCTACATCCACTTGCGAAGCCTTCTTTGAAGAGGCTCCCAACTTCCACTAGCAAATCTCTTGTAGGGGAAGGACTAATACCCCTCTTACAACCTTTACAAGTGGTTCACACTCTTACAATTTTTTTCAACAAGATGGGAGGAGATTAACACTTAAGCAACATGAAAAACAAGACTTGCTAAGACTATTCTAAAGCTCTTAACCCAAACTATTGCTTTGCAAAAGGGTGTTTTCTCAGCTAAGAATTGAGGGATATATATAGGCCCCAAGAGGATTCAAATTTGGGCTCCAATTTTGAATTCCTCTTGGGTTTCCGAGACTAGCGGTGCCACCGCGTGTCGGTGGCGGTGCCACCGCCTGTCAAAGTCTTGTCAGGCAGATGTACTGGCGGTGCCACCGCCTGTTGGTGGTTGTGCCACCACCTGGTCTCGGTGTGGAAGGTGCCACCGCCTGGGCCAGGGTGGTGCTATCTTTATTGGTGGCTGCCACACTGTCTCTCGTAAGTCTTTGGGCGGTGCCACCACTTGATCTGGTGGTTATCGCCTATTGGTGTGTGCCGCTGCCTGGGTCTCGGGTCTTTGGTGATGCTGCACGCCTGATGCATGGTGCTATTGTTTCGTCCTTACAAGTTTCTGGATGGGCTTTACGTCCAACCCAAACTAAGTTACTTTTGGGCCCAATTGGCCCCTAACTAAGGTATAGAATTATCCCTTAATCCTAACCTTAATTACATGTGAACTACATACCTAAAAACATAATCCTAAGCAAGTATTTAACCGACCAACGTCAAGTTTTGTTTCGGCGAGCTTTCCCGCGTTCTTCTAGTGGACTTCCAATACGCCCTCTGGTTTCTTCCAACGGACTCCCAACAGGCTCCCGATCTTGTGACGAGTTCAACGAGTAGCCGAGCCTTCTTGGTGATCTCTGCGAACCTCCAACGATCTCTTCGGCAGACTTCCGAAAGTTCCGACAAGTCTCTGATCTCTCTTGGTTGGTTCCGACAGCATCTCCAATGAATCTTCGGACTCTCAAACGTCCATCGAACTTGACTTCGGTATCCTTGCTTTATGTTTTTAGACTATCGTAGTAAATCCTGTATACTCAACTTCAATAATATGGATTAGATCAATTAAACCATCAATTGATTTTATCATCAAAATCCGAGATTCAACATAATTATATTCGAAACCAATCTAATTACAACTAAAACTATTTCGATCTAGACAAATTATTACAAGCAAGAATAGTAAGTTGTCCGGCATGTCATTGGTTCATCCGACCCTTCAACGCCTCATCCTCTCCTTTGACATATTGCCTAATCGATATGTTGCCTTCTCGCAATATCAGATCTCCTTGGTGAAATGTCCGATCTTCTTGGCCCAATGCCCGAACTCATGGGACGAAGCTAGTCCTCTGGTTTGATGTCCAACCTTTGACATGTTCAATTCCGGCCCAACTTCTTATTTTTCCTACTTTAACAAATTTGTCTCTCCTGATCGAAGCTAGTTCTACGTCACTCAAAACACAGATTAGATCATAATATTATCAATTGGTTTCATCATCAAAATCTGAGATTTAACAATCTCTCCCTTTTTGATGTTGACAACCAGTTGATGACAGAGTTAATCTTAACTCCCCCTATCAATATATCATATTGACATAATCATAAATTCAGAAATAAATTATGAATCCAAGCAACATGTCATCATAAAATCATGCATAATCAAAATTTTAATACATCATTCTATACATGATTGTCATCATAACTTCTCCCCCTTTGTCATCAACAAAAAGGAGAAGTGCAACTAGCAAGTTTTTGAGATATAATTTTAAATCATTATATTATAAACATAGTTTCAAGTTTTTAAAACATCATTGCGTATATCATCATGCAAGCTAGCAAGTTTTTTAGATATAAAAGTTAGCAAAACTTTTGCATCTTTTAAGATGTGCAAGATAGCATGTTTTCTTTTCTTTGCAATGTTCAAGCTAATAAGTTTTTTAAAAAGGAATACAAGATTTACATTATTTTGGAACATTCAAACTAACAAATTTTACATCATTTTAGAGCATGCAAGATAGCAAATTTTACTCTCTCTTTGTCATTATCAAATAGAATGTTATGATTCTTTTCCCTTTACCTCAATCTTCAAATCATGACAAAGATACAGGATCGATCTTATTTCAATATGACATATTGAAATAAGGTATTATTTTAGAAAATGATATTTGTTGACTTTCATATCATTTTATCAAAAAAATCATAAGTATTGCATACATCATTCCAAATCATAAATATTTCAATTATGATGGTATCAAAATATCAAATTACATTATATCCTACCATGCATGATCATAACTTCTCAACATAATATCATGAGTATTTCATACATAATTTCATATCATTACATGAAGAATATTAAGAAAAATTAATTGGGTGATAAGATATGCACTTCATAAATACAATGGAGTCATGAACTAAATTTCAAATTATGAATATAAAAAAATAAAAAGAAAAAATATGATTCTTTTTGGATGACTCAAATAGAAAAAAGAAGAATCATAGTAAATGATCTTGATTCATAAAAAAATCTCATGTTATAATTCCAAGAATTCACAAGAAAAATTATGATTTATTTAAATAATTTTCTTTTTTAGTAAATAGTAAAAAGAACCATAGGAGTTCAAAAATAAGATCTTGATTCATAGAAAGATCTCAAGTATCAAATATCGAGAAATCAAGATTATGATTTGGATAAAAAAATAAATCTCAATCCATAAAATTTTCTTGTAAGAAATGCCAAGTCATTATCATTATCGCTTTGGGCATGATACCAAATCAATAAATTTTCAAATCAATATTACTTGAGTATACATGATACCAAAATATGGTTTCAAATCTTTTACATATAACATGCATAATTTCAAACCATTACAAACCATTATCAAGGTCATAGTTTATTTGCATAAGTCTCTTCTTTAGTAAAGGTAAGAAGGAATCATCAAAGATAGAAAATATTTTTATTCTCATAAAAGATAGCTCAAGTAGAGAAATCAAAAGAAAGTTCATGATTCGGTTAGAAAATTTTCATTCAAATTCAATTTGTCAACTCCAAACTTATCATCAAAATTACTTTTCTTAATTCAAGAAATAACATAAAATAGATTCATCACTAAGAATTACTTGTTGAAAAATTGAAAAGCTTTAGAGATATTTTCAAGAAACATGCATTCTTCAATTTTTGTTTCAATTTAAGTGATTTGATTTCATATAATCATGCCCAAGTATTTTTGTGTCAAATCAAAACATGCATCATCATTTAAAACCGAAAGAGCAAAGACAAGATTCATCATAAAAATCATCAAGACTTCAAATCATCATGCATAATTAAAACATTAAATCGTCAAGCATGATTTCATTAAACATAAAGTATTTTTAATCAAAATCATTTATAATCATAAAGCAATATGGAAATCATCAAGATACACATTATTGCTTCTTAAAATATACATAGAATTAATCTTATTAGGTGTACAAGCATTAGATTTAAATCTAACATTTTGTTCCTTTATCATAAAACATAAAATTTTCATAATCAATATACATATATATATATACATATATATATATACATATATATATATATACATATATATATATATATATATTTTTTTTTTTCTAAACTAATTTAAAAATAACTCATGAAATGCATCAAGTTATTTCAAAATAAGGTAAATACATTTCGGGTGAGTTACATACCTCATTTTGAAAGGCCACCTCGTCTTGGTTGGTTTGCTCCTTGTCTTCGGATGCGCTCGATTCGTCCATTGTCAACTTCTTCTTCAGTTTTATATACTCATCTTTGGAGTGACCTAACTTCTTGCTTTCATAACAAGTAGTTGTATTCTTTTTAAGTTTATTTTTATTCTTTGATTCTTGTTTCATATACTTTTTAAGTTTTATTGTTAATAGATCAAAGTCATCATCACTTAAGCTTTCGCTCAAGTGGTCTTCTTGAGTTCTAAGTGTCAAATCCTTCATGTTCTTAGGAAAGTTGTTCTCATGTTCATCAAGTTCATCATATGTCTTGCACATCATTTCATAGATTATCAATGACCTAATAAGTTCTTTAACCAGAAAATGGTTCAAGTTCTTTCATTCTTGAATAGCCATTATTTTATTATCCCAATTTTTAGGAAGCGATTTTAGTATTTTGTTAACAAGTTCAAAGTTAGAAAAACTTTTACTAAGTACTTTCAAACTATTGACGATATCCACAAAATGGGTGTACATGTCAACAACAGTTTCACTTAGCTTCATTCGAAATAATTCAAAATCGTACGTCAAAAGATTAATCTTCAAATCTTTAACTCTACTAGTGCCTTCGTGTGTGATTTCAAGAGTGTGCCAAATCTCATAAGCCATTTTGCAAATAGAAACTCGATTAAATTCATTTTTATCTAAAGCACAAAACAAAATATTCATAGCTTTGCATTTAAAGAGAAAGTCTACTTCTCCAAATCATTCCAATCGTTCATTGGAAGAGAAGACTTTTAAAATCCATTTTCAATGGCATTCCATAAATCGAGGTTCAATGAAAGCAAAAAAACTCTCATCCGAGTTTTCTAATAATTATAATCTATCCCATTGAACATAGGAGGATGAATGATAGAGTGACCATCTTGAAAGCCTAAAAGAGCCATTTCTCTTGGTTGTTAAACCAAACGAGAAAAAAACGTAGCTCTGATACTAACTGTTAGGATCAAGTAGGCACTAAAAGGGTGGTGAATTAGTACGTACGATAAAAACGTCGGTTTTGAAAATCTTTGTATATTCAATGAAAATTGATATTAGAAAGATGAGTTTAACTTGAAAGCTTGTTTGTAAGCATAGTAAAAGTAGTAAGCATGTAAGGTAGTTTGTAAGTTTGTAGTAAAGGTAAATAGCAAGAATAGAAATGCAAACTAAGTTTTATAGTGGTTCGGTTGTCGTGATCTACATCCACTCTCGATTCCTCTTCCGTCGAGGCCATTGACATCCACTAACGAGATTCTTTTAATGTACGAAGATCAACTACCCTTACAACTTGATTCTACTTTTGACAGGTTCAGGATAGAACCTTTACACCCCACTACCTCTTCTCTTAAACTTCATTAACACTTAGAGCTTAAGAGGAGTTCTCATATGATTACAATAGTGTTTTTCTTTCTTTTTGCTCTCAGTTCTTGTGTAATCCGAGCAAAGATGAGAGGGGTATTTATAGGCCCCAAATGGATTCAAACTTAGAATCTAAAAATATCTCATCCTCATTTTTTAGGGTATTGGTCGTCCCATCACCTGTGCTGGGCGGTACCACCGCCTACAGCACTGACACTAGGCGGTACCACCACCTGACACAGTCTGGGAGACTGTGTCTAGGCAGTACCATCGCCTGACACTAGGTGGTACCATTGCCTAGTCTCGCGGTACTACCGACTAACATAGTCTTGGAGATTGAGTCTCGGAGACTAAGCCAATAGCGGTGCCATGGCCTAGACCGATAGTGCCACCGCCTTATCATGGGCAAAACTATAAACATAGTGTTTAATGTAATGCTTATGTATGTCCATATATTTTGGTTTGTTCATGCTTTGCACAGCATATAGAATGACGGTCGAAGGCTTCACAACCCTAATTTAGTTGGGTTTAGTGGCCATTTTAGACTTGTAAATAAAGGTTGTGTCATGTGGACACTTGTGGGAGATTTCGGTCTATAGTGGACCATTTTGGATCATTTGTTGTGTAATCATTCAGAGCTTGTGAAGTCTTTTTGTAATTTATATTGGTTATGCAGTGTTTTCTGAAATGTTTGCTTGTGGGTCCTGAGTGAAGTGTTTTCTCTAACCTCTTTTCTCTTTTGTAGGTCCTAAGGGACCCTAGGAGGTTTCGGGGAGGCTGACATTTGCGGATGGATATGCAAGGGTGCCACACGACTTAGGCAAAACTAGCTAAGTCCATGATAGATGGTATTAGAGTGGGACAAGCACTCATAGAAACACTTGGCATGCAAACGTGGTGTTAGGATCGGAGCAGCACTAAGAGGGGGGGGGTGAATTAGTGCAGCGGATAAAAACTTCGGTTTTATAAAAAATCTTTCGTATGAAGAGAGCGGAACTTGACAAGTTTAATCTTGAAAGCGTATTCTTAAATATGCGCAGCAAAAGTAATAAGGAACCAGAGCATATAAGAAGATTTGCAATAATATAAATAATAAGTAATGAAACATAAAACCACGATCACGCCGATTTTAGAGTAGTTGGTCAAATGACCTACTCCACTTCATGAGGCCCTCTTCGATGAGGCTCCCACCTTCCACTAGCAAGCTTCTTGAAATGGAAGGGTAAATACCCCTCTTACAACTCTTTACAAGCGGTTCACTCTCTTACAGATTTTCGAGAAGAGATGAGGTGAACACTAGCAAATTGAAAAGAAAGAAAGCTAACACTTTTCTAAGATTTTTTTCTCTCAAACTCTTGCTGCTCAAAAGGTTGTGTTCTCATTTGAGATTTGAGGGGTATTTATAGGCCTCAAGAGGATTCAAATTTGGGCTCCAAAATTTGGGCTCCAAAATTCAAATCCTCTTTGGGTTCCCGATCTTTGGCGGTGCCACCGCCCGCCCAAGTGCCACCGCCCAGCGTTCAGGTGCTGGGCGGTGCCACTGCCCAGCCCAAGAGGTGTCACCGCCCAGCACTCGGGTGCTGGGCGGTGCCACTGCTCAGCCCAGGCGGTGCCACCGCCTACAGATGTTTTCGACCCTTACATGTTGTGTTTTCACCCACCGCCTTTATAGTGTTTTCAGCCTACAATGTTATAGGGCCCATATTTTGGGTTATAGGATTAATACCTAATCCTAACCCTAATTAACATGCTAACTATGAATTTTAAAGACATTATATAAGCTATTACAAAGTCCATAAGTCAAGACTTCTTCCCCCATGAAGCTTCCGCTGAACTTTTCGGTGGTCTTCCGATAAACTCGGAAACCATTCTACTGGGACTCCGGCAAGCTCTTAAACTTCACGATTTGATCTTGGCGAGTTCCAATGAGCTTCTTCGGCAAGCTCGATCTTTCTCGGCAAACTCTGCGAACTTCCCACTAACCTTCCCCATGAAGCTTCCAAAAAAACCCTTCTAAGCAAGCTCCCTACTCATTCTCGGCTAGTTAGTTCGCGGCGTTCCCGATGATCCTTCGGACTTCCGTCGAACTCTTGAACTCCCAACGAATCCTTCATTCTTGACTCCACACTTTGTTTCACTTTATGCCTTCATCGTTATCGTAGTTAATCCTGCACATGCAAAACCAAAACTCTATCCGATCTAGAGACAGTTATAACGCGCGAATTGACATTACATTTTTAAGACGTCATTGGTTGGCGCTTGTCTCGATTCTTTAGCACATCGTCCTCTCTCTTGCGGCTTGTTGCCCAATCGACGGTTGACCTCCGCGAACCCCGATATCATTCCAATGGCGCATTCCGCTCTTTCTTGCCGATGCCCGACGTTCAAGTTTTCGCCGTCCAATATCCTGACGTGATCTCCTCCGGCGCAACGTCAATTCCTCCTGCGTTAACTGTCTAATTCTGATCGAGTAGACCTGCATCACTCAAAATGCAGTTAAACATCTAAACACAATCAATTAGTTTCATCATCAAAATCCGAGATTCAACACGTGGGGGATCTAGCGGGACTGCGTTGAGGGCAACCAGCACGCGCGATTGTTTTGGAAAAAACGGGCATGGAGATATAGGAAAAAAAGAGTCGCTCAAAAAAACGAGTATCTGAGATTAGCATTCAAAGGAATGGCCAACCCTTCACATAAGAGGCACCACGAGGACAAGCAAGTTGGGAAGAATGTGTAGCGCACAAAGGTTGGGATGACTGAGTTTGAGCTATGGCTCAACATTGGCAATCATACTTGATGGTGCTCAAGGCAAATGAGGCGCTTGGTAAAGGATGAGACCATATAAGGTGGAATGGGTTGTTCAGCAACTGAAAGAGTTATGCAAAGCTCACAGAGGTGAGGGGAATTGCTAACTCGAAGAATTCGGTACTCATGCAAAGGCCTGTATTCAGACGATGGAGTGTTCATGGCCATCCCAAGGCGACCAAAACTCGGCGCCATGGAGCATTGAAACTTTCTCTTCACTATGAGAAGGATGCATCCATAGGAGACTGAAGTGTGCAGCGAGTTCAGCATATTGCCAGGCCTTGAGGGTTACAGTGGGGGTTGTATTGACATGGAGTCACAATCTAGCAAGTGCGTTTGCCGGAGGTAGAACAATACACAGTTTGTTCAGCAAGGCGGAGTAGTTCAAGGGGATAGTGGTCTCCAAAACTTTCAAAGAGAAGGAAGCGAAGAGAGAAGTTGCTCCAATGGGATAGATATCCAAGAGGGATAAGTCTAGACTCTCTAGAGGGAGAATCATGTGCAACAGACCACACATGTTGAGGAGTACCTCAAAAACAACTTTACAAAGCTCAACGAACCAAGCGAGCGGTGAGGAGTCATCGCATGATCTCGCTTAAGATAATGCATTGGGGGGATGCATTGTGAGATCAAATGGGGGAGAAATCCAAGGCCACACAAATGAAGGCACACTTGGAGTCGATATGGAGATCGAACTCAATGGAGGGCTGACCCATGGAATGGTGGGCGTGAGGACCATCATCAAATCAATGCAAATTGAGGGTACAGAGCTTTCCTTGGACAAAGGTCAAGGACATAAACTCTTATAAAGGCAAGAGCATGATCATATCATTCCATGGGTCCCTCATTCTGATAGAGTGGGCTCATCCTGCATGGTGCCAAAGACAAAGGGAGCTTCGAGGAATATGCACCTTACCTCAGAGAAGCATTTAACGAAGGAACTGAGGTGACTCAACTTGTGGAGTCGAAGTTAGATTCAGAAGACCTTGGCACGGGGCAAGATGATGTAGAGGCGGGTACTCTTGAAAAATATGTTACAGTGCTACCAATTGAGTTACTATGAAGGATGTAGTGCACAACGAAGATTGTGCTGGTAGGGATAGAGGCCCAAGATCTAGACAATAGTGCACAAATTTCAGCGAAGTCGGTGGACTTCAGGAGCTACTAGGCGATGGACTATCCTAGACTTGTGCTTCGTTTGAGTGTGACACAAGAGTGGGTGGACGAAAGTCAATTACCAAAAGAGCGATCACAATCGAAGGTGAAAAAGACCATGTGATATATTGGCAGAGGCTACACATGGAGGGATCATAATCCAAGTTCATCGCACAAGGATCAGAATGCAATAAAGATGTCACTAGGAGGTGACACGGTGTAGCGGATCATGGTGGAATAATTCGTGGCAATGCGATACACACGAATCTAGTCTCATGTGGGACTATATCATATGTGTTAGGATCAAGAGCACTAAGAGGGGGGGGGGGGGTGGGGTGGGGTGAATTAGCGCAGCGAAAATCTTTCATCGGTTAAAAAGACTTTCGTACAAAAACCATTTTGGAAAGAACTTTAACTTGAGAGCAAACGAAAGTATAGATGATGTAAAGCAACGGAGGCAGTTTGTAGTTAAGATAAAGAGCAGAATGTAAATATAAACTGAGATTTAGAGTGGTTTGGTCAATCTTGACCTACATCCACTTTTGACTTCCTCCTCCGACGAGGTCACCGACGTCCACTAGAGGCTTTCCTTCAATAAGCGAAGGCCAACCACCCTTTTACAGCTTTACTCCTTTTGACGGGCTTAGGAGACAACCCTTACAGATTTTCACTCATCTCTTGAATGATCAAAACTTAGATGAAAAGAGGGAGAAGAACTTTTGGCCTTTTACAACACTTTTGAGCTCTCAAATTCTCAGAATAAGATCAAGATTTTGGTTTCCTTTCATGGAGGAAAGGGCGAGGTTTATATAGGCCCCAACTGGTTTGAATTTGGAGCTAAAAATTATCATCTCCTAGATTTTCGGGGTCTTGGCGGTACTATCGCCAGAACTAGGCGGTACTACCGCCTGACACTGCTCGGAGACCGAGCTCAAGCGGTACCATTGCCTGACAGGGGCGGTACCACCGCTCAGCTTCGCTCGGAGACCGAGCTCGGGCTATACCACTGCCTGACAGGGGCGGTACCACTGCTTGGCATTCTTGGGAGACTAAGCTCCTAGGCGATGTCACCGCCGGCCAGGAATTCTGGGTCTAAATGGGCTGATCTATTCAACCCAATTTGGGTCTATCAAGGGCCCAATTGCCCCTAGATTAAGTTAATGGGATCACCTCCTATTCCTAACTTAATCTACATGCTAACTATGATATTTAAGACATTAATACTACAACTTGCTCTGGTGCGTCAATTGCTTCTTCCGGCGAGCTTCTGGTGAACTTCTGGCGAATATCTGACGAACCTAGGCGATGCTCCGACGGACTTCCGACAAACTCCTAGACTTGCGATGATCTACTTGGCGAGTTCCGACGAGCTTCTTTGGCAAGCTCCTAGACTTCTCGGATTTGTTCCCGTAGAACCTCCGATGACCATCCGGACTACCGTCGAACTCTCGAATCCCTACTGTGTTGACTCTGGCACAACTCCTACTGCATGTCTTACTACCATCGTAGTTAATCCTACAAATGTAAAACAAACTTTGATCTAGACAATTAATACTAAGCATTAATCAAGTTGTCCGGCATGTCATTGGTCTCTCGACGCTTCGTCCGATTCTTCGGTACATCGTCCTCTCATGCGGCCTATTGCCTAATAGCCAATTGACTCTGTAACTCCGATATCCTTAGCGTAATGTCCGCTCTTCTTGGCCCGATACCCGAATCCACGGCCCAAAGCCTTTTGTCGATACGTCAACCAATCCACCGGCCCGACGTCCAATCTTCTGATATGTTCCTCTTACCCAACATGATTTTTTCTGCTTTAATTGTCTCATCCTGATCGAAGCATCCTACATCACTCAAAATGCAGATTAAAATATAAACATAATTATCAATTGGTTTCATCATCAAAATACGAGATTCAATAATCTCCCCCTTTTTGATGATGACAACTAATTGATGACGGAGATTGATGATGAAGTGAATTGTCAACCAATTAAATCTGCAATTGTTGAATCTCGGATTTTGATGATGAAGTCAATTGTCATTTGTTATCTAATCTATGTGTTGAGATAAGTGTGCAGGATTAACTACAATGAAAGTTAGACAAGCAGCAGGAGTTGCGCCGGAGTCAAGATCATGATCACGTTGGGAGTTCGAGAGTTCGACGGAAGTTCGGACGGTCGTCGGAGGGTTGCGGAGAACAGATCCAGAAGTCCGAAGCTTGCCAAGCGAAGCTTCGCCGGAACCAGCCAAGTGGATCGTCGCAAAGTCCAGGAGTTTGCGGATGTCCCAGAAGAATCACCGAGGGTTCATCGGATGATCGATGGAAGTTCGCCGAAACTTCGCGCGGAAGAAGCGATTGACGATCGAGCAAAGCTGCAGAAGTTGTCTTAGATTTAATCGTAGTTAGCATGTTGATTAAGCTTGAAAATGGGAGGTGATCCCATTAGCTTAATCTTGGGGCAAGTGGGCCCCTGAAAAGATTGAAATTGGGCGAATGGAGCTAACCATTGGACCGACGATTACACCCGCGGTGCAACCTTTAGGCCGAGGAGGTGCAACCGCCCGAGCTCGATCTTCGAGCTAGATCGGCGGTGCAACCTCGACAGAAGAGCACACCCGAGCTCGGTCTTCGAGCAAAGAGGCAGAGAGGTGCAACCGCCTCGGTCGAGGTGGCACCGCCTGGGGCTCGATCTTGAGCCGGACTTCGGTGGTGCAACCGCCCCTAACGAGAGGTGCAACCGCCTGGGCTCGATCTTGAGCTTTGCGGCGGTGCAACCTCTCCGATCAAGAGGTGCAACGCCTGATCCCGAATTCGGGATTTGATCGGATTTTTGAGCTCCAAATTTGAACGGGTTGGGGCCTATAAATACCCCACCCATTCAGCAATGAATAGATACAGATCCACACCGAATTCTTGATCTTTTCAGTGATTCTAAGAGCTCAAATTTGTGTAAAATCCAAAAGTTCTCCTCTTTGTTCTTCAAGTCTTGAGTTGTAAAGAGAGGAGAGAAAGGATCTGTAAGGGTTGTCTCCCTGAGCCCGTCAAAAGGAGAGAAACTGTAAAGGGCAGTTAGCCTTAAGCCCATTGAAGGAAGGCAGCTAGTTGACGCCGGTGACCTGCCGGAGGAGGAAGCCAAAAGTGGAGTAGGTCAAGACTGACCGAACCACTCTAAATCTCTGGTTTGCTTTTACTTTGAGCACTTTATCATTACTGCAAACCTCCTACATAGCTACTGCCCTCTGCGCTTTTACGAACGAGTCTCTAAGTTCTGATCTTTCCAAATCTGCATTCAGACGTAAATCAGTGTTTTCGTACAATCTTTACAATGCAGTTTACGCTTACGTTTTGATTCCATTTATAACTGCAAATTGCCTTCTGCGTATTCATAAAACGGTTTTCAAAGTTCAAAACTGCTTTTAGACGTTAAACTGCATTTAGACATAAAATTACGCTTTGACGTAAAAACTGCGTTTAGACGTAAACTGCGTTTAGACGCAAAACTGTGTTTAGACGTAAAACTGCGTTTAGACGCAAAACTGCGTTTAGACGTAAAACTCCACTTAGACGTAAAACTGCACTTAGACGTAAAACTGTGTTTAGATGCAAACTGCGCTTAAGACGCAAACTGCGCTTAAACGCAAACTGAGTTTAGACGCAAACTGTGCTTAGACGCTAATCTGGCGCTTTAGACATTAAAACGCGCTTTTTAAATGCAAACTGTGCTTAGACGCAATCTGCATTAAGACGCAAACTGCATTTAGACGCAAAAACTGCGCAAAACTACACTTAGATACAAACTGTGAATCTGCTCTTACATCGAAATCGTTTTTTTTATCGACTAACGCAGCTTTCGTTTTTTAAATCGCTGAAAAATTTCCGCTGCACTAATTCCCCCCTTTTAGTGCTCTCGATCCTAACAATTGGTATCGAGCAAGGTTAACTCTCTAACGGATTAAAACCCAAGAGAGATGGCATACGCCGGAAACCAAGAGGGGCATTCTATTACACGTCCACCCATGTTCAGTGGAACGAACTACACCTACTGGAAGACCCAAATGAGGATCTTTCTTATTTCTATGGATTTTGAACTATGGAACCTTGTTGAAAACGGATTTTCAAAGTCTTCTCTTCCAATGATCGATTGGAATGAATTGGAAAAGAAGGCTTTCGCTCTTAATGCAAAGGCTATGAATGCCTTATTTTGCGCACTTGATAAAAACGAGTTTAATCGTGTTTCAACTTGTGAAATTGCATTTGATATTTGGCACACACTTGAAGTGACCCACGAGGGCACAAGTAGAGTGAAAGAGTCAAAAATCAATCTATTGCTGCATTCTTTTGAACTTTTCCGAATGAAACCGAGTGAAACCATTGGCGAAATGTTTACCCGTTTCACGGATGTCGTCAACGGTCTAAAAGGACTCGGAAAAAGTTTTTCAGATTTTGAACTCGTAAATAAAATACTAAGATCCCTTCCTAAAAGTTGGGATCCTAAAGTCACTGCTATTCAAGAGGCAAAAGATCTGCGCAACTTCCCTCTTGAAGAACTAATCGGGTCATTAATGACCTACGAAATGACTTGTAAAGCTCATGAAGAGCAAGAAGACATCCTTCCAAAGAACAGGAAGGATATGGCACTTAATACTTCTGAATGCCACTTGAGAGAAAACTCAAGTGATGAGGACTGTGATGATGACTTGGCACTTTTAACAAGAAAGTTTAAAAAATTCTTCAAAAGAAACAAGTTTAAGAATGATGCGAAAAATAAACTTGAACCCAAGAAGGACCAAGTGATATGCTATGAATGTAAAAAGCCGAGACACTACAAGAGTGATTGTCCCCAAGTCAAAAGAAGAACATCAAAGAAGAAGGCTCTTCAAGCAACATGGGATGACTCGAGCGCATCTGAAGAAGAGGAGTCCAACACCGAGCAAGTTGCTCATTACGCCTTAATGGCCATCGGAGAGGAGGTAACGAATTTATTAGATGCTGATTTATCTTTCGATGAATTATTAAATGCCTTCCATGATTTATTTGATGAATGCAAGATTATCAATAGAAAATATAAATTGCTAAAAAAGAAGCATGATAGTCTTACTTGTGATTTTAATAAGTTAAAAATTGAATATCATGATAGTTTAAATTCATGTATCAAATGTCATGATCTAGAAACTTTTCAAAAAGAAAACTTGCTACTTAAGGACACTTTGAAGAAATTCGAGGTTGGTAGCAAGTCATTAAACATGATCCTTACAAACAAGGGTCATATTCCCAAAAGAAGTGGGATTGGATTTGTGAGGAGTCCTCACCAAAATCCAACTACCTTCGTAAAAGGCCCCATCTTACATGTTAGACATCAAAGCAAATGCAACTTTTGTTGCAAGTTCTATTCTGAGACGCATTATTGTCCATTCAAGAAATTTAGTCCAAACAATTGATTTGGGTTCCTAAAGGAACCATGACAAATTCTATGCAACATGATAAAAAATGTAGATCTATTTGTGAGGAACCCAAAAGCAAATGGGTACCTAAACATCATCCTTTCTTGTAGAAAACTAAACCATCGCAAGCTAGGAGCAAGAGATGGTACCTTGATAGTGGATGCTCAAGGCATATGACGGGAGATCCATCCCAATTCTCTAAGCTCACTAGCATAGCGAAGGATATGTCACCTTCGGAGACAACAACAAGGGTAAAATCATTGGCAAAGGAACCATAGGTAACAAATCCAACTTTTCTATTGAAGATGTTTTGCTAGTTGATGGTCTAAAAACATAACCTCCCGAGCATTAGTCAATTATGTGATAAAGGATATATTATCAGATTTGAATCTAATGCTTGCATCATTGAAAAAACCACACAAAAAACATATCTATGATTGCATTAAAACAAAATAACATATACACTATTGACATCAATGATTTATGTAATGAAACATGTTTTTTTGCTTTTAAATGAGAATGCTTGGATATGGCAATGAGAAGATTAGGTCATGCCAAACATGAAGCTAATCACTCAAATATCATCCAAAGAACTTGTAAGAGGAATTCCTCATATCAAGTTCATCAAAGATAATGTATGTGATGCCTGCCAATTAGGTAAACAAATTAAGAGTAGCTTCAAATCTAAAAAAACAAATAAGCACCTCTAGGCCCTTACAATTGATCCATATGGACTTATTGGGACCCATCTCCACATCAAGCCTAGGAGGTAGCAAATAACTTTAGTCATCATCGAGATGACTATAGCAGATACACATGGACTTACTTAAAAACAGAAAAGTGAATGCCTTAGATCTTTTACCAAGTTTTGCAAAACTCGTTTGAGAATGAGAAAGGTTCTATGATTTCGTCAAATAGAAGTGATCATGGTGGTGAATTTCAAAACCATGATTTCCGGGAATTTTGTGAACTTAATGGATACAACCATAATTTCTCTACTCCTAGAAACCCTCAACAAAATGGATTTGTAGAAAGAAAAAAATCGAAATTTACAAGAAATGGCAAGAACCATGTTGAATGAACACAACCTACCCAAATATTTTTTGGGCCGAAGCCAGTAAATACTGCATGCTACATCTTAAATAGAGTTCTAGTGAGACCTCTACTAACCAAAACTCCCTATGAGTTATGGAACAATAAAAAAACCCAACGTTTCATATTTTAAAGTCTTTGGGTGTAAGTGTTTTATCTTGAAAAAAAAAAGACAACTTAGGAAAATTTGATGCTAAATCCGATGAAGGAATCTTTCTTGGTTATTCTACAGTTTCTAAAGCCTTTCGTATCTTTAATAAAAGAACTCTAATTATTGAAGAATCCATTCATGTTGTTTTCAATGAGATTTCTGAAATCACGAAAAAATGATCTTGACGATGATGTTAATTTTGATTCTTTAAATTTAAGCGAAACCCGTCTCCAACTAGCAACTTGGATGCATCCACTTCTCAGATTTCCTTACCCAAGGATTGGAAGTATGTAGATGCTCATCCTAAGGAGCTAATCTTAGGAGACATATCAAAGGGGGTTCAAACACGATCTTCTCTTAAAACCTTTTGTGCAAAAATGCCTTTCTCTCCCAAATTGAACCCAAATGCATTGATGAAGCCATGAAAGATGATTCATGGATTATCATGAATGCAAGATGAATTAAATCAATTTGAGAGAAATGAAGTGTGGAAGCTTGTTCCTAGGCCAAATGACCATTTAGTTATTGGTACTAAATGGGTCTTAAAACAAGCAAAATGAAAATGGTATCGTGGTTAGAAACAAGGCTAGATTAGTGGCCAAAGGTTTCAACCAAGAAGAAGAAGGTATCGATTCTGAAGAAACCTTCGCTCCTGTGGCTCGATTGGAAGCCATAAGGATGCTCCTTGCCTCACGCTTAGCAGTAATAATTTTAAGTTATTTCAAATGGATGTTAAAAAAGCCCTTCTTAATGGCTTTATTTCCGAAGAAGTCTATGTTGAACAACCTCCTGGATTTGAAAATAATAGTCTCCCTAATCATGTGTTTAGATTAACTAAAGCTCTCTATGGTTTAAAACAAGCTCCTAGGGCTTGGTATGAGAGACTTAGTTCTTTTCTTATTGAAAATAATTTCATAAAAGGCAAGGTTGATACTACATTATTCATCAAGAACTTTGAAAACAATTTTCTCATTGTTTAAATTTATGTTGATGATATTATCTTTGGTTCTACGAATGAATCTCTTTGTGAATCCTTTGCGAAAACTATGAGTCGTGAATTCGAAATGAGTCTAATGGGAGAGTTAACATTCTTCTTAGGTCTACAAATCAAACAACTAAGCAATGACATCTTTATTAGTCAAACCAAATATGCTATGAGTTTGCTAAAGAAGTTCAATATGAATAATTCAAAAGCCATTAACACTCCTATGAGCACCTCCACTAAGTTAGAAATTGATGAGAATGGAGAAAGCTTCGATCAAAAAACCTATAGGGGTATGATAGGAAGTTTACTTTACCTCACTGCCACCAGACCAAACATCATGTTCAGTGTAGGACTTTGTGCTAGATTTCAATCAAACCCTAAGATATCTCATCTCAAAGCAATCAAAAGAATACTTAGATATCTTAATGGAACCACAAATCTAGGATTATGGTACCCAAAATCAGAAAATTTTGAATTAACAACTTATGCTGATGCGGACTTCGCTGGCTGTAGACTAGATAGAAAAAGCACATCAGGATCATGTCAATTTTTAGGACATGCCCTTGTATCCTGGTCATCTAAGAAACAAAGCTCGGTTGCTCTATCAACAACCGAAGCTGAATATATTGCAGCAAGTGCATGCTGTGCACAAGTTGTATGGATGAAAAACACTTTAGAAGATTACAAAGTTAATCTTAAAGATATTCCCATTAAATGTGATAACACGAGTGCAATATGCTTAACTAAAAATCCTATACAACACTCAAGAACAAAACATATTGATATTAGACATCACTTTATACGAGATCATGTCACTAATCATGATGTAACCATAGAGTTCATTGATACCAAACATCAACTAGCTGATATCTTTACAAAACCCCTATGTGAAGAACAATTTGATTACATAAGAAGAGAATTAGGAATGTTGATGTGTCCGAATACTTAAACTAGTTAAAATTATTTTTCGGATGTTATTACTATTACATGCCTTGGCATCACTTGATCAAATAACATGTTGAAAATTATGTGACAAATGTTTTTAATAATCAGTAGCTTACTCATAACTGAATGCATGTAAGAAGTTCATTTTTCAGTTTGAATGCTAAAAATGGGATTTTCCTGTACACTCTTATGAAAACTTTTTGAAAAATGACTTTCCTCCTTCAAGCAACGAACTATAAAAAGGAGAAGAGATATTCAAAGTATTATATGTGTCATGCCTTCCTTTATGTGCTTGATAACCTGCTGGAATCACATCTACCATGCTTTTTGATAATGCTATCATGCTTTTTGTTGATGACAAAGGGGGAGAAACATATGAATTGATAAACACTGCCATAATCATGTCTATGTCATAGCTGAACTGCCATAATCATGTCTATGTCATAGTTGCAAATACTTGAGTGATGCTATAAACAATGTTATAGTTATGCCATCCTTGCATCACCAAGAGATATATGAACATGTGCTATAGTTTGCATTATGTCTTGAGTTGATATTCTATCTTGTGAAATAAATGCAAACTTGTTAGAAAATCTCAAATGTGTGCATCATGTAATAGTCCTTCGTAGCTTTATATGATTACATGATGAATAGTTACAAACACAATCATACAAACTTGATGATGTATGTCAAGCCTTGACATCATTCTTGAAGAGATACATCATGATGGGTATCATGATGGGAGTATTGATAAGTTTAACTGATCTAACTTATCAATACGTCACTTGAATTCTTAGGTCTTGAATTCAAGGTTGACTTATCTCAACTATGGCATATAGATAGGGGGAGTTAAGGATAACTCCATTATCAATTGATTGTCATCATCAAAAAGGGGGAGATTGTTGAATCTCGGATTTTGATGATGAAGTCAATTGTCATTTGTTATCTAATCTATGTGTTGAGATAAGTGTGCAGGATTAACTATGATGAAAGTTAGACAAGCAGCAGGAGTTGCGCCGGAGTCAAGATCATGATCACGTTGGGAGTTCGAGAGTTCGACGGAAGTTCGGACGGTCGTCGGAGGTTCTGCGAGAACAGATCCGAGAAGTCCAGAAGCTTGCCAAGCGAAGCTCGTCGGAACTAGCCAAGTGGATCGTCGCAAAGTCCAGGAGTTTGTCAGATGTCCACAGAAGAATCACCGAGGGTTCATCGGATGATCGACGGAAGTTCGCCGGAAACTCGCCGGAAGAAGCGATTGACGCATCGGAGCAAAGCTGCAGAAGTTGTCTTAGATTTAATCGTAGTTAGCACATTGATTAAGCTTGAAAATGGGAGGTGATCCCATTAGCTTAATCTTGGGGCAATTGGGCCCCTGAAAAGATTGAAATTGGGCCGAATGGAGCTAACCATTCGGACCCGATTACATCGGCGGTGCAACCGCCTAAGCCGAGAGGTGCAACCGCCAGGGCTGTGTCTCCCAGCCGAGACTAGGCGGTGCAACCGCCCGGCCAGAGGTGCAACCGCCCGAGCTCCTCTTCGAGCTAGCTGGGGCGGTGCAACCCCCGACAGAGAGGTAGCACCGCCTCGAGCTCGGTCTTGAGCCTAGGCAAAGAGGTGCAAACCGCCTCGGTCGGGGAGGTGGCACCGCCAGGGGCTCGATCTTGAGCGGACTTCAGGGGGTGCAACCGCCCACGATAGAGAGGTGCAACCGCTTGGGCTCGATCTCGAAGCTCGCAAAGGCGGTGCAACCTCTCGATCAAGAGGTGCAACCGCTTTGATCCCGGAATTCCGGGATTTGATCGTTTTGAGCTCCAAATTTGAACTGGGTTGGAGCCTATAAATACCCCACCCATTCAGCACTGAATAGATACAGATCCACACCGAATTCTTGATCTTTTCAGTGATTCTAAGAGCTCAAATTTGTGTAAAATCCAAAAGTTCTCCTCTTTCTGTTCTTCAAGTCTTGAGTTGTAAAGAGAGGAGAGAAAGGATCTGTAAGGGTTGTCTCCTGAGCCCGTCAAAAGGAGAGAAACTGTAAAAGGACAGTTAGCCTTCGCCCATTGAAGGAAGGCAGCTAGTTGACGTCGGTGACCTCGTCGGAGGAGGAAGCCAAAAGTGGAGTAGGTCAAGACTGACCGAACCACTCTAAATCTCTGGTTTGCTTTTACTTTGAGCACTTTATCATTACTGCAAACCTCCTACATAGCTACTGCCCTCTGCGCTTTTACGAACGAGTCTCTAAGTTCTGATCTTTTCGAATCTGCATTCAGACGTAAATCGGTGTTTTCGTACAATCTTTACACTGCAGTTTACGCTTACGTTTTGATTCCATTTATAACTGCAAATTGCCTTCTGCGTATTCATAAAACGGTTTTCAAAGTTCAAAACTGCTTTTAGACGTTAAACTGCGTTTAGACGTAAAATTACGCTTTGATGTAAAAACTGCGTTTAGACGTAAACTGTGTTTAGACGCAAAACTGCATTTAGACGTAAAACTGCGTTTAGACGTAAAACTGCGTTTAGACGTAAAACTCCACTTAGACGTAAAACTACACTTAGACGTAAAACTGCGTTTAGATGCAAACTGCGCTCAAGACGCAAACTGCGCTTAAACGCAAATTGAGTTTAGACACAAACTGTGCTTAGACGCAATCTGCGCTTAGACGCAAACTGCGCTTAAATGCAAACTGCGCTTAGACGCAATCTGCATTAGGACGCAAACTGCATTTAGACGCAAACTGCGCAAACTACACTTAGATACAAACTGTGAATCTGCTTTTACATCGAAATCGTTTTTTTTTATCGGATGAGCGCGCAGCTTTCGTTTTTTAAATCGCTGAAAAATTTCCGCTGCACTAATTCCCCCCCCCCCTCTTAGTGCTCTCGATCCTAACAAAACTTAACTCCCGGAGTTTAAACAAACTCCCCCTATCAATATGGCTTATTGATAAAAACTCTTGGATTCAAAAATCCAAGCAACATGTCATGATCAAATCATGTATGTCATCAACATACTTCTCCCCCTTTGTCATCAACAAAAAGGAGAAGTACCACAATCAAGTGTTTGTAATATAAGTTCTAATCATTTGCATGATAAACATAATCTTCGTTTTTTATCATCATGCAATTTTGAAGCTAGAAAATTTAACAAGTGTTACATCATGCTTAGAATATACAAGCTATCAAGTTTTAGATATGCAAGTTTTACAACATACAAGATAGCACTTTTGCAATTTTTGTTTCTTAAGATGTTCAAGATAGCAAGCTCTTTCTTCTCTTTTGAGAAGTACCATTTTTTTATTTTCTTTACAAAGTGCAAGTTAGCATGTTTTGCATCTTGAGATAGGCAAGATAGCACATTTGGTATGCAAATTTATAGTATGCAAGCTATTAAATTTTATACATAAAAAGTTAGCAAAATTTTACATCTCTTGAGATGTGCAAGATGAACTATTTTGCCTCTTTTCGAAATTTGTAACTTAGCAAACATTGCTTCTCTTGAGATTTGCAAGATAACACTTCTTGCTTTCTTTTAAGATTAGCAAGCTAGCAAGTTTGCTCCCCCTATGTCATTGTCAAATAAAAGAGAATAACAATACAATAGTGTAGTTTATTTCCTTTTACTATAATCTTCAGATCATGACAAAGGTAAGTATCATTCTTATTTGTACATCATAATATTTTTAAATTAAAACATACATAATTTCAAAACCTTACATTTCTTTTTATCATGCATGATATTAAAAATAAATCAATCATCACTACAACTCATCATGCATATTATTAAAATATAAAATCTTCAAACATGATACAAATATTTATTTTCAGAATATTCATCATTATTTTGAGCACATCATACATGATTCTAAGATATTCATAATACATCATTTTAGCAACAAATCATAGTATTTCAAATCATTAATATTTTACATCATGATAGCATCAATTTTGTCAAATTATATCATACCATGCATGATTAAAATTTCTCCCCATTTTATCATTATAAACAAGAAAGAAGAAAGGAAGAACAAAATAGTGTAAAATAGTTTAATCATTTCAAGGCATAAAAGCCATAAATATAATGACATCATGTCATGAAAGATACAATCACTTGAATACCAAAAGACATGATTCATATAGTAAATCTCTTCTTTAAATAAAATATCAAGAAAAAACATAGGAATACAAAGAAGAGATCTTGTTTTAAAAGAAAATTCAAGTAATAAATCCAAGAACTTCACAAGAAGAATCATGATTCATTAGAAAATCTCCTCTTTTAAGAAAATACCAAGTAGAATCATAGGAGAACGATTAATAAAAAAATATTGATTCATAACAAATCTTTCAAGTTATAATCAATTCATGAATACCGAAAGAACATTCAAGATTCATTTGGATAATTTTTCTTCTTTAGTAAATGACAAGAAGAAACATGGGAGTAAAAAAAAACAAGATCTTGATTCATAAACAATTTCAATTTATAAATCACGAGAAATCAAGATCATGATTTTGATAAAAATTTATTCAAATTTAAATCATCAAAATTATTTTCATGATCCAAGAGATTCATAATGGTGATATAAATAGATTCATTTATCTCCTTTTTGGAAAAATCAAGAAAGTAGAAAAAAATAAATTTTTCTAGGAGAAACCTTTTCTCTTTTTAGTTGTTTCAATTCATGTGGCTTATTTCATTTATGCCAAACAAAAATGTGCATCAACGTTTAGGATCAAAAACTAAATTTCGTCATAAGAACCATCAAGACCAATAACTCACAAAAATCATCATGTATAACTTTAAAATCTCATGCATAAAATCGTCAAATCATGATATCAAAACTTCAATATTTTCATTATAACATCAAACAAGGTTTCATTGAACATAATTTTGAATGATTCTTATAGATATCTAAAACTTCTTTAGTTTTAATTTATATAATTGACTTTATATTAGCATGCTCAAATTTTGTTCTTATGTCAAAATCAAAGATAAGGTTCATAAAAAAATCATCAAGCCTTTCATACAAAAGCCATGCATCATCATTGAAAAGCAATATGGAAATCATCAAAATACACATTCTTGCTTCTCAAGCACATACATAAGATTAATCTTACTAGATATACAATCATTAGATTTATATCTAACATTTTATTGCATTAACAAAAAACATGTAATTTTTTTTATTTTAAAAATTACGAGCATGATCATATTTTTACATTTTCATTTTTAAACATTTAATTTTCAAGAAAACTAATTCAAAACTAAATTAAAAAAATGCATCATGAAAGGTATTATGTAATTTCGAAGTAAATTAGGGGGATTTCGATTACCTCATCATTGAAAGCAGTTAAAGCGTAGTTTGCCACCTCACCTTTCTTGAATTTCTCCTTGTCTTCAAAGGAGCTTGATTCATCCCAATTTTTATCCTTTTTCTTGCGTTCAAAGCAAATAGTTACATTCTTTTTATTTTTAAATTTTTGTTTCATAATTTTCATTGAAAGTTCGAGTTCACTATCACTTAAGCTTATGCTCGAGTGGTCTTCAAATGTTCTATGTCCCAAATCCTTCCTGTTCTTTGGAAGGTAGTTCTCAAGTTCTTCACGTGCATTACACGTTAATTCATAGGTCATCAAAAACCTATTAGTTCTTCGAGAGGGAAATGGTTCAAATCTTTTGATTCTTGAATAGAAATTACTTTTGAATCCCAAGTTTTATTAAGAGAACGTAAAATCTTGTTTACAAGTTCAAAATATGAAAAACATTTGCCAAGAGCTTTTAAACCATTGACGACATCCATAAAATGGGTGTACATATTAACAATGGTTTCGCTCGGCCTCATTCGAAAAAGCTCAAAATCATACATTAAAAAATTAACTTTAGAATCTTTAACACTACTTGTGACTTCGTGTGTGATTTCAAGAGTGTGCCATATGTCGAAAGTCGGTTTGCAAGTAGAAACCCAATTAAACTTGATTTTGTCTAAGGCGCAAAATAGAGCGTTCATAGCTCTAGCATTTAAAGAAAATATCTTCTTCTCCAAATCATTCCAATCTTTCATTGGACGAGAATACTATTTAAAATCGATCGACAATGTGCCATAAATTCAAATCCAACGAAAGCAAAAAACTCTTATTCGAGTTTTCCAATAAGTGTAGTCCATCCCATTGAAAAAGGGAGGACGAATGAGAGAGTGACCCTCTTGATTGCCGAAAAGAGCCATTTCAATTTGGGTGTTAAACCAAATATGAAAAATAAGGCTCTAATACCAATTGTTAGGATCAAGAGCACTAAGGAGGAGGGGGGTGGTAAATTAATGCAGCGGAAATCTTTCGTCAGTTAAAAAGACTTTTATACGAAATCCATTTTGGAAAAAACTTTAACTTGAGAGCAAACAGAAGTATAGATGATGTAAAGCAATGGAGGCAGTTTGTAGTTAAGATAAAGAGCAGAATGTAAATGCAAACTGAGATTTAGAGTGGTTTGGTCAATCTTGACTTACATCTACTTTTGGCTTCCTCCTCCGACGAGGTCACTGACGTCCACTAGAGGCCTTCCTTCAATAGGCGCAGGCCAACCATCCTTTTAAAGCTTTACTCCTTTTGACGGGCTTAGGAGACAACCCTTACAGATTTTCACGCCTCTCTTGAATGATCAAAACTTAGATGAAAAGAGGGAGAATAACTTTTATAGGCCCCAACTGGTTCGAATTTAGAACTCAAAAATGTCATCTCCCGGATTTCTGGGGTCCTGGCGGTACAACCGCTAGAACTGGGCGGTACTACCGCCTGACACTGCTCGGAGACTGAGCTTAGATAGTACCACTGCTTGATAGGGGTGGTACTACCGCTCAGCTTCACTTGGAGACCGAGCTTAAGTGGTACCATCGCCTAGCATTCTTGGGAGACTGAGATCCTAGGCAGTGCCACCGCCGGCCAGAAATTTTGGGTCCGAATGGGCTGATCCATTCGGCCCAATTTGGGTCTGTTAAGGGCCTAATTGCCCCCATATCAAGTTAATGGGATCATCACTCATTCCTAACTTAATCTACATGCTAACTACGATATTTAAGACATTAATACTGCAACTTGCTCTAGTGCATCAATTGCTTCTTCCGGCGAACTTCCGGCGAACATCCGACGAACCCTCGGTGATGCTCCGGCAGACTTTCAGCAAACTCCTGGACTTGCAATGATCCACTTGGCGAGTTCTGACAAGCTTCTTTGGTAAGCTCCTGGACTTCTCGGATTTGTTGCCGTAGAACCTCCGATGACGGTCCGGACTTCCGTCGATCTCTCGAACCCCTAATGTGATCATGGTCTTGACTCCGACGCAACTCCTACTGCATCTCTTACAGCCATCATAGTTAATCCTGCATATGTAAAATAAAATTTGATCTAGACAATTAATACTAAGCATTAATCAAGTTGTCTAGCATGCTATTGGTCCCTCGACGCTTCGTCCGATTCTTCAACGCATCGTCCTCTCTTGTGGCCTATTGCCCAATCGGCCAGTTGACTCTGCAACTCTAATATCCTTAATGCAATGTCCGCTCTTCTTGGCCCGATGCCTGAATCCATAGCCTGAAACCTTCTATCGATACGTCGACTGATCCATTGGCTCGACGTCCAATCTTTTGACATGTTCCTCTGGCCTAACATGATTTTTTATGTTTTAATTGTCTCATCCTGATCAAAGCATCCTGCGTCACTCAAAATATAGATTAAAACATAAACATAATTATCAATTGATTTCATCATCAAAATATGAGATTCAACAATGTGGAGGTATGATCGGGAGCTACTGGGAACTCCATTTCGGTGAACAACATGATGACAAGAAGGGCTATGGATTCAAGAAATGAAAACTATGGTACCGTAGAGACGAATCTTCTATGCATGCATCGAATTTTATATCGAATGAAAGCCTTAGTCATCAACATATGGGAGTTGTGTACCATTAAGGTAAAAGTTCAAATGCAAGTACCAGTGAGTCCTATGGGAGGGACTTGATCATACAGAGGTATAATCAGAGCTGTTGAAGAGTTGGAATGCTCCAGAGCCCATATTCACTTAAGGGAGCCCAGCAGGTCAGAGGACAAGGCAGAGTAAGTGAACGTTGCTACCAAGGAAGCTAAGGAGAATAGAATCACTGTGGACCCTGCAACATGATGGCAGAGGCCATGTATGGGAGTTACAATCTATCTTTCCATCGACCAAGGGGAACTACTTGGAGAATACAGAGGTATTTAAGTAGGGGGTCGAAAGGGGCGAGGAAGCAACGACGAGTCTAAAGGGACTTAGCTACCCAAAACCAAGCATTGGTTAGAATAGATGTGGACTCGAAAGAGTGCCACAAAGGTAGATCTATCAATCATGAAGAAAGGGATGTAGATGTGAGGCAAGGGATAGTAGGTCCATGGGCATGACAACGCCATGGTACCATAAATGTAGGACTTCTGTGAAGTCATCGATCCCTTGCTCTCATGGAGGGATAGTGCTTAGTCATGAAAAGGGCTAAGAGGTAGAGCATGCGGAGGCAAACTCCAAGTACTAAGACAAGGTTGAAGGGCAGAGGCCATGGAACTTCGTAAGACTGGTGTCAACAAGCTTCTCATCAAGATAGCCAAAAGTGAAGGACTTCGCATCATGCAATAGTGCATGACCAAGGAACGAAGCAAGTAGTATACGGTGTTGTACCTTTGCTACTCAGTGGAGTCGATGGTAGGGTTGATGGAGAAGATGATACAATCCCAAAGCCAACCAAAACTATTAGAGACTTACTCTAAGTTGGGGTGAATGTTAAATCTTGGATTTTGATGATGAAACCAATTGATAGTGTTTATGATTTGATCTGCGTTTTGAGTGACGTAGGATGCTTCGATCAGGAAGAGATAATTAAAGCAGGAAGAATCGAGTTGGGCTGGAGAAAAACATGTCAGAAGATTGGACGTCGAGTCGAAGGATCGATCGACGTATCGACAGAAGGCTTTGGGCCATGAGTTCAGGCATTGGGCCAAGAAGAGTGGATATTGCACCAAGGAAATCAGAGTTGTAGAGGTCAATTGGCCGATTGGGTAATAGACCACAAGAGAGGACGATGTGCCGAATAATTGGATGAAGCATCGATGAACTAATGATATGTCGAAAAATATTTGATTAGCTTAGTATTAATTGTCTAGATTGAACTAGGTTTTATGTGTGTAGGATTAACTATAAGAGCGATCAAGGCAAAAAGCAAAATGATGTCTCAGAGTCAAGGACGCGATTTCGTTGGGAGTTCGAGAGTTCGTCGGAAGTCCGGACGTTCGTTGGAAGTTCTACCGGAATTAACCGAGAAGTCCAAGAGCTTGCCAAAGAAGCTTGTTGGAACTCGCCAAGATGATCATCATGAAGTCCAGGAGCTTGTCGGGAGCCCATTGGAACATTGCCGAGAGGTCATCGGAAGTTCACCGGAAGATTGCTGGAAGCTCGTCGGAAGAAACCTAGACTTACATACTTGTTTAGCTTAGTAATTGTCTTAGATTTCATAGTTAGTACATAATTGGGATTAGAATTCGGACAACTAAATTAGGGGCCAGTTAGGCCCATGTATAGACTATATTATGCCCAATGAAAACACCAAACAATGACCCAATTGTTGGGAAATCCTTGGGGGCGACATCATATACGTAGCGGAAGAACAAGAAAAACAAAATCCCCGATTCCCAAAGAGATGTTCATCGTCGTGCGAAGATTGGTACGCAAAAATCCGTGAAACATGAAATTGTGTATAGAGTAGATTGTGTTACCTAGGGAGATCGTATATCCCTGTTTCCTTGCAGATCCTTAGGAGAGGGTGAAGGAGGTCAAGCGTCCTCCTCTCTAGCGGTGATCCATACAGTAGGGTTGTGACGACGCTCCTCAAAACTCCAAACCTACTCTGAGGTGGAGATGGAGAGGAGAATAGGAAAAGGCAAACAAAAGCTCTCTAGCCCATGGGGCTCTGAATCCCTCCTATTTATAGAGGTCCCCTGTCAAAACCCTAATGGGTCCTCCCCTAGTGGGTATTGGATCTGCATCCAATAAGACAAGGGCTCCGTCGGATATCTCATATCCGAACCTCTATTCATCGCAATGCCTACCATATGTGTGTGACCCTCTAGGCCCAATATCGAGCTGGCAGTGAGTCATACCTGTCAGAACTCCTTCTAACTCAGTGAATTATTATCTCTGTAATAATTCACTCGACTCATCAACTATGGACGTACTAGGCCACTACACCGTAGTCCCCAAACGATACAGGGGAATCCAATCCATTGGACCTGTCTGTCCTCAATTACCATGTACCTATGGTCCCTCATCCATCTAATATACCAAAGACCATATATCGAGCATGGTGTTGTCAGACCCACACGGTTTCTTCTCGAGTCTCGCTCTAATCAGATTCTTCCGGAGAACTCTTTCTCTCTCAACCCGAATAACCCAGGCCAGGGATTTGTCTGAGCAAGAACACATGGGATATTCCTCTCATGACGCCGAGAGTGGATGATCCTCTATCGACACTCAAAAGCCCTCGTAAGGTCGACTTGTTGGGAAATCATGGGGGGCGACATCATATGCGTAGCGGAAGAACAAGAAAACAAAAATCCCCGATTCCCAAAAAGATGTTCATTGTCGTGCGAAGATTGGTGCGTAAAAATTCGCAAAAACACAAAACTGCGTATAGAGATTGTGTTACCTAGGGAGATCGTATATCCCTGTTTCCTTGCAGATCCTTAGGAGAGGGTGAAGGAGGTCAAGCGTCCTCCTCTCTAGCGGTGATCCACACAGTGGGGTTGCGACGACCCTCCTCAAAACTCCTGGCCTCTGAGGTGGAGAGGGAGAGGAGAATAGGAAAGGCAAGCAAAGACTCTAGCCTATGAGGCTGTGAATCCCTCCTATTTATAGAGATCCCGTGTCAAACCCTAATGGGTCCTTCCCTAGTGGGTATTGGATCTGCATCCAATAAGACAAGGGCTCCGTCGGATATCTCATATCTGAACCTCTACTCATCGCAATGCCAACCATATGTGTGTGACCCTCTAGGCCCAATATCGAGCTGGCCGTGAGTCATACCTATCAGAACTCCTTCTAACTCAGTGAATTATTATCTCTGTAATAATTCACTCGACTCATCGACTTCTGGATGTACTAGGCCCCTCTGGCAAGTAGTCCCCAAAGCGATCTGAGGGGAATCCAATCCATTGGATCTATCTGTCCTCAATTACCATGTACCTATAGTCCCTCATCCATCTAATATCCCAGAGACCGTATATCGAGCATGGTGTTGTCAGACCCATACGGTTTCTACTCGAGTCTCGCTCTAATCGGATCCTTGGTGTCTCAAGTCTAAGGACCAGATACACCACTAGGACTACGGAATCGCTGTCTGACAATAAGGCATCATCAACCATCCAACATTCCGTAAGCGGATCAATCAGTGAACTCATTCTCCAATGAGCACCTGTACTGTATCCCTAGTGTCCCTACACGAGCAGCTATGAGACCAGCTGCATCCATCATATGGACGAGTATACAGCACACCAGTCTATCCGGTTATCACGATGTCCCTCTCGAGTAACCTATGACCAGGATTATTTAGGATATGTGTTTAAAGGTGAATCAATCTCATTATCGTGATCTCATCACGATCCGATTTCCATTGCGCCAAATCTAAGGACATCACAATATATATATGCATTTATGCAATAGTTATAAAGTGATATACGCCAAAAAAATATAATAAAAAAAAAGATTCTGTATCAAGTCACCGCGTGCCATCACTCACGTGATTGGCTTTGGGGGCACCTATGACTAGCAATCTCCCACTTGACCTAAAGTCAATCACCTATGTGTAATGATCCCCATCGGACCCCTGTGACGCTTCAAAGACAAAATGAGACAACGGCTTTGTCGGTGGATCTGCAATGTTATCTTCGGATGGAATTCTTTCCCTTGCTGCTACATCTCCTCGGGTTCTGATCTCTCTTACAAAGTGGAACCTCCTCGAACACTTGATGAGACCGGGTTCCCTTATTTGAGTAATCACCCCATAGTTGTGCCAATATAAGGAAGTCGACTTGTGCCTTGCATCTGTATCGACTCCCAAATCTGTGATGAACTTCTTCACCCAGACTCCCTCCTTTGCTGCATCGATGCAGCAATGTGCCTCCGCCTCGTGGTGGTCAGTGGTGGTATCTTGCTTGGAACTCTTCGACTGCTTGCTCCTCCATTCAAGGTGTACAAATACCCTGAATTGACTTGCTATCATCGACATCGGACTGAAAACTTGAGTCGGTGTAGCCTTCAACCTTAAGGCTATTACTTCCATATACTAGTAAAAGATCCTTAGTCCTTCTCAAGTACTTAAGGATACACTTTCTTGCTTTTCGGTGCTCCAAGCACGGATCCGCTTTGATACCGCTTTCGTGACACTTTCGGAGCATGCGCTATATCGGGGCTCGGTACATAGCATGACATACATGATAGACCCTATTCTTTGAGGCATAAGGAATCATATCCATGTTAGCCCTTTCTTACGGAGTCTTTGGGGACATACTGGAAAGCGATATCCCATGTCTCATCGATATGAGACCTCTCTTGGAATTTTTCATGCCAAACCTTTTGACAATAGTTTCTATGTACCTGGACTGGGACAAGCCAAGCATCCTCTTGGATCTATATCTATAGATTCTAATCCTCAAGATATAAGATGCTTCCCCTAAGTCCTTCATGGAGAAGTGTCTAGATAACCAAGCCTTTACTGTGGATAGCATTCTTATGTCATTCCCAATGATGAGGATGTCATCCACATATAACACCAAAAAGGTGATAGCGCTCCCACTTACCTTTCTGTATACACAAGGCTCATCTTCGTTCTTAACGAAGTCATAAGATCTGATTGCCTCATCAAATCTTATGTTCCAACTTCGGGAAGCTTGCTTTAGTCCATAAATGGATCTAAGCAACCTACACACCTTATCTGGGCAGTTCTTGGACACGAATCCCTCGGGTTGCATCATATACACCTCCTCCTCGAGGATCCCGTTGAGGAATACAGTTTTCACATCCATCGCCGGATCTCATAATCATAGTGTCTTTGCAATAGCCAATAGAATTCTGATGGATTTTAGCATTGCTCTGGTGAGAAAGTTTTGTAAGTAGTCAACACCTTGCCTTTTTGCGATACCCCTTAGCCACTAGCCTTGCTTTATAGGTCTCTACCTTTCTATCTACTCCGATCTTTTTCTTAAAGATCCACTTGCAACCGATGGGTACAATACCTTCAAAGCATCAACTAGGTTCCAAACCTTATTGGAGTACATAGAATCCATCTCGAGAATTCATGGCTTCTTTCCACTTCCAGAGTCTATACTCATAATAGCCTCCTCGTAGGGTCTGCGGATCAATATCCTCTACATCCTCTGTTCTAATATGTCCCACATATCTCTCGGGAGGGATCGATACTCTATCGGACTGCGTAAAGTTGATACTTGTGTATTAGGTACCTGAATAGACTCGGCTGTAGAGTGGTGCTTGAGCTTGGTTCTCCAACCTCGCTCAATTCTATCATTCTTCCACTTGTCTCCGTCAAGAATGTGTTCCTTCTCAAGGAACACTGCTCTCTTAACTACAAAGACCTTTTGGTCCTCGAGATGATAGAAATAATACCCACAAGTTTCCTTGGGGTATCCCTGAAATTTGCATCTTTCTGTCCTTGATTCTAACTTATCGGGGTTGTGTCTTCTAACATAACAGGGCAGGCCCTGGATCTTAACAACCTTAAGATGGGCTTCTTCCCTTTCCATATCTCATATGGTGTGAGACACTACCGACTTAGTTAGAACTTTGTTCAGAAAGGTAAGCTGCGATTTCTAGGGCATATCCCTAGAATGAGATGGGTAGGTCGTGAAACTCATCATGGACCGTACCATATCTAATAATGTACGATTTCTCCTTTCAGAGACACCATTGAGTGAGGTGTATAAGGAGGTGTCCATTGGGATAATATCCCATGGTCCTTGAGGCTGAGTAAACTCTGTACTTAAGTATTCACCTCCTCGATCTGATCGAAGAGTTTTAATACTCTTTCGGTCACGGTTCTCCACCTCATTCTTCTACTCTCTGAATTTCTCAAAGGCCTCGGACTTGTACTTCCTTAAGTACACATATCCATACCTTGAGAAATCATCAGTAAATGTAATGAAGTAGGAGTAACCTCCAATGGCATGAGTTGACATGGGTCCACATATATCACTATGTATGAGTTCCAACAACTCATTGGCTCTCTCTCAGATTCTACTAAATGGAGATTTGGTGGAGTTTTCCACGAATGCAAGGCTCACAAGTTGTATATGACACATAGTCGAATGGATCTAGATATCCATCATTAGGCAACTTTTTGAATCCTTCTTTCATGGATGTGACCTAACCTACAATGCCACAGGTATGCCTTTGTTCAACTCATCTCGTTTCCTTTGGGACATATTTACATTCATGATATGTGGAGTGGTGTCTAACATAAATAAACCATTATGCAATGTTCCTTTCGTGATGATCTTATTATCTAATAATATCGAACAACCATTGTTCTCAAAAACAAATTTATATCCACTAAAGCATTAAACATGAAATGGAGATAATGTTTTTGATAATAGAAGGAACAAAATAACATGCATCTAATGCAATAAAAGCTCCACTAGGCGGATGTAGGGCGACCTGCGCCAATGACTAATCTGACAACTTTTGCTCCATTACCCATCTTGAGGTCCATCTTGCCTCTCATTTGTCTCCTAGGCCTTGCGAGAACCTGCAAAAAATTGCATATATGATAAAGCACTACCGGTATCCAATACCCATGTGTTATCATAAGAGTCGACAAATGGGTGATCATGAATGTACTGAAGCTTCATCAAGCTTTTGTTTCGCCCTTTCTACAAGGTACTCTTTGCAGTTTCTCTTCCAATGCCCATCTTTACCATAGTGGAAGCTCTGGCCTTTGTCCTTTGCTGGGTCTTTCTTAGCAATCTTTGCTTTACCTTGTTTGCCCTTGCCCTTTCCCTTCTTAAGGGACCTTTCTGCTTTCCTTTTCTTTCTGGTCTCACCAGTGTATAGAACTGGCTTCTCTTTCTTAATAGTACTCTCTGCCTCCCTCAACATATTGAGGAGCTCTGGGAGTGTCACCTCAAGCTTGTTCATATTAAAATTCATTATGAACTGTGAAAAGGAATCTGGTAGGGACTGAAGCACAATGTCCACACACAAGTTATCCTCTAGGACCATTCCTAGACCTGTGAGTTTCTCTATCCACTCAATCATCTTTAGAACATGGTTTCTGAACCGTTGTCCCCCTCAGTCATCCTAAGCGGAAAAGGCTCTTGGATATCTCATATCGTTGAGTCCTTCCCTGTTCTTCAAACAATTTCTGGACATGTAGGAGAATGGATCTGGCATCCATCTTTTCATGTTGTCTCTGTAACTCTCGGAGTCATAGAGCCTAACATATATAGCGAGCAAGAGTGGAGTCATCAATGTACTTCACGTGGCGGCGATCTCATCCTCGCTTGCCCTTCTTCGGGCGTAGGCATCATTTGTATCAGGGCGTACGATTTTCTCCATTTGTGAGAACAATTCTCAAGATTCGGAGCCAATCCGTATATAATTTGGACTAGTAAAGGCGGTTGACATCAAGTATGTCACGTAAAGGGATTTGGCGATATTTTCTGAAAATAAAGATGTAGCGAAATGAATAACATGCAGATTTTGCAAGAAATAAACTATCAAGATATGGACTTCTATCTTAATATGCTCCCCCCTTTGTTTTACTAACGGGTCGCGACACCCTCAAAGCGTGCGGAAGCGGAAGTCTCAGCCAGAACTTCTAGTGGGGATCACGGATCCATCGGCGTCTTTAGTGTAACCTCGAGGGACTCGACCAATCACACTAAGCCTAAAAAAGGTAGGCAACTCTTGCCAATCACAACTCCTTGTGATTCCGTCCTGTTCGACCTCAGAATCACCATGGCCTCGAGGGCTTCGACCAACCATGATGCTTTCGGTTAAGTCAACACCTTCGTTACAAGATGAGTGCGATTTGATGATATACCCTCGAGGGACTTCGACCAAGCATACCATGTCCTCGGGTCATCGGTGACATCTCTATATGTAAGTAAGAAAGATAGTGAATCGCGATATAGGTGAGTCTCGGGGACTCGACCAACTCAACCTACAGGGAATCGGTTCCTACTCATAACGATGGAAGGCCACGTGGGTCAATCTAATTGCCTCACGTCTACCGACTTAATATTATCGAGAGATGTTTCTATAATTTGGTCTCCTAATATGATGACATCACACATATACATATTTAATATATATCTACATCGCATGTAAATATATATACATATCTAGTATGTGTATAAGCAATCACATCGATGATCATGGACCACAACCTAATATGATTAGGCCCGAGCAGTGGGCCTAATCACTCACATCAAGATCTATGTGTGCAGCGGTGCATCTCCATGCCCTTGTGATCATCCATCTCGTCCTCGTTCGGTTCGTCGACATCTTGATGCATCTTCATGCATCACGATCGTCCGTCTCGTGGGTCCCCTTATCGCAGCATCCACGCTCATTTGCGCCTCCTCATGTGATTACAACTTAATCATAGGCACGCAGGCCCGACAATAAACGAGAAATATAATGGAGGTTCGCAGACCTCAATAATAATAATCACAAGTACACACATCACACGGTCCATGATCATTCGTCCATACATCATACATCACATGTATAAATAATCATCATCATGTAGGACTACTAGATAATAATAAAAAATAATAATCAACTAAACCTTTTAATTAATTAATATTTTTCTGAAATCAGGGACATGTAGGGAATTTCTCAATTCCTAAGGGTATTTTCATAATTTGGTCAAAAGACAGAAACTGAAATTTCTCAAATTCACAAGGGCAAAATTGTCCTTTTGCCCAAAACCCTAATTCCCTCGATCTTTGCGCGCCAGCCATCCACGCTAGCGGCGGCTTTGCGAGGAGGAAGGGCGATGCCCTCGCTGTGAAGCTGCACGCCCATTGAAGCTGCCGGCATTGGGGCGCCCCCAGGGGGGCCGCCTCATGGTGGTGGTTCGCGCGACAGGCGTTCCGGGCGGTGCTGCCTGTTGGCGGCCGCCTCTGCGGGGTTTTTGCTAATGGGAGCAGCTGACCCGCGGCGTCGCTGCCCTGCGGCCTCAACCCTCAGCCCTGTTGCCCCATGGCGCCCTCGCCAGCGGGTCGGTCGTGGCCATGAGCGCCTCTACCCGCGGGGTTGCCACCCTCGCCGACCCATAAACCTGCTGCTGCCGGCACTGGCAGCAGCGCATCCGCCATGGCTGTATTTGTGGTGCTGGCTTGCTGGTGCATTTGCTTCTTTGCCGGTGGTGGCTGCGGGCATGCAGATCGAGGGGACAACTGTTGCTGCCCTTCCCTCGCTTTCGTCAACGATTTTGGCGTAAATACTCTTCCTAAACACAACACACGTAGTTCAAAACCAATCATTCGCACGCGAACAACCTGGCTTTGATACCATTTGTTGTGAAATCATGGGGCGACATCATATCGCGGCGGAAGAACAAGAAAACAAAATCCCGATTCCTAAAAAAGATGTTTCGTAAATCGATGCGAAGATTGGTGCGTAAAAATCAAAAAACATAAAACTGCGTATAGAGATTGTGTTACCTAGGGAGATCGTATATCCCTGTTTCCTTGCAGATCCTTAGGAGAGGGTGAAGGAGGTCAGCGTCCTCCTCCTCTCTGGCGGTGATCCACACAGCAGAGAGTTGCGGCGACCCTCCTCAAAACTCCGGGCCCTCGAGGTGGAGAGGGGAGGAGAATAGGAAAGGCAAGCAAAGACTCTAGCCTATAAGGGCTGTGAATCCCTCCTATTTATAGAGATCCGTGTCAAACCCTAATGGGTCCTTCCCTAGTGGGTATTGGATCTGCATCCAATAAGACAAGGGCTCGTCCGGATATCTCATATCCGAACCTCTACTCATCGCAATGCCTACCATATGTGTGTGACCCTCTAGGCCCAATATCGGCTGGCGTGAGTCATACCTATCGAACTCCTTCTAACTTCAGTGAATTATTATCTCTGTAATAATTCCTTTCGACTCATCGACTATGGACGCGTACTAGGCCACTACGAAAGTAGTCCCCAAAGCGATCTGGGGAATCAATCCATTGGACCTGTTTGTCCTCAATTACCATGTACCTATAGTCCCTCATCCATCTAATATCCCAGAGACCGTAAATTGAGCATGGTGTTATCAGACCCATACGGTTTCTACTCGAGTCTCGCTCTAATCGGATTCTCCCGGAGAACTCTTTCTCTCTCAACCCGAATGACCCTGGCCAGGGATTTGTCTGAGCAAGAACACATGGGATATTCTGTTGAATCTCGGATTTTGATGATGAAGTCAATTGTCATTTGTTATCTAATCTATGTGTTGAGATAAGTGTGCAGGATTAACTACGATGAAAGTTAGAAAAGCAGCAGGAGTTGCGCCGGAGTCAAGATCATGATCACGTTGGGAGTTCGAGAGTTCGACGGAAGTTCGGACGGTCGTCGGAGGTTCTGCGAGAACAGATCCGAGAAGTCCGAAGCTTGCCAGCGAAGCTTCGTCGGAACTAGCCAAGTGGATCGTCGCCAAAGTCGAGGAGTTTGCGGATGTCCATGAAGAATCACCGAGGGTTCATCGGATGATCGACGGAAGTTCGCGAAGCTTCGCGGAAGAAGCGATTGACGATCGGAACAAAAGCTGCAGAAGTTGTCTTAGATTTAATCGTAGTTAGCACATTGATTAAGCTTGAAAATGGGAGGTGATCCCATTAGCTTAATCTTGGGGCAATGGGCCCCTGAAAAGATTGAAATTGGGCGAATGGAGCTAACCATTCGGACCCTAATTACACCGGCGGTGCAACCGCCTAGGCCGAGGAGGTGCAACCGCCGAGGGCTATATCTCCCAGCCGAGGACCTGGCGGTGCAACCGCCCCGACCAAAAGGTGCAACCGCCCGAGCTCGATCTTGAGCTAGGGCTGGCGGTGCAACCTCCACGACAGAGAGGTAGCACCGCCGAGCTCGGTCTTGAGCTCGGCGAGAGAGGTGCAACCGCCTCGGTCAGAGGTGGCACCGCCTGGGGCTCGATCTTGAGCGGACTTCAGGCGGTGCAACCGCCCCGACAGAGAGGTGCAACGCTTTTGGGCTCGATCTCCGAGCTCTGCGGCGGTGCAACCTCTCCAGTCAAGAGGTACAACCGCCTGATCCCGAAATTCTGGGATTTGATCGTTTTGAGCTCCAAATTTGAACTGGGTTGGGGCCTATAAATACCCCACCCATTCAGCATTGAAAAGATACAGATCCACACCGAATTCTTGATCTTTTCAGTGATTCTAAAAGCTCAAATTTGTGTAAAGTCCTAAAGTTCTCCTCTTTCTGTTCTTCAAGTCTTGAGTTGTAAAGAGAGGAGAGAAAGGATCTGTAAGGGTTGTCTCCTGAGCCTGTCAAAAGGAGTGAAACTGTAAAAGGGCAGTTTGCCTTTGCCCATTGAAGGAAGGCAGCTAGTTGACGTCGGTGACCTCGTCGGAGGAGGAAGCCAAAAGTGGAGTAGGTCAAGACTGACCGAACCACTCTAAATCTCTGGTTTGCTTTTACTTTGAGCACTTTATCATTACTGCAAACCTCCTACATAGCTACTGCCCTTTGCGCTTTTACGAACGAGTCTCTAAATCCTGATCTTTCCGAATTTGAATTCAGACGTAAATCGGTGTCTTCGTACGATCTTTACGCTGCAGTTTACGCTTACGTTTTGATTCCATTTATAACTGCAAATTGCTTTCTGCGTATTCATAAAACGCTTTTCAAAGTCCAAAACTGCGTTTAGACATAAAATTACGCTTTGACATAAAACTGCATTTAGACGTAAAACAAGCGTTTAGACGCAAAACTACGTTTAGACGTAAAACTGCGTTTAGACGTAAAACTGTGTTTAGACGCAAAACTGCGTTTAGACGTAAAACTGCGTTTAGACGCAAAACTGCGTTTAGACGTAAAACTGCATTTCGACGTAAATCGGCTTTCCTCGTACAATCATCAGATCTCAGTTTACGTTTACATCTTGATTTCAACTGCATACCGCCTTCTGTGATTTTACAAACGAGTTTCAAAGTTTAGACGTAAATCTGTGTTTAGACGTAAATCTCCGTTTAGACGTAAATCTGCGTTTAGACGTAAATCTGCTTTTTGCATATTACTTTTTGAGCTGTACAATAGCAGCACACTGTCTTTATACTTCTGCTTGAACTGCGTGTTATCTAAACAAGTGATTTACTAATCAACACTTAGACGTAAATCTGTTTCTTAAATGCGAGCGTCGGATTTCAGTTTCGCCGATATTCTGGTTTTCATCATTGCTGCAAACTGCCTGCATAGATAGACTATAACCTTGCTTAGTATCAACTCTCATACAGAGTTGTCCTTATCATTCAAAGCGCAGCTTTCGGTTTTAATCGCAGAAAGTTTTCCGCTGTACTAATTCCCCCCCCCCCCCCCCTCTTAGTGCTCTCGATCCTAATATTTGGTATCGAGCAAGGTTAACTCTCTAACGGTTAAAACCCAAGAGAGATGGCATCGCGGAAACCAAGAGAGGCATTCTATTACACGTCCACCCATGTTGAGTGGAGCGGACTACACCCTCTTGGAAGACCGAATGAGGATCTTTCTTATTTCTATGGATTTTGAACTGTGGAACCTTGTTGAAAACGGATTTACAAAGTCTTCTCTTCCAATGATCGATTGGAATGAATTGGAAATGAAGGCTTTCACTCTTAATGCAAAGGCTATGAATGCCTTATTTTGCGCACTTGATAAAAAACGAGTTTAATCGTGTTTCAACTTATGAAACTGCATTTGATATTTGGCACACACTTGAAGTGACCCACGAGGGGCACAAGTAGAGTGAAAGAGTCAAAAATCAATCTGTTGTTGCATTCTTTTGAAATTTTCGAATGAAACCAAAGTGAAACCATTGGCGACATGTTTACCCATTTCACGGATGTAGTCAGCGGTCTAAAAGGACTTCGGAAAAAAAAGTTTTTCGGATTTTGAACTCGTAAATAAGATACTAAGATCCCTTCCTAAAAGTTGGGATCCTAAAAGTAAGCTGCTATTCAAGAGGCAAAAGATCTGCATAACTTCCCTCTTGAAGAATTAATCGGGTCATTAATGACCCTCTGAGATGACTTGCAAAGCTCATGAAGAGCAAGAAGACATCCTTCAAAGAACAGGGAAGGATATGGCACTTAAAACTTCTGAATGCCACTTGAGAGAAAAACTCAAGTGATGAGGGACTAATGATGATGACTTGGCACTTTTAATAAGAAAGTTTAAAAATTCTTTAAAAGAAACAAGTTTAAGAATGATCTGAAAAATAAACTTGAACCCAAGAAAGACCAAGTGATCTGCTATGAATGCAAAAAAGCGGGACACTACAAGAGTGATTGTCCCCAAGTCAAAAGGAGAACATCAAAGAAGAAGGCTCTTCAAGCAACATGGGATGACTCAAGCGCATCTGAAGAAGAGGAGTCCAACACCGAGCAAGTTGCTCATTACGCCTTAATGGCCATCGGAGAGGAGGTAACGAATTTATTAGATGCTAATTTATCTTTCGATGAATTATTAAATGCCTTCCATGATTTATTTGATGAATGCAAGATTATCAATAGAAAATATAAATTGCTAAAAAAGGAACATGATAGTCTTACTTGTGATTTTAATAAGTTAAAAATTGAATATCATGATAGTTTAAATTCATGTATCAAATGTCATGTTCTAGAAACTGTTCAAAAAGAAAACTTGCTACTTAAGGACACCTTGAAGAAATTGAGGTTGGTAGCAAGTCATTAAACATGATCCTTACAAACAAGGGTCATGTTCCCAAAAAAGTGGGATTGGATTTGTGAGGAGTCCTCACCAAAATCCAACTACCTTAAATAAAAGGCCCCATCTTACATGTTAGACATCAAAGCAAATGCAACTTCTGTTGCAAGTTGGTTTTCTGAGGACACATTATTGTCCATTCAGGAAATTTAGTCCAAACAAATTGATTTGGGTTCCTAAAGGAACCATGACAAATTCTATGCAACATGATAAAAAATGTAGATCTATTAGTGAGGCACCCAAAAAACAAATGGGTACCTAAAAATCATCCCCTCCTACAAAAAACATTAAAACCTTAGGGCAGACGCAATTAATGTTCTGCTCCTTGATTCTCGACAGTCATGACCCAAACGCAATTTGGATACAACAACGAGTGGAAATTATGAAATCACAAAAGCAATTTGGATACAACCTAATGTGACTTTTCAAAATCACGAACACATGTACGACATTGGGAGTATGCACGTTAAAAGTTCTATCTTGATCGTACAAGCGTTTTTGCCTTGAAATAAAAACGCACACGTAATCATGTAAGCAACGTTAAATGCTCTGAATGAAAACTCTCCTCAGGACAAAACCTCCCTGATCAAATCACAATAAGGTGTTCACTGCTTTCAGGCGGTGGCACCTCTCCAGCCGGCGGTGGCACCTCTCTAGCCAGCGGTGGCACCTCCAGCCATCACGAGTTGCCAGCGATTGCACCGCTCCAGCCAGAGGTGCAACCGCCCACAACTCTGCCTTTTTAACCCTCACTAGGGCCGGCGGTGAAACCGACCCCAACTCACCTCCCTTTCATTCTCTACTCCTCCAAGCCTCCTCCATCCTCATTTCACCTCGTTTAGCTTCTCAAATACCTCCCATTTCGAAGCAAAACATCAAGAATCGCTCCCTATTTTGAAGATTTCACTAAGGTATTCTCTAAGAACCTCTGAAATTCTGTTTTGTTCTTCATTCACTCTTGTTCATCTTTATCTCTTTAAACAGCAGTAGTTATGGGTTCTAGAAGATCCTCAAGGGACAAGGGAAAGAGGAGATTAGTAGAAGAATTTGATCTTACCCTTTTTTATTCCAAAAACCATGCTGAAAAATTTCTCTCTTTCGAACTAAGAAGCATCAATAAGGGAAAATACGTAGATCTGAATGAACTAAGAGACGTAGAGACTATCCAATGGTTTGCAAACCTAAATCTACTTCCAATCTTGCAGATCAACGAACCCATCTATCCTAGGCTAGTTAGATTGTTTTACAATAACATGCAAATAGATGATGAAGAAAGGATGTCAACCTATCTTTTAGGACAACACATCTCAATCACTGATAGATTCATTTGTGATATGATAGGCATTCCCATGAAAAGCATAGGACTTTTCTTTAGAGGATCATGGGATGAAGAAACTATTGAAACATCCTATGTTGGAGCCTTAGGAACAATCTTTGCCAATCCTAACATAGCATTTGTTCCTAAAAGTTGTGAACATCTACTGCCTTTAAACACTAAGATACTTCATCATATCATGACTAGTATAATTCTTCCTAAACAATACCATCATGATGAAGTGAGTCAATTAGAATTAGGAATTATGTACTTAATCATGAAAGGACATGACATTTGTCTTGGCTATCTTATCCAACAAAACATGTTAGAATTATCTAAGAAAGATATGATGCTCCCATATGGTGGTATAATCACTAGAATAATGAAAGCTTACGACATTCAAATACCACCAGAAGAAGAAGTAATGAAAGTAGATAGATTCAGCATAATAAACAAAAATCTACTTCATCGACTAAGATGTCACTATAGAAACGGTAACTGGGTTAGAATGCCTAGAAGAACTGATCCCCCTGAACCTGAACCTGAACCTGAACCCGTGCCGGAAACACCAGTCTTTAGGAGTACCCAATCTCCTCCGATCTGTCCCTTTGAGGAAATACATCCGGTTAAGCAAACTCACACATCATCCATCGAAGATATTGGGATTCGGATGGACCGATTCGAACAAAGACAAGAACGACTTGAACTTCGACAAGATCAAATCCTAACCGAGCTGTAGCAAATCCATCGTCAATTTGACTCTTTACTTAGGCACTTCAACCTTCCACCTCATGAATGAGCTTGTATGAACACAATCATCCGTTGTTGTTATAAACTCCTCATGGACTTTGTCTTTGATATGGCATGTTGTAAACTCCTTATGTTACTCATCATGAAGAACCTTGTTTTTGATATGGTTACCTGATATGTTGTAAACTCCTTATGTTACTCATCATGAAGAACTTTGTTTTTGATATGGTTACCTGATATGTTGTACACTCCATATGTTACCTTGATCTGTAAGCATAAGTATATTTACAAACATCTCTTGTTATTTATCTCGGATTTTGCACTGAAACTAAAAAGTTATGCCTTGAAAAATATAAAGCGACATACCAATTTAGTTGATAAGTCAGCAATATGACATTGATATAGTTGCTATTACTGATGTTAGTATGGTTGTTATCACTGATACTATGATTAGGCCATACTTGTATCACCAAGAAATATATGATTGCTATCATTGCTATATGCCCTGTATCAAGATATCAAACAAATATTTGCATCGTACGAGCTGGTATCATGATATCTTACCATATGATGTAATGCTACACTACACTTGAAATAGTTGCGTTACAATATCAAAAGCTAAGGAAGCAAAAATTTGCTAGCTTGCAACTTGCATATTTCAAGAAGCAAGAGTTGCCTTCTTGAATATCTCTAAACTGCTAGTTCTAAAATGTTGTAACACTGCTAGCTTGCATGTGCTATCTTGTATGCCGTAAAAACTTGCATATCTAAAACTTGGCATCACTTGATCAAATAACATGTTGGAAATTATGTGACAAATGTTTTTAATAATCAGTAGCTTACTCATAACTGAATGCATGTAAGAAGTTCATTTTTCGGTTTGAATGCTAAAAATGGGATTTTCCTGTACACTCTTATGAAAACTTTTTGAAAAATGACTTTCCTCCTTCAAGCAACGAACTATAACAAGGAGAAGAGATATTCAAAGTATTATATGTGTCATGACTTCCTTTATGTGCTTGATAATGCTATCATGCTTTTTGTTGATGACAAAGGGGGAGAAACATATGAATTGATAAAAACTGCCATAATCATGTCTATGTCATAGTTGCAAATACTTGAGTGATGCTATAAACCATGTTATAGTTATGCCATCCTTGCATCACCAAGAGATATATGAACATGTGCTATAGTTTGCATTATGTCTTGAGTTGATATTCTATCTTGTGAAGTAAATGCAAACTTGCTAGAAAATCTCAAATGTGTGCATCATGTAATAGTCCTTCGCAGCTTTATATGATTACATGATGAATAGTTACAAACACAATCATACAAACTTGATGATGTATGTCAAGCCTTGACATCATTCTTGAAGAGATATATCATGATGGGTATCATGATGGGAGTATTGATAAGTTTAACTGATCTAACTTATCAATACGTCACTTGAATTCTTAGGTCTTGAATTCAAGGTTGACTTATCTCAACTATGGCATATAGATAGGGGGAGTTAAGGATAACTCCATTATCAATTGATTGTCATCATCAAAAAGGGGGAGATTGTTGAATCTCGGATTTTGATGATGAAGTCAATTGTCATTTGTTATCTAATCTATGTGTTGAGATAAGTGTGCAGGATTAACTACGATGAAAGTTAGACAAGCAGCAGGAGTTGCGCTGGAGTCAAGATCAAGATCACGTTGGGAGTTCGAGAGTTCGACGGAAGTTCGGACAGTCGTCGGAGGTTCTGCGAGAACAGATCCGAGAAGTCCAGAAGCTTGCCAAGCGAAGCTCGTCGGAACTAGCCAAGTGGATCGTCGCAAAGTCCAGGAGTTTGTCGGATGTCCGTAGAAGAATCACCGAGGGTTCATCGGATGATCGACGGAAGTTCGCCGGAAACTCGCCGAAAGAAGCGATTGACGCATCGGAGCAAAGCTGCAGAAGTTGTCTTAGATTTAATCGTAGTTAGCACGTTGATTAAGCTTGAAAATGGGAGGTGATCCCATTAGCTTAATCTTGGGGCAATGGGCCCCGGAAAAGATTGAAATTGGGCCGAATGGAGCTAACCATTTGGACCCTGATTGCACCAGGCGGTGCAACCGCCTAGGCCAGGAGGTGCAACCGCCAGGGCTATGTCTCCTGGCGAGACAGCAGGCGGTGCAACCGCCCAAACTAAGAGGTGCAACCGTGAGCTCGATCTTGAGCTAGGCGGGGTGCAACCTCCCCGACAGAAGAGGTAGCACCGCTGAGCTCGGTCTTGAGCTCAGCGAGAGAGGTGCAACCGCCTCGGTCGAGAGGTGGCACCGCCACAGGGCTCGATCTTGAGCGGACTTAGGGCGGTGCAGCCGCCGACAGAGGTGCAACCTTTGGGCTCGATCTCGAGAGCTCGCCAAAGGCGGTGCAACCTCTCCAGTCAAGAGGTACAACCGCTTGATCCCGGAATTCCGAGATTTGATCGTTTTAAGCTCCAAATTTGAACTGGGTTGGGGCCTATAAATACACCACCCATTCAGCACTGAAAAGATACAGATCCACACCGAATTCTTGATCTTTTCAGTGATTCTAAGAGCTCAAATTTGTGTAAAGTCCTAAAGTTCTCCTCTTTCTGTTCTTCAAGTCTTGAGTTGTAAAGAGAGGAGAGAAAGGATCTGTAAGGGTTGTCTCCTGAGCCTGTCAAAAGGAGTGAAACTGTAAAAGGGCAGTTTGCCTTCGCCCATTGAAGGAAGGCAGCTAGTTGACGTCGGTGACCTCGTCGGAGGAGGAAGCCAAAAGTGGAGTAGGTCAAGACTGACCGAACCACTCTAAATCTCTTGTTTGCTTTTACTTTGAGCACTTTATCATTAATGCAAACCTCCTACATAGCTACTGCCCTCTGCGCTTTTACGAACGAGTCTCTAAATCCTGATCTTTCCGAATTTGCATTCAGACGTAAATCGGTGTCTTCGTACGATCTTTACGTTGCAGTTTACGCTTACGTTTTGATTCCATTTATAACTGCAAATTGCTTTCTGCGTATTCATAAAATGCTTTTCAAAGTCCAAAACTGCGTTTAGACGTAAAATTACGCTTTGACGTAAAACTGCATTTAGACGTAAAACAAGCGTTTAGACGCAAAACTGCGTTTAGACGTAAAACTGCGTTTAGACATAAAACTGTGTTTAGACGCAAAACTGCGTTTAGACGTAAAACTGCGTTTAGACGCAAATCTACGTTTAGACGTAAAACTGCATTTAGACGTAAATCGGCTTTCCTCGTACAATCATCAGATCTCAGTTTACGTTTACATCTTGATTTCAACTGCATACTGCCTTCTGTGATTTTACAAACGAGTTTCAAAGTTTAGACGTAAATCTGTGTTTAGACGTAAATCTGTGTTTAGACGTAAATCTGCGTTTAGACGTAAATCTGCTTTTTGCAGATTACTTTTTGAGCTGTACAATAGCAGCACACTGTCTTTATACTTCTGCTTGAACTGCGTGTTATCTAAACAAGTGATTTACTAATCAACACTTAGACGTAAATCTGTTTCTTCGTACGAACGTCGGATTTCAGTTTGCGCCGATATTGTGGTTTTCATCATTGCTGCAAACTGCCTGCATAGATAGACTATAACCTTGCTTAGTATCAACTCTCATACAGAGTTGTCCTTATCATTCAAACGCAGCTTTCGGTTTTAATCACAGAAAGTTTTCCGCTGCACTAATTCACCCCCCCCCCCCTCTTAGTGCTCTTGATCCTAACATATTCCTCTCATGACGCCGAGAGTGGATGATCCTCTATCGACACTCAATAGCCCTCGTAAGGTCGACTACCACTCCCAATGACCAGCTGTACTATATCTGGGACAGCCAAACCTATAAGTCTGATATCAAAGAGTGGAGCACTCATACAGGACATCCTTGGTGTCTCAAGTCTAAGGACCAGATACACCACTAGGACTACGGAATCGCTGTCTGACAATAAGGCATCATCAACCATCCAGCATTCCGTAAGCGGATCAATCAGTGAACTCATTCTCTAATGAGCACCTGTATTGTATCCCTAGTATCCCTACACAAGTAGCTATGAGACCAGCTGCATCCATCATATGGACGAGTATACAGCACACCAGTCCATCCGGTTATCATGATGTCCCTCTCGAGTAACCTATGACCGGGATTATTTAGGATATGTCTTTAAAGGTGAATCGATCTCATTATCGTGATCTCATCACGATCCGATTCCCATTGCGCAAATCTAAGGACATCACAATATATATATGCATTTATGCAATAGTTATAAAGTGATATACGCCAAAAATATAATAAGCAAAAAGATTCTGTATCAAGTCACACATGCCATCACTCACGTGATTGACTTGCTGGGCACCTATGACTAGCACGACTACCACTCCCAATGACCAGCTGTACTAGATATGGGACAGCCAAACCTATAAGTCTGGTATCAAAGAGTGGAGCACTCATACAGGACATCCTTGGTGTCTCAAGTCTAAGGACCAGATACACCACTAGGACTACGGAATCGCTGTCTGACAATAAGGCATCATCAACCATCCAGCATTCCGTAAGCGGATCAATCAGTGAACTCATTCTCCAATGAGCACCTGTACTGTATCCCTAGTATCCCTACAAAAGCAGCTATGAGACCAGCTACATCTATCATATGGACGGGTATATAGCACACCAGTCTGTCCGGTTATCACGATATCCCTCTCGAGTAACCTATGACCGGGATTATTTAGGATATGTGTTTAAAGGTGAATCGATCTCACTATCGTGATCTCATCACGATCCAATTCCCATTGCACAAATCCAAGGACATCACAATATATGTATGCATTTATGCAATAGTTATAAAGTGATATATGCCAAAATATAATAAGCAAAAAGATTCTATATTAAGTCACACGTGCCATCACTCACGTGATTGGCTTGTTGGGCACCTATGACTAGTAATCTCCCACTTGACCTAAAGCCAATCACTTATGTGTCTGATCCCCATCAGACCCCTGTGACGCTCAAAACAAATCTGAGACAACGGCTTTGTTAGTGGATCTGCAATGTTATCTTCGGATGGAACTCTTTCCACTACTACATCTCCTCGGGTCACGATCTCTCTGATAAGGTGGAACCTCCTCGGAACATGCTTAGATTTCGATGAGACCTAGGTTCCTTTGCTTGAGCAACGCGCCCCATTGTTGTCGCAAATATAGGGAGATCGCAACCCGTGACAAGACACGACTCCCAAATCTGTGATGAACTTCTTCACCCAAACTCCCTCCTTTCTTTGCATCTCGATGCAGCAATGTATCCGCCTCTGTGATCGAAGTCGGAAGTGGTATCTTGCTTGGAACTCTTCCAAAGACACTACTCCTTCATTCAAGGTGTACACATACCACGAATTTGACTTGCTATCATCGACATCGGACTAAAAACTTGAGTCGGTGTAGCCTTCAACCTTAAGGCTATTACCTCCATATACTAGTAAAAGATCCTTAGTCCTTCTCAAGTACTTAAGGATACACTTTCTTGCTTTCAAAGTGCTCCAAGCACGGATCCACTGATACCTACTCTTGACACTCGAGCATCGCTATATCGGGCTTAGTACATAGCATGGCATACATGAGAGACCCTATTCTTTGAGGCATAAGGTATCATATCCATGTTTAGCCCTTTCTTTTTGGAGTCTTTGGGGACATACTCATAGAAAGCGATATCCCATGTCTCATCGGTATGAGACCTCTCTTGGAATTTTCCATGCCAAACCTTTTGACAATGGTTTCTATGTACCTGGACTGGGATAAGCCAAGCATCCTCTTGGATCTATCTCTATAGATTCTAATCCTCAAAATATAGGATGCTTCCCCTATGTCCTTCATGGAGAAGTATCTAGATAACCAAGCCTTTACTGTGGATAGCATTCCTACGTCATTCCCAATGATCAGGATGTCATCCACATACAACACCAAAAAGGTGATAGCGCTCCCACTTACCTTTCTGTATACACAAGGCTCATCTTCGTTCTTAACGAAGTCATAAGATCTGATTGCCTCATCAAATCTTATGTTCCAACTTCGGGAAGCTTGCTTTAATCCATAAATGGATCTAAGTAACCTACACACCTTATCTAGACAGTTCTTGGACACGTATCCCTCAGGTTGCATCATATACAACTCCTCCTCGAGGTTCCCATTGAGGAATGCGGTTTTCACATCCATCTGCCAGATCTCATAATTATAGTGTGCTGCAATAGCCAATAGAATTCTTATGGATTTTAGCATTGCTACGGGTGAGAAGGTTTCGTCATAGTCAACACCTTTCCTTTGACGATACCACTTAGCCACTAGCCTTGCTTTATAGGTCTCTACCTTTCCATCTACTCTGATCTTTTTCTTAAAGATCCACTTGCAACCGATGGGTACAATACCTTTGGGAGCATCAACTAGGTTCCAAACCTTATTGGAGTACATAGAATCCATCTCAGAATTCATGGCTTCTTGCCACTTCCCGAAGTCTATACTCATAATAGCCTCCTCGTAGGTCTGAGGATCAATATCCTCTGCATCCTCTCCTCTAATATGTCCCACATATCTCTCAGAAGGATGGGATACTCTATCAGACCTGCGTAAAGTTGAAACTTGTGTATTAGGTACCTGAACAGACTCGGGCTGTAGAGTGGTGCTTGAGCTTGGTTCTCCAACCTCGCTCAATTCTATCATTCTCCCACTATCTCCGCCAAGAATGTGTTCCTTCTCAAGGAACACTGCACTCTTAGCTACAAAGACCTTTTGGTCCTCGAGATGATAGAAATAATACCCACAAGTTTCCTTGGGGTATCCCACAAATTTGCATCGCTCTGTCCTTGATTCTAACTTATCGGGGTTGTGTCTTTTAACATGTGCAAGGCAGCCCCAAATCTTAACAACCTTAAGATCATGCTTCTTCCCTTTCCATATCTCATATGGTGTAGACACTACCGACTTAGTTGGAACTCTGTTCAGAAGGTAAGCTGCGGTTTCTAGGGCATATCCCCAGAATGAGATGGGTAGGTCAGCGAAACTCATCATGGACCGTACTATATCTAATAATGTATGATTTCTCCTTTTAGAGACACCATTGAGATGAGGTGTATAAGGAGGTGTCCATTGGGATAATATCCCATGGTCCTTGAGGAACTGAGTGAACTCTGTACTTAAGTACTCACCTCCTCGATCTGATCGAAGAGTTTTGATACTCTTTCCAGTCTGGTTCTCCACCTCATTTTTAAACTCTCTGAATTTCTCAAAGGCCTCTGACTTGTACTTCATTAAGTACACATATCCATGCCTTGAAAAATCATCAGTAAATGTAATGAAGTAAGAGTAACCTCCAATGGCATGAGTTGACATGGGTCCACATACATCACTATATATGAGTTCCAACAACTCAGTGGCTCTCTCTCTAGTTCCACTAAATGGAGAGTTGGTCAGTTTTCCACAAATGCAAGGCTCACAAGTTGCATATGACACATAGTCGAATGGATCTAGATATCCATCATTTAGCAACTTTTGAATCCTTCTTTCATGGATGTGACCTAGCCTATAATGCCACAGGTATGCACTGTTCAACTCATCTCGTTTCCTTTTGGACACATTTACATTCATGATATGTGGAGTGGTGTCTAATATAAATAAACCATTATGCAATGTTCCTTTCATGATGATCTTATCATCTAATAATATCGAACAACCATTGTTCTCAAAAACAAATTTATATCCACTAACTGTTAAACATGAAATAGAGATAATATTTTAGATAATAGAAGGAACAAAATAATATGCATCTAATGCAATAAAAGCTCCACTAGGCAGATGTAGGGCGACCTCGCCAACAGCTACTACAGCAACTTTTGCTCCATTACCCATCTTGAGGTCCATCTCGCCTCTCTCTAGTCTCCTAGGCCTTGCCAGAACCTACAACGAATTGCATATATGATAAGCACTATCGGTATCCAATACCTATATGTTATCATAAGAGTCTGACAAATGGAGACTAATCATGAATGTACTTGAAGCTTCATCAAGCTTTTGTTTCACCCTTTCTGCAAGGTACTCTTTGCAGTTTCTCTTCCAGTGCCCATCTTTACCACAGTGGAAGCACTGGCCTTTGTCCTTTGCTGGGTCTTTCTTAGCAACCTTTGCTTTACTTGGTTTGACCTTGCCCTTTCCCTTCTTAAGGGACCTTTCTGCTTTCCTTTTCCTTTTGGTCTCACCAGTATAAAGAACTAGCTTTTCTTTTTTGATAGTACTCTCCGCCTCCCTCAACATATTGAGAAGCTCTGGGAGAGTCATTTCAAGCTTGTTCATATTAAAATTCATTATGAACTATGAAAAGGAATCTGGTATGGACTGAAGCACAATGTCCACACACAAGTTATCCTCTAGGACCATTCCTAGACCTGTGAGTTTCTCTATCCACTCAATCATCTTTAGGACATGGTTCTGAACCGGTGTCCCCTCGGTCATCCTAGCACGGAAGAGGCTCTTAGATATCTCATATCGCTGAGTCCTTCCCTGTTCCTCAAACAATTTGTGGACATGTAGGAGAATGGATCTGGCATCCATCTTTTCATGTTGTCTCTATAACTCAAGAGTCATAGAGCCTAACATATAGCACTGAGCAAGAGTGGAGTCATCAATGTACTTCACGTAGCGAGCGATCCGTATAATTTTCTTCGGGCGCAGGCATCACTGTATCAAGGACATACACAATTTTCTCTGCTGTGAGAACAATTATCAAGTTATGGAGCCAATCCGTATAATTTGGACCAGTGAGGCGGTTGACATCAAGTATGCCACGTAAGGGATTTGAAATCGACATTTTCTGAAAATAAAGATGCAGCAGAAATGAATAACATGCAGATTTTTGCAAGAAATAAACTATCAAGATATGGACTTCTATCTTAATATGCTCCCACTATTTTACTAACGAGTCAAGCGACACCCTCAGCACGTGAAACGGAAGTCTCCGGCAGACTTCTAGTGGGGATCAGGATCCAATCAGCGTCTTAGTGTAACATCGAGAGACTCGACCAATCACACTAAGCCTAAAAGGTAGGCAACTCTTGTCGATCACAACTCCTTGTGATTCCCGTCCTGTTCGGCCTCCGAATCACCATGGCCTCGAGGGACTCGACCAACCATGATGCTCGGTTAAGTCAACACCTTCGTTACAAGATGAGTCTGATTTGACGATATACCCTCGAGGGACTCGACCAAGTATACCATGCCCTCAGGTCACCGGTGACATCTCTATGTCATAAGCAAGATAGCGAATCGTGATATAGGTGAGTCTCGAGGGACTCGACCAACTCAACCTACACCGAGAATCGGTTCTTACTTATAACGATGGAAGGCCACGTGGGTCAATCTAATTGCCTCACGTTTACTGACTTAATATTATCGAGAGATGTTTCTATGATTTGGTCTCCTAATATGACATGTCACATATATACATATTTAATATATATCTACATCGCATGCAAATATATATACATATCTAGTATGTGTATAAGCAATTACACCACATGATCATGGACCACAACCTAATATAATTAGGCCTGAGCCAGTAGGCCTAATCACTCACATCAAGATCTATGTGTGCAACGGTGCATCTCCATGCCCTGTGATAATCCATTTCGTCCTCGTCGGTTCCGTCGACATCTTGATGCATCTTCATGCATCACAATCGTCCGTCTCGTGGGTCCCGCTATCGTATCCACGCTCCCGCTGTGCTTCCTCATGTGATTACAACTTAATCATAGGCACGCGATATAGTAGACATTGCGATGAGTAGAGGTTCAGATATAAGATATCCGTTAGAGCCCCTATCTTACTGGATATCCAATAAGCCCATGAATTATTGGATCCCATGGACGAGATCCAATAAAAGCCCATGAGAGATTATTGGATAGAGATCCAATAATCTAAAAGGTTTGGATAATTGGATGCAAATCCAATACCCACTAAGGGAAGATCCAGTAGGGTTTGACACGAGACCTCTATAAATAGGAGGGATTCAGTGGTTCATAAGCTAGAGCCTTTGCTTGCCTCTCCTAGACACTAGGGATACAGTACAGGTGCTCATTGGAGAATGATTCACTGATTGATCCGCTTACGGAATGCTGGATGGTTGATGATGCCTTATTGTCAGACATCGATTCCATAGTCCTAGTGGTGTATCTGGTCCTTAGACTTGAGACACCAAGGATGTCCTGTATGAGTGCTCCACTCTTTGATACCAGACTTATAGGTTTTCCTGTCCCAGATCTAGTACAGCTGGTCATTGGGAGTGGTAGTCGACCTTACGAGGGCTATTGAGTGTCGATAGAGGATTATCCACTCTCGGCGTCTTGAGAGGAATATCGCATGTGTTCTTGCTCAGACAAATCCCTGGCCAGGGTCATTCGGGTTGATAGAGAAAGAGTTCTCCGAGAGAATCCGATTAGAGCGAGACTCGAGAAGAAACCGTGTGGGTCTGACAACACCATGCTCGATATACGGTCTCTGGTATATTAGATGGATGAGGGACTATAGGTACACAGTAACTGAGGACAGATAGGTCCAATGGATTGGATTCCCCTGTATCGTCTGGGGACTACGGCGTAGTGGCCTAGTACATCCGTAGTCGATGAGTCGAGTGAATTATTATAGAGATAATAATTCACTGAGTTAGAAGGAGTTCTGACAGGTATGACTCACGACCAGCTCGATATTGGGCCTAGAGGGTCACACACATATGGTAGGCATTGCGATGAATAGAGGTTCGGATATGAGATATCCGACAGAGTCCTTGTCTTATTGGATGCAGATCCAATACCCACTAGGGGAGGACCCATTAGGGTTTGACAAGGGACCTCTATAAATAGGAGGGATTCAGAGCCCCATGGGCTTGAGAGCTTTTGTTTGTCTTTTCCTATTCTCCTCTCCATCTCCACCTCAAAGTAGGTCTGGAGTTTTGAGGAGCGTCGTCGCAACCCTACTGTGTGGATCATCGCTAGAGAGGAGGACGCTTGACCTCCTTCACCCTCTCTTAAGGATCTGCAAGGAAACAGGGATATACAATCTCCCTAGGTAACACAATCTACTCTATACGCAGTTTTATGTTTCGCGGATTTTTGCGTACCAATCTTCGCACGACGACGAACATTTCTTTGGGAATTGGGGATTTTGTTTTTCTTGTTCTTCCGCTGCGCATATGATGTCGCCCCCAAGGATTTCCCAACACTTCTAACTTAGTGAATTATTATCTCTATAATAATTCACTTGACTCATCGACTACGGACATACTATGCCACTACACCGTAGTCCCCAAACGATACAGGGGAATCCAATCCATTAGAAATATCTATTCTTAGTTACCGTATACCTATAGTCTTTCATCCATCTAATATCCCAGAGACCGTATATCGGGTATGGTGTTGTCAAACCCATATGGTTTCTTCTGAGTCTCGCTCTAATCGGATTCTCCCGGAGAACTCTTTCTCTCTCAATCCGAATGACCTTGGCTAGGGATTTGTTTGAGCAAGAACACATGAAATATTTCTCTCATTATGCTGAGAGTGGATGATCCTCTATCGACACTCAATAGCCCTCGTAAGGTCGACTGCTACTCCCAATGACTAACTATACTAGATCTGGGATATCCAAACCTATAAGTCTGGTATCAAAGAGTAGAGCACTCATACAGGACATCGTTGATGTCTCAAGTTTAAGGACCAGGTACACCACTAAGACTACGGAATTACTGTCTGACAACAAGGCATTATCAACCATCCAGTATTCCGTAAGCAGATCAATCAGTGAACTCATTCTCCAATGAGCACTTGTACTATATCCCTAGTGTCCCCACATAAGCAGCTATGAGACCTGCTGCATCCATCATATGGACGGGTATACAGCACACTAGTCTGTCCAGTTATCACGATGTCCCTCTCGAGTAACCTATGACCGGGATTATTTAGGATCTATGTTTAAAGGTAAATCGATCTCATTATCGTGATCTCATACGATCCAATTCCCATTGCACAGATCCAATGACATCACAATATATACATGCATATATGCAATAGTTAATATAAAGTGATAAATGTCAAAATAAAATAAACAAAAAGATTTCATGTCAAGTCACACGTGTCATCACTCACGTGATTGGCTTGTTGGGTACCTATGACTAATAGTGGCCTCGATGGAGGAGGAATCAGGAGTGGATGTAGGTCACGACGACCAAACCACTATAAACTCAGTTTGTATTTACTTTGAGTAATTTACTTTTATTGCAAACTGCCTCTCCTCCTTACTGTGCTTTTACTATGCCTACGCTCACATACGCTTTCAAGTTAACATCTTCCGAGATCGATTTTAATTGTACGAAATGAGATTTTATTAAATCGATATTTTTACCATTGCACTAATTCACCCCTCTTAGTGTCAACTCGTTCCTAACAGTTGGTATCAAAGCCATGTTTTTCTCATTTTGTTTAACACCCAAAAGGAAATGACTCTTTTCGGCTTTCAAGAGGGTCACTCTCTTATTCTTCCTCCCATGTTCAATGGGATGGACTACATATATTGGAAAACTCAAATTAGAGTTTATTTTACTTTCATTGAATCTCAATTTATAGAATATAATCAAATTTGATTTTCAAAAATCTTATCTTCCAATGAACGATTGGAATGAGTTGGAGAAAAAGACTTTCTCTTTAAATGCAAAAGCTATAAATGCCTTATTTTGTACCTTAGACAAAAATGAATTCAATTGGATTTCTACTTGCAAAATGGCTTTCAATATTTAGCACACTCTTGAAATCACACACGAAGGCACTAGTAGAGTTAAAGATTCAATGATTAATATTTTGATGCATGATTTTGAGTTATTTCGAATGGAACCAAGCGAGACTATTAGAGACATGTACACCCGTTTTACGGATGTCATTAATAGTCTAAAAGCACTTGGTAAAAGTTTTTCGGATTTTGAACTTTTAAACAAAATTTTATGTTCTCTTTATAAGAATTAGGATTCAAAAGTAACTACCATACAAGAGGCAAAAGACTTAAACAAGCTTCCACTCGGAGAACTAATTGGGTCTTTAATGACCTACGAAATGACCAATGTGGTACAAAACAAACTTGAGGATAACCTTCTAAAGAACAGGAAGGATTTCGAACTTAGAACAATTGAAGACCACTCGAGCATAAGCTCAAGTGATAGTGAACTTAAACTCCTCACTATGAAATTTAAAAAGTTCATGAAACAAAAATTAAAGAACAAAAAGAATGCAACTACTTGCTATGAACACGAGAAGAGAGAAGCACTTTAGGACGAATCGAGCTCATCTGAAGACGAGGAAAAAATCAACAAAGGTGAGGTGGCAAACTATGCCTTAACGGCTTTCGACGATGAGGTAATCAAAATCCCATTAGTTTATTTGGAAATTACATGATGCTTTTCATGAGTTAATTTTAATTTAGTTTAATTATTTTTCTTAAAAATTACATGTTTAATAATGTAATGAAAATACTAAAAAATTGGGATCATGCTAATAATTTTAAAAATGATAAATGAAAAAGAGGCATGCTTTTATGAAATCAATCATATGAATTGAAACACTAAAAAGAGGAAAGCTTTCTCCTTGCAAAATTTTTTTTTCTCTACTTTATCGATTTTCAAAAAGGAGAGATTAACAAATCTACCTATATTTTTTATGAATATCTTGAAAATGATTTTGATGTGATGATTTGAATTTGAATGAGCTTTATCTTGATTTTTCAGGACTTATAACATGAAATCTTTTATGAATCAAGATCTCTTATTTAATCTCTTATGTTTCTCTTTGCCATTTACTAAAGAGGAAAATAATTCAATTCATGATCTTGATTTCTCGATATTTGATACTTGAAATCTTTCTATGAATTAAGATCATTTTCTCCTTGTTTCTTTTTGTTATTTACTATCTAAGTGAATCATGATTTTTTAGAATTATAATTTTTATGATTCATAATGAATTGAGAGATTTTATATGCATGAATTGAGATCTTTTTCTCCTACAAGATTAAATAAATTTTATTCATATCATGATCTCCTAAGAATTCTTTTCGTTAATTATTTAAGAGGAGATTTGTTAAAATGAATCATGGTTTCTCATGATTTCTCAATTTTTAGACTTGATCTTTCATTTTTTATGATTGAAATAATGATTGAAATATTGATATAATTATCAATGATGGTTTGATATTATATATGCAATACTTCAACTTATGATAATGATGCATGCAATGATGAAATATTCATGATGAAAAATTGTTTTAACATTTATGACTTGATCTTTCATCTTTGTTATTTATCCTTTGTCATAATTTGAAAATTATTGTAAAGAGAAAAGAATTACAAAATCGTATTCCTTCCTTCTTTTTAACGATGATAAAGAGGGAGAAAAGTTACTAGTTTGCACAAGTCAAGAAAATGCAAAACTATGCTACCTTGTTCATCTCAAAAGATGTAAAATTTTCTAACTTTCATATATGTAAAATTTGCTAGCTTGCATGTTCTAAAATGTTGTAAAACTCATTAGCTTGCATGATGTAAAACTTGCTATCTTGAACATCACTAAGAATTGCTAGCTTGCACATCTTAAGAGAAGCAAAAGTGCTATCTTGCCTATCTCAAGAAGCAAAAAAATTATACTTCTCAAAAGAGAAGAAAGAAAATCACTTGCTTGCATGATGATAAAACTTGAGATTATATTTATAATATAATGATTTGAAATTATGTCTAAACACTAGCTAGATGCACTTCTCCTTTTTGTTGATGACAAAGGGGGAGAAGTATGATGATGTTATGCATAAGTCTATTGTAACATATTGCTTGGATTTTTGAATCCAACGGTTCTATCAATATGGCATATTGATAGGGGAGTTAAGGTGAACTTCGTCATCAATTGGTTGTCATCATCAAAAAGGGGGAGATTATTGAATCTCAAATTTTGATGATGAAACCAACTGATAGTGTTTATGATTTAATTTGTGTTTTGAGTGATACAGGATCCTTCGATAAAGGAGAGACAATTAAAGTAGGAAGAATCATGTTGGGCCAGAGAAAAATATGTCAGAAGATTAGAAGTTGAGCCGAAGGATCGGTCAACATATCGACAGAAGGCTTCGGGCCATGAGTTCGGGCATCGAGCCAAGAAGAGCGGATATTGCACCAAGGAAATCGGAGTTGCGGAGGTCAACTAGCCGATTGGGCAATAGACCTCATCAGACGAAGCATCGATGAACCAATAACATGCCAAAAAACATTTGATTAGCTTAGTATTAATTATCTAGATCATAGTAGGTCTTATGTGTATAGGATTAACTATGATAGCGATCAAGGTATAAAGCAAAATGAAGTCTCGGACTCAATGACGTAATTTCGTTGGGAGTTCGAGAGTTCGTCGAAAGACCAAACGTTCGTCGGAAGACCAAATATTCGTTAGAAGTTCTGCCAGAATTAATCGAGAAGTCCAAGAGCTAGCCAAAGAAGTTCATCGGAACTCGCCAAGAAGATCATCATGAAGTCCAAGAGCTTGTTGGGAGTCCGCTAGAACAATGCCGAGAGATCGTCAGAAGTTCGCCGGAAGCTCACTGGAAGAAACCTAGACTTACGGACTTATTTAGCTTAGTAATTGTCTTAGATTTCCTAGTTAGCATATAATTGGGATTGGAATTGAGCCAACCTAATTAGGGGCCAGTTGGGCCTATGTATGGACTGTGTTGGGCCCAACGAAAGGCCCAAACAATGACCCAACAGGTGGCATCGTCATGGCATAGTCTCCGAGATTGTGTCTGGCGGTGGTATCGCTAATCTGGGTGGTGGTGCTGCCCAGACATAGTCTTCCAGGACGTGGTACCGCCTAGTGTCAGTGCTGCAAGCAGTGGTACCGCTAGGACCCGGGAAACCCGGGATGAGACATTTTTAAGCTCCAAGTTTGAATCAACTTGAAGCCTATAAATACCCCTCTCATCTCTAGTTAAACTACACAAGTATTGAGAGTAAAAAAAAGAAAAAAACACTGCTGCAATCTTGTATGAACTCCTCTCCTTCTTCTAAGTGTTAGAATAGTTTGAGAGAGGAGTAAGTGAGGGTGTAAGGGTTATCTCCTAAACCCGATAAAAGGAGAAAGAGCTGTAAAAGTTAATTGGTCTTCGCCTATTGAAGGAAGACCAACGGTAGATGCCGGTGGCCTTGATAGAGGAGGAATCGGGAGTGAATGTAGGTCACAATGACCGAACCACTATAAACTCGGTTTATATTTACTTTGAGCAATTTACTTTTATACCAAATTTCCTCTCCTCCTTACTGTGCTTTTACTATGCCTACACTCGTATACACTTTCAAGTTTACATCTTCCAAGATCAGTTTTAATCATTACGAAATGAAATTTTATTAAACTGACATTTTTACCGCTGCACTAATTCACCCCCCCCCCCCTCTTAGTGCTGACTCATTCCTAACAATGAAAACTTCCTGCATTCCAGAAGTTCGATAGCATTGGGAAGGTGAATCATAGTAACTAACCCAATGCAAGGAGTGCAAACACTGCAATTGCTTCAGAAGTGTGAGCAAAGAGTAGGCGAAATCTAATAACTATCTCGATGCATGGAGTACAACCCTCGAGAAGGCGAGCGAAGTCAAGTAACATTTGTCTTATCAACTCTTAAGAGAATGGGTGAAACCAAGTATCCCAATTCTCTTAGCTATCCAGCAGAGGAGCTCTACACATGTTCAAAGACCCTTTGAAGAAACCAAATAAAACATAATAGTTGTCAAATCCTCACCAATTGTGATCAGTGCTATTGAGAGTAGATTATCTGCTTTATTTCCTAATAGAATGTCAATCGAAAGCAAAAGTGATGTGAACCTATTTGGAAGTAACAACTAAGTGAAAGAAGAGTCGGACAAATTTTATAGAGGAAGGACCCAAAAACTTCAAAAGTTTGTAAGGCGATGCTCGTTAAAGGTCTAACAAGTATCCACCCAGTTCAAGCAGCATGAGGCATTTGAGAGACTAGCACATAGTAACGATGGTCTTTCCTTCATCTGAAGGATCTATAGGAATCAACAGGGATCAACGCAATTCAGCCAACCCCACACTAGAGTCAGAGTCAATGATGAGTTAAAGCAACATGGCGGATCAAAAGTTTGACTACTCAATAATAGCAGCGGAGAGCAGTTAGGAGCCAAGAGGTGCATTGCAGTTAGAGCAGAAGATTAAAGACTCAATAAAGGTGAGGAGTTGTAGTGTCGGTAAAGGCTTCGACGAGGACGTCGAAGGAATAAGTGGGGAGAATGTCACAGACAAAACTGTAAACATGGTGTTTAATGTAATGCTTATATATGTCCATGTTTTTTGGTTTGTTCATGCTTTACACAGCATATAGAGGGACGGTCAAAGGCTTAATAGCCCCAACTTAGTTGGGTTTAATGATCATTTTAGGCTTGTAAATAAAGATTGTGTCATGTGGACACTTGTGGGAGATTTTGGTCTGTAGTGGATCATTTTGGATCTTTTGTTGTGCAATCGTTCAGAACTTGTGAAGTCTTTTTGTAATTTGCATTAGTTATGAAGTATTTTCTGAAATGTTTACTTGTGGATCCCGAGTGACGCACTTTCTCTAACTCGTTTTCTCTTTTGTAGGTCCTAAGGGACCCTAAGAGGTTTCAAGGAGGCTAACCTTTACGGAGGGACACTGAATGGGCCTAACCCAACTTTTGGGTCACTGAATGGGCCTTTCTCTTGGCCCAAAATAGCCCCAATTCGGGCTCAATTGGCCTCTAATTGAGTTGGCCTAATTACATTCTAAACTAACCTAATTACAACTAAATCTACTTCGATCTAGACAAATTATTACAAGAAAGAATACTAAGTTGTCCGACATATCATTAGTCCATCCGGCGCTTCATCCAACCCTTCGACGCATCATCTTCTCCTTCGGCATATTGTACAATTGATTTGTTGCCTTCTCACAACATCTGATCTCCTTAGCGCAATGTCCGATCTTCTTGGCTTGATGCCCAAACTCATGGTATGAAGCCTTCTACCAACATGTTGACCATTTCTCTGATCTGACGTCCAATCTTCTGACATGTTCAATTTCGACCCAACTTCTTATTCTTTCTACTTTAATCAATTTGTCTCTCTTGATCGAAGCTAGTCCTGCGTCACTCAAAACTCCTATTAGATTATAATATTATCAATTGGTTTTATCATTAAAATTCAAGATTTAACATGCCTAATGTCGAACTAGTCAATGCACATCCACCTGAGGTAGGATCGGAAGCTTTTGAGCTCATCGTTAGTGCAATAGAGGCTACGTGCATACGATGCCCTATTAGGCAACAACGGCTTGGTACTACTACTGGTAGTTGCTTCCATGACAACGCCTTCTCCCGTCATTGATGAATGTCTCAATTTTTTTAAAAAAACTTAAATTATACATCATTATATAATAGTTTATTGTGAGTCAACATGCTATGTAAGTAGACTCTAACATCTAGTAACTCAAACTTAATAGGAGGAGCTTATATGCTATATTTTTTAAAATATATAGGTTATTTTAGATGCAAGTAAACTATAAGAGTTTAAGATGTCCATGGCCAAAACCATAGAGGCTAAAATGGATATTAATTCTAAATTATATATGTCATTATATTAATGATTTATTGTAAGTCAATATGCCATGTAAGTAGATATAACGTTCGTTAACTCAGACTTGACGGGAGAGGCTTCTATATTATTTTTTTAAATATATAGATTATTTTAAACACAAACAAATTATAAAAGCTTAAGAGGTCTATGACTAAAATTATGGAAGTTAAAATAGACCTTAACTCATTTTAGAATCTAAATTAAGTTTATCTTTACACTCTATGTCAAATAATCATCTCTAATTTTTTATGTCAAAGAATTATCTTCTCTATAAATCTAAATTGTCAATGATAAAGATTGACACTTATGCTACTATTCATCATGAAGAAAAAAAAAACCAATGGTTTTAATACCATTTTATTAAAAGCTAAATTAAAAGAACATAGAAAGATAAGCACCAATAAGAGAAATAGAACAATTAAAGTAAAAAAGACTTCATTAATAAAAGAAACATAGTTATTACTATTGAATCTCGAATTTTGATGATGAAATCAATTGATAAGTGTTTATGATTTAATCTACATTTTGAGTGACACAGGATGCTTCGATCAGGGAGAGACAATTAAAGCAGGAAGAATCATATTAGGCCGGAGGAAAACATGTCAGAAGATTGGACATCGGGCTGGAGGATCGGTCGACGTATCGACAAAAGGCTTTAGGCCATAGATTCGGGTATCGGGCCAAGAAGAGCGGATATTGCGACAAGGATATTGGAGATACGGACGTCAACTAGCCGATTGGGCAATAGGCCACAAGAGAGGACGATGCGCCGAAGAATCGGACGAAGCATCGATGGACCAATGATATGCTGGACAACATGATTCATGCTTAGTAATAATTGTCTAGATCGAAATGTATTTTTGTGTGTGCAGGATTAACTATGATAGCAAGGCATAAAGCAAAATGAAGTCCCGGAGTCAAGAACACGATTTCGTTGGGAGTTCGAGAGTTCGTCGAAAGTCCGGACGTTCGGCAGAAGTTCTATCAAAACCAACCGAGAAGTCCAGGAGCTTGCCAAAGAAGCTCATTGAAACTCACCAAGAAGATCATCGTGAAGTCTAGGAGCTTGCCGGAAGTCGATCGGAACATTGCCAAGAGATCGTTGGAAGTTCACCGGAAAGATCGTCGGAAGCTCGCCAGAAAAATCAAACTTATCTTACTTAGAATATGTCTTAGGAATCATAGTTAGTATATAATTAGAGTTGGGATTGGGAGATAATCCCATCAACTCTGTTAGGGGCCAACTGGGCCCGAAGTTGCACTAGTTTGGGCCGGATTCAAAGCCCAACTAGGGTGCTGAAACCTTGGTCAGCGGTGGCACCGCCTAGGGAACAACACCCCAGGATTCTTGGATGGTGGTACCGGTGGTACCGCCCAATACTAGATCCTGCGGCGGTAGTACCCCCTAGGAACGATGGTGGTACCGCTAGTACCCAGAAAACTTGGGATGAGACCTTTTTAGGCTTCATGTTTGAATCAACTTGAAGCCTATAAATACCCCTCTCATCCCTGGTTAACAAACACAAGCATAGAGAATTTAAAGAGGGAAAAACACTGTTATAATATCTTAAGAATCCTCCTCTTCTAGTCTAAGTATTAAAATAGTTTGAGAGAGGAGTGAGTGCTTATAAGGGTTGTCTCCTAAACCCGGTAAAAGGAGAAGAGGGGTGTAAGAAGGAGGTTGATCTTCGCCTATTAAAGGAAGATCGATAGTGGATACCAATGGCCTCGACGGAAGAGGAATCAGAGGAGTGGATGTAGGTCACGACGACCGAACCACTATAAAATTGGCGTGTTCTTCTCTGGTTTGTATTTCTATATTTTATTAATTTACATTACTGCAAACTGAATCTTTACTTGCTTATTGCATTCACTTCATATACAAACGAGATTTCAAGCTATCTTTCCGAGTTTAATTTTTAACGTACGAAAGAGTTCTATGAAACCGACGTAATTTATCGCTGCACTAATTCACCCCCCCTCCCCTCTTAGTGTTGACTTGTTCCTAACAATTGGTATCATAGCCTTATTTTTTCATTTGGTTTAACACCCAAAGAGAAATGACTCTTTTCAGCTTTCAAGATGGTCATTCTCTCATTCATCCTCTCTTTTTTAATGGAACGGACTACACTTATTGAAAAACTCGAATGAGAGATTTCTTACTTTCATTGAATCTCGATTTATGGCATATAGTCGAATTTGATTTTCAAATATCTTCTCTTCCAATAAACCATTGGAAAGATTTGGAGAAGAAGATTTTTTCTCAAAATGTAAAGGCTATGAATGCCTTGTTTTGCGCATTAGATAAAACTGAGTTTAATCGGGTTTCTATATGCAAAACGACTTTTGACATATGGCGCACTCTCGAAATCATACATGAAGGCACTAGCAAAGTTTAAAATTTGAAAATCAACTTTTTAATACATGATTTTAAACTTTTTCGAATGAAGCCGAGCGAAACCATTGTTGACATATACACCCGTTTTACAGATGTCGTCAATGATTTAAAAGCTCTTGGTAAAATTTTTTCAAATCTTGAACTTGTGAATAAAGTTTTACGCTCACTCTATAAAAGTTGGGATTCGAAAATAACGATTACACAAGAATCAAAAAATTTGAATACTTTTTTAATCGAATAACTTATAGGGTATCTAATGACCTATGAAATGACATGAAATACACGTGAAGAACTTAAGAACAACCTTCCAAAGAATATGAAGGATTTGGCACTTAGAACACATGAAGACCACTCGAGTATAAGCTCAAGTGATGGTAAACTTGAATTACTCATGAAATTTATAAAGTTAATGAAACAAAAATTAAAGAATAAAAAGAATGCGACTACTTGCTATGAATACAAGAAAAGAAAAGAACTTTAGGATGAATCGAGCTCCTCTGAAGACGAGGAGAAAATCAACAAGACGAGGTGGCAAACTATACCTTAACGGCTTTTGACGACGAGGTAAACGAAACTCCCTTAATTTATTTTGAAATTACATGATGCTTTTAATGAATTATTTTTAATTTAGTTTAATTATTTTTCTTGAAATTTTCATATTTAATGATGTAATGAAAATTGTAAAAATAAAATAGGATCATGCTTATCATGCTAGTAATTTTAAAAAGGATAATGAAAATTACATATTTTATGTTAAAGGAAAAAAAATGTTTGATTAAATCTAATGATAATCCTATGTATGTTTTTCAGAAAGAAATAATATATATCTTGATGATTTTCGTATTAATTTTTTATTTTGTTTGAAATTACTTTATGCTCAATGAAACCATGATTGATGAATATGTTTTATGTTTTCTTTGGCTTGTATACCTTATCATGATGAATGTTTTGAAAATAAATATTTGCATCATGTTTGATGATTTTTATGCATGAGGACTTGAAATAATGATTTGAAATCATATGTTTTAGAATTGTGTTATACTTTTTGACCTTGATGATTTTTTATCTTTCCGTTTTAAACGTTAATGTATAGTTTTCATATGAAAAACTTGAGTATGCTTATATGAAATCAATCACTTAAAATGAAAAACATAAAAAAGGCAAATATATTATCATTGGAATTAAAATGATAAATCAAATCTCTTATTTAAAGAAGCCTTATGTTTAATATGTTATACTTTTTTGGTATTGATGATTTTTATGACGAAATTTACTTTTCGATCCGAAACGTTGATGCATGTTTTTATTTGACAAAAATGAAAAAGGTATGCATCTATGAAATCAATCTTATGAATTGAATCACTAAAAAGAAGAAAGCTTTCTCCTTAAAAAATTTCTCTACTTTATCGATTTTTCAATAAGGAGAGATTAATGAATCTATCTATGTTTTTTTTTATGAATCTCTTGAAAATGATTTTGATTTGATAATTTGAATATGAATGAGTTTTATCTTGATTTTTCAAGATTTATAAATTGAGATTTCTTATGCGTAAGTCAAGATTTTATATGCATGAATTGAAATATTTTTCTCCTAAGTTTCTTTTATGATTTACTAAGAGAATATCTTTTTTGAAATTCATGACTTAAAATTTCTTTTGAATATCTTTTATTGTTTGATCTCCTAAGATTTTCTTTTGATTATTTAAGAGAAGGTTTTTCAAAAGAAATAATATCTTTTGGGATTCATATGATCTTATCTTTCATGATATGATTTTTATATAATTTCTTATATTCATCACCCAATTAATTTTTCTTGATGAGATGAAATGAATGTGATGAAATAAAAATATGCATGAAATACAAATGAGACGTTATGATCATGCAATGTAATGTAATTTGACATTTAGATACCATCATAATTTAAAATGCTATGATTTGTTACTAAATTGATGTATTATGAATGCTTGAGTATCTTGTATGATATGATGATTGATATATTGTTAGTATCATTCATAGAGTAAGGATGATATGTAATGATTTAAAATTATGCATGTCGTAAATTGAAACTGTAATGATGCACAAACCTATTGAAATAATGATTGAAATATTGATGTAATTATAAATGATGTTTTGACATTATGTCTGTAATACTTTAACTTATGATAATGATGTATACAATGATGAAATATTCATGATGAAAAATTATTTTAATATTCATGACTTAATTTTTCATCTTTGTTATTTATCCTTTGTCATGATTTGAAAATTATTATAAAGGAAAAAAGAGATCCAAAATTGTATTCTTCCCTTCTTTTTGATATTGACAAAGGGGGAGATGGTTAGCTTGCTAGCTAGCTTGCACAAGTTAAGAAGATGCAAAAACTTGCTTGCTTGCTTGCACATCTAAAGAGAAGATGCAAAACGTACTTTATGTAGCTTGCTTCATATAAAACATTGTATCTTGCTAGCTTGTTATCTTGCATTATTTTTTAAAAACTTGCTAGCCTTCATACTTCAAAGAGAAGTACCACTTGCCAAATTGCTAACTTAATTGTTGTAAAATAATATAAAATTTTGCTAGCTTGCACTTTGCAAAGAAAGCAAAAATGACACTTCTCAAAAGAGAAGAAAGAGCTTGCTATCTTGAACATCACTATCTTACCTATCTCAAGAAGCAAAACTTGCAACTTGCACATTGCAATAGGAAGCAAGAATTGTTAGCTTACACACTTCAATAAGAAAGCTATCTTGCATTTGCTTTCAAAATTTTTGCTAGCTTGTATATTGTAAACCTGCTATCTTACTACCTTGCATATCTACAACTTGATAGCTTGAATGTTCATGTAGCACTTGCTAAATTTTCAAGCTTACAAATTGCAAGATGATAAATGTAATGTTTGACATTATATCTCAAACACTTGATAGTTGGAACTTCTCCTTTTTATTGATGACAAAGGGAGAGAAGTATGATCATGTTATGCATGATGACGTATTTAAATATTCATGATAAAATTTGCAACGACTTGAATTTAGCTTAAATTCAAGGTTCTATCAATATGACATATTAATAGGGGGAGTTTGTTTAAACTCCGGGAGTTAAGATTAACTTCATCATCAATTGGTTATCATCAAAAAGGGGAAGATTGTTGAATCTCAGATTTTGATGATGAAACTAATTGATAAGTGTTTATGATTTAATCTGCATTTTGAGTGACGCAGGATGTTTCGATCAGGGAGAGACAATTAAAGCAGGAAGAATCATATTGGGCCAAAGGAAAACGTGTCAGAATATTGGACGTCGAGCCGGAGGATCGATCGATGTATCGATAGAAGGCTTCGGGTCATGGATTCGGGCATCGGGCCAAAAAGAGTATATATTATGCTAAGGATATCGGAGTTGCGGAGGTCAACAGGCTGATTGGGCAATAAGCCGCAAGAGAGGACGATGCGCCGAAGAATCGGACAAAGCGTCGATGGACCAATGACATGCCGGACAACATGATTCATGCTTAGTAATAATTATCTAAATCGAAGTGTATTTTTGTATATGCAGGATTAACTACGATAGTAAGACATAAAGCAAAATGAAGTCCCAGAGTCCAGAACGCAATTTTGTTGGGAGTTCGAGAGTGCGTCGGAAGTCCGGGCGTTCGTCGGAAGTTCTGTCGGAACTAACTGAGAAGTCCAGGAGCTTGCCAAAGAAGCTTATCGAAACTCGCCAAGAAGATCATCGTGAAGTCTAGGAGCTTGCCGGAAGTCCGCCGAAACATTGCTGAGAGATCATCGGAAGTTCACCAAAAAGATCATCGGAAGCTCGCCGGAAGAAATCCAACTTATCTTGCTTAGAATATGTCTTAGGAATCATAGTTAGCACATAATTAGAGTTGGGATTGAGATGTAATCCCATCAACTCTATTAGGGGTCAACTAGGCCCAAAGTTGGATTGGTTTGGGCCGGATTCAAGGCCCAACCAGGGTGCTAAAACCTTGGCGGTGGTGGCACCGCCTGGGGAATAGCACCCCAAGATTCTTGGGCAGTGGTACCGCTGGCAGCATTGCTACGGTGGTAGTACCGCCTAGGAACGGTGGTGGTACCGCCAGTACCCAAGAAACCTGAGATGAGACTTTTTTCAGCTCAAAATTTGAATCAACTTGAAGCCTATAAATACTCCTCTCATCCCTGATAAACAAACACAAGCACAGAAAATTTAAAATGGGAAAAACGTTATTGTAATCTCTTGAGAATCCTCCTTTTCTAGTCTAAGTGTTAGAATAGTTTGAGAGAGGAGTAAGTGCTTGTAAGAGTTATCTCCTAAACCCGGTAAAATGAGAAGATGGGTGTAAGAAGGAGGTTGATCTTTCCTTAGCGATAATAACTCTGATCTTGTAGTCATCGCTATTGTTGCGACATCAAGACTCACCGATTAGATCATTGCCTACTCGATCAAATGAGTACAACTCCAATCGAAGAGAGTTTGAAGCTTGCATGGAAAAAATAGATTCCAAACTCATAGAGCACGTAGTCAATCCGGAAGAAACTCTTTCTCGCTGTCCGACGTCACCCCACTGCTAATTTTCTCCTTCCTATGTCAGCATCTTCTCTTCTCTTTCCTGAGCTAGCAGCTTTCTTGCGGCCACCTACTTCGACAACCTGCTCCTGCTGTCGGATCATAGGAGGCAATTCCTCCGTTACTATTCCATCGGTGGTTGTTTTCCCTGTGGCGACTACAGCACTTCTCTGGCGAATAGCAACTGTCTTCCCATGCTGCCGCGACGCATCTCTACCCTCATCCTACCGAATCGATGAGCAGCTTCACCGCTTCTTGAAGACTTGCGCCCTCCCCTTCATCGTCACCGACAAGGGCGTCGGCCACACCATCTCCTGCCGCGGGTTCTCGGAATACCACCATCTCCTCTCCTACCTGATGTGCAGTGTGGCATTTGAAGTCGTAGCCTCTCACAAAACTGCACGTCACAACCTCTCACAGAACTACAGATCTCTCATAGATCTGCGACGAAAACTGCATATTGTCAAGAACTACATATCTCTCCTGAGCATCCGAAACTTTTAGCCCACACCAATCGAGGCAGTTTTCACCAGTGCATCCTGCACATGTGCTACATGGGGTAGAGAACTCACCAGGACCATCACAAGTTGTGCCAGTCAAAACTTGATGAATACACTCAGTGGGAAGGGACAGGCCTGTTACAATCACGGGCCTATTTAGAGCTTCTCTTCTTCGTGGATGACAGTCCCAAAGGAAGCACAATCGCAACCTTTGTTTCTACCGCTGACTGCTCCCTCGCCAACCTCCGTTGAAGGTTCCTTCCACTTCTTCCTCCACCGAAGCCTCCTCCAAGCTTCCTTCAAGTTGGCTCTGTGATTTCGCCATTTGCCTCGTCTGTCGAGGGCTCCTCTACCTTAGACTCTGCTGCCCTTCCGGCCACCGAACTCTACTGCAAGCTATGATCTGCATCGATCGCAGTTGTGGTTGCCTATTGTGAACTGCTACCTCGCCATCAACTGCCACAAGCACAATTCACAGCAGAACAGACCTGCTCTTCCAGGCCACATCTTCAGCTCACTGGAACCTGTACAACATCTTGGCTTCGAGTCTTCCTCCTTCGCGTCCTCACTATCCAGCTTTTCAATTACATATCGAGGCTTTGCTCTACCAAGCCATCTCGGACGTCGAGAACTTTTCATTCCCTTACTGCTCATCACTATCATCGCTGCTAAGCAAGGAATAGTAGTTCTTCCTCACCAGCGAAGCACTCGCATTGCCCTTCAGCAGAGTTCTACGCTGCACTGGAAGAGCAGGTCTGTTCTGCTGTGAATTGTGCTTGTGGCAGTTGATGGCGAGGTAGCAGTTCACAATAGGCAACCACAACTGCGATCTTCCCATTCTTCACTACCCCAATCCACAGCTGCAAGAATTGCTAACCGAAAATCTACAGCTTTGCTCAAGATTGAACAACCAAACCAACCTGCACAGAGCTAAACGCCTCCAACAAAGAACTCGTCTGTCAGCAATCCACCTCAGGTGGCGTTGATCTGCATCAACACTTCTTCCTCCTTATCACTATCATCACTGTAGCAATAGTCCTAATGAAGAAGTATGACTCACCGCACCTAAGGAAGAAGTATGGCTCACCGCACCTAAGGAACAACAGTCTTCTCACCCATCTTTTATCATTGCATACTCCCACTTTACTTCCTCGTATTGGTACATATTAGTTTGGTAACCACATAGTCCCACATTAGAAAAATCAAGTTTGATATCTCCTGTTAAACTATAAATAAGGGCTTGGACTTTAAAATCAGATGCACCACAAGAAAAACCTAAGTGTTTGCTTTGGGTTTAAGTCCACACTCAGTTAAATAGTTTGGGCTTATAGTTTGGATTTTTCTTGTTTAATAGATTCGGGTGTTTTATGGCCAAGGAACATCTTCCTAAGGCATTTGTAATAGTCCCTCTTTTATAATAGTGATTTGCTCCTCCTTTATCCGTGGATGTAGGTCAATTGGCAGAACCACGTAAATCTTGTGTTCTTGTGGTTTTTATTTTTCTGCTTTATTGTCTTTGTTGGGTTATCAAAATTACCCTTTGGTAAATTTTCTGGGGCTAGCTCTAATAATACATATCCTCAACATGTCCTTATCATCTATATCTGATGCTCTAGTTACTGTCCTTGTAGGAAACCATAGTACTTTCCCCTCTATATGCCTTATTTCCATCAATGATGTAACTCTCATCTCCTTCAAGTTATCCAAAGGTGGCAACTATACATCCTAGCATGCTCAATTTTCTAATCTTCTATTCGGCTATGATCTATTAGGCTATGTCAACTCTTTCTATTGTCCACCAACGATGTTCATATTCCCAAGAACACCCAATCTAGTACCAAATCCGAATCACAAACTATGGTTATGTTAAGATCGTTTCATCCTTTAAGCAATTCAAGCCCCAATCGCTAGATCCCTTACCTCACTCATATCTTCATGTAACACTGTTATTGAAGCTTGGTGCAAGTTGTAATCTACCTTGGCAAATCATTCACGTACTCGCATGCTTAGTCTCCTATCTAGCCTCATGAAAATAAAATAAGAGGAAAGTACTATTGTCGATTATCTATAAAATATAAATGTTATCATTGATAACCTAGTTTTGATAGGTCATTCCGTCAGTGATGAAGAAGTCATTGTCCACACCCTTAATGGCCTAGGGGATGAGTATAAAGAATTGACAATAACAATACGGGCACGTGACTCACCGATGTCATTCGAAGAACTTTACGACAAATTGACTGACTTTGAGATATATCTCAAATAAGAGGATAAATTGATAGGATCATATGTTATAACTCAAGTCAATCGAAAATCTAAACGGAGAGGCAACTAGTATAAAAAGACTATCAACAAAGGTTTGACCAAGATGCCTCCTGAACTTATGAGTTCCAAACAAACCATCCCTCCTTCATAGTATCAACATTTTAGTCATAACTATCTGTTAGGATCGGAGCGACACTAAGAGGGGGGGGTGAATTAGTGTAGCGGTAAAGTACGATAAACTTTCGACAATTTAAACACTTTCGGAAACTTCGTACGATAAAAGCAATGTTTCGTTTGAAACCGTTTTGATTGTGTTTTAACTTGAAGGCATACGTAAGAAGGAGACAAAGAAGTAGAGCATCAAAGTGAAGATGGTTTGCAGTAATATAAATGACAATAAGATAAACGCAAACCGATTTATAGTGGTTCGGTCATGCGACCTACATCCACTTGTGAAGTCTTCTTCGATGAGGCTCCCAACTTCCACTAGCAAATCACTTTGAAGAAGAATGACAAATACTCCTCTTACAATATTTTACAAGTGGTTCACTCTTTTACAAATTTTCAAAGAGAAAGAAGGAGGTGAACACTCAAGCAATTGAAAACAAGACTTGCTAAGACTTTGCTAAGGCTCTTATCTCAATCTATTGCTTTGCAAAAGTTATAATCTCAGCTGAGAATTGAGGGGTATTTATAGGCCCCAAGAGGATTCAAATTTGGGCTCCAAATTTTAAATTCTCTTGGGTTTCCCAGGCTAGCGGTGCCACCACCGGACCTCTTGGGTGCTGGGCGGTGCCACCGCTCAGTTCTCGGGTTCTGGGCGGTGCCACTGCCTACACTATTTCAGCTCACTGGTTGGGCTCCAAACTTGGCCCAAACCAGTCCGAACTCGGGCCCAATTGGCCCCTACTTGGGTTATAGGATTAACACCTAATCCTAACCCTAATTAACATTCTAACTATGAATTTAAAGAGATTTCCTAAGCTATTACAAAGTCCGTAAGTCAAGACTTCTTCTGGTGAGCTTCCGGCAAACTTCCGGCGGTCTTCCGATAAACTCTCGGAAACCATTCTATGGACTCCCGACAAGCTCCTAGACTTCACGATTTGATCTTAACGAGTTCCAACGAGCTTCTTCGGTAAGCTCTGATATTTCTCGGCAAGCTCCGCAAACTTCCAACGAACCTTCTGGCGAGCTTCCGAAAAACCCTTCGGCAAGCTCCCTACTCATTCTCGGCTAGTTCCGACAGCATTCCCAACGAATCTTCGGACTTCTGTCGAACTATCGAACTCGCAACGAATCCTTCGCACTTGACTCCGACACTTTGTTTCGCTTTATGTCTTCGTCATTATCGTAGTTAATCCTATACACACAAGCCAAAACTCTACTCCGATCTAGACAATTATTACAACGCGAATTGACATTTTGTTGCCCGGCACGTCATTGATTGGCGCTTCGTCTGATTCTTCAGTGCATTGTCCTCTCTTGCGGCTTGTTGCCCAATCGGCGATTGACCTCTGCAACCTCGATATCCTTGGTTCAATTCCACTCTCCTTGGCCCGATGCTCGACGTCCGAAGCCTTCTACCATCCAATATCCTGACGTGATCTCCTCCGGTGCAACGTCAATTCCTCCTGCGTCAACTGTCTAATCCTAATCGAGTAGACCTACATCACTCAAAATGTAGTTAAACATCTAAAGACAATCAATTAGTTTCATTATCAAAATTCGAGATTCAACAATCTCCCCCTTTTTTATGATGACAACTAATTGATGACTAACTAAGTTAACCTTAACTCTCTGGAGTTTAACCAAACTCCCCCTATCAATATGCCATTGATAGAACACTTAGATTATCCCAAATCTAAGTAATATTCATCACATGTTATGAAAAACATTTAAACCATCATGCAAATATATAAAATATTCAATTCAATGCATGAAGTCATTAATATACTTCTCCCCCTATGTCATCAACAAAAAGGAGAAGTAGCTCTAGCTATTTTAAAAGATATGCAAGTTTTTGCAACATGAAGCTAGATTTTCATCACAACATATAAGCATAAAAGCATAGCAAGATTCTTAAGTTCAATCATGGCAATTCAACACTTGAATTTTTGTGCAAGATTGCATTTTGCTTTTCTTTGCAAGTAATAATATTTATGATGTTTGATATAGCAAATTTCTTCATTACAATGATCGAGCTAGCAAATTCTTCATTCAAGTGTGCAAGCTAGCAATAACTTTCTCCCCCTTTGTCAATGTCAAAAAGAAGGAGAGGAACCAATGATTTAGACTTTTACATCAACTTTGCATCAATCAATATTTCAATCATCACATGATGCATACAAGACAATAATGCAAAGAAATCATTTCATGAAGGATATCAATGTGAAAATTCACCAAGGATCACATGATACAATCGCAAATCATGATATCATTATGCGATACATCATGAGATGATAATTTATCATATCAATGAAAGATATCAATTGTTGAACATGATATGATAATAGTCTCAAAAATTTTAATTTGTGATACATGTGATACATTGCGATACACTAAAAAATTTAATACGATGCTTTTAAGGATATCAACCTATTTTTGATACAAAGCATGGTAAGAGCAATTTTGTTGTAAGTTTTCTAAGTTTTGCACTTTTTGCTTCTTTTCATAGACAAGATCTTTCTTCTCTTTTTGAGAAATGCAAGCTTGCAAGTTTTACTTCCTTAGCTTGCTAGGAAGTTTACTTTCATTTTCAATATACAAGCTAGCAAAACCTTCTCCTCTTTTATCAAAGTCAAAAAGAAAGGGAGGACTCAATGGCTAAAAATTTCAACCATTCAACAAGCTAAATATGCAAAGAATACATGAAATATATCAATAAGGATCAATTCATAAATACCAAAAATATGATTCATGGTTCATTAAAATTCTTCTTAATAAGTTCACGATCAAGATTCATATAATTCATAACAAAGCAAATTGATGTACAATCATCACATAAGGCATACAAGGCAAAGAAATCTTGTTATTTCTATATTATGAAACATATGATATCAAGGCTCATGATTCATTTGAAAAGATATAACACAAAGAGCAACTTGAAATATTCTTATCAAGATCACATTTTAAAATATTCCAAGTATAAGTGTTTAGAGGTAAAAAGTTCAATACATTGTATGAAAAAAAATATATATTATCAAGTTTTATCATCATACAATGTAGCAATTATAGATATGCAAGTTTAGCATTTTTGCTTTTCTTGAGATAGCAACTGTTTGCTTCTCTACAAGCTAGCAATTTTTATGATATGCAAGTTTTACTACATACAAGCTAGCAAATTTAAAGATTTGCAAGTTAGCATATTTGCTTTCTTTGCGATGTGCATGATAGCATTTCTTTGTAATGTTCAAGATAGCAAATTGTACATTATGGTAGCTAGCAAATTAAAGATGTTCAAGAAAGCAAGCACTTTCTTCTCTTTTGAGAAGCGTCATTTTTTCTTCCTTAACAAAATGCCAACCTAGCAAGGGACAATGTTTTACATTAGGTAAGCAAACAATTTGACAAGTGTTACATTTGCATCTTCTTGACTTGTGCAAGCTAGCTAATTTCTTTTTGAGATGACTTTTTACATCAATTCAAGATAGCACATTAGCAACTCTTTCTCCCCCTTTGTCATTGGCAAAAGGAAAGGAAGATTCAAGTCATGAATATCAAAATAATAATTTTATCATGAATATTTCATCATTGCGTGCATCATTATCATACGTTAAAGTATTACATACATAATACCAAATCATCATATATATTTTTAAAACATATAAACTCATCATTATATGCATGATTCTAAATCATCATTCATATTATTTCAATCATTGTTTCAATCATCACTATAACTCATCATGCACAAAATGTAAAATCATCTAACATAATACAAACATTTATTTTCAAAATATTTATCACTATTTTCATGTATGATAATAAAGTATTCATGATACACATTATATGCATATATCATCACAATAAAAAGTAATTGCATGCATAATTTTAAATCATAAATGTTTCAAATCATTATGTTATTAACTTGTCAAATTTCATCCTATCATTCATGATCATAACTTTTCATCAAAACAAATTAATGAATATTTCATGTATTCATATCATCACATAAGAAATATCAAGGAGAAAATAATTGGGTGATGAGATAAACAATTCATGAATACAAGGAATTACATAAAAATCATACCACAAAATATTAGAATATGTGAATGCTAAAAGACATGATTTCTTTTTGAAAAGCCTCCTCATAAATAATCAAAGGAAAATCTTAGGAGATCAAATAATAAGAGATTTTTAAATAAAATTTTAAGTCAAGAATTTTCAAAAAGGATATTCTCTTTAGTAAATCACAAAAGGAAATGTAGGAGAAAAAGATTTCAATTCATGCATAAGAACACTTATGATTCATATTGAAAATTTTCTCAAAATGTAAGAGAATAAAGAGTAAGAAATCTTGATTCATAAAGGATTTCATGTTATAAATTTCAAGAGATCAAGATCATGATTTCGATAAAAAAATATTCAAATTTAAATCATCAAAATCATTATCAAAATCCAAGAGATTCACAAAGATGATACAAATGGATTCATCAAAATCAATAAGATTGAGCAAAATAATTTTCAAGAATTTTTTCCTCTTTTCGATTGTTTCAAAACATATGATTTTGTTTTATTTATGCCAAATAAAAATATATATCATGTTTAAAACCGAAGGTGCAAGATTTGTTATAACAAAGATTAATAAGGCACTTTCATTATAGTAAAAATCAATAATCCATAAATCACAAGATTCATCATGCATAATTTTGAAATTTATTAAGCATGATCATTATGCATGACATAAAATCATCAAGATACACATGCATGGATTAATCCTAAGCATTATTACATATCATATAATTATCATCCCCAATGTTGCATACATCATTCAACATTTCAAAACATAATATGCATGAAACCTTAGCAATATACTTTTCATGATCAATTTTTTTAATTTTTCAAAAGATGCTAAAAAGAAAAAAATGATATAATTTTTAAAAAATAATTTTTTATTTCCTATTCCTACTATCTAAATTAAGCACTCATGAAAAACTTCTAGTAATTTCAAAATAATTCAAGAGAGTTGAGTTACTTACCTTGTAGTCCAAGCCCATCAAAGCCCAATTCGTCGTTTCACCTTTGGAAGTTCTTGATTCATCCTCGGTTGCCTTCCTCTTCTTTAGCCTCTTCCTCCGTTCAAGTTCATTGTTTATTTTAGATTTTTGTTTAATGAACTTATTAAGATTTAGTGTTCGAAGTTCAAGTTCATCATTATCCTCATCACTTGAGTCATCACTCAAGTGGTATTCATTTGTTCGGAGTTTCAAATCCTTCCTATTCTTTGGAAGGTGGTTCAAGTGCTCATCGGGTTCAAAATGTTCCAAAAGTGTCATTTCATAGGTCATTAATGACCCGATTAATTCTTCTAATGAAAAATCATTTAAATTTTTTATCTCTTGTATTGCGGTTATTTTAGGATCCCACCTTTTTGGAATGGATCTTAAGATCTTGCTTACGAGATCAAAATTCGAAAAAGATTTACCAAGAACTCTTAGATTATTAACGACATCCGTGAAACGGGTGTACATGTCGCCTATAGTCTCGCTTGGTTGCATTCGAAAAAGCTTAAAATCATGCAATAAAATATTAACTTTCGAGTCTTTGACTCTACTAGTTCTCTCATGCATGATTTCAAGTGTTCGCCAAATATCAAAAGCCATTTCGCACATAGAAATCCGATTGAACTCATTTTTGTCTAAAGCGCAAAATAAGGCATTAATAGCCTTTGTGTTTAAAGAAAAATACTTATTCTCCAAATCCGACCATTCGTTCATCGATTTAGAGAGAAGTTGAAAACCATTTTCAATAATATTCCATAGATCCAAATTCATAGAAATCAAGAAAACTCTCATTCGAGTTTTCCAATATGTGTAGTCTAATCCGTTAAACAACGGTGGACGAACAACCGAAAAGCCCTCTTGAAAGCCATGAAGAGTCATTTCTCTCGGGTATAAATACAAAATGAGAAATATCAGGCTCTGATACTAATTGTTAGAATCGGAGTGGCACTAAGAGGGGGGTGAATTAGTGCAGCGGTAAAGTACGATAAACTTTCGACGATTTAAACACTTTCAGAAACTTCGTACGATAAAAGTAATGTTTCATTTGAAACCGTTTTAATTACATTTTAACTTGAAGGCATATGTAAGAAGGAGACAAAGAAGTAGAGCATCAAAGTGAAGATAGTTTGCAGTAATATAAATAACAATAAGATAAGCGCAAACCAATTTATAGTGGTTCGGTTATGCGACCTACATCCACTTGCGAAGCCTTCTTCGATGAGGCTCCCAACTTCCACTAGAAAATCACTTTGAAGGGGAAGGACAAATACCCCTTTTATAACCTTTTATAAGTGGTTCACTCTCTTATAAATTTTCAAAGAGAAAGGAGGTGAACACTCAAGCAATTGGAAACAAGACTTGCTAAGACTTTGCTAAGGCTCTTATCTCAATCTATTGCTTTGCAAAAGTTATAATCTCAACTGAGAATTAAGGGGTAATTATAGGCCCCAAGAGCATTTAAATTTGGGCTCCAAATTTTGAATTCTCTTGGGTTTCCGAGGCTGGCAGTGCCACCGTCGGACCTCTCGGGTGCTGGGCAGTGCCACCGCTCAGTCCAGCGGTGCCACCGCTTAGTTCTCGGGTTCTGGGCGATGCCACCGCCTACACTATTTCAGCTCACTGGTTGGGCTCTAAACTTGGCCCAAACCAGTCCGAACTCGGGCCCAATTAGCCCCTACTTGGGTTATAGGATTAACACATAATTCTAACCCTAAATAACATGGTAACTACGAATTTAAAGACATTTACTAAGCTATTACAAAGTCCGCAAGTCAAGACTTCTTCCGGTGAGCTTCCGGCGAACTTCCGACAGTCTTCCGATAAACTCTCGGAAACCATTCTGTGGACTCCCGGCAAGCTCCTAGACTTCACGATTTGATCTTGGCGAGTTCCAATGAGCTTCTTCGGCAAGCTCTGATCTTTCTTGATAAGCTCTGCAAACTTCCAACGAACCTTCCGGCGAGCTTCCGAAAAACCCTTCGGCAAGCTCCCTACTCATTCTCGGCTAGTTCCGGCAGTATTCCCAACGAATCTTCAGACTTCCATCAAACTATCGAACTCACAACGAATCCTTCGTGTTTGACTCCGATACTTTGTTTCACTTTATATCTTCATCGTTATCGTAGTTAATCCTACACACACAAGCCAAAACTCTACTCCGATCTAGACAATTATTACAACGCGAATTGACATTCTGTTGCCCGGCACATCATTGTTTGGCGCTTCGTCCGATTCTTCAGTGCATCATCCTCTCTTGCGACTTGTTGCCCAATCGACGGTTGACATCCGCAACCCCGATATCCTTAGCGCAATTCCGCTCTCCTTGGCCCGATGCCCGATGTCCGAAGCCTTCTGCCGTCCAATATCCTGATATGACCTCCTCCGGTGCAACGTCAATTCCTCCTGCATCAATTGTCTAATCGTAATCGAGTAGACCTACATCATTCAAAATGCAGTTAAACATCTAAACACAATCAATTAGTTTCATCATCAAAATCCGAGATTCAACACTATCATGGCGGCTACTTCAATTATCCTCAGCCTTGACATCCTGAACATATAAGTCAACAAAGCGTTATCTGCCAACTGTGTGACAAAGTCAGACACTCTACAAAATTCTGTCAATCTCGACCCAGACTTCCTCCTCCATCATATTAGCCCCAAGCAAATCTCACGACTACTCCGAATACTAATTAACACAATTAGATTATGGACTCTAGCGCATCCCATCATATCACCTATGATCTACAGAATTTGTCCATCCACAACAACTATGGTAGAAATGAAGATATCATCATTGGTTATGATAAAGGAATTCACATTACTCATACTGGTTCCACAATGCTTAATTCACATAACATAACTTTTACACTCGATGATATTTTGTGTGCACTTCACATCAAATAAAATCTCATTTTTGTTTCTCAATTCTGCAAACAAAATAATATCTCAATTGAATTCTTTCCTAACTTCTTTCATGCCAAGGATTTTAGCACGGGAGCATATCCTTGGTCCGATGCCAAAGTAAGGACAACATTTACGAGTGGCTGTTAGTTCCACAAATCACCCAACCCACTACCTACTCTTCCTTCGCAGCTCCAATTGATGTGTGGCATCATCGTCTTGGTCATCCCTCATCCTCTATTTAGTAAAAATTACTTTCTCATTTTTCTCTTCCTACTCTTAAAACCAATAGAAGTATAACTCAGTGTGATGTTTGTTTAAGCAATAAAAGTTATAGACTCTCTTTTGGAATCTCCTCCATATCATACTCTAAACTTTTTGAAATTATTTATACTGATGTTTGGGGCCCTGGCCCAATCACTTCTTTTGACAAATTTAGATTTTATGTCATTTTCATATACTACTTTACCAAGTATATATAGTTATACCCTCTCCACCATAAATATGAAGTTTTAATAATATTTTCCAACTATCGAAGGTTAGTCGAGAACTTTTTTCAGTCTACAATCAAAACAGTTGACTCTGATGGTGGCAATGAATATCAAACCCTCACATCCTACCTCTCAACTTGTGGCATACAACACCTTAAGTCACCCTCACATACTCCTCAACTAGTTGGTTCTACTGAATGTAAAGATCGATATATAGTTGAAACTAGTCTCACACTCCTCCATCAAGCCTCCATGCCAATAATTTTTTGATCTGTAGCCTTTCAAACTATCGTCTACCTTATCAATCGTATGCTCACTCCAGTCCTTCAGTACTAGTCACCATTTGAAAAATTATTTCACAAATCTCTAAACCTTCAAAAACTTAAAGTATTTGGCTATTTATATTATCCATGGCTACGTCCCTATGCCTCGCATAAGATCTAAGCCTTGCATTTTCATTAGATACTCTCTTGAATATAATGTCTTTCAATGCTATAAACCTCAAACTCAAAAAGTCTTTATATCATGTCATGTTATTTTTATGGAGTCTACCTTTCCATTTCAAAACCCCGAGTCTCCTGCTATGTGCCCTACTCCAACAAATATACATTATTGGAGTACACCATTGATCCCGTTAAACGAGTCTCCCATAATACAATCCAGTCATTCTCATCAAGATCCACACTCTCTTCTTCTCCCGGTTCAGCAGCTCCTTACCCCCTCCATTGCTTCTCTCCCTTCTTCACAAGGTTCCCCTACTATTGAAGTAATACCCTCGAAAACACAACCACTACCTTTATCCTCTTCTAGGACTAGTGACACTGAAGTACCTCCAACTCGTGTCAATACATCTCCACCGCCCATACCTATAACACAACATATAGCCCTTGGACATCCAATAACAATATGCTCCAAAAGTGACATATTTAAATCACGACAAGTCCTTAACCTACATGCTATCATAAAATCCTCGTTAAAGACCAATGAACCTACCACAATTACTCAAGCTCAAAATTCTCCATACTGGTGTAAACTATGTATGAAGAATATGATGCCCTTATCCATAATTCTACATGGACCCTAGTATCCTCTCATCCTACACAAAATATCATTAGGTGTAAGTGGGTCTTTCAAATTAAGCATAACCCAAATAGATCCGTTATTAGATATAAAGCGCGTCTACTGGCCAAAGGATTTCATCAATGTCCTGGTGTTAACTTCACAAAGACATTTAGTCTCATTGTTAAACCCATAACAATCTAATTTATTCTGAGTTTGGCCATCTCAAAAAGACGGACATTTATGATAACTCGATGTTAATAATGTCTTTTTATAAGGGACTCTAATTGAAGATATCTTCATGTAGCAACCTCCTAGCTTCATCAACTCCAAATCCGATACCTCACTATTTCTCCATCACCAAAGTGGCAATACAATATATCTTCTGGTATATGTGGATGATATTAATGTCACAGGCAACAATCCTCTAAAAATTAAGGCATTTCTCAAGCATTTAGCAAATTGTTTCTCCCTCAAAGATCTAGGGACCTAGAGTTACTTTTTGATGGTGGAAGCAATATACACATCTTTAGAACTCTTCCTATCACAAAGAAGGTATATTCAAGATCTGTTATCAAAGACGAACAGGATGCAAAAGCGGTTACAACTCCTCTGTCTCCTAGCGAGTCACTCAAACTATATGATGGAAGCCCTATTACGAACCTAACTCAATACCGTCAAGTACTTGGCTCCTTACAGTACTTATCTCTCACTCATCCAGATATCTTATTTGCGGTTAATAAATTATCACAATTCGTGTATCGGCTATCAACTATATATTGGTCTGCACTTAAACGAATCTTGTGATATCTTCATGGGACCCTCAATCATAGTCTCTTTTTCTGTAAATACTCCCCTATTTATCTCCATGCCTTTGTTAATACTAATTGGATAGGAAATTTTGATGACAGAATATCCACGTTGGGGTATATTATTTTCCTTGGAGCTAATCTAATCAGTTGGAGTTCTAAGAAGCAAAAGATAGTTGCACGATCTATAATTGAAACCGAATACCATGCCGTTGAAGCCGTTGCTATAAAACTCAATTGGGTCATGAATCTACAAGGAACTTGACATCAACTCCACTTCTACTCCTATAATATATTGTGACAATGTCGGAGCCAATTACCTATGCACCAATCTAGTATTCTACTCACGCATGAAACGCATAGTCAATCGACTTTCACTTCATGCGAGAACAAGTTATCAGACATCAACTTGTATTTCTCACGTACATATGGTTGATCAACTAGCAGACTCACTCACAAAGCCTCTCACTCATAAATCATTTCCATCGCATCGGTTCAAGATTAACATCCTTGACAGGATCACCGTCTTACAAAGGCATGATAGCAGCTAAGATTTTCCTTGATAATAGCTAATTTTTTTCCAACTGCATGAGGAAATATCGTAGCTCTGTCGAAGAAAATTCTTCCCCTTAACGTATATGAATAGGGACTACCATATCAAACACAATCATAATATTTTCTTCGTTTTATTCTTAACCATAACCATATTTATGGTTCGCTCCTCTATTCGTTTGATTTGTGATTTGATGTTACGAGGCCACACCTCTATTTATATATTGTAAACTCATAGCATTTGAATATATTAAGACTCGTCACCCTCCTATCCATATTAGGTATGCAAGATTAATTGTCTTACAATTATCTTGACATCTCCTACATTGGTCTTAACGGCAGCTTGGGCAAGTTCTGCTTAGAGGATGAAGGATAAAGCTGACTCGGATTCCAGACTGAATAAGGATCTTGGAGTTGGAAAAGATGTAGCATTTGGGAAGGCAAACTAAAAAGTCAAAATGGTGAGCAGAGACCGTCAACAGCAGCCCCTCGGAGAAATCAGCAAGTCTAGATGATGACTAACTCACTAGGTTAGTTTTTGTCATGCTTTAATGGTTTGTGATTGCAGGAACACGCAACATGCGGTCTTAATCATGTCAAAAGAGCAGGTGGAGTTTATTATTTAGTCCAAGAGATTAAATTAAAGATGATAATGGAGTCCATTGAAGAAAGTTCTATTCACAGAATACGCAATGATAAGTCATCATCTACCTAAACACATTCTCACCACCCTGTTACCTGCCAGATACATTGAAGTATGATGACTATGAGCAAGTCAGTAGACCACATAATAATATAACGTCATGTCCTAAATCTACTTCTTCCACGTGGGCTGATGGTGACCCGCATAGTGATGAATAGGGAGTTGATTTGGTTCATTCTTCTTCCTCTTCTTTTTGTGGCCCAACCCTATCCATCCTAAGATGGTAACTGGACATGGGCTTGGAGTGGGTTATGCACACATGTGGAAGTCTGAGACTGTTCATGTAAACCAGATATTATTATGATCATTTCGAGTTGAGATTTCCAGTGACAGCCGACCTGACATTAGCTTCTGGCCATCTACTTGCTGCAGGTAATACACATCGCACCCATCACTATCCTGCAACCATTTATAATTGTCGCCATTATAGAGAGTTTTCTTTGCACGAATCCAATTGTTGTGGATATACTTGGCGAGAATGACCCAATGATTACTAGCCACCCAAGCTGGAAGCGCCACGTACCCTTCGGAGAACCACACGAGGCGACCTTTAAATGGCCGCCCTTGCTCCCCACCATTTCTTCCCACCGTCTCTTTTGGTTCCACTGTAGTGATCCTCCGTTCCGCAGCGATGGCAGAGTTTGCTCAGGGACTCGACTGCCTCTTGCCATCCTTTCTTTCCATGGATGCCGACCCGAGCTTGGAGCTGATGAGCCAGCTCGCGGAGCTAAATGGCTCCGCAATGGAGAACCCAAGCATGGGACTGATGGGTTACTCCAGCGATCACCATTTCTCGTTGCTGCCATTTACTGATGACTTGTTCAGCTTCTTGTCAATTCCAGAGCCGGAGCAGCGTTCTGGAGACAGAAAAAGGAAGAAGATGGCGGCACCTCATACAAGTTCCGGGAGCCATTCCGAGCTCTTCACAGAGGATGGAACGGCAGAAGCTAAAACTAAGAAGAAGAAGACGAAGAATGTATGCACGGTTGCACTTTTCTGTACTCAATAGTTAAGACGAGGAAGGTTTTGAAGGTGATGTCTTCAGTTTCAGGGAGGCAAGCGCAATTCAAAGCAGGTGGAGAAGCCAGAGGAGGTGGTTCATGTGAGGGCAAGAAGAGGCGAGGCCACTGACAGCCACAGCCTAGCTGAGAGGGTAGGCATACATATCCTTCTCCCTCAGTAGAATAAATCTATATAGTGATACAACTACATCAATATGACTACAGGAGAGAAGGAAGAAGATCAATGAAAGAATGAGACGATTACAGAACCAAATTCCTGGATGTCACAAGGTAATAGCTTAAAGTTCTGCTAGCTAATCTTCCCTTCAATTTCTGAAGCTAATTAACCATGCACTTGCAGACAATGGGCATGGCTCGGATGCTGGATCAAACTATTAGCTACGTGCGATCACTGCAGAACCAAGTTGAGGCAAGAAATTTGTCAAAGATATAGAACTTTGTTGTGCTCCTCAAATCTAATTGTCTTACTTTCGGTGCTGATACAGTTTCTTTCCATGGAACTTTCGGCCGCCAGTTACTTGTCTGACTTCGGATTGGGCGTGGATGCCATTGCAACAGCACAGGTGATTCTTACAAACAAAGCTTAAAATGTTAGCAGCACGGACGAAACCAATAGCAGAGTGAAAAGACTGCTCTGCTTCAGGCAAGAACACTATCTAGTTTGGACGGTGGGAGGACAAGATGAAGTCCAGCTGCCTCTCAGACGCAGATGGACCAACTAGAATTGAATGCTTAGAAATGGACTTACCAGTGTGTGGAGTATGCTTGACTCCACTATGATCTGTCACATTGGTAAATCTCAGAGAGATACAACACATGCTCTTGTGGCCCTAGAAAAAACCACATGAGAGATAGATAGGGCATGCATCGATAGACTTCAGTGATTGAAGATATCACGTTCTCTGCTTTCATGTTTGCAGGCAGAGAAAGCACACGAGGGAGGAGAGGCAGGGAGACTGCCGAGGAAGAGACATGGAGACTGCACCGGCTTCCACATGCCTTTCTGACCCAGCTTATGGCGATGACCACATACACTGCTTCGAATCCAGTGGAAGAAGTCTGCTCCCCGGAATCCATGCATGGCAATGAGCCATATGTGGTTTCCTTCCCACATGTGTTGTTCTTGTCACTTTGTCATGTACTCTTTCTTCTTTCTTTTTATATTTTTTTTATTGCTTTCCATCTTGTCATGTATTCAATGTCTCTTTGTGGGTTTTATATATCAAATATTCGACTCCATTGTTGTCTTCTCACAAAAAAGATGTTTCCTTGGACTATTTTATTGCCTAGTAAATGGCCAATTCCATGAGCAAATAGAGATAAAGAAAGGCCAAGAAAACTTGGGCGGATGAAACTTGCTACAGGAAGAGTATTATTATTTCAACTATTTGGGAACCGTTCTACGGATCCTTATAGCCATAAAAAATTGCAAAAATAATATTGTTAGTTAAATTAATAGTATTTAAATTCTTATTTATTATTCATAGTAAAATTTTCTTAGGTCTCTCTCTATTTTCATAGGTTTTTTTTTAGCATATGTTCCTACAATCTTAAATAATTCTTCCAAACTATACATAGTTATTCACAATGAGAATGTGTGAGATTTTTATTTATATATTTATATTTATCAATGATAAATGATGAGACAAAATTCAATTTCAAAATCTCCTTATCATCATTCAAAATTCCTACCTAAACTAAGCTGACATCTTTAACTAAATGTTAACTTTAATTGGTTAATAAATTAATTAATTTTGTCTTTTTGAGGACCAAAGGTCCAACTAGATAGGTGATTTACATGGCAAACTAAAAACACATAAATTAAAATAGCAATTTTCTATAGTTAAATGGCATATTGTTCAGCAAGAAAAGCTACGGTTGTTTGGATTATCACAAGATATTATAATGTCTGATGTGTAATGAATGATATGTCAAAATGCTGTGTACATATGGATGCATGGTTTAAGTAACGACAAATAAGAAAAAGTATATAAATGTTGTACTATCTCTATCTTGAGTTTCTTTATCTTTTGCAGTCAATATAAGATCAACTTCAGGTACTTCGAATGCTAGTGTTAGGGTATTTAACTTATTCTTCAAAGGAGTATCATGAAACTTGTACATTTTCAAAAACCAAACATTTTGATTTATTCGGATTGAAATATTGAAGATTACTATATCACTAAATCAACGTTTCCATGATAAATATTGGACTTCTAAAACAAGCATATAAAACACTCACGGCCTGCACAAAATGGAATGGAATGGAATGTATCAAGAATAATAATACTAGTGCAATATACTTTAGGATGTTCTTTAGATCTCAACTTGGGTTGAGAGATGCTTTATCTCATGATTCCTCGCCGTATACTGCAGAAATTAATTTGTATTAGATTATATTCTTAACACTCCCTCGTCCACATACTCCACGCATAGGTAATGGATGACTCAAATGGAACACGTGAAATTAATCAAGAATTTTCTTTAATAATTATGGCCAATGGAAAATTTGAGCACAGAATCTTTTGCTAAAGAACAACGAACATTTCGACGGAAGATTTGAACACACAATCTTTCATCTCAACTCTGATATCATTTTAAATCTTTTATCACAATCATTTCACGATGATATTAAAGCTTAAGCCACTAACCACATCACGCATTTATATTCTTAAGAGTGAAGACCTTGTTCCAATTATCAATTTTTGAGTGTATTCCTCTCTCTCTCTCTCTCGCTGAGGGAATTAAGAGGACATCAACGCATGACTGTGAACTCTGTCGGCACTGGTCCTACCGAATGAATGATCCATTTAGAGCACATCCATGAAGCCGCAGGCTGAGGTCAAAGAGTGTTAACATAGTACCTCGGTCTACACTACTACAATCCAAAACAAGGGTCTTCCTTCCCAAGTAGCAATCTCTCCACCTCCACAAGCGCTATCCGTAATCCTGTCATCATCCGACCTCCTCCTGTTCATATGGATCCTGTCACCAGCCACGCGGAGCCCACACGCTCTAGTGATGTCCTTTAGAATGGCAATGATCGAGCTGGTTTTGTTCAAACAGTGTTGTCCTTCCACTTGAAAAGCTTTCGTGTCATCTCTGCTACAGACCATCCCGGTACCAGATGATGAATTGGCAGCTGCTCTACCATGGAATAAGAAAACTAGGTCTGCATGCATGGCCATCCATCTACATGACAAGAGATATAATTGCTTGAAAGCAATCCTTTCCTTTCGTCCATTTGCTGATCAGGAGACTGTGTTGCGGAAACTCAGGTGCCATGAGTGTCGATGCACATGGATGGAGCACCTGCCCATGCATGCTGTGGTTCTAATGCAAGAACGAAAGGTTCATGTGAACCATCACGACGGAAGACGGATTATGTTTGTCTGCTATGTACAGTGCATCGAATTAGATGAGATCGAACCAGCGAAACGTCCAAAACCATCATGATCTCAGCTTGTAGTGTTTGGCGGCCAGCGAGACGTCCAGTGTCGTCTCCCAGAAGAACAACTAGCTACAATTTGGATGACTCCAAACTCTAAACAGCACAGGCTTCCGGGTTTATGTCAGTATATTTGTCAAGTCGGATCATGGCAATTCACTCAAAGCACAGATTTAGAGTAGTCACCTATTTGCCAACTGGTAAATGCAAAGCAGATGGTGTCCAGTATGTAAACTTACTTGTCTGCATCATCATTGAGATCTACTTAGATCAAACTAGAATATTAGCTTGAGCATCTGTTTACCAAAAGAGTCCAAAACCATCACACTCCCAGCTACAGTATGATTCGCAGTATTGAATGCCACAGAGCTGATAGAATATAATTCAGGTGGTGAGTTATGATCGACAAGGAATTCAAGTTAGTGGATGTGTTCCTTTCAGCAGATGATGAAGCCAAAGGCCTCGGTGTTAGCCAAAATGCGTTGCACTAAGAAATGAAAGGTTGGTGTGTGGAAGAGGACAACTTTGCATGGCCCCTCAGGTGAATGAGTTAAATGTGGTGGGGAACAACCACCGTTGGACTTTAAGATCATGCTTCAATGCTTTTGCAAGGTTGCGTGTCGACATCAGCTACAAGGAAATAAGCAGGATTTGGCCTCTTTGGTGGAAGCAAGTTAAAGGGCACTAGATCATATTTTTCTACTCATTTACATAAACATCATTTTATTTATTATTTATAAATATTTATTATAATTTATTTATTCATCAAATTAAAAATAGAAAAGTAAACATAGTGATGTTAACTTCAAGAATCAAATCAATCATCCCACTGGTGTATATCAAATACCTGAAGGAGCACTCTCCCAACAATAGTTGGAGAAGCTTTATCTTACGATATGAGTTTGTGTTCTCCCAACGACGGATGAAGGTAAACTCATATCGTACTCTCAATAGCAAATAGAGTAGTGTCCCTCACTCGTCAAAGTAGGGACACGTTCCTCCCAACAGTGGATGAAGGGACCGTCTAGTCATCATATCTAACGATCGGTTAATCCCCGAAGGAAATCACCCTACTTGCCCTTGGCAGGGAAATAACATAATCTCACACTGATCATGTCTATATCAGAATTAAATAACATATTTAAAATATTTCTTTCAAATATCATCAATATCAAATAATATATATTAGCCCTTAATTAACTTGAACCCTAGTTCAATTGATCCAATTGAACTCGATTTACTAGAACCTAACTGAACCGATCTCTAATTCTCATTTAACTGACCTAAAACCACCATAGACTAGTATAATTTAGACTATATTAGTTTTAATTTAGGTTAAACTGACTTAAATAAGTCAATCAATTCAGAATAACCTTGAATCAATCTAGACTAATCAAGCACAGTTTAGTTCAATGGGCTCAAATCCAACAATAATATTGGGCTAGATTAGGCCAGCCCATGTACTAGTCATGTGCATTACACGTAACTAAGCATGCATCACACCAAATTAGCCCACCCTTGGCCCATGGACTGGTCATATGTGTTGCATGTGACTACCCATGATGGTTGGGTTGGGTTAGCCTATGGGCTAGGGCTTGACCCGTGGGTAGGGCCCGGCCTACAAGCTAGGCCTGGTCTACTGATTAGGCCTAGCCAATGGGTTGTGGCCTAACCTATGAGTTGGGCCTAACTTGTGAGCAATTACAATCCAATTTATATTCAATTTAATACTACAACATATATTCACTGACAATTATATAAATAAAAAAAAATAATAACATATTAAAATATAAGATTATGAGATAATCTTTAATACAAGAAAATAATATTCTAAATTAAATAAGAATTAGAAATCATACATTCAACACATGTATAATTTCAATATATTCTAATTAAATAAATTTTAAATCATTTAGAATAGCACATTTTAAATTTCAGATCAAAGAATATAAAAAATTTTAGATAATATAGTTTAATCTAATAAAAATTTTAATCCGGATAAGATTAAAAATAAATTATAATACTAGGAAATATCATATGCTTAATACATAAAACATGTGAACTTTTAACCTGTTTAAATCTAAAAATAAAAACCTTAAATAGGGGTCACAGAATATTATAAAAACTTCAACCGATAGATTTTAATACAATAATAAAAATTTTGATATTTAAAGAATTGATAAATATTTTTAAACTATAAAACTTTCAATATTTAAAGAATCAAAATAAAAACTAAAATATTTATTTTTAAGAAATGTAGGGAAACCCATCTCTCATCAGTAAGGTGTAACTCATCGTTTCTCCTACTGTTGGGCTCGGTTAGGTGAGGAACGAATGAGAGAAATCCCTCCTCTTAAATAGAAGGAGATGAGCCTCTATTAAAGGAAATTTATTTTAATTTTTTTATTTATTTAATATGAATTATTTCTATTTAATATACTAACAAATATGATATCACCCTATTTGGAAATAGATTAAGATTTTCTAATTCATAATAGCAAACAAGGAAATAGATTAAGATTTTCTAAATTATAATGACAAGTAATGAAAAATTTAATTCCTAATTTAACTATTTGATTTGATTACATTTCTCCCCTCTTATAGGAAATTTGGTCCCAAAATTTAGCTCACCTTAATAGAATAAATGAGGATACTATTCTTATATATCTTCTTCTCTTTCCTACGTTGCCTCTTGGTTTGAATGGTATTGTCAACAAATCTTTACCAAAAGTATAATTTTATTTCTTAAAACATGTTCTTTCCTTTCTAAGATCTAAGTTGGTTGTTCTCCAAAAATGACATCATCTCTTAGTTATAGAGGTTGGTAAGATATAATATGTAATGGATCCCTAATATATCTTTAAAGCATAGACACATAGAATATATCATGGATGCTAGCCAAAATCAAGGGCAATGCTAATCTTGTTAGGTCCAGCCGACTTGGACAATTGGGCCTTTTTGAGCCCAAATGTTAATTAAAAGGCAAAATGTGAGGGCAACGAATTAGAGATTAGCGAGCGTGCGTAGCGAACACATGTAGCAGCAACGGCGACACATAGAGAGAGAGAGAGAGAGAGAGAAAAAAAAAAGGAGGGAGAAAGATTAGGATCTTGAGTTTTCTACTTAACAATCAGTGGCCAAACATTGTCAGTTTTGATCGAAATTTTATGTAGAGAATCCTTGCAGCAAGTTCTATAATCCTAATGGTATTGATCTACAGTTTATCCTCTTTAAGGTACTTTTATGTTATGTCCATTTTGTGAGATCTAGAATTCTCTTTTGATAAGATCCATCTTATGTGATGATGATATATTATTCTTAAGCCAAGATCTATGTTCTTGATGTTATTATGATCCTCTGGTTATTCCAGAGAAGATTTACTATAAACTTGTTATCATTACTATTGATAATGGAAGTTTGAGGTGAACTATGGTCCCGTGATTTTTTTCACATTGGGTTTTTCACGATAAAAATTTGGTCTCACTGTGTGATTGATTTATTGCTCTACTATTTATATTATTCTGGTTGACATTAGCATTTTGATATCAAGTTAGTATTTTGATAAGGAACCCATTTTAATACATAAAGGGGAAAAATAATTATTCTACTTTAATAGGTTTTCCCAACAAGTGGTATCAGAGCAATATGTTATTTGGTGCTAGTTTTTCATTTGTGATTGAAATAGAGCAGTCAGATGGTATGATTAAATTGAACTCATCAAATTATTCCATTTGAAAGCGTATGATGGAAGATCTGCTTTATTGCAAATATTTATATAAGCCCATCAAGGTTAAAGATAAACCTTCTACTATGGACGATGAGGAATGAAAAGTTCAACAAAGAAAAACTATTGCCTATATTAGAAGATAGATGAATATAAACTTGCATAAGCATATTTCTGATTAAACCAGAGCTGATGTTGTTTGGCAAAGGTTAGAAAATCTCTTTGCGAAAAAGACAATGGGAAATAGAATTTTTCTCCTCAAAAGGCTTGTAAATTTGAACTATAAAGATGGTGGTAATATTGTTGAGCACATAAGCTTATTTCAGAGTCTTGCAAACAAGTTGGTTACTATGAAAATTAATATAGATGATGAGATGCAAGGATTATTACTTCTTAACTCTTTACCAAAAGTTGAAAAACATATGTTATGACAATTTGTAACTCCACGCTAGAGGAGACTCTAACTATAGATATGGTTAAAGACAGTTTGTTAAATGAAGATGCCAGAAAGAAAGAATAAGGTGAATCTTCTTATAGTGCATTTACTACTGAAAAACAAGAAAGACGTGGAAGAAGTTATAGCAGAAATCCATATAGTTGTAGAGGAAGATCCAAGTCTAGAAGAGATATCAAATATTTTCACTGTAACAGACCAAGTCACATGAAGAAAGAGTATGTTTTGGAAGTGAGAATATAATGAAATAAAAAAAATAAGAAAGAGACCAATACAGTTACTACTGAAGGTAATATTACTATTGTTTGTAATGATGGTTGTGTCAGTCTTGCAGCTCAGGATAGCAACTGGGTAATTAACTCTGATGCTTCATTTCATGATACTTCTTATAGTGATTTCTTCAAGTCTTACACTGTTTGTGATTTTGGTAATGTAAGAATGGGAAATAGTGGTACATCTAAGATTATGGATATTAGAGATATTTGCTTGGAGACTAGTATTGGGAGCAAATTGATACTCAAAGATGTAAGACATGTTCCAAATATTCATCTTAACTTGACATCTACAAGCAAACTTGATGATGAGGGCTTTGCACATTATTTTGGTGAAAGCAAATGGAAACTCACTAAAGGTTCTCTAATTGTGATAAGAGGAAAGAAACTTAACTCTTTTTATATCATGGAACCTAAACTATACAAAACAGAGATTAATGCAATTCAAAAAGGTGAAAGTATAGATCTTTGGCATTAGAGGCTTGGTCATATCAACGAGAAGGGATTTCAAACTCTTACTAGAAAGCAATTCTTACCATAGTTGAAAGGTAAGACAAATAGAAAGCAAACTCTTAAATCTTGTGATCATTGCTTAGTTGGAAAAACAAATAGAGTTGCATTTCATACATATTCATCATCTAGAAGATCAGATGTTATTGATTTAGTTTATACTGATGTTTGTACTATGCAAACTAGAACTCTTGGAGATGCTCTTTATTTTGTTAGTTTTATTGATGACCATTCTAGAAAAGTGTGAGCTTTTGCTTTAAAATCTAAAGACTAAGTACTCGATGTTTTCAAGGAGTTTCATGTCAATGTTGAAAGAGAAACTAGCAGAAAGCTAAAGTGTGTTCGATCAGATAATGGTAGCGAGTACAGGGGTCCTTTTGAGAATTATTATAGGTTCTATGGTATCAGGCTTGAGAAAACAGTTCCTAAAACTCTTCAGCAAAACAGTGTGACAGAAAGGATAAACAGAACAATTGAAGAAAGGATTAGGTGTATGCTTTCCCATGCCAAGTTACCTAGGTCATTTTGGGGGTAGGATATAAGAACTATAGTTGACCTGATAAATCTTTCTCCATCTATTCCTCTAAAAAGTGATATTCCAGAGAGAGTATAGAAAGGAAAAGATATATCTTATAATCATTTGAGAGTCTTTGGGTGTAAAGTATTTGTTCATATTCTCAAAGATGAAAGGTCCAAGCTTGATAGTAAGGCAAAAGCATGTATCTTCTTGCGATATTGTCATGAAGAGTTTGGGTACAGATTATGGGATCCAGTGAACAAGAAGATTATTAGAAGCAGAGATGTTGTATTTTTTGAAGTCCAATTGTTTGATGATGGTGATAATGTTGAGAAGCCAAAAACCTCTGTTTATGTTCCTTGGAGTCTGAGTCTAGTTCTTTCACTTGTAGTGCATGATGATCATGGGGGAGATGAACAAGAAGATTGTGGTGAGAATATAAGTGATGATACTCCTATAGTTAATGATGCTAAACAAACACCTCTACCACCAGTTGAGATTCTATTGAGAATATCCACTAAAGAGCGACAACCATCTACCAGATATCCTCCACATGAGTATGTTATACTTACTGGTGGGGGAGAGCCAGAAACTTACCAATAAGCTATTTTACATGAGTATAAAAATGAGTGGGTTAGAGTTATGCAAGAAGAGATGAGATCCTTGCTTGAGAACCATACCTATGACTTTGTAAACTTGCTTAAAGAGAAGAAAGCTCTAAAAAATAAGTGGGTTTACAAGTTAAAGTCTTAAAATAATAGCTCACAATAAAGATACAAGGCACGACTAGTTGTGAAAGGATTCAGTCAGAAGAAAGGTATTGACTTTAAAGAAATATTTTCTCTTGTGGTGAAAATGTCCTCTATCTGAGTTGTTCTTGGTTTGGCTGCCCGTTTGAATTTAGAAGTTGAGCAACTTGATGTAAAAATAGCATTTCTTCATAGTGACTTAGAAGAAGAAATTTACATGGAGCAACCAGAATGTTTCAAAGTCAAGGGAAAAGAAAATCTGGTGTGTAAGTTTAAGAAAAGCTTATATGGACTCAAACAGACACATAGATAGTGATACAAGAAGTTTGATTCCTTTATGATGAGCCAAGGGTATGATAGAACCACATCTGATCATTGTGTATTTATGAAAAAAATTTCAGATAATGATTTTATTATTTTATTGCTATATGTTGATGATATGCTGATTGTTGGCCATGATGCTAGAAAAATTGAAAAGCTTAAAAAAGAGCTAAGTAAGTCTTTTGCTATGAAAGATTTGGGATCAGTGAAACAAATACTTGACATGAAGATTCTTCGTGATAGGAAGAAAAGAAAGATTTGGCTATCTCAGGAGATTTACATTGAAAAGTTTATTGAAAGATTCAACATGCATAAAGCTAAAGCAATTTGTTATATACTTGTAGGTCATTTCAAGCTTAGTTTGAAATATGTCCTACAAGTGAGAAAGAAAAAGAAGAAATGTTCAGAGTGCCTTACTTATCTGCAGTAGGCAATTTGATATACGCTATAGTTCGTACTAGACTAAATATAGCTCATGTAGTTGGAGTTGTCAGTCGATTTCTCTCAAATCTTGGAAAAGAACATTGGGCAATAGTGAAATGAATATTAAGATATCTAAGAGGTACTTGCAGGTTATGTTTATGATTTGGCAATGATGAACCTGAGTTAGAAGGCTACACAAATATAGACATGGCAGGTGATACTAATTCCAGGAAGTTCACTTCGGGGTTCCTAATGACATTGTGTTGCTCTATCAATCACAGAAGCAGAATACATAGCAATTACTGAAGCCTGCAAGGAAGCTTTATGGATGAAAAAGTTTCTACAGGAATTGGGCTTGAAACAAGAAGGATATACTATTTACTATGATAGTAAAAGTGGCATTTATCTCTCCAAGAATTCAACATATTATTCTAGATCCAAGCATATTGATGTGAGATATCATTGTATTCATGTCGTGCTTGAGATGAAAGAATTATAGTTGGAAAAAGTACATACAAATGAGAATGGTTCAGATATGTTGCCAAAGTCTTTACCTAAGGAGAAGCTTGAAGCATGTAGGTGAAGAGCGGGCTTGGTACAACCCACCATATGAGTTGGAGGGGGAGAATTATTGGGTCCAGCCCATATGTGGGCTTGGACAATTAGGCCTTTTTGAGCCCAAATGTTAATTAAAAGGCAAAAGGTGAGGATAGTGAATTAGAGATCAGCGAGTGTGCATAGTGAACGCGTGTAGCAGCAGCAGCGACGCATAGAGAGAGAGAGAAAAGGAGAGAGAAAGATTAGGATCTTGAGTTTTCTGCTTGACGATCAGTGGCCAAATGTTGTCAGTTTTGACCCAAATTTTATACAGAGAATCCTTACAGTAAGCTCTACAATCCTAATGGTGTTGATCTATAGTTTACCCTCTTTGAGATACTTTTATGTTATACTCATTTTGTGATATCTAAAATTCTCTTTTGATGAGATTCATCTTATGTGATGAAGATATATTATTCTTGAGCCAAGATCTATGTTTTTTATGTTATTATGATCCTTTGGTTATTCTAGAGAAGATGTACTATAAACCTATTATCATTACTATTGATAGTGGAAGTTTAAGATAGACTACGGTCACATGGTTTTTTCCATATTGGGTTTTTCACGTTAAAAAATTGGTCTCACTGTGTAATTGATTTATTGCTCTACTGTTTATATTGTTTTGGTTGATATTAGTATTTTGATATCATGTTGATATTTTGATGAGGAACCTATTTTGATACACAAAGGGGGAAAAGAATTATTCTACTTTAACAGGTTTTCCCCAACAAATATGTATGCCACAAGCCTGACCTTTTGTAAGATCTCAAATGGACCAATGAATCTTGAGACTAACTTCCCCCTTTAACCAAACCTCATACTCCCTTAGTTGGCGACACTTTTAAGAAGATATGCTTACCAACTTCAAACTCTAGATCTTTTCGCCTTCGATCTGCATAACTTTTCTAATGGCTTTGAGCTTTTAAAAATCTTTGGTGTATAATTCGAATATTATCAACACTTTTTTTAATTAATTGAGGTCCCGAAAGCTTTCATTCTCCTACCTCATCCCAATATATAGGTGATCTATACTTTCTTCCATAAAGAACTTCAAATGGAGTCATCTGTATGCTAAAGTAGTAACTATTATTATAAGAAAACTTAATTAGATGCAAGTGTATATCCCAACTCTCGCCAAAGTCCAAAGTGCTAGTCATAGGTGCCCAGCAAGCCAATCACGTGAGTGATGGCACGTGTGACTTAATATATAGAATATTTTTGCTTATTATATTTTGGCATATATCACTTTATAACTATTGCATAAGTGCATACATATATTGTGATGTCCTTGGATTTGTGCAATGGGAATCAGATCGTGATGAGATCACAATAGTGAGATCGATTCACCTTTAAACACATATCCTAAATAATCCCGGTCATAGGTTACTCGAGAGGGATATCGTGATAACCGGACAGACTGGTGTGTTGTATACCCATCCATATGATGGATGCAGCTGGTCTCATAGCTGCTTGTGTAGGAACACTAGGGATACATTACAGGTGCTTATTGGAGAATGAGTTCACTGATTGATCCGCTTACGGAATGCTGGATGGTTGATGATGCCTTATTGTCAGACAGCGATTCCGTAGTCCTAATGGTGTATCTGGTCCTTAGACTTCAGACACCAAGGATGTCCTGTATGAGTGCTCCACTCTTTGATACCAGACTTATAGGTTTGGCTGTCCCAGATCTAGTACAGCTGGTCATTGGGAGTGGTAGTCGACCTTACGAGGGCTATTGAGTGTCGATAGAGGATCATCCACTCTCGGCGTCATGAGAGGAATATGTTAGGACTCTAGCTAGGAGAGTCCTAATTGAGAGGGACATTCATGTAAAACCTACCTATGTCGACCCCTATTAAAGAGGTGAAGAGGTCGGCTAGGGTTAGGAGATTGTTTCTTAGAGATAAATTAGGAGTTGTAAAAAAATAGGAGTCTTGATTAGAAGTCTATTAGGAGTTGGTTAGAAGAAGGAGTCTTGAGTAGGAGTCCTATTAGGAGTTAGGGTTTAGAAACCCTATAAATAGCCATGTATTCCTCCTCTTTTCACAGGTAATAGATGAATCTTTTCTGCAGCCTTTGAGCAGCAACTTGGAGGGAGGAACCCCTATAAAGTTCCAAGGAGGCCGATCCCCTAAAGAGATCAACCCCAAGTTTAGAATCTGCAAGGGTTCTAACACCTGGTATCACAGCAGCGTTCTTGGTGTCTCGCTGCCCTTCTATAGCCATCCATCAACCCTCCACAACCGCCCAAAGCAATTCTCACAATTTCTTAAGAGATCGTTGTCAAATTCCACCGTCATCTCCACCACCACGGACCATTCTTTGATCTCCCCGTGAATTGCAACAGGTTCTGGTTTTCTACCTTACTACTGCTGCAATTTAGTTATCCTTATTTGAAAATCCCAAAAAAAATTATTCCTATATTGCTGCATATACTTTTCGTCATAAAGTTTTCATCTCTACGACGAAAGATACATTGCAGAATTCCAACCGTAAAGCACCGTCTGTTTGATCTTGCTACTGTGTTTTTTCTATCCAAATCTCTACGAAATTTTTATGACATCTTTGACATTTCCCAATAGCAGATTCCCTTTGGTTTCATAAAAAAATTCTCAATATAAACCACTGATCTTTTACATCTAATCTGCTATACTTAAAAATCTGTGCTGCAGAAAATTTCAGCCGCATATTGTTGCCTTAACCCATCTATTTGCAATCTTTTTTGAATGAAATTTCTTATACACTTCATAGATCATCTTGGCTTCCATCTATGATTGATCTATAAAGAAATTCATCTCTAAAAACTATTTTGTGTTGCTGCAAATTTTCGTCGTAACCTGCTGGAATTTCTCGACGAGAATTCTGCAATCGCAACTTGCACCAATTTCCTTGCTATTATACTGCCGAAATTTTCTTGATTAAATTAGATATTCTTGCTGTCATATAAATTGTGTTTTTGCTATCAATTCCCTCCTCAATTCTCTCACGTTTTTTGTGGGAATTACATTGAGAAACCGTTGTTTCTTCGACGACAATTCTACTCTTACAAGATAGCACATACTTGCTGCAACTTCCATTGATTTCTACCAAACCTTTGCTACCATCTACCACAGATCCAAAACTTTTATCTATAGCCCTAAAACTCTACCAAACCACACCCTCAACCTGCACCCAAAATAGCCACAAAACAAGCCTAAACCGTAGCCTACATCCACCAATCTACCAACCCTTTCGACCATCACCTCTCTCAACCAATACATACCTTTAACCCGACAACAAAAGAGAGATCTTGATATCACAGATTAGACAACATATACTATGATATCTGAGGAGGTATTCAATGCTAAATTCGAAGCCTTCGAGGCGCGAATGGAGGATAAGATTGGGATGCTCTTTACCGAACTCAGATTGGGCCGACCACTAAGCCCGAAGAAATCACATCAAGGAGAGAGCTTTGCCTAATCGCACCAAGCCCAAAGATATGACTTCCAAGAGAGGAGAAGCTCTATGACCAACCTCAACTATCCATGCATGAGAGTGGACTTCCCTAGATGGGAAGAAGGAGACCCGATTGGTTGGATCTCACACGCGGAGCGATATTTTCGGTACCACAAAATCGCAGATGCATCTATGGTGAAAATTGCAGCTATACATCTTGAAGGAGATGCTATACATCTTGACTGGTTTGAACATACTTATGGAGTCTTTTCATGGCAACAATTCAAAGAAGGACTGTTGACGCTTCAAACCAACCGATTACGAGAATATTGACGGACAACTAGCAAAGATCCGACAAACCTCCACCATTCAGGAGTACCAAACCAGGTTTGAAAGGTTATCTAATCAAACTCATGATTGGTCTCAAAAACAGCTATTGAGGACCTTCATTGAGGGCTTGAAGCCGGAGATCCGAGGAGAAGTTAAAGCGCGACAACCGTATACGCTTATGGAAGCCATCTCTTTCGCACGACATCAAGAGGAGCAATTGAACCATGAAGCTCGGAGGACTAGGGTCACTCTTCAACCAGTAATATTGAAGCCCTCAGCCCCCCCTATTGTCGACTAAGTCCCTACACCAAAGAGGTTAACAGGAGAAGAGCTTCGAGAGCGATATGCGAAGGGGTTATGTTGGCATTGTGACGAGCCGTGGAGCCGTGAGCATCGCTGTTGTAAAGGGAGACTTCTTATGATTGAACCAATAGAAGAAGAGGTCATTGAACATTTAGAAGAGAGCCTGGAACATGAAGAAGAAGATACAGAAGAAGAGCCATAATCGATCGAAGTTACGGTACATGCACTAGCCGACTACTCAAACCCGCAAACGATGAAAGTTGGAGGCCTTCTCAAACAACAACCGATCACTGTTCTCATCGACACGGGCAGTACTAATAATTTTCTAAACAGTAAGGTTGTTGTCCAGATAGCTTTACCTATTGAGAATTGCAGCAGGTTTGACGTTAAGATCGCCGATGGATGGATTTTGAAGTATGATCGTAGGGCGCCCGCAAGAGAAACTATTGCTGCAGAACCAAGAGATAATTGCAGATTTCTTCCTTCTCCCACTTGATGATCATGAGGCCATGCTCATAATTAAATGGTTGACAACATTAGGTGATATTTCTTGGAATTTTATGCAACTAATTATGAAATTTTACAGTAAGGAGAAACAGGTGATACTGAACGAGAAACATGGGGGCGACGTAATGATGATTTGCACACAACAAATGGAGAAGATTTTGCATAAAACATGCCACAGATTTTTGGTACAACTTGAGCAGCAAACTAAGGGAGAGCCAATAGAATTGGAAGATCCAAACCTACTTCCTTTGCTTGCTGAATTTTCAGATATATTTGACGAACCTTACAACCTACCTCTTACCCGTCAGCATGATCATTATATAACGATTCTTTCAGACAAACCTCCAGTAAATACTCAGCCATATCAATATCTACATCTCCAGAAGGATGAAACATAAAGAATTATAAAAGAGATGCTCAAAACAGGAGTTATTCGGCCAAGTTGCAACCTCTACTCTTCACCGGTGCTACTTGTACGCAAGAAGGATGGAACATGACGAATATGCATTGATTACCGAGCTTTAAATGACATCACCATCAAGGACAAGTACCCAATACCAGTGGTGGATGAACTTCTTGATGAATTAAAAGGAGCTCGAGTCTTCACGAAGTTGGACCTCCGATCCGGTTACTACCAAATTCGGCATTTACGGATTGTTCTGACGATCCTTCGGGGGAATACTCTTTTTGTAAAGCAACCAAAGTGCAGCTTTCTCCAGCAAAAAGTAGAGTACCTTGGGCATATAATATCAGAAAAAGGAGTGGCAGTAGACCCAGCAAAAATTGAGGCAATGCAAGGCTGGCCGAAACCTACAAACGTGAAATTACTGTGGGGGTTCCTTGGACTAACGGGCTACTACCAAAAATTTGTTAAGGACTATGGGAAGATCAGTGCACCACTCACTTCTTTACTGAAAAAAGATGTTTTTCAATGGTCGGACAATGCCTCTACTGCTTTCGACAAACTTAAGGCAGCCATGACAACGACGTCGGTGCTTGCGCTACCAGATTTCAATAGACCCTTCATCATTGAGGCCGATGCATCTGGAGTCAGAATTGGAGCCGTTCTCATGCAAGATGGTCGACCACTCACATACACTAGCAAGACACTATCTCCCTCCCATCAAAATAAGTCAATATATGATAAGGAGATGCTTGCCATTGTCTTGCAAAGACAACGAGGTGGAGACCCTACTTGAATGGTGACGATTTCAAATTAAAATCGACCATAAAAGCCTCAAGTACTTTTTTGGAGCAAAAGATATCATCCCTTGAGCAACAAAAAAATTGGTAACAAAACTTCTTGGATTTGATTATGAAAAATAACTTACAAAAGGGGAAAGAGAATATTCTTGCAGATCGATTTTTGCAACTTCTGAAAGCAATTTGAAGTTTGGTTGGGTTTAACTTCCGACCAGCGACTTCCTTGAGGATATTAAGATGAAATGGCAAGAAGATTCAGAGACAAGTAAGATTATAAAAAAATTGCAGGAAGCACCAAGCTTCGTGGCTCATTACAATTGGGACTCAAAAGAATTACACTATAAGGGACGCATTGTGCTTATGATAAATTCTACTTGCATCTTCACGAACAAATTTTGGACAAAGTTATTCTATATACAGGGTACTAAATTGAAAAGGAGTACGACATATCACCCGCAAATCAACGGCCAGACAAAATTTGTAAATAGGTGCTTGGAGACAGCCCAAAGCCACCCACAAATATGACTATCCAAGGAGAACTCCAGACCCAGCCAAGTGTCATTATTGATCGACGGATTGTGACTCAACGACGATGACCCACTATTACAGTGCTAATATAGTGGGTGAACCTACCAACAGAAGATGCCACTTGGGAGAACTATAACGACTTAAAGATCAAATTTTCAAAATTCATGAATCGTCAGCCTCGAGGACAAGGCTGATTTGAAGAGGGCGGGTTTGTTAGGACTCTAGCTAGGAGAGTCCTAATTGAGAGGGACATTCATGTAAAACCTACCTAAGCCGACCCCTATTAAAGAGGTGAAGAGGCCGGCTAGGGTTAGGAGATTGTTTCTTAGAGATAAATTAGGAGTTGTAAAGAAATAGGAGTCTTGATTAGAAGTCTATTAGGAGTTGGTTAGAAGAAGGAGTCTTGAGTAGGAGTCCTATTAGGAGTTAGGGTTTAGAAACCCTATAAATAGCCATGTATTCCTCCTCTTTTCACAGGCAATAGATGAATCTTTTCTGCAGCCTTTGAGCAGCAACTTGGAAGGAGGAACCCCTATAGAGTTCCAAGGAGGCCGATCCCCTAAAGAGATCAACCCCAAGTTAGAATCTGCAAGGGTTCTAACACTTACCTTTGAGCAGCAACTTGGAGGGAGGAACCCCTATAGAGTTCCAAGGAGGCCGATCCCTTAAAGAGATCAACCCCAAGTTTAGAATCTGCAAGGGTTCTAACAGAATATCCCATGTGTTCTTGCTCAGACAAATCCCTGGCCAGGGTCATTCGGGTTGAGAGAGAAAGAGTTCTCCGGGAGAATCCGATTAGAGCGAGATTCGAGAAGAAACCGTATGGGTCTGACAACACCATGCTCGATATACGGTCTCTGGGATATTAGATGGATGAGGGACTATAGGTACACGGTAACTAAGGACAGACAGGTCCAATGGATTGGATTCCCCTGTATCGTCTGGGGACTACGGCGTAGTGGCCTAGTACATCCGTAGTCGATGAATTAAGTGAATTATTACAGAAATAATAATTCACTGAGTTAGAAGGAGTTCTAATAGGTATGACTCACGGCCAGCTCGATATTGGGCCTAGAGGGTCACACACATATGGTAGGCATTGCGATGAATAGAGGTTCGGATATGAGATATCCGACGGAGCCCTTGTCTTATTGGATGCAGATCCAATACTCACTAGGGGAGGACCCATTAGGGTTTGACTGGGGACCTCTATAAATAGGAGGGATTCATAGCCCCATAGGCTAGAGAGCTTTTGTTTGCCTTTTCCTATTCTCCTCTCTATCTCCACCTCTGAGTAGGCCTGGAGTTTTGAGGAGCGTCGTCGCAACCCTGCTGTGTGGATCACCGCTAGAGAGGAGGACGCTTGACCTCCTTCAACCTCTCCTAAGGATCTGCAAGGAAACAGGGATATACGATCTCCCTAGGTAACACAATCTACTCTATACGCAGTTTCATGTTTCGCGGATTCTTGCATACCAATCTTTGCACGACGACGAACATCTCTTTGGGAATCGGAGATTTTGTTTTCTTGTTCTTCCGCTGCGCATGTGATGTCGCCCCCAAGGATTTCCCAACAATGGTATCAGAGCCAGGTAGTTCGTGCGAATGATTGGTTTTGAACTGTGTGTGTTGTGTTTAGGAAGAATTTTGACGTCAAAATTGTTGACGCAAAAACAAGGAAGGACAACAATAGTTGCTACCCTTGATCTGCGTGCGTGTAGCGCAGCCGAAGGCGGGCAGCACAGGGCTGCGTTTGCGGCAGCCGGCCGGCGGCCTGCTTGCAGCAGGCTTGCTGCCGGCGGGGCTGGCAGCCCACGGGCAGAGGCGTCATAGGGCAGCGGCGCCCGCCGCCGCTGCTCCCGCGGGCGAAACCCCCCCACAGGGGCGGTCGCCCGGCGGGACAGCACCGCCTGCGGAGGCGGTGGCGCCCGAAAGGGGCACCCACCCGCAGCGGCAACGCTGCCAGCGAGCGTGCCGCTTGCAGGCGAGGGCAGTGCCCTCGCCCCGCCGCACAGGCCGCCGCCGACAGGGTGGCGACGGCGGCAGTAGCAAAAAGGGGAAAGGGGACTAGGGTTTTCTTATCAAAAGACAATTTTACCCCTCAAAATTTGAGAAATTCCAGTTTCTGTCTTTTGTCCAAATTATGAAAATACCCCTATGAATTCAGAAATTCCCTATAATGTCCCTGATTTCAAAAAATATTAATTAATTAAAAGTTTAGTTGATTATTATTTTTTATTATTATTATCTAGTAGTCCTACATGATGATAATTATTTATACATGTGATGTATGATGTGTGGACGGATGATCATGGACCGTGTGATGTGTGTACTTATGATTATTATTATTGAGGTCTGCGAGCCTCCATTATATTTCTCATTTTTTGTCGGGCCTACGTGCCTATGATTAAGTTGTAATTATATGAGGAGACCTAGCAGGTGGATGCGATAGCGGGGCCCACGAGACGGACGATCGTGATGCATGAAGATGCATCAAGATGTTGACGGAACCGACAAGGACGAGATGGACGATCACAGGGCATGGAGATGCACCGTTGCACACATAGATCTTGATATGAGTGATTAGGCCTACTGGCTCGGGCCTAATCATATTAGGTTGTGGTCCATGATCATCTGGTGTAATTGCTTATACACATACTAGATATGTATATATATTTGCATGCGATGTAGATATATATTAAATATGTATATGCGTGACATGTCATATTAGGAGACCAAATCATAGAAACATCTCTCGATAATATTAAGTCGGTAAACGTGAGGCAATTAGATTGACCCATGTGGCCTTCCATCGTTATAAGTAGGAATCGATTCCCAGTATAGGTTGAGTTGGTCGAGTCACTCGAGACTCACCTATATCGTGATTCGCTATCTTGCTTACGACATAGAGATGTCACCGGTGACCTAAGGGCATGGTATACTTGGTCGAGTCCCTCGAGGGTATATCATCAAATCAGACTCATCTTGTAACGAAGGTGTTAACTTAACCGAGCATCATGATTAGTCGAGTCCCTCGAGGCCATGGTGATTCGGAGGCCGAACAGGACGGGAATCACAAGGAATTGTGATCGACAAGAGTTACCTACCTTTTAGGCTTAGTGTGATTGGTCGAGTCCCTCGAGGTTACACTAAGACACTGATTGGATCCTGATCCCCACTAGAAGTCTGTCGGAGACTTCCGTTTCACGTGCTGAGGGTGTCGCGTGACTCGTTAGTAAAATAGTGGGAGCATATTAAGATATAAGTCCATATCTTGATAGTTTATTTCTTGCAAAATCTGCATGTTATTCATTTCTGCTGCATCTTTATTTTCAGAAAATGTCGCTTTCAAATCCCTTACGTGGCATACTTGATGTCAACCGCCTCACTGGTCCAAATTATACGGATTGGCTCCGTAACTTGAGAATTGTTCTCATAGCGGAGAAAATCGTGTACGTCCTTGATACAGTGATGCCTGCGCTCGAAGAAGGGGCAAACGAGGATGAGATCGCTCGCTACGTGAAGTACATTGATGACTCCACTCTTGCTTAGTGCTATATGTTGGGCTCTATAACTCCTGAGTGACAGAGACAACATGAAAAGATGGATGCCAGATCCATTCTCCTACATGTCCGCAAATTGTTTGAGGAATAGGGAAGGACTCAGCGATATGAGATATCTAAGAGCCTCTTCCGTGCTAGGATGATTGAGGGAACACCGGTTCAGAACCATGTCCTAAAGATGATTAAGTGGATAGAGAAACTCACAGGTCTAGGAATGGTCCTAGAGGATAACTTGTGTGTGGACATTGTGCTTCAGTCCCTACCAGATTGCTTTTCACAGTTCATAATGAATTTTAATATGAACAAGCTTGAAGTGACTCTCCCAGAGCTTCTCAATATGTTGAGGGAGGCAGAGAGTACTATCAAGAAAGAGAAGCCAGTTCTCTACACTAGTGAGACCAAAAGGAAAAGGAAAGTAGAAAGGTCCCTTAAGAAGGGAAAGGGCAAGGTCAAACCAGGTAAAGCAAAGGTTGCTAAGAAAGACCCAGCAAAGGACAAAAGCCAGTGCTTCCACTGTGGTAAAGATGGGCACTGGAAGAGAAACTGCAAAGAGTACCTTGCAGAAAGGGCGAAACAAAAGCTTGATGAAGCTTCAGGTACATTCATGATCAGTCTCCATTTGTCAGACTCTTATGATAACATATGGGTATTGGATACCGGTAGTGCTTATCATATATGCAATTCGTTGCAGGTTCTGACAAGGCCTAGGAGACTAGAGAGAGGCGAGATGTACTTCAAGATGGGTAATGGAGCAAAAGTTGTTGTAGTAGCTGTTGGCGAGGTCACCCTACATCTGCCTAGTGGAGCTTTTATTGCATTAGATGCATGTTATTTTGTTCCTTCTATTATCAAAAACATTATCTTCATTTCATGTTTAACAGTTAGTGGATATAAATTTGTTTTGAGAACAATGGTTGTTCGATATTATTAGATGATAAGATCATCATGAAAGGAACATTGCATAATGGTTTATTTATATTAGACATCACTCCACATATCATGAATGTAAATGTGTCCAAAAGGAAACGAGATAAGTTGAACAGTGCATACCTGTGGCATTATAGGCTAGGTCACATCCATGAAAGAAGGATTTAAAAGTTGCTAAATGATGGATATCTAGATCCATTCGACTATGTGTCATATGCAACTTGTGAGCCTTGCATTCATGAAAAACTGACCAACTCTCCATTTAGTGGAACTGGAGAGAGAGCCACTGAGTTGTTGGAACTCATACATAGTGATGTATGTGGACCCATGTCAACTCATGCCATTGGAGGTTACTCCTACTTCATTACATTTACTGATGATTTCTCAAGGTATGGATATGTATACTTAATGAAGTACAAGTCCGAGGCCTTTGAGAAATTCAGAGAGTATAAGAATGAGGTGGAGAACCAGACTGGAAAGAGTATCAAAACTCTTCGATCAGATCGAGGAGGTGAGTACTTAAGTACAGAGTTCACTCAGTTCCTCAAGGACCATGGGATATTATCCCAATGGACACCTCCTTATACACCTCAGCTCAATGGTGTCTCTGAAAGGAGAAATCGTACATTACTAGATATGGTATGGTCCATGATGAGTTTCGCTGACCTACCCATCTCATTCTGGGGATATGCCCTAGAAACCGCAGCTTACCTTCTGAACAGAGTTCCAACTAAGTCGGTAGTGTCTACACCATATGAGGTATGGAAAGGGAAGAAGTCTGATCTTAAGGTTGTTAAGATTTGGGGCTGCCCTGCACATGTTAAAAGACACTACCCCGATAAGTTAGAATCAAGGACAGAGCGATGCAAATTTGTGGGATACCCCAAGGAAACTTATGGGTATTATTTCTATCATCTCGAGGACCAAAAGGTCTTTGTAGCTAAGAGAGCAGTGTTCCTTGAGAAGGAACACATTCTTGGCGGAGATAGTGTGAGAATGATAGAATTGAGCGAGGTTGGAGAACCAAGCTCAAGCACCACTCTACATCTCGAGTCTGTTCAGGTACCTAATACACAAGTTTCAACTTTACGCAGATCTGATACAGTATCCCATCCTCCTGAGAGATATGTGGGACATATTGGAGGATATGATGTAGAGGATATTGATCCTCAGACCTACGAGGAGGCTATTATGAGTATAGACTTCGGGAAGTGACAAGAAGCCATGAATTCTGAGATGGATTCTATGTACTCCAATAAGGTTTGGAACCTAGTTGATGCGCCCGAAGGTATTGTACCCATCGGTTGCAATTGGATCTTTAAGAAAAAGATTGGAGTAGATGGAAAGGTAGAGACCTATAAAGCAAGGCTAGTGGCTAAGGGGTATCGTCAAAGGCAAGGTGTTGACTATGACGAAACCTTCTCACCCGTAGCAATGCTAAAATCTATCAGAATTCTATTGGCTATTGCAGCACACTATGATTATGAGATCTGGCAGATGGATGTGAAAACCACATTCCTCAATAGGTTCCTCGAGGAGGAGGTGTATATGATGCAACCTGAGGGATACGTGTCCAAGAACTGCCCAAATAAGGTGTGTAGGCTACTTAGATCCATTTATGGAGTAAAGCAAGCTTCCCGAAGTTGGAACATAAGATTTGATGAGCCAATCAGATCTTATGACTTCATTAAGAACGAAGATGAGTCTTGTGTATACAGAAAGGTAAGTGGGAGCGCTATCACCTTTTTGGTGTTATATGTGGATGACATCCTGATCATTGGGAATGACGTAGGAATGCTATCCACAGTAAAGGCTTGGTTATCTAGTCACTTCTGCATAAAGGACTTAGGGGAAGCATCCTATATTTTGGGGATTAGAATCTATAGAGATAGATCCAAGAGGATGCTTGGCTTGTCCCAGTCCAGGTACATAAAAACCATTGTCAAAAGGTTTGACATGGAAAATTCCAAGAGAGGTCTCATACCGATGAGACATGGGATATCGCTTTCTACGAATATGTCCCCAAAGACTCCAAAAGAAAGGGTGAACATGGATATGATACCTTATGCCTCAACAATAGGGTCTATCATGTATGTTATGCTATGTACTAGGCATGATATAGCGCATGCTCTGAGTGTCACGAGCAGGTATTAGGCGGATCCAGGCTTGGAGCACTGGAAAGCAGAAAAGTGTATCCTTAAGTACTTGAGAAGGACTAAGGATCTTTTACTAGTATATGGAGGTAATAGCCTTAAGGTTGAAGGCTACACTGACTCAAGTTTTCAGTCTAATATCGATGATAGCAAGTCGAATTCAGGGTATGTGTACACCTTGAATGAAGGAGCAGTGTGCTGGAAGAGTTCCAAGCAAGATACCACTACTGACTCAACCACAGAGGCGGAGTACATTGCTGCATCAGATGCAGTAAAGGAGGGAGTTTGGGTGAAGAAGTTCATCACAGATTTGAGAGTCGTGCCGGGTAGCGAAGAGCCGATCTCCCTATATTGCGACAACAACGGGGCGATTGCTCAAGCAAAGGAACCTAGGTCTTATCATAAATCTAAGCATGTTCTAAGGAGGTTCCACCTTATCAGAGAGATCGTGACCCAAGGAGATGTAGTAGTGGAAAGAGTTCCGTCCGAAGATAACATTGCAGATCCACTAACAAAGTCGTTGTCTCAGATTTGTTTTGAGCGTCACAGGGGTCTGATGGGGATCAGACACATAGGTGATTGGCTTTAGGTCAAGTGGGAGATTGCTAGTCATAGGTGCCCAGCAAGCCAATCACGTGAGTGATGGCACGTGTGACTTAATATATAGAATCTTTTTGCTTATTATATTTTGGCATATATAACTTTATAACTATTGCATAAATGCATACATATATTGTGTAGTCCTTGGATTTGTGCAATAGGAATCGGATCGTGATGAGATCACGATAGTGAGATTGATTCACCTTTAAACACATATCCTAAATAATCCCGGTCATAGGTTACTCGAGAGGGATATCGTGATCTTAGGACAGACTGGTGTCTTTGTATACCCGATCCATATGATGGATGCATTTGGTCTCATAGCTGCTTGTGTAGGGACACTAGGGAGACAATACAAAGGTGCTCATTGGAGAATGAGTTCATTTGATTTATCCGCCACGGAATGTTGGATGGTTGATGATGCCTTATTGTTAGACGGTGATTCCATAGTCCTAGTGGTGTATCTCGGTCCTTAGACTTGAGACACCAAGGATGTCCTATATGAGTGCTCCACTCTTTGATACAGACTTATAGGTTTGGTCCCCTAATCTAGTACAGTTGGTCAATGGGAGTGGTAGTCGACCTTACGAGGGCTATTGAGTGTCGATAGAGGATCATCCACTCTCGGCGTCATGAGAGGAATATCCCATGTGTTCTTGCTCGGACAAATCCTGCGGCCAAGGTCATTCGGGTTGAGAGAGAAAGAGTTCTCCCGGGAGAATCCGATTAGAGCGAGATTTGAGAAGAAACTGTATGGGTCCGACAACACCATGCTCGATATACGGTCTCACGGGATATTAGATGGATGAGGGACTATAGGTACACGGTAATGGCGAGGACAGACAGGTCTAATGGATTAGATTCCCCCAGATCGTCTAGGGACTACTGGCGTAGTGGCCTAGTCGTCAGAAGTCGTCGATGAGTCGAGTGAATTATTACAGAGATAATAATTCACCGAAGTTAGAAGGAGTTCTGACAGGTATGACTCACGGCCAGCTCGATATTGGGCCTAGAGGGTCACACATATATGGTAGGCATTGCGATGAATAGAGGTTCGGATATGAGATATCCGACGGAGCCCTTGTCTTATTGGATGCAGATCCAATACCCACTAGGGGAGGTCCCATTAGGGTTTGACAGGGGACCTCTATAAATAGGAGGAATTCAGAGCCCCATAGGCTAGAGAGCTTTTATTTGCCTTTTCCTATTCTCCTCTCCATCTCCATCTCTGAGTAGGCCTGGAATTTTGAGGAGCGTCGTCGCAACCCTGCTGTGTGGATCACCGCTAGAGAGGAGGACGCTTGACCTCCTTCACCCTCTCCTAAGGATCTGCAAGGAAACAAGGATATACGATCTCCCTAGGTAACACAATCTACTCTATACGCAGTTTCATGTTTCGCGGATTTTTGCGTACCAATCTTCGCACGACGACGAACATCTCTTTGGGAATCAGGGATTTTGTTTTCTTGTTCTTCCGCTGCGTATATGATGTCGCCCCCAAGGATTTCCCAACACAAAGCACATGTTCTTAAGAGATCGTCAAGAGTTTATATTATCCTTTCAAATTGGCCATCAATTTGGAGGTGAAAAGTTTTACTAAACTTTAACTATGTGCCCAAAGATTTTTGTAGACTTCCCTAAAACTTAGAGATGAACCTTGGATCTCTATATGCGATAATGCAAACTAGCACCCTATGATATCGAATAATCTCCTTAATATATAAGCTTGCTAGTTTATCCAGTGAATACTTCTTGTTAACAAGGAGGAAGTGAGCAAATTTAGTAAGTTTGTCTACTACTACCCAAATTTTGTCATAGTCTTTCGTAGTCTTGGATAATCCGGTCACAAAATCTATAGTGACTTGCTCCCACTTCCATTCAGGAATCGAAATCCTTTGCAATTTTTTCGTAGGTACTTGATGTTCTACCTTCACCTATTGGCATATCAGATATTTAGAAACAAACTTTGCTATATCTTTTTTCATACCACGCCACCAATAGTTTTGGCATAAATCTCGATATATCTTAGTAGTCCCGGGATGGATATTAAATTTTGATTTGTGTGCTGTTGAATCTTGGATTTTGATGATAGAACCAATTGATAGTGTTTATGATCTGATCTTCGTTTTGAGTGGTGCAGGAAGCTTCAATCAGGAAGAGATAATTAAAGCAAGAAGAATCATGTTGGACTGGAGTGGAACATGTTAGAAGATTGGATGTCGAGCCGGAGGATCGGTCGACGTATCGGCAGAAGGCTTCGGGCTATGGGTTCAAGCATCGAGCTAAGAAAAACTAAAATTATGCTAAGGAATTTTAAGTTGCGAAGGTCAACTAGTTGATTGGGCAATAGGTTGCAAGAGAGGACGAAGCGTCAATGAACCAATGACATGCCGAACAACATTTGATTTAGGTTTATAATAATTGTCTAGATTAAAATAGATTTTAGGTGTAAATGGGTTGGAATTGGGCCAACTCAATTAGGGGCCAATCGGGCTCAAGTTTGGGTTATGTTGGGTTAAGTGAAAGGCCCAAACAGTGACCCAACAGGTGGAACCATCGGTGGCATAATCTCTGAGATTATGTCAGGCGGTGGTATTGTAGGAAAATCTAAGGGTGACATCACATGCGTAGCGGAAGAACATAAAACGAAAACCCTAAATTTTCCAATACGTGTTCGTTGTCATGCATAGATTGGTGCACAAAACCCATAAAATAGAAAATCACATATGAGATAGTTGTGTTATCTAAGGAGATCGTATATCCCTGAATCCCCGTAAATTTGTAGGAGTGGATGAAGGAGGTCAAGTGTCCTCCTCCCTAGCGGTGATCCACACAATAGGACTGTAACAATGCTCCTCAAATCTTCATGCCTACTATCTGAGGAGGAGAAAGGGAGAGGAGAATAGGAGGTGGCAACCAAGAAGCCCCAACCTATGGGCCTTTAATTCCCTCCTATTTATAGAGGCCCCCAGTTAATCCTAATGGATCCTGCCTTATTTGGGTACTAGATCTCTATCCAATTACTCAAGCCTCTTAGATTAGTGGGTCTCTACCCAATAATCTTTTATTAGCTCTTATTGGATCTCATTCATGGGATCCAATAATTCAAGGGCTTATTGGATATCCAATAAGATAGAGACTCTAACGGATATCTTATATCTGAACCTCTACTCGTCGCAACACCTACCATATGTGTGTGACCCTCTAGGCCCAATATCGAACTGGCCGTGAGTCGTACCTGTCAGAACTCCTACTGGCTCAATGAATTACTATCTCTATAATAATTCACTCGACTCATCAACTACGGACGTACTAGGCCACCACGCCGTAGTCCCCAAATGATACAGGGGAATCCAATCATTTGAACCTATTTATCCTTAGTTACCATATATCTATAATCTCTCATCCATCTAATATCCCAAAGATCATATATTGGGCATAGTGCTATCAGGCTCATACGGTTTCTCCTCGAGTCTCGCTTTAATCGGATTCTCTTGAAGAACTCTTTCTCTCTCAATCTGAATGACCTTGTCCAAGGATTTGTTTGAGTAAGAACACATGGGATATTCCTCTCATGATATCGAGAGTGGATGATCCTCTATCGATATTCAATATCCCTCGTAAGGATGGTTGTCACTCCCAATAACTGGCTCTATTAGATTTGGAACTTCTAAATCTTTAAGTCTGATATTAAAGAGTGGAGTACTAATATCCTTGGTGTCTCAAGTCTAAGAATCAGATATACTATTGGGACTACAGAATCGTTGTCTGACAATAAGGCATCATCAACCATCTAGTATTCTTGAGCGGATCAATAAGTGAACTCATTCTCCAATGAGCACCTACATTGTATCCATAGTGTCTCCATACGAGCAGCTATGAGACTAGCTATCTCCATCATATGGATGGATGTACAGCACACTAGTCTATCCGATTATCTTGATGTCTCTCTTGAGTAACCTATGACCAGGATTATTTAGGGTACATTTTTAAAGGCAAATTGGCCTCATTATCATGATCTTATCATGATCTAATTCCCATTACACAGATTTACGAACATCATAATATATATGTATATATGCAACAAGTAATATAAAGTGATAAAATGATAAAATAATAATAAGTATAAATAATGTATATCATGTCATACGTGTCATCACTTATGTGATTAGCTTGTAGGGCACCTATGACTAGTAGGTACCGCCAGACCAAGCGATGGTACCACTAGACTGGGTGGTGGTACCGTCATACTAGGCAGTGGTACCATCCAGTGGTAGGGTGTCAAGCTATGATATTGTCAGACTAGGGGGTGGTACCGCCTAGTGTCAATGTTGTAGGCGGTGGTACCGTCCAGTGCCAATACTGTAGGTGATGGTACTGCCCAACACTAGCGGTGGTACTACTAGTACTCGGGATGAGACTAGTTTTGGCTCCAAGTTCGAATCCATTTGGAGCCTATAAATACCCTTCTCATCCCTGGTTAAGAAATACTAACATAGAGAACTTAAAAGTAGGAAAATGCTATAGCAATTACTTGAGAGATCTCCTCCTCTAGTTCTAAAGTTTAGAATTCTATTTAGGAAAGAGTGAGTGCTTGTAAAAGGTTGTCTCCTAAACATGTGAAAAGGAGAAGAGGGGTGTAAAAGGGTAATTGATCTTCGCCCATTGAAAGAAGATCGTTAATGGATACCGGTGGTCTCAACGGAAGAGGAATCGGGAGTAGATGTAGGTCACGACGACTGAACCGCTACAAAATTCGGTTTGCATTTTTATTTGTATAATTTACCTTTACTACAAACTGCCTTACTTGCTTTACTTTCTCATTACACTCTTCCATACACTTTCAAGTCAAGCACATTTCCGATATGGTTTTTTATCGAAACGAAGATTTTTCGAACTGACGTTGTTTCTATCTACTACACTAATTCACCCCCCCCTCTTAGTGCTGACTCTATCCTAATAGTTGGTATTAGAGCTATATTTTTTTCATTTGGTTTAACACCCAAGAGAAATGACTCTTTTCGACTTTCAAGAGGGACTTTCTATCATTCGTCGTCCTATGTTCAATGGGACGAACTATACATATTGAAAAACTTGAATGAAAGTTTTCTTACTTTCTATTTATTTAAATTTATAGAGTATTATTGAAAATGACTTTCAAAAACCCTCTAGACCAATGAACGAATGGATTAATCTAGAGAAGAAAATGTTTTCTTTAAATGCTAGAGCTATGAACGCTATATTTTATGCTCCAGATAAAAATAAATTTAATTGGGTTTCTATTTGTGAAACAGCTTATGAGATTTGGCATACTCTTGAAACTAGATACGAAGGCATGAATAAAGTTAAAGAGTCTAAAGTCAATATTTTGATGCATGATTTTGAATTATTTCACAAGAAACCAAGTGAGACCATTGGAGATATGTACACCCGATTTACAGATGTCGTTAATAGTGTAAAAACATTTGGTAAAAGTTTTTCTAATTTTGAACTTGTTAACAAGATATTAAGATCCCTTCCAAAGAGTTGGGATCCTAAAGTAACTGTAATTCAAGAAGCGTAAGACTTGAATAATTTTTCACTTGAAGAACTTATTAGGTCTTTAATGATCTATGAAATGAGTTGTATGACACATGATGAACATGAGAACTACCTTCCAAAGAATAGAAATGATTTGACACTTTGAACAATAGAATACCACTTGAGTGATAACTCAAGTGATGATGATGACCTTGAACTTCTCACAATAAAGCTTAAAAAGTTCTTAAAACAAAAATCAAAGAATAAAAATAAACTTAAAAAGAAAAAATTGTCAAAGAAGAAAAAAGTTTTCAAGGCGATTTGGGATGACTCGAGCTCATCCGAAGACGAGAAGTAAACCAATAAAGATAAGGTGGTGAACTATGTCTTAATGGCTTTCGACGATGAGGTAACCAAAACCCCTTTAGTTTACTTTAAAATTACTTGATGCTTTTCATAAGTTGTTTTTAAATTAGTTAGTAAAAAATAAATAAAATGGGATCATGCTTTTCTTTCCGGTGTTTTTGAAAAATTAAAAAATTGATTATGACAATTGCATTTCTTTTTTATAAAGGAACAAAATGTTAGATCTAAATCTAACACTTGTACACATAATAAGATTATGTCTATGTATGTTTTTAAGAAGCAATAATATATATCTTGATGATTTTTGTATTACTTTTTTATTTTGATTTTGATTGAAAATGTTTATGTCTAATGAAATCATGTTTGATAATACATAATAATGTAAGATGTAATGAAAATATTAAAAGGTTTGGTATCATGCTTGATGATTTTATATTATGCATAAGGATTTGAAGTCTTGATGATTTTTGTGATAAATCTTGTCTTTGTCTTTCAAACATGATGCGTTGTTTTTACATAAAAATAAAAATTTTGGCATGCTCGTAAGAAATCAAATCACTTAAATTGAAACAACTAAAAAGAGGAAAGCATTTTTCTTGAAAATTTCTCATCAATTTTTCAAAAAGAGATTAATGAATTTATTCTTGAATTATTAAAGTGATTTTGATTATCTAGATTTGAATGAGTTTTGTCCAAATCATGATCTTGGTGATTGAAGATTTCATATGCATGAATTGAGATCTTTTTCTCCTATGTTTCTTTTTATCATTCACGAAAAAGGAGACTTAGCCCAATAAACTATGATATGCTACTTGAGATCTTGATAATTTATGACTTGAGTTTTGTTATATATTATTCCCTCTTTTTCTTTCTTATTTACAATGACAAAGGGGAGAAAGGAAATTACTTGCATTTCAAGAGATTGATAAATCTCTTTATTTCATTTTGAATCTCTTGAAAGTGACTTTATTGATTTGACAAATTGAATGAGTTGAAAATAATGATGAATATTTTGAAAATAAATATTTGTATTATGTTTGATGATTTTATATTTTGAAATTATGCATGATGAGTTGAGGTGATGATGGTTTAAAAATATTTATTTAAATGCATGAATCGATAAATTTCTTTATCAAATGAATCGTGATTTTTCTTGTAAATTCTTGGAATTATAACATGATATTTTTTATAAATCAAGATCATTTACTATAATTCTTCTTTTCTCTATGAGTCGTTCAAAAAGAATCATAATTTTTCTCTTGATTTTTCGATATTCACAACTTAAAATTTGGTTCGTGACTCCCTTATATTCATGAAGTGTATATCTCATCACCCAATTATTTTTTCTTGATATTCTTTATGTGATATTATGAAATTATGCATGAAATACTCATGATATTATGTTAATGTATACAAATGAGAAGTTATGATCATGCATGATAAGATGTAATGTATTTGACATTTTGAGACCATCATGATTTGAAATATTTATGATTTGGAATGATGCATGCAATAGTATAATTATTTTTATGAAATGATGTGAAAGCAACAATTATCATTTTCTGAAATAATACCTTATGCCATTAAGAATGATACTTTATATTTGTCATGATTTAAAAATTGATGTAAAGGGAAAAGAATTAAAAAATTATATTCTTCCCTTATTTTTGATAATAGGACAAAGAGGGAGAAAATTTTCAAACATAGACATCGCAAAAAGAGGCAAAACTTATTAATTTGCTCATCTCAAAAGAGAAGTAAGAAATGCTATCTTGCAATCTCAAGAAAAGCAAAAGTGCTATCTTGTCTATCTCAAGAAATAAAACTTAGCAACTTGCACATTGTAAAAGGAAGCAAAAATTGCTAACTTGCACACTTCAATAAGAGGCAAAAATGTTATCTTGCATTCTTTTTCGAAAACTTGCTAGTTTAAACATTGCAAAGAAAATCAAACATGCTAAACTCAGCACATCTCTAAAACTTGCTAGCTTGCATGTTCAATATTTGCTATCTTATTAGCTTACATAGTTGCACTTCTTTTTTTTGTTGATGACAAAGGGGGAGAAGGTATGATGATTATCATGCATGGAATGATGTATTGAAATTTAGATTATACATGATTTTATGATGACATGTTGCTTCGACTCATAATGATTTCATGATTAAATTTGTCTTCACTTGAATTCAATTTGAATTCAAGAGTTCTATCAATATGGCATATTAATAGGGGGAGTTAAGGTTAACTTCGTCATCAATTGGTTGTCATCATAAAAAATGGGGAGACTGTTGAATCTTAAATTTTAATGATGAAACCAATTGATAGTGTTTATGATCTGATCTATATTTTGAGTGACGCGGGAAGCTTTGATCAAGGAGAGACAATTAAAGCATGAAGAATCATATTAGGTCGGAGTGGAACATGTCAGAAGATTGGACATCGAGTCGGAGGATCGGTCAATGTATCGGCAAAAGACTTCGGGCCACGAGTTCAGGCATCGGGCCAAGAAGAGCGAAAATTGTGCCAAGGAAATCGGAGTTGCGGAGGTCAATTGGCCGATTGGGCAATAGGCCGCAAGAGAGTACGATGCACTAAAGATTCGGATGAAGCGTCGTTGAACCAATGACATGCCGAAAAATATTTGATTTTCTTGAATCTTGGATTTTAATGATGAAACCAATTGATAGTGTTTATTTGATCCGCGTTTTGAGTGATGTAGGAAGCTTCGATCAAGGAGAGACAATTAAAGCAGGAAGAATCATGTTGTGTTAGAGAGGAACATATTAGAAGGTTGGATGTCGAGCCGAAGGATCGGTCGACATATCGACAGAAGGCTTTAGGCCATGGGTTCGAGCATCGGGCCAAGAAGAGCAAAAATTGCACCAAGGATATCAGAGTTGTAGAGGTCAAACAACCGATTGGGCAATAGGCTATAAGAGAGGACGAAGTGTTGAAGAATCGGACGAAGCGTCGATGAACCAATGACATGCCGGACAACATGATTCAAGCTTTGTAATAATTGTCTAGATCGAAGTTAGCTTTAATTGTGTAGGATTAACTACGATATTGATCAAGGCATAAAGCAAAATGAAGTCTCGGAGTCGAGAATGAGATTTCGTTGAGAGTTCGAGAGTTCATCGGAAGTCCGGACGTTCGTCGGATGTTCTACCGAAATTGACCGAGAAGTCCATAAGCTTGTCGAAGAAGCTCATCAGAACTAGCAAAAACGATCGTCGTGAAGTCCAATTAAGGGCTAGTTGGGCCCATGTATGGACTGTGTTGGGCCTAATGAAAGGCTCAAATAGTGACCCAATAGGTGGCACCATCATGGCACAGTCTCCGAGACTGTGTCAGGTGATGGTACCGCCGGTTTGGGTGATGGTACCGTCAGTCTAGGTAGTGGTACCACCCAAACTCAGTCTCTAAGGCTATCAAGTAGTGGTACCGCCAGACTGGGTGGTGGTACCACCCAGTGATAGGGTGCTAGACAGTGGTACCGCCTAGTATCAAAAAACACTACGGTGGTACCGCCAGCACAGGCGATGGTACCGCTAGTACCCGAAAGACTCGGGATGAGACATTTTTAGGCTCCAAATTTGAATCAACTTGAGGCCTATAAATGCCCCTCTCTCTAGTTAACAAACACAAGCACAAAGAGTTTAAAAGTGAGAAAACACTATAGTAATCACTTATGAAATCCCCTCCTCTAAGTTCTAAGTTTAGAATTCTGTTTAGAGAGGAGTGTGTGCTTGTATAGGTTGTCTCCTAAACTTGTGAAAAGGAGAAGGGGTGTAAAAGGGTAGTTGGTCTTTGTCCATTGAAGAAAGACCGATAGTAGATGCCGATGGCCTCGACGGAAGAGGAATCGGGAGTGGATATAAAAGGGTAGTTAGTCTTCGCCCATTTACTTTAATTGCAAACTGTCTACTTATTGCTTTCACTACGTTTCCAAGTTAACATCTTCCAATATCGATTTTCAATGTATGAAAGATTTTTCGAACAGACGTAATTTTATCCATTGCACTAATTCACCTCCCCCCCCCCCTCTTAGTGTCGACTCGTTCCTAATAGTTGGTATTAGAGCCATGTTTTTCTCATTTGGTTTAACACCCAAAGAGAAATAACTCTTTTTTGCTTTCAAGAGGGTTGTTCTCTCATTCGTCCTCCCATGTTCAATAGGATGGACTACACATATTGGAAAACTCGAATGAGAGTTATCTTACTTTCGTTGAATCTCGATTTATGGAATATTGTCAAATTTGAATTTCAAAAGTCTTCTATTCCAATGAACGATTGAAATGAGTTGGAGAATGAGACTTTCTCTTTAAATGCAAAGGCCATGAATACCTTATTTTGTGTCTTAGACAAAAATAAATTCAATCAGGTTTCTACTTGCAAAATGACTTTTGATATTTGGCACACTCTTGAAATCACATACGAAGGCACTAGTAGAGTTAAATATTCAAAAATTAATATTTTGATGCATTATTTTGAGTTGTTTCGAATGGAACCAAGTGAGACTATTGAAGACATGTACACCCGTTTTACGGATATCATCAATAGTCTAAAAGCTCTTAGTAAAAGTTTTTCGAACCTTGAACTTGTGAACAAAATTTTACATTCTCTTTCTAAAACTTGGGATCATAAAGCAACGGTCATTCAAGAGGCCAAAGATTTGAATATTTTTTCGATCGAAGAACTTATCGTGTCTTTGATGACCTATGAAATGACCAATGTGGCACATGACAAACTTAAAAATAACCTTTCAAAGAACAAGAAGAATTTGGTACTTAGAACAAATGAAGACCACTCGAGCGAAAGCTCAAGTGTTGATGAACTTGAACTTCTTACTATAAAACTTAAAAAGTTCATTAAATAAGAATTAAAAAATAAAAATAAATTTAAAAAGAAGTTACAAAAAGAAGAAGAAAGCACTCAAAGTGACTTAGGACGAAATAAGTGCATCCGAAGAAGAGGAGCAAACCGATAAAGACAAAACGATAAACTTCGCCTTGGTGACTCTCGACAATGAGGTAAACAACTCAAATGAAACTCCTTTACTTGATAATTTTTCATGAATTGTTTTTAAATTAGTTAGTAAGTAAAAATAAATAAATTAAAAAAAATATCATGCTTCTCTTTATAAGTGATTTAAAAAAAAATTAAAATTTGAGCATGACAATTGCATGTTTTATGAAAATACAACAAAATATTAGATTTAAATCTAATGATTAAATTCTATATATGTTTTAAAAACGAAATAATATGTATCTTGATGATTTCTGATTTTGATTGAAAATGCTTTATCTCTAATGAAACCATGATTCATGTTTTAATGAAAATGCTATGAGGTTTAATATCATGCTTAACGAGTTTTCAAAATTATGCATGATGATTTTTATGATTTATGGATTATCGATTTTTGCCATAATGAAAGTCCTTTTTCGGTTTTAAACGTTGATACATGTTTGGCATAAATGAAAAATGCATGCTTCTATGAAATAAATCATATGAATTGAAACAACTAAAAAGAGGAAAGTATTTTTCTTGAAATTTTTTTTTTCTCTATCTTATCGATTTTTCACTAAGAGATTGATAAGTTAATTATGCCATTTTGAATATCTTGAAAGTGATTTTGATGATTTGTTGATTTGAATTTAGATGAGTTTCATCTAACCATGATATTTATCTTGATTTTTTGATATTTATAACTTGAGATTTACCCTATATGAATCGAGATATTTTATCCTCTATGTTTCTTTTTGCTATCTAATATCTAAATAAATCATGATTTTTCGGAATTATACATGATTCAAATTGAATTGGGAGATATTATACATGAATCGAAATCCTTTATGTGTTCTCTCATGACACCTTTTGTCATAGGAATTGACATGGGAGTGTCTAATTTACTATAATCTGATCATATGAACTTTGATTATGATATGATTTTTTTTTTAAGTAACAATGATACCTCATAATCTTCAACTCAACCTACTCAAATATGCTCATCAGTAGTTTTTTTTAGCTAACAATGATGCTCATCAGCATATTCCCTACACAAAGTTAAAGCTATTTCAAGGTACTTTTCTTTGTGACCAAGGAATACATTAAATGATTTGCTTAGCAGTTGTAAACATTTCTTCATGATCAAGGAATGCATTAAAAGAGTTGGTTAGCAGTAGTGAATACTTAATTTTGGGCTTAGAAAGGACTTTAGAAACTAATGATATTTTGAAAAAAGCTCTCTTGGAGTGCTCCCATAAACTCTGTATCTCTTGGATGCGTCCTTGAGTGGTGAGTCTTTTATTTTCTAGTTTTGTATCCTTATTTAATTTTCGTTGGGTGGTGAACTTTCTGTATCCCATTGTGATTTTAAACTTGGTGGTGAGCTACTTTTCATTTTTATCAAAGTTGCTTTGTTAATTCGCTCCTCTTCTATTTGACAAACTGTACTATCGATTTTCTTTCGAATTATATTCTACTACACTCTCCTCCCCCATTCTGCATCACACCGGTATCAGTTTGGTATTAGAGCCAAAGGCTAGAGATCATGGTAAGGCGGAATGAAAAAGATATAGTTGATGAAGGTAGCGACCATGAAGATGATGTTGAGTCGTTGAGGCTATAGCTACAAAAATTGCTACGTAGTCTACAAGAAAAGAATGAAATAATCGAAGAACTTTAAAGTAGACGAAACTGGCATGAAAATGATGTCCATGAATATACTTCTGATAAAGATACACCTCCTCTCCCAAGGGAGTCGAGAAGATATCGGACAAGAAATAGAGTCCAAGATGAGTGGCGGAATAAATATAAGCTAAGATTAGAGATTCCAGAGTTTGAAGTTAAAATAAATGTTGATGACCTTATCGATTGGATTAATACAGTAGAAAGAATTTTTGATTTTCATGAACCACCAGAACAAAAGAAGGTCAAACTTATGGTACTAAAACTTAGATAGAATGTATCTTTTTGATGGGAAAATATGAAGAAACAAAGAGAACGTGAGGGGAAGAGTAAAATCGTGACATGGGAAAAAATGAAAAGGGAGCTAAAGAGAAAATATTTACCTCACAATTATAGGCGAGAGAGATATTTTTCAAAATCTATGATTTCAAGCAAAAAGATCTTAGTGTAGAGGAGTACACTGTAGAATTCAATAATCTGATTTTAAAAGGAGAGTTTGTGGAACCGGAAGAGCAAACAATTGCAAGATACTTAGGAGGTCTGAAATATGAGATTGCTAAAGTGGTTCAAATGCAGCCATATTGGTCTTTAAATGATGTGAGCAAGTTGGCTTTAAAAGTTGAAAAACAACAGAAGTTTGAAAGAAGTTCTCGATACGGTTCAAAAGAAGGTTATATAAAAGGAGGAAGTTTCAAGCCTACTGTCCAAAGCAAGATGATATTGAAAGTGCAAGAAAACGGTGAAGAATCTGCTGATAGCAAAAAAATACTAAATTCTTCTATCCCAAGTAACCGAAAATGCTTCAAATGTCATGGTTTTGGGCATATTGCTTCAGAATGTCCAAATAGGAGGATTGTAACTTTGGTTGAAGATCATAGTGATAGAGGAGAAGATGAAGCCAATGATGAACCAAAATATGATGAAGATGAGGAAGTGGTTACTTATGCAGTTCATGGTTTGTCTATTATATTGCAACGTAGCTTGCAAGTGTCTTATGTGGCCGATAATGAAAGTTGGGTGTGAAAAATATGTTTCACACTAAATGCGCTTCTCTTGACAATGTGTGCTTGGTGATCATCGATAGCGACAATTTTGATAATGTGGTTTCTTGGGAGATGGTGCAGAAGTTGAAGTTGGATATAATCCATCATCCATATCCATACCAATTATGTTGGTTGCAAAAAGAAAATGACACCAATGTAACAAAAAGATGTTTAGTTTCATTTTCTATTGGCAAGTATTATAAAGACAAAGTATAGTGTGATGTTGCTCCTAAGGATGCTTGTCATTTGCTATTGGGAAGACCTTGGCATTATGATAGAAGGGTGTTGTATGATAGTTATAAACATACTTATTCTTTTAAGGTAAATGAAAAGAAGATTATTTTAGCTCCATTACAACCTTCTGAAATTAGTGCACCAAAGAAGGCTATGCTTTTATGTCTTATGGTGATGTGAATTAGACAAGGATGGTCATGTTTTGGCCCTAATGGTAGTAGAGGAGAACGAACAACATAAGGAGACACTGGAAATCATGAAACCAATCCTAGAGAAATTTCAAGATGTTATACCGGAAGAGATTCCACATGGCCTTCCACCTTTAAGAGACATTCAATATCATATTGATCTTATTCCGAGGGCTATTCTACCTAATAAGACAGCATACAGAATGAGTCCCAAGGAGCATGAAGAACTACAAAGGCAAGTTGATGAATTGGTGAAAAGGGGGTTAATTCGGGAGAGCATAAGTCCTTGTACGGTTCCAGCCTTGTTGGTGCCTAAGAAGGATGGTTCTTGGAGAATATGTATAGACAGCTGTACTATCAACAAAATCATAATAGATTATCATTTTCCCATTCCAAGGTTTGATGATTTACTTGATCAATTATGTGGTGCTTCTATTTTCTTTAAAATTGATTTAAGGAGTGGCTATCACTAAATAAGAATGAGGCATGGAGATAAGTGGAAAACAGTATTTAAAATTAGAGAAGACTTATATGAATGGTTGGTTATGCCATTTGGTTTATCTAATGCTTCTAGCACTTTCATGAGATTTATGAATCACATACTTAAGCCATGCATTGGAATATTTGTTGTAGTTTACTTTGATGATATATTGGTATACAGCAAGACTGAAGAAGAGCATATGACTCATCTTAAAGAGATCTTTTTTATTTTGAGACAGCAAAAGCTTTATGCAAATCTAAAGAAGTATGATTTTTTTACTCATAGTGTGGTGTTTTTAGGGTATGTTGTTTCAAAAAATGAAATCATGATAGGTCAAAGCAAGGTAGAAGCTATTCTCAATTGGCCAACAATGCTTCATTGCATGATGTGAGGAGTTTCCATGGCTTAACTTCCTTTTACAGAAGATTCATCAAGGGTTTCAGCTCTAGTGTTGCTTAAATCACCGAATATCTGAAATGTGATAAATTCAAATGGACTAGTAAAGCTAATGATACTTTTGAGCTTTTAAAAAGAAAGGCAACCGAAGCTCCTATCTTAGTTCTACCAAATTTTGACAATGTGTTCAAGGTTGAATGTGATGCCTCTAATGTGGGATTTGGTACTGTTTTGAGTCAAGATAGAAAGCCTATTGCCTTTTTTAGTGAGAAGCTGAATGATATGAGAAGAAAATATTATACCTATGACAAGGAGTTTTATGCCATTTATCGAGCTTTATCTTATTGGAGTTAGTATCTTCTTGCAAAGCCATTTGTCCTATATTCTATTGAATCTCAGATTTTGATGATGAAGTTAATTGTAAATTATTTGATCTAATCTATATGTTGAAAAAAGTATGCAGGATTACCTACGATAGCAGTAAGACATAAAGCAGGTGTTGTGCCCGAGTCAAGATTGAGATCTCATTGAGAGTTCAAGAGTTCGACGGAAGTCCAGACGTTCATCGAAAGTTTCGTCGGAACCAACCGAGAAGTCCAGCAGCTTGCCAAAGAAGCTCATTAGAACTCAACAAGAAGATCATCATAAAGTCCAGGAGCTTACCGGGAGTCCGTCAGAACATTGCCGAGAGTTCGTCGGATGTTCACCGGAAGTACACCGAAAGCTCGCTGGAAGAGCAATTGATGCACCGAAACAAGAAGCATTGTAAATTATGTCTTAATTATCATAATTAGAGCATAAATTAAGTTGGGATTGGGAGGTGATCCATTAACTTAATTAGGGGCTAATTGGGCCCTAAATATGGTTGAATTTGACTGAAGTGATATGCCAATTCAGCCCCTGAAAACATGGTCGGTCATGGCACCGCTTGGAAGGCAGTGCCCCTAGATTTCTGGGTGGTGGTACCATATAGATTGGGTAGTGGTACTACCAGCAGTAGTACTGCTAGTGGTGGTTCCACCTAGAGTCAAATCAGCGATGGTAGTACCACCTAGTAACGACGGTGGTACCGCTAGTACCCCGGATTCTAGGGATATGATACTTTTTTGCTCCAATTTTGAAGCCATTGGGGCCTATAAAAATCATACCCTTTTCTACATAAAAAGGCATGAAAGCATTGGCTTAATCTTGAATTCTTGAGTTATAAAAGTGTTGTAAAAGTTAGAGTTCTCCTCCTTCATCTCTTGTAACCATCCAAGAAAGAGGAGTGAGACTTATAAGGGTTGTCTCCTAAACCCGAGAAAAGGAGAAAGTACTGTAAAGAGGTGTTCGATCTTCACCTATTGAAGGAAGGTCTTTAATAGACACTAGTGACCTCATCGTCGGAGGAATTCGAAAGTGGATGTAGGTCACCTTGACCGAACCACTCTAAATTACAGTTTACTTTCCATTTGTGAAATTTACTTTACTACAAACCTCCTTAATCTTCTTTTGCACTTTTACAAAAGCTTTCAAGTTCAACTTCTCTCCGAAATTGATTGAATCGAAACCATTTTCGTCGGATTCGGGTTTAAATGAAACGAACAATTTTTTAAAATCGTGAAAGTTTTTTGCTACACTAATTCACCCCCCCCCCCTAGTGCCACTCTTGATCCTAACATATTCTGATCATGTGACTTTAAAGTTCATTAATCAGTAGCACAAGCTAAACAAAAGGTATGTAGCTTGGGTGGAGTTCTGACAATCTTATAACTTTACAATCAAGCACAAATCTGGTGTTCAAAATGTAGTTGTTGATGCATTAATTAGAAAGCATTCGTTATTATCAGTAATGGAAGTCAAAGTAGTTGGATTTGAGACATTCAAAGATCTCTATGAGAATGATGTGGATTTCGGTTCAATATGGCAAAATTACAAATCAGGTTCCTTTCAACAATTTTCTATCCTTGATAGTTTTCTTTTTCGAGCTAATGCTTTATTTGTTCCATCTTGTTCTTTGAGACAAGTAATTCTAACTGAAGCTCATGGTGGTGTTTTGGGTGGACATTTCAGTAGAGATAAGATTTTAGCTCTTATTCAATCAAACTTCTATTGGCCTAAGATATTTAGAGATATGAAGAGATATATGAAGCAATGCCGAGTGTATCATTTGGCAAAAATAAGAAGTCAAAATTCTAGTTTGTACACTTCATTGCCAGTGCCAAATGCTCCATGAGAGGATGTGAGTCTTGATTTTATTTTGGGATTGCCAAGAACTCAAAGGAACAAGGATTATATCATAGTTATTAACAGATTTTCGAAAATATCTCACTTTGTTCCTTGCAATAAATCAAATGTATCTCATATTGCTGATTTGTATTTTAAGGAGATAGTTAAATTGCATGGTATTCTAGAAACTATGGTGTCTGATCGAGATTTAAAATTTGTTAGTCATTTTTGGAGAACTCTTTGGAGGAAGCTGGGTACTTCTTTGAATTTCAGCAGCTCGCATCATCCACAAACCGATGAGCAAACTAAGGTAATGAATAGAAGCTTGGGAAATTTACTTAGAAGATATGTTAGTAAGAATATTAAGCTGTAGGATATTATTCTTCCACAAATTGAGTTTGTCTACAATCATTCTATACATCATAGTATTGGTAAGAGTCCTTTTGAGGTAGTTTATGGTGCTAATCCTACTGGTTCTTTAGACTTAATCCCTCATTCTACAATAAAGCAATTTAGTGGAGATGCTGATGAAAGAGCTAAGTATATAAAAAAGCTACATGAGAGTGTGAAAGCAACCATTGAGAAGCAAAATGAGAGGTACATACATACTGCCAACAAACATAAAAAACATATGGAGTTTAATGTAAGTGATTTGGTCTGGATTCATCTAAGGAAGGAGAGATTTCCACTAGGCAAATTTGGAAAACTGAAACCAAAGGCTGATGGTCCATTCAAGATGCTTAAGAGAATTGGCAAAAATACTTATGAGATTGAGCTATCTGAAGATTACGGAGTATCCCCAATATTTAATGTGGCTGATTTAAGTCCTTTTTATAATCATGTTGATGAATCAAACAAGGACTTGAGGACAAGTCTTTTTCAACCGAGGGAGATTGACACAGGAGTATCTAATTTACTACAATTTGATCATATGAACCTTAATTATGATATGGTATTTTTTTCAGCCAATAATGATACCTCATAATCTTCAACTCAGCCCACTAAATTATGACAGCTCATCAGCATATTCCCTGCACAAAGTTAAAGATGTTTCAATGTGCTTTTCTTCATGACCAAAGAATACATTAAAGGAGTTGGTTAGCAGCTGTGAACACTTAATTTCGAAATTCCGAAGGGTTGTTTCATGCACTAGTACTTATGTTGGTGTTTAGGGCTTCGAAACGACTTTAGAAACTAATGATATTTTGGCAGAAGCTCTCTTGGAGTGCTCCCATAAACTTTGTATCTCTTGGATGCATCCTTGAGTGGTGAGTCTTTTAATTTCTAGTTTTGTATCCTTGTTTAATTTCCGTTGGGTGGTGAACTTTTTGTATCCCATTGTGATTTTAAACCTGGTGGTGAGCTATTTTTTGTTTTTATCAAAGTTACTTCGTTAGTTCGCTCCTTTTCTCCTCGACAAACTGTACTATCGGTTTTCTTTCAAATTCTATTCTAATACACCCCCATTCTGCATGACACCGGTATCAGGAATGTCTTTATCGATATCATGATCTTAAATTCTCGATATTGATACTTGAAATTTTTCTATGGATCAAGATCTTATTTTTGAACTCTCATGTTTCTTTTTTGTTATTTACTAAAAGGGAGATTTGTCAAGATAAATCATGTCATTTAGTATTCATGGCTTAATCCTTCATGATCTTTGATATTTTATCTTTCATGATATGATTTTTATAATTCCTTGTATTCATGAAGTTTATCTCATCACTTTATTAATTTTTTTCTTGATATTCGTCATGTAATGATATGAAATTATGCATGAAATACTCATGAATTTATATTGATGCATACAAATGAGAAGTTATGATCATGCATGGTATGATGTAATGTCATTTGACATTTTGATACCATCATGATTTAAAATATTTATGATTTGGAATGATGTATACAATACTATGATTTGTTGCTAAAATGATGTATCATGAATGCTTGAGTATCAAATATGATATGCCCATAATGATGATTTATTTTTGGTATCATGTATGAAGTAAGAATGAAATGTAAGATTTTAAAATTGTACTTGTTTTAATTTAAAACTATTATGATGCACAAACATATTGAAAAAGATTGATACTTTAACTTTGTCATGATTTGAAAATTAATATATAGGGAAAAAGAATTACAACATTGTATTCTTCCCTTCTTTTTTATAATGACAAAGGGGGAAAAAATTGCTAGCTCAAGATGCAAAAAATTTTCTAACTTTCATTTGTGAAAAACTTATTAGTTTGAACATCATAAAGAAAAGAAAACATACTAACATACACATCTAGCAAAATTTAAAACTTGTAAAACTTAAAATTTGCTAGTTTCCATGTTTTAAAATGATGTAAAATTTTGTTAGCTTGCGTTTTGCAAAGGAAGCAAAAAATCTCACTTTTCAAAAGAGAAGAAAATGCTATCTTGAACATGAACGAAGATTGCTAGGTTGCCTATCTTAGGAAGCAAAAATGTAAACTTGCAAAATTTACAATCTTGCACATCTTCAAAATTAATGATGATTTGGTGATTATGCATGTTGTAAGATAACAAATTTGCTAGTTGTATATTATAAAACTTGTATGATGATAAAACTAGAGATTATGCAATGATTTGAACTTGCATGTCTAAACACTTGATAGTTGAACCTCTCCTTTTTGTTGATGACAAAGGGGGAGAAGTTTGAATGTTATGCATGATTTTATCATAACATATTGCTTGGATTTTTTAATCCAAGGGTTCTATTAATATGCCATATTGATAGGGGGAGTTAAGGTTAACTCCGTTATCAATTAGTTGTCATCATTAAAAAGTGAAAGATTGTTGAATCTCATATTTTGATGATTAAAACCAATTAATAGTGTTTATTTGATTTAGGTTTTGAGTGACGCAGGAAGCTTCGATCAAGGAGAGACAATTAAAGCAGGAAGAATAATGTTGAGCTAGCGTGGAACATGTCAGAAGATTGGACGTTGAGCCGGAGGATCGATCGACGTATCAATAGAAGGCTTCGAGCCATGAGTTCAGGCATTGGACCAAGAAGAGCAGAAATTACGCTAAGGATATTGGAATTGCAGAGGTCAACTAGCCGATTGGGCAATAGGCCGCAAGAGAGGATGATGCGCCGAAGAATCGGATGAAGTGTCAATAAACCAATGATATACCGGACAACATGATTCAGGCTTTGTAATAATTGTCTAGATCAAAGTTGGTTTTAATTATGTAGGATTAACTACGATAGTGATCAAGACATAAATCAAAATGAAGTCCCGAAGTCGAGAACGAGATTTCGTTGGGAGTTCGAGAGTTCATCGGAAGTCCGGACGTTTATCGGATATTCTATTGGAATTGATCGAGAAGTCCAGAAGCTTATCGAAGAAGCTCATTGGAACTCCCTAAGAAGATCGTCATGAAGTCCAGGAGCTTGTCGGGAGTCTGCTAGAACATTATCAAGAGATCGCCGGAAGCTCGCAAGAAGAAACCAAGACTAATCGAAATGAATTTGCTTAGTGTATGCCTTAGAATTCATAGTTAGCACATATTTGGGATTGAAATTGGGCCAACCAAATTAGGGGCTAGTTGGGCCCATGTATGGACTGTGTTGGGCCCAATGAAAGGCTCAAACAGTGACTCAACAGGTGGCACCTGTTGAATCTCGTATTTTGATGATGAAACCAATTGATAATTGTGTTTATGTTTTAATCTGTGTTTTGAGTGACGCAGGATGCTTCGATCAGGATGAGACAATTAAAAGCAGGAAAAATCATGTTGTGCCGGAGAAACATGTCAGAAGATTGGACGTCGGGCCGATGGATCGGTCGACGTATCGACAGAAGGCTTCGGGCCGTGGACTTGGGCATCGGGCCAAGAAGAGCGGGTATTGTGCTAAGGATATTGGAGTTGCGGAGTCAACTGGCTGATTGGGCAATAGGCCACAGGAGAGGACGATGCGCCGAAGAATCGAACGAAGCATCGAGGGACCAATGACATGCCGGACAACTTATTTAATTGCTTAGGATTAATTGTCTCGATCGAAGTTTTATTTTAATTATGCAGGATTAACTACGATGAAAGTAAGACATGTAGTAAGAGTTGCGTCGGAGTATGATCACGTTGGGAGTTCGAGAGCTTGACGGAAGTCCGGACAGTCATCGGAGGTTCTGCGAGAACAAATCCGAGAAGTCCAGGAGCTTACCAAAAGAAGCTCGTCAGAACTCACCATGTGGATCGTCACAAGTCCAGGAGTTTACCGGAAGTCCGTAGAAGCATTGTCGGAGGACCGTCGGATGTTCGCCGGGAGCTCGCCGGAAGAAGCGATTGACACACCGGAGCAAACTGTAGTAAAAGTCTTAAGAATTGTCGTAGTTAGCACGATGATTAACTTAGAATTGGGAGATGATCCCATTAACATAATCTAGGGGCAATTGGGCCTTGAAAGAACCAAATTGGGTCGAATGGATCAACCCATTCGGACCCATATCTCTCGCCCAGAGGTGGCACCGCCTGGGTCGGCGGTGGCACCGCCTAGGGCTCGGTCTCCGAGTTCTAGCTGGGTGGTGCAACCGCCCAGGGCTCGGTCTCCGAGCTCTGGCTGGGCGGTGCAACCGCTCCAGTCAGGCGATGGCACCGCCTGAGCTCGGTCTCCGAGCTCTACCAGTGTAATATCCCATTAGTCCCACATCGGAAGTGGGGAATGTGTGTGATTAGCTTATAAAGGCCTGATGAGTGTACTACGTTACGTCCCGCTTAAGCATTTTGGTCCGTGGTTGCAAGGACCAAAAAGGGAGTTATTGGACAGTTAGCTCATCAGACCCGGGTCGTGACATTTGGTATCGAGCCGACCTAGCATTTTGGGCGAGGGTGAGAGGGCTCGAGTAGGAAAGGGCTACCCGTGGATGGAGTCGAAGAACTCATCGCGGCGTGGAGCCACCTGCGAAGTTAAACCTCACATGCACTATGCTGGGGTTCGATCTGGGTTATGTCTGGCCTTGACGAGGACGTCAAACTAATTGAGTTGGGGATAATGTAATATCCCATTAGTCCCACATCGGAAGTGGGGAATGTGTGTGATTAGCTTATAAAGGCCTGATGAGTGTACTACGTTACGTCCCGCTTAAGCATTTTGGTCCGTGATTGCAAGGACCAAAAAGGGAGTTATTGGACAGTTAGCTCATCAGACCCGGGTCGTGACAGCCAGGCGGTGCAACCGCCCATGACAAGTGGTGGCACCGCCCAGAGGCTCAATCTTCGAGCCCTGTCAAGCGGTGCAACCGCCCCAATCAGGCAATGCAACCACCAGACCCCGGAATTCTGGGAGATGATATATTTGAGCTCCAAATTCAAACTGGTTTGGAGCCTATAAATACCCCTCCAATCCCTGGGTAAAACACACAAGCACAGAGAGATTAAAAGAGAGAAAACACTGCTGCAATCTCTAGAATTTCCCTCCTCTAGCTTAAGTGTTAGAATTCTATTTAAGAGAGGAGAGTGAGTGCTTGTAAGGGTTGTCTCCTAAACCCAGTAAAAGGAGAAGAGGGGTGTAAGAAGGAGGTTGATCTTCGCCTAGTAAAGGAAGATCGTTAGTGGATGCCGGTGGCCTCGACGGAAGAGGAATCGGAGGAGTGGATGTAGGATGTAGGTCACAATTGTAAACTCCCGTCTTCTCTGGTTTGCATTTACTTTGAGCTAATTATCCTTACTGCAAACCTCCTTCATAGCTTACTGCCTTTTGCACTTTTACGATTGCGTTTCCAAGCTCAATATTTTCCGAATCGTGTTTAGACGTAAATCGCTTTTCTCGTACGAACATCGTATTTCAGTTTGCGCTTACATTATGATTTCCATCACAACTGCAAACTGCCTTAACAGATTTATTTTAACTGCTTCTTGCCTAATCGTGTTTTTCGAATCGTGTTTAGATGTAAATCGGCTTTGTCGTACGAACGCAGTTTTAAACGTTGAAAGTTTTCCGTTGTACTAATTCACGCCCCCCCCCCCCTCTTAGTGCTCTTGATCCTAACAATTGGTATCAAAGCGGGGTTCACTCTCAAATGGATTAAAACCCAAGAGAGATGGCATACGCCGGAAACCAAGAGGGCCATTCTATTACACGTCCACCCATGTTCAATGGGACGGACTACACCTATTGGAAGACCCGAATGAGGATCTTCCTTATTTCGATGGATTTTGAACTTTAGAATCTTGTCGAAAATAGTTTTTCAAAATCTTCTCTTCTAATGATCGATTGGAATGATTTGGAGAAGAAGTATTTTTCTTTAAACGTAAAGGCTATGAATGCCTTGTTTTGTGCACTTGACAAAAATGAATTTAATCGCGTTTCAATGTGTGATTCAACTTTTGATATTTGGAGAACTCTTGAGGTCACTCATGAAGGCACTAGCCGAGTGAAAGAGTCCAAAATCAACATTCTCGTGCATTCTTACGAACTTTTTCGAATGAAGCCTTGCGAAACCATTGTTGACATGTACACCCGTTTCACGGATGTCGTCAATGGTTTAAGAGCTCTTGGCAAATGTTTTTCGGATTTTGAACTTGTAAACAAGATTTTACGTTCTCTTTCTAAGAAGTGGGATTCAAAAGTAACTGCAATACAAGAAGCTAAAAACCTAAACAACTTATCACTTGAAGAACTAATTGGTTCATTGATGACATATGAAATGGTGCACAATACACATGATGAACATGATGAACAAAACAACCTTCCAAAGAACAGGAAGAATTTGGAACCCCGGACAAATGAATACCACTTGAGCGATGACTCAAGTGATGAGGACAATGATGAATTTGAACTTCGAATACAAAATCTTAATAAGTTTATTAAACAAAAATCTAAAATAAACAATGAACTTGAACGGAGGAAGAGGCCAAAGAAGAAGAACACAAAGTGGGATGAATCGAGCTCGTCCGAAGACGAGGAGAAAATCAAGAAAGGCGAGGTAGCAAACTACGCCTTAACCGCCTTCAATGAAAAGGTAATCGAAATCCCCCTGATTTATTTTGAAATTACTTATGCTTTCATGATGTATTTTCTTTTTTAGTTTAGAATTAATTTTCTTGAAAATTACATGTTTAAAAATAAAAATACAAAAATTATGATCATGCTAGTAATTTCGAAAATGATAACATTGCATATTTTATGATAAACAAACAAAATGATTTTGATTGAAAATATGAAATCATAATATGTATCATGTTTGATTAACATTGTTGAATGAAATCATGTTTAATTTGAAGTAATGCATAATGATGTAATGAAAATATTAAATATTTTTGATACAATGATTAACAATTTTATGCATGAGATTTTAAGGTATACATGATGATAAGCATGTGTTATTCTCATGAGCGTATATGGCAAAACCATGTCTGAATGCATGAAAGTGTTAAATTTCATTTTTGGATTTTCTTGACCATAACAATTCATTTTTGAAAATCTATTGATCTTGATGGTTCTATGATGAAATTCATTTTTCGATCCTAACAATTCATTTTTTTATCCTAACAATTTTTTATATAAATCATCATTTTGATTTCTCGACATTCGATACATGAGATTTTATTATAAATCAAAATTTCTCATTAATCGATCTTCTATGATTTTACTTGATATTCTCTTGAGAGGAGATTTTCTAAATGAATCATGATTTTTCCTTGTGAGTTCTTGGAGTTATTACTTGATTTTCTTTTAAAACAAGATCTCTTCTTTGTACTCCTATGATTTTTCTTGATATTTTATTTAAAGAAGATATTTACTATATGAATCATGTCTTTTGGTATTCAAATGATTTTATCCTTCATGACATGATTTCTTTGTATTTATGGCTTGCATGGCTTGAAATGTTTTGATATGATGCATGCAATGATAAAATATTCATGAAGTTAAAATGATGTATGCAATACTTATGATAATGATGTACATGATGTATTTATTGCATATGATGTGTATCATTAATGCTTTAAATGATGAATGTTTGGTATCATGATCAACATGTTGATAAATGCTTAAAAATTTTAATGTTTGAGTATCATGTATGATATGCCCATTAATGATGATTGATTTATTTTTCGGTATCGTGCATGAAAAATAAGGTTTTTGAAATTGTGTATGTTTTAATTTGAATATATAATGATGCACAAATAAGATTGATACTTACCTTTGTCATAATATGAAAATTGATGTAAGGGTCTTCCCTTGTTTTTGACAATGACAAAGGGGGAGCAAGAATTTCTAGCGTGAACATTATGAAAATAGGCAAACTAGCTAGCTTGCACAATTCAAGATGAAAGCAGAAATTGCACTTCTCAAAAGAGAAGATGCAAATGTAACATTTGCCAAATTGGTTGCTTACCTCATGTAAAACATTATCTCTTGCTAGTTTAGCATTTTGCTAGCTTGCACTTTGCAAAGAAAGCAAAAATGACACTTCTCAAAAGAGAAGAAAGAGCTTGTTATCTTGAACATCACAAGCTTGCCTATCTTAAGAAACAAAAATTGTAAAAGTGCTATCTTGTCTATCTCAAGAAGCAAAACTTGTAACTTGCACATTGCAATGGGAAGCAAGAATCATGAGCCTACACAAGAAAATTATCTTGCATTTGCTTTCGAAGTTTTTGCTAGCTTGTATATTATAAAACTTGTATATCGTAAAAATTGCTAGCTTGTAGTCTAAAGAGAAGCAAAAAGTTGCTATCTCAAAAGAAGCAAATGTGTTATTTTGCCTATCTCAAGAGGCAAAAATGCTAACTTGCACATCTAGCAAAACTTGACAAATTTGCATATCTCAAGAAGCAAGAGTTGCTTTCTTGAACATCTCAAAACTGATAGCTTGCATGTTCTAAAATGTTATAATATTGCTAGCTTGCATGATGTAGAACATACTATCTTGAACATTACCAAAAGTGTTATCTTGTATGCTGTAAAACTTGCATATCTGAAACTTGATAGCTTAAATGTTTTAAGCATGATGTAATACTTGCTAAATTTTCTGGCTTCAAAACTGCATGATGATAAAACTTGATATTATGTTTTTCATACAATAAGTTGAACTAATATTCCAAACACTTGATTGTGGTACTTCTCTTTTTTGTTGATGACAAAGGGGGAGAAGTATGTTGATAACATGACATGTTATGCATAAGTTTATGCATAAGTTCATGCATAAGTTCATGATGATGTGTTGCAAGTATTCATGATGAATATTGCAATGACTTGAATTCAGTTTGAATTCAAGGTTCTATTAATATGGCATATTGATAGGGGGAGTTTGTTTAAACTCCGGGAGTTAAGTTTAACTCCGGGAGTTAAGTTTAACTCCGTCATCAATTGGTTGTCATCATCAAAAAGGGGGAGATTGTTGAATCTCGTATTTTGATGATGAAACCAATTGATAATTATGTTTATGTTTTAATCTGCATTTTGAGTGACGCAGGATGCTTCAATCAGGATGAGATAATTAAAAGCAGAAAAAATCATGTTGTGCCGGAGAAACATGTCAGAAGATTGGATATCGGGCCGATGGATCGGTCGACGTATCGACAAAAGGCTTCAGGCTGTGGACTTGGGTATCGGGCCAAGAAGAGCGGGTATTGCGCCAAGGATATCGGAGTTACGGAGTCACCTGGCTAATTGGGCAATAGGTCGTAGGAGAGGACGATGCGCTGAAGAATCGGACGAAGCGTCGAGGGACCAATGACATGCCGAATAACTTATTTAATTGCTTAGGATTAATTGTCTCGATCGAAGTTTTGTTTTAATTATGCAGGATTAACTACGATGAAAGTAAGACATGCAGCAGGAGTTACGCCGGAGTATGATCACGTTGGGAGTTCGAGAGCTTGACGGAAGTCCGGACGGTCGTCGGAGGTTCTATGAGAACAAATCCAAGAAGTCCAAGAGCTTGCCAAAAGAAGTTCATCAGAACTCACCAAGTGGATCGTCGCAAGTCCAGGAGTTTGCCGGAAGTCCGTAGGAGCATCGTCGGAGGACCATCGGATGTTCGCCGGGAGCTCGCCGGAAGAAGCGATTGACGCACCGGAGCAAGCTATAGTAAAAGTCTTAAGAATTGTCATAGTTAGCATGATGATTAAGTTAGAATTAGGAGGTGATCCCTTTAACTTAATCTAGGGGCAATTGGGCCCTTGAAAGAACCAAATTGGGCCGAATAGATCAACCCATTCGGACCCAGATCTCTCGCCCAGAGGTGGCACGGCCTGGGTCGGCAGTGGCACTGCCAAAGGCTCGGTCTCCGAGTTCTGGCTGGGCGGTGCAACCGCCTTTGACAGCGGTGCAACCGCCCAGGGCTCGGTCTCCGAGCTCTGGCTGGGCGATGCAACTGCCCCAGTCAGGCAGTGGCACAGCCTGAGCTCAGTCTCCGAGCTCTGCCAGGCGGTCCAACCGCCCCTGACAAGCGGTGGCACCGCCCAAAGGCTCAGTCTTCGAGCCCTGTCAGGCAGTGCAACCGCCAGACCCTGGAATTCCAGAAGATGACAGATTTGAGCTCCAAATTCAAACTGGTTTGGAGCCTATAAATACCCCTCCAATCCCTGAGTAAAACACACAAGCACAGAGAGATTAAAAGAGAGAAAACACTGCTGTAATCTCTAGAATTTCCCTCCTCTAGCTTAAGTGTTAGAATTCTGTTTAAGAGAGGAGAGTGAGTGCTTGTAAGGGTTGTCTCCTAAACCCAATAAAAGGAGAAGAGGGGTGTAAGAAGGAGGTTGATCTTCGCCTAGTAAAGGAAGATCGTTAGTGGATGCCGGTGACCTCGACGGAAGAGGAATCGGAGGAGTGGATGTAGGTTACGATTGACCAAACCATTGTAAACTCTCGTCTTCTCTGATTTGTATTTACTTTGAGCTAATTATCTTTATTGCAAACCTCCTTCATAGCTTACTGCCTTTTGCACTTTTACGATTGTGTTTCCAAGCTCAATATTTTTCGAATCGTGTTTAGACGTAAATCGCTTTTCTCGTACGAACATCGTATTTCAGTTTGCGCTTACATTATGATTTCCATCACAACTGCAAACTGCCTTAACAGATTTATTTTAACTACTTCTTGCCTAATCGTGTTTTCTGAATTGTGTTTAGACGTAAATCGGCTTTGTCGTACGAATGCAGTTTTAAATGATATGGTTTTTTTATCGAAATGAAGATTTTTGGAACCGACGTCATTTTTATCTGTTATACTAATTCACCCCCTCCCCCGTCTTAGTGCCAACTCGATCCTAACATGTGCCTCTTCCAACAATTGCATCTTTACTAGATGGCTTTTGGGAACAAAAAGTCGATTGTGAAATGTAATAGAACCATCTTCGGCTTGTAGGAATTCGGGTCTAGATCCTTGAGCTATCTCCTTAACTATCATCTAAAGATATGTATCTTCCTTCTGACATTCTTTAACCTTTTCTACCAAATATGATTGTGCCATCAAACATGCAATAAACCTTTATTTGTCTCAAATAAAAGTTTAAGTTTTATGTTGGTCAACTCTATCATCATAAAATTCCGTTGAATATTCATATAGGCTACAAGACTAGAGGTATTTCTGCTTAAAGTATCAGCAACTACATTAGCCTTCCCAGGATGGTAGTTGATATTAAAATCATAATCCTTTAAAAAGTCCAACCATCTTCTTTGTCTCATATTTAAATTTTTTTTATGTAAAAATATATTTGAGACTCTTATAATCTATGAAGATTTTAAAAGTTTGTCCATAGAGATAATGCCTCCAAATTTTCAATGCAAAAATAATAACTACTAGCTCTAAGTCATGAGTTGGATAGTTTTTCTCATGAGGCTTTAATTGCCTAGATGCATAAGTAACTACCATCTCATTTTGTATCAAAACATAACCAAGCCCTTGTAGTGAGGCATCGCTATATACTATAAAACTTTCTCCCCCTTAAGGAATCACCAAGATAGGAGTACTGGTTAATTTCTTCTTCAATTCTTGAAAACTTCGTTAACATTTATCATCCCACACAAACTTTATATTCTTTTGTGTCAACTTGGTCAATGATGCTGCTATTTTTAAAAAGTCTTATATGAATCTTCTATAGTATCCAGCCAAACCCAAGAAGCTTCTAATCTCTGAAACATTAGAAGGTTGCTTCTATTTTAACACAGCTTTAATCTTATGAGGGTCAACAGATATACCAGCACTCGAATTACATGATCGAGAAACTTAACTTCATTAAGCTAGAAATTATACTTGCTTAATTTGGCATATAGTTTCTCTTACCTTAGGACTTCCAGAACTGTCTTAAGATGGTGTTCCTGCTCTGCTCTGCTTTTGGAGTAGATTAAGATTTCATCAATGAACACAATTATTAATTTATCAAGATAAAGGTGGAACACCCTATTCATAAGATTCATGGAGGCAGTCGGTATATTTGTAAGTCTAAAAGATATTACTAAGAATTCATAATGACTATATCTTATTCTAAAAGTAGTTTTCTGTATATCTCTTTCCCTTATCTTTAGTTGATGATACCCAGATCTCAAATCAATCTTTGAGTATACTTGAGTACCTTAAAGTTGATCAAATATGTCATCTATTCGGGGAAGTGGCTATTTATTCTTTATGGTCACTTGGTTGTGTTGTTTATAATCGATGCATAGTCGCATAGATACATCTTTCTTCTTCGACAAATAGGATAGGGGCATCTCAAGGTGATAGTCTGGGTCGAATAAAACCCTTGTCCAAAAGCTCTTGGATCTGTTTTTTAACTCATCCAACTCAATTGGTGTCATTCTATATGGGGGTTTAGAAATAGGTGCAGTGTCAGGTAGAAGATCAATTATAAATTCAATCTACCTATTTGGTGGTAGTGCAAGTAGATCTTCAGGAAAAACATCTAGAAAATCTCCTATAATGGGGATGTCCTTTAATATTCGTTTCTTAGATTCTTCTCCAAAAATGAAGGCCAAGTATCACTGATATCCTTTCAGTAATAGTTGGGTAGCACTCAAAGCTGAAATAATATAAGGAAATTTTTCTTGAATCCTAATGAACTTAAAAGGTGGTTGATCTAGGGATGAGAAATTAATAGTCTTCCGGAAATAATCAACACTTGCATGGTATGTTGAAAGCCAATACATACCCAAGATACCATCAAAATCTTGAAATTCTAGTAGAATAAGATCTACTAGCAAATCGTGACTTTCAATAGTAATAACACAATTTCTATATATATGATCAACTATCAAAGAGTTTCCAACTGGTGTTACTACCATTAATGCATTACTCATTGTCTCGCGATTCTTATACAGTTTCATAGCAAAATAGGGTGATATAAAAGAATGCGTAGAACCAGAATCTATAAGCATAGATGTTGGCATACCACAAAGTGTGATGATACCTTTAATAATAGATCTCGAGGCTTCAGCATCTTGATGAGTCAGTGTGTAGACTCTTGCCTATCCTCCCTCTTACCTCTAGCCTCTAACATTCTCCTTTTTGAGGTCTACCAAGTGTTTGCCTTCCCTTCCAAAATGAAAGAAGCTAAAGGCACCTTCGAATGTCTTCTCCACTTGACGAATTCAACGTTCAGCAAAGATTGGATTTGGTTTGCCCTCAAAAGCTGATAGTCCTAATCTCTTAAAGTGATCTAAGGTATTATTTCTACCCTGTGGAATTTCATCTCGCTCCTCCTGATGCTCAAAATATCCTCTAATAGCATTAAGGACTCTATGTACATCATCTAAAGCATTAACGGGTACTGGGGCATAAGATGCATTTTGCGAAGTTAGAGAAGCTGGCCCATAATCAGTGATAGGTGTACGTAAAGATTGGGTTTGCTCTAAGATGTGTGGAACTTCCGAGTTATTATTTGTTCGAACATCTCTACGAGTGCATAGACCAGTAGCATTGTGGCCATGAGCACCCCGAGTGATAGGACTACTAATCTCTGGAATTGACTTCATTACTCCTATAATAGGTTAAAGAAAATCATCGATTAGAGTCAATCAAGGGACCTAATATACCTACAAGCCCTAGACCATGCTTTGATACCATAAAAAGATGTCATATCCTGGGTTTTTTTTTTATTATATCTTTCCACACATTCAAAGCCAAGTAGATATGCATCACTTTATTCATCATTTATAAATATTTATTATAATTTATTTATTCATCAAATCATAAGTAGAAAAGTAAACATAGTGATGTTAACTTCAAGAATCATCTAAGTAGATCTATCTAGCAGTAGAGAAAGGTTCGTTCTCCATTGGAATCCGATTTAGTACTATAGGGAGACTGCTTTGAAAATCAAAAACAAAAAAATTTCAGCAATGCTGTGTAGGAACCCTAAAAGTCAACTCAAAATGAATACATGATCAAAAATCAATCATCCAATTGGTGTATATCAAATACTCGAAGGAGCACTCCCCCAACAGCAGATGAAGATGTTTTATCCTACGGGATGAGTTTTGTTCTCCCAATAGCGGATGGAGGTAAACTCACATTGCACTCCCAATAGCAAATGGAGCGGTGTCCCTCACCCGCCAAAGTAGGGACATGTTCCTTCCAATAGCGGATAGAGAAACCGTCCAACCGTCACGTCTAACGGCCTGCTAATCTCTGAAGGGAATCGCCCTACTTGCCCTTGGTAGAAAAATAACATAATCTCACACTAGTTATATCTATATCAAGATGAAATAACATATTTAAACAACTCTTTCAAATATCATCAATATCAAATAATATAAATTAGCCCTCAATTGGCTTGAAATTGAACTTGATTTACTAGAACCTAATTAAATTGATTTTTAATCCTCATTTAACTGGTCAAGAATCATCCTAAACTAGTATGATTTGGACTATATTATGTTCAATTTAAGTTAAATTGACTTGAATAAGTCAATCAATTTGGAATCACCCTGAATCGATATAGACTAATCAAGCCTAGTTTAATTCGATCAATATTTAGGCTCAAATCCAACAATAATATTGGGCTAGATTGAGTCAGCCCATATATTAGCCATGTGCATTACACATGACTAGGCATGCATCACACCAGGTTAGCTCAGCTTTAGCCCATGGACTGGTCATGTGTGTCGCATGTGACCGCCCATGGATATGTTAGCTTACGGGTCAAGGCCTGACCTGTGGGTTGGGCCTGGCCTATGAGCTGGGCTTAGTCTACTGACTGGGCCTGGCCAATGGGTTGTGGCCTGACATATGGGTTGGACTTGGCTTTTGAACAATTTCAATCCAATTCATATCTAATTTCATACCATAACATATATTTATTAGTAATTATATAAACTAAAAAAATATAATAATATATTAAAAGATAAGATTGTGAGATAAGTTTTAATACAAAGAAATAACCTTCTAAATTCAATAAGAATTATAAATCATACTTTCGTATAATTTCAACATATTCTAGTCAAATAAATTTTAAATCATTCAGAATAGCATATTTTAAATTTTAAATCCAAGAATATCAAAAATTTTAAATAACATATTTTAATCTAATAGAAATTTTAATTCAGATAAGATTCAAGATAAACTACTAGAAAATATCATATATTTAATACATAAAACATGTAAATTTTTAACATATTTAAATCTAAAAATAAAAATTTCAAGTAGGGATCAAAGAACATTATAAAAACTTTAGCTAATAGATTTTAATACAATAATAAAAATTTTAACATTTAAAGAATTGATAAATATTTTTAAACTACAAAACTTTCAATATTTAAAGAATCAAAATAAAAACTAAAACTTTTATTTTCAAGAAACATAGGGAAACCTACCCCTCGTTAATATGGTATAACTCATCGTTCCATTTTTTATTGGGCTCGACTAGGTGAGGAACGAAGAAGAGAAATCTCTTCCCTTAAATAAGAGGAGATGAGCCCCATAAAAAGAAATTTATTTTATTTTTTATATTTATTTAATATAAATTATTTCTATTTAATATGTTGTCAATAAAATACTTAATAGTTATTTTCGTAATAGGAAATAGATTAATATTTCTTAAATTATAATGATAAGTAAGAAAAAAATTAATTTCTAACTTAACTATTTGATTTGATAAGAATTACTGAGAAGAAGAAACGCAGCTCACAGTGACAGTACGGTGGAATAGAAGATGAAAAATCTTCTGATTTAATCGAATTTGGCGACTGAGATTGAGAAGGAGGGAACATCAAAATTGATTGATTGATTGATTCTTTTTTCCTTTCTTTTATCAGTACTTTGTTCATAATAAATGGATATGGTCTGTGACTGAGACTTTGGGCCATTTGCAGCCCAAGGTTATGAACACACACGAAACTGGAGAGATTGGACTGATCTATCAGCATCACCTCAACCTGACTTCACTCATCATATCATTCCCGACTGCGGCATGGTTCTTTCTGACCTGAAACACATATAATGTCCGATCTTAAGTTTTCGCGGTTACTGGTCACCAATCATAATATGTAACATGGCATCTATCAAGTTATGAAGTCGAATGATGTATCTGTTCTTATTTATTACATATGGTGTTTCATAAATACTTGAGTTATATTCTTAATCCTAAATCAAATTGTTCGTGAGAGGGAATATTCGAAACCTATAAATATAATAAATTATTTCCTACCTTAATTAAAATCTTTATCAGGCCCCACTAATATGTAGGATATATCAAGACATCATAATGGCTGCAAGCTCACTAGTTATATTTTATATTATGATCATAGTGCCCAACCCAAACTCGATTCAAATTAAAATTGTGAACTGAACTGTCCATAATTTATAAGCTACATGACTAAGCAGTACTTTGGTGTTCCATTTGCAAATCGAGAACCATCTGAAGTGCTTTTATTTAATGCTTGGCACATGCCAAGACCAGTACGTGTTCATCAATATTAACTTAAACGATAGTCATTATTTTATCCAAACTGTAAGTTACAGAGCTGATGATCATCGTGCCCTTTCATCATATCTTATGACAATAATGGCTTTAAGAATAGGCACAGTCGTGATTCAAGATTGGAATAACAGCATCACCATGAAGTCATGGACGCAATGTTACGATAAAGATTGAAGTCATTTTGTTAAATAGGAGGCCTTCACGAGGCCATGCAAGAAGAACATGTACTATCCAACGAACATGATGAATTATAGGTAGGTAAACATAGTAAGGAAAGAAACAAAGACTTAGACATCTAAGCCTCCTAATGTGCCAAAGAATTAATTGAATGTTGTTATTAACGAAGTTTTAATTCTCTTCCTCAACTATTTTTGCAAAGAATTAATTAAATCTTTTTGCTAACTTTGGGCAAGCTTAATTAGCTGCCTGAGCTGGACGAATGAACTGATAAAAAGGAAAGAAAAAGAAGAACTAAGAGCTGAGAGAGAGAGAGAGAGAGAGAGAGAGAGAGAGAGAGAGAGAGAGAGAGAGAGAGAGAGAGAGAGAGAGAGAGAGTTATTCTCTATCTGTGAGCATCGTCTTGCTTATTTGCCAAGATATCAATATTCGTGATACGTGTTCGGGGCGTCCATGACGGAAGGCGAGATAGCGTTGTCCATGTTGGGCACGGATGGAGAGAACAGCGAAGGATCCGGATATCTGTAGAATGACCTCGACGACCAAAAGATATCGGAGGAGTTGGGAGTGAACAGCGGCATCTCCGACAAGAAAGGATTCAGCGGCGGGAGCTGCTCCAAGGAGATCGGAGATATGGCACCGACAGTAGCCAGCGACGAACAGCTGACATGCACGTCGCCCCCGAAGCTGCTGCAATTCTCCGATGAAGAGGAAGAGTCATCGGAAGCAGATGCGGCAGCCCGGTTATCGTCCTTGTGTTTGCGTGAGGTCTTCGATTGTGAGGGCGCAGGAGGGAGGGAGGACGGGTCGTCATCGGCGGCGGAACGGGAGAGGCCAGTGAGCTTCTGGACGAGGGCCATGAAGTCGCGAGCCTGCGTGTGGATGACCTTGGGCGAGTGGGTGTAGATGATGACCGGGTGGTGGCGCTGCTGCTGGTGAGAGGAGGTGGTGGTGGTGGTGGTGGTGGTGGAGGTGGAGGTGGAGGAAGAAGAGGAGGAGGATGAGGAAGCCTTGTGGATGAGGTGGGAGTCCTTGTGGATCTTCAGAGGCGCAGGGCGGGAGCCATTGATCTCTCGCGACACGGAGCTCATGTTGTAATAATGCAACGGGAGGAGGAAGAGAGATGAGAGACTGAGAGAAAGGATGGATGGAGTTAACAATATAAAGAAGAAGAGAAGGAAGAGAGGTACATAAATAAATTTGATATAGAATTGGAGAGGAGATTGGTTTGCTCGATTCGTGGTTGGTGGGGAGGGGAAATGTGCCATATATATATATATATGGAGGAAGAGGGTGGTGCCACCCATGTTGACCGTTGACAAGATCAAACGGGTGGTGAGGTGGAAGGATGGCAGGAAAAAGAGGGAGAGGGAGTTAGAGAGGCGGGTACATGTTGAGGTGAGAGGGGATGACGGAGAGAGAAGGGTGGGGTAGGGGGTTGTGTGGGTGGTGGAGTTTGGGCAACGTACATCATCTTTGTAGCCAAAGTGTGTGTGAGAGAGAGGATCCGAATATGTCGGATTCGGGTCGCAGCAATTACATGAGGCAGCGGGTGGCTTGAGTTTCGTCTGCAAGCACGTGCGCACACGTAGTCTCCTCGTCTCTTGGAGCTCGTGCCCATTACATTTCTGACCCGGTAGCATAGAAGGAGAAATCATTGACCAAATGTGAACTTAATGAGATCGCATGCATCCCTAATTGACTCATGGTTGCGGCTCGCATTTGTCCAAGTTTAAGAAACGGGTTTCGGCGAAGGATGTTGATTGCGAATCTTAATCGATCAAACATCGCATGCCATAGGATCTTCTTGCTGCTGCTTTCCAAGTGGCGTTGGTGAAACATGCATCGATATATGATGCGGGAGGTGCACGATCTTGTCTTCGTGCACGCCACACATTGATTTCTCCCCTTAAAAAATGGCCATGTTAGATGTCAAATGTACTATTAATTTAATATTGGACATTATTGATGATACTAGAAATGAGTTGATGTATTTATTGATTGATTTATTAGAATCATGATTCCTATTCATTTTTTTGGCAATTGAAGCATCTCAACTTGTGTCTGTATTATTGCTCATGGTATCAAGCGAGCCGGATTAAGCAGAAAACCCTAATTATATACCCTTTTTTTTTTTCCAAATTTTGACCCTAATAAGTATAACACAATTTATGACTTAGGTTCTCAATTTAAAACCTTTTGCCGTACTAAATAATAAAAAAAATATTAATCTTACCCTAAAATTATTTATTATAATAATAATTATTCTTGCACCATATATAATTTTATGACATGTTATTGGTATAATGTTACCATGTAAATTCATAAAACTCGTCAAAAACTAATCAACATGAGTAACATGAGGAGTAATTTCTTGATGAACCCTCAATCAATATAAATACTAATTGAATCAGTCCAATCGATTAGAATCTCAATCATAATCTAATTGAACCAGTCTCAATGTTTTATATAAGTAGTTTGAAATCCTGATCTAATTTGAATTTGAATAGATTTAATTTAGGTCAAATATATTTGAACCAGGATCGGTCAGGATCACACTGGACCGGCCCGAATCCGTCAATCCAGGCTGGTTCGATCAATTTCAGGAGCTCAGGCCGAGCCATAACGGGTAACGGGTTGGACGACACATAAGGCGCAACCTATTGATTGTAGCCTGGCTCAGATTCGAGCTAAGATTGGGGCTAATAGGCTCGGGCCGGGCTCAGCACAGCGTTATGTCGGCCCTTCACGGTTCACAAGCGTAGGCTTTCGGTTCTGGCCTGCGCCGAGCTTCCCAACCTTTCAATGGAGCGAAAAATGGGCTAAGCTTTGAGCCAAGGCCTCATGGCCAGGGGCTCTGTGCTCGGTCCATGCCAAGGCCGAGCGTGTGTCCTCGGATGGGTTGGTCTGGTTCGGCCGGTCAGCCTGACTCGGTTTAGATCAGTCCCTCAGTCAAATTGAATCAATCTGTTTTTTTTTTCTTCCCATTTTTGTACAAACCTTAAAAATTCACAATAACAGGTTTAATCATAAAAAAATTATAAATACAGATATTTGAAACATTCAAAAAAATTTCATAATACAAGATTAAATAATCTAAATGGATTGCTAATAAATTAAAACTATTTTCCCAACTAAAAAATTCTTGTTTCCAAACTAAAAATTTGATAAATTGTAAATAATTCTAGTAAGAACTTACCAAATTGTTTCAAGTATGATCTATTAGAGCAAATAAAAGAAAATTTTATTTTTATCCAAAACTATTTTTGGGGAAAAGGATAAATGACGAAGACAAGATTCGAACTTAGAGCCTTGTAATATATTGTTAAAATTTTTACTAGCTGAGTTAGCTAACATCTTCAAACTTATTTTTTAGTAACTAATAAAACATAGGTCCAATGTATTTAAATCTAAAAAATCTGCATAAGCTGTCTAAAATTCCAAAAATAATATACTTAACTTCACAACTTTGTAATGAAAAATATTATAACAAATAAATTGAAGAACAAGAAAAATTAATTTTCTCGTAGATCACCTTGTGACTCTTCCTGTGGACGAGAACCTACTTTTGTATTGATGAAGAGAGAGTGAAATCTATAAATTCTTAAAAAGAGAGGTGGGGATTGGGAGTAGAATCTCGAATTTAATAATTAAACATTTAATTTTATTTATTTCGAGTTAGATCAGTATTCAAAATCTATTTTAAAAATAATTTCAAATCAAAATCCATTCAAAAAGGAAATGAATACCCAACCTATTCTATTTTTAATCCAATTTTTCTGAATTTAATTACTGGGGAGTTACATCAGGTCACTGAGATAGCTCCGATATGGTATATTGTCATCAGCTATTACCGACAAAAGTTCCATAAAGTGAATTGCTCCTGTTTCTTCTGCGAGTTGCAAATGCTCTGTTTGACTGGTCTTCCAGATGTAAATGTTCACTGCAACATCAGATGTTTGATGATATAAGCCATAATTTGTCACGTCCGTCCGATTAGGTCAATCGATGATCGATCTTAGCTCCTCACATAGCATGTGGGAATCTGCAGAGCTGCACCGAAATCTAAGATATCCAGTGGAGCTTCTGATGCTAGATTTTGCCTGGTCATGGTTGTCCCCCATGTGCAGCCTCACCAACAGCCTTTGTATCCAAGCGGATGGCGACTTGAGATCCCCCTTCCAAAGTCCTCCCAGCTCTACTATCAGTAGCGCAGCACACAGTTACTCAGTATCTCTCAGCCTTTTGTCTGTATCTATGAACTCTTTTGCACAACATTTTCCACTTGTACCGATCCAATTGCTTTATCACCACAGCTTATATATATATAATGCAACTGATTGGGCATGGACTTCAAACTGAGTGAGCCGCGCAGGTGGCAGTTCCATATACCTAATGAGTAGAATCAAATGTTTCTTGACAAGATCCATGAATGCTAATGTGCAGAAAGTGGTCAACAGAATCCATCCCACACAGCAGGTGTAGCTGCTAGCCATAGAGGACACAGATTTGCAGAGAAGACAGCTGCCTGTGAGCACTCACTGAATGGTATACTGTGCAAACTGTCCTCCACCTCATTAGATGAGCTCACCTAAAAGATTACATATGGCTGGCATCTGGCATCTTTGGATCGACAAGGAACTAAAGCAACACCAACCAGCTTGCGTAATCGGGGAGCATTAGCGACCCAACAGAAGGAGAGTACTGCAGCATAGGGAGGAGAGTGATGGATGCACGCTTCACATGCAGGCTTGGACTTTGGACATTCGTAGTCTCCAGGCACAGATAGATGGTCGCTGCATGCGACTCTATACGAAGCCACATCTAGCTTCATGTTATATGGTAATGCTGAGTGGTGTCAGATCACGTTTGTGCGATCTCAAATCCACTGAAGAAGTTTAAACGGCATATGCAGCTTTCACTGGGCTGGCCAATCATGTCTCTGGAGCTCCTCTATTGTACAAGGGCCAACTCTTTGTCCCTTGTTCTTGGATGAGGTAGCTTGGTATCAGAAAGCATCAGCAAAGCTTCTGCCATCGATCCAAATGATAGTGTGACATGAAGAGTAGCTTCAGGAAGATTATGAAAACAGCCGGTGGTCAAAAAGATAATGAAAATGACAGAGACAGTAGTGCTGGGGGTAAGAAAAACAAGTAACACAGACAACTGCAGTTGTGTAGCATTCATAGTTTATTTACTTCTCAGTGGACGGACTACATGATCTTCCATTTGAAGGCATTATGGATATACGTACATTATTTACAGGCAATAAAAACTCCGTAACTGAGTTGAAACGCAATAATTGCTTGCTATAGAGGTATGTTTGCTGACATTAACATGCTGATTTCTTCCACGTGTTGCTGATGCACTCAAAACATGCAAATCTTCATATACATGTATGAAAATACAAGTGTGTTTGCTAGTAAGAAATTAGAAGAGGATACAGAAACTAGCTTTCATGAAGTTGTTTTCCACTTTGTTGCGTATCTTTTTGAGCAGTTCATTCCATATCTTTTCATATTGTAAGAACAATCATATGCCCTTCTAAACAGTATCTACTTTTTCCTTCTTTCCTTCACCACTGCTTCAGTTCATGGCCATTTCCACAAACTGTGGATGACAAAAGACAGGTGTTGACCGAGAAGGGAAGATGTCAAATCATGCGAGATGGTACCTTCTCGTATTGACGTGATCCCAATCATCCAAGTCAGAACAACTTATCAGTGTTTGATGCACGAGGCAGCAGCTGTTCTTACGAACCCATCATATCCTGCGCCGCGCTGTGCTGTCTTCATGCATGCAAGCGTGCAATGCTCTGTTGTGTTCAAAGTCGACTGTTGAGTTTTGGCCTTGTGAGGAATATGTGTTTGTTCTCCTCAGCTAGAAATGGTGTTTAAGGTATTCTAAAGCCTGTAATCAGGACAGTAATAGTTTTATAATTGGACAGTATATATCATGATTAAACAACAATACAACCATTTGATTAGATGGTCAACTGCTATTGCTGCAGTATTAATAGGAAGATGTTTAACATTCATATCGACTAAGTCCTCCCAAATAAGGCCAGCAGAAGTAATTGTTGTGGATGTACCAACGCAGCCGGAGAAGACCCGCAAAACTCGCTCAAAAATAAAAAGCACGAGATAGGGTCGATGCTAATTAGGTACCTGCGATTGCCCTCATCATACATGCATGTAATGCACATAGGTTTAACTAAATAACCACGCACGCATGACTTTGTAAAAGAATTTTCGATGATTTAAATTGAAATTAAATTGACATTGTCGAACCGGGTTAATGGTTCCATGATTTCAAACCAAATCAGAATCCGATTCTTGCAATTCGGTTTTAGATCGATAAAAAAAAAAAGAAAAAGAGGTCAACTGACACCATATTCTTTGCAAACTTTATACTCTCTAATAGCAGTAATAATGGGGGGAAAGAAAAATCTATAAATAACTCTCACGTTTCATTCTTCCTCACACCATATTCTTTGCAATCTTTATACTCTCTAATAGCAGTAATAATCTCTATCTAATTGCGATTCCAATCTTTTTCTCTCTGGTGCTCCATCTAACTGTAATGTAACGGTGAGTGGAGGTTCAATGCTTCCAACCTTAACATAAATACATCTGGAGAATTTTGAAAATCCAATTGTGCCAACCCAAAAAATAGTAATAATTTTTTTATTATAGAGTTACGATGTGGAAGTCTAACGAAAATAATTTTGTCAGATACAGAAAATTAAACATTCCGATGACTCATGTGAGATGATTTGCAATTTTAGCTCTCAAATTTTTTAAATTTAAAGGAGGTGGATATGAGACCTTTAGAAAGTATATTGAAAAAAATATCCTACTCAATCGGGTCTTAACAAAAGCCAAAGTTGATTTTTTTTAGGTACCTAACAAACCCTTCTCAAGTATTTCATTTTTCTTAGAAAAAAAGAATAATTATCAAAATTTATTTCCACTGAACATTTCTCTATTAGTTTTGGTAAAAAAATTGTTTTTTTAATTATTATTATTATTATTAAAATACATGACATCCTACTGCAAGACATTTCTAGGATGGATCACTCTCACTTGTACTATTCACAAGCTTTATAAAAAACAATTACAAAATTTATATTGAGCTTTTGATGGATGTGTTTCAATTTACAATGCTATTTAGAATGATCATTGACAAATATACTTTTACATGCGAACTACATGTCATTAAATCGATAGTGATTAGACCTTACAAAAATGAATAATTATCTTTAGAGTTTTTGATGAATGGCATACTGCATATAATATTTATCAAATGTTAAAAACTATTATGACAAAGTATAATTTGGTTTTTTATTTTCTTTTTATTTTTTGATAGTAATCTATAAATACTACATCTATCTATGAGTTAGGACAAGTTTGTCGATGAGTTTTTGGTGGTATATATTTTTCATATAGATGTACATATTATGTTTTAAATCTATGTATAGAAGAAGGGCTTAAATATTTTGATATATTTTTTTTTATCCCATTAAGCCAATTTTATTTTTATGGATTCATCCAAAATAGTGAGCATTATTTTTGCAAATAAATGATAAAAGACACAAAATATTTCTTTGAGATTTTTCTATCTGAGGCAATTCAACTTATAAATAGCTTAATGAAAGTCTTGAATATAGAGAATTATTATATAGTTTTATTGCAAATAATACAAGGCTAGTATTTTTATATCCACAATAATGGAATATTTGTAAAAGAATTAGATATTTCGAAAGTTCTTAATGATGCTACTTATATTTTATCTCAGGCACTTATTATTTTACAACTCATTTATTTTAAATTGAGTTTATTGATGTTATTGATGCATTATTAGAATATGAAATGATAATGAGTCGAATATAACTATTATTGATGTTTTATTAGAACATGAAATGAGTTAAATGGGTTAATTATTTTCAAAATATTCTACCCATTTACCATGTTGCTTTTGTTTTTGACATCTTTATAAAATAGATGATTTGCATGACTGCTTATTATAAATATTTAATATTAGTAAAAAAAATTGAGAGAAGTTAAAAATATCATCATTTATTTCTATGACTATTATAGTGCTATTTATAGAAAACAAAATGACTCCATCCTTCTAAATCTATGAAGGCATAGTTCTGGTAAGACTTTCATAATTTATTTCAAGGTATGGGGTTCAAACCCATCTTCGTCACTTACCTCTTGCAAAATAAATAAATAAATAAATGAGATAGAATTAATATTGCAAAGACAAAAAGGAACAAGAGGATCGATAGGTTGAGCTTGATTTTTTTTAATCATTTCTTTTGAGTTTGGTGACAATACTATAGTTTTAGAATTTTTAATTCGTTGGCACATCATTCAACAACCTTATCAATTTTATCACTTATCACAAGTAGTTTAGCAACTATGGTGTCATAGTTGCGGAGCAAGCTTTTAACGCGATGTATCTTGGATAAGACATGTTTAAGTATGGCTCACGAATCAATTAAGGACCAAGCATCTATTAATGAATTTGTCAAAGCCAACAAATCATGTGAGAAGGCAATAAAGATATGTTTGATCTATCAATCAAAAGAACAATTGTAACATCTAGGGTAAGTTATGTCAATACATATATAGAAATGCATAATCTTTGATGAAAATTTAATTTTTTTTTAAAAGCCCAATCTTTATGCTACTAAAACTTATATTTTTATTAAATAAAATATTTAAAATTATTTAAAATTTTAATAAGATGTTTTTGATTCAGAACAAAGCCTGTCAACTCAATAATAAGAATAGAACCATCGGTTCTATAATTAGAATCTGAACCGTTGGTTCCATAACCATCTTGATCCAATTCAATTCTAATACTAAATATCATGAACCATAATTATTAGATGTTGTATGATAACTTAATTTGGAATTAGATACTGTTGTATGGTGGATAAAAGGAAGCTACGAGCATCTTGAAATTCGTATACAACCTATGTAAAGATCGACAAAATTTCTTAAAAAAAATAAAATTCTCTTGAAATATGTTGAAAGTATTAAGATCAAGGATGACACAGTAATAAAAAAATAGAATGAAAATTAGCACACCGAAATTTATAGTGATTCGATCATTGTAACCTACCTCCACTTTCGATTCCTCCTCCATTGAGGTCACTGGTGTCCATTAATGATCTTCCTTTAATGGGCGAATACTAACCACCCTCTTTATAGTACTTTCTCTTTTTAACGGGTTTAGGATACAACCCTTACATGGCTCACGCATCTCTTGAATGATTACAAGACTTAGATAGAGAGGAGGAGGACTATTAGCACTTTTACAACACTTAACACCCTAAGAATTCAAGATATTATTCACACTTTTGTATCCTTTCATGCAGAAAATGGTAAAGTATTTATAGGATCCAATGACTTTAAAATTGGAGCAAAAAAGTGTCTCATCCTGAATTTTTGAGTACTGACGGTACCACCACCATTATTGGGCGGTACCATCGCTTGTAGACTAACACTAGGTGTTACCACCTCTTAGTTTGAGCGATACCATTGTCTGATAGAGATCGGAGACTGAACTCTGGTGGTACCATCGCTTGATAGGGCGGTACTACCGCTTGGAGTACCGCTTGGCAACATTAACTATCGGCGGTACCATCACCTAGTTTGGGCGGTACCATAGCCCATACTACATAGGAGACTAAGTCCCAAGTGGTGCCACCGTCGGCCGTAGTGATGCCACCACCGATCGTGACTTCATATGCTAAATGGGCTGTTCAATCGGCCCAATTTAGCCTTGTTAAGACCTTAGTTGGTCGATAATTTAGTGGAATTATCTCATTATCCTAACTCAACTTTGTTAAGAACGAGTCAGCACTAAGAGGAGGGGATGAATTAGTGCAGCGGTAAATATGTCGGTTTCGAAAAATCTCTTTCGTATGATTAAAACCAATATCAAAAGATGTTAACTTGAAAGCGTATACGAGCATAGGCGTAGTAAAAGCACAATAGGAGGAGAGGCAGTTTTCTATAAAAGTAAATTGCTAAAAAAAAATACAAACTGAGTTTATAGTGGTTCGGTGGTCGTGACCTTCATCCACTCCCGATTCCTCCTCCGTCGAGGCCACCGATATCCACTATCAATCTTTCTTCAATAGACGAATACCAACCACCTTTTACAGCTCTTTATCCTTTTACTAGGTTTAGGAGATAACCTTTACACCCCCACTTACTCCTCTCTCAAACTATTCTAACACTTAGAAGAAAGAGAGGAGTTCACACAAGATTACAGCAGTGTTTTCTTTCCTTTTCACTCTCAATTCTTGTGTAGTTTAACCAAGGATGAGAGGGGTATTTATAAGCCTCAAGTTGATTCAAACTTGGAGCCTAAAAATGTCTCAATCTCGTTTTTCAAGGTCTTGGTGGTACCACCACCTGCAGCATTGACACTAGGCAGTACCACCACCTAAACTGGTGGTACCACTGCCTGACAGCCTCTCGGAGAGTGTGTTTGGGTGGTACCACCACCTGACATTGTCTCGAAGATTATTCCATGACAGTGCCACCTATTGGGTCACTATTTTGGTCTTTCACTTAGCCCAACACAATCCATACATGGGCCCAACTGGCTCTTAATTGGGTTGGTCTAATTCCAATCTCAATTATGTACTAACTACAAAATCTAAAATATTTACTAAGCTAAACAAGTTTGTAAGTCTAGGTTTCTTCCGACAAGCTTTTGACGAACTTCCAGCGATCTCTCGGCAATGTTCCAGCGGACTACCGACAAGCTCCTGGACTTCACGATGATCTTCTTAGTGAGTTCTGACAAGCTTCTTTGGCAAGCTCCTAGACTTCTCGATCAATTCTAGCAGAACTTCCGATGAACTATCACGGACTTAGCTGGTTTTGCCTAAGTCGTGCGGCACCCTTGCGTGTCCGTCCGCAAGGGTCAGCCTCCCCGAAGCCTCCCATGGTCCCTTAGGACCCACAAAAGAGAGAACAGGATAGAAAAAATGCCTCACTCGGGATCCACAAGCAAACATCTCCGAAAAACACTTCATAGATAATGCAAATTACAAACAGACTTTACAAGCTCTGAACAGTTGCACAACAAAGGGTAAAATGATCCATTACAGACTGAACTAAAATGTGACTATTAAGCCTTCGACTGTCCCTCTATATGCTAGTCAAAGTATGAATATTCCAAAAGACACGGACACACATAAGAATTACATCAAACATCCTGTTTAGAAGTTTGTCCGTGACATTCTCCCCCACTTATTCCTTCGACGTCCTCGTCGAAGCCTTTGTCGACACTGCAACTCCTCGCCTCTACTGAGTCTTCAATCTTCTGCTCCAGCTACAATGAGTCTCTAGGCTCCTAGCTGCTCTCCGTTGCTGTTTTTGAGTAGTCAAACCTTTGATCCGCCTTGCTGCTTCAACTCACCAATGACTCTGACTCTAGTGTGGGGTTGGCTGAGTTGTGTTGATCCCTATTGGTTCCTACGGATCCTCCATATGAAGGAAAATATCATCCTTACTGCGCTAGTCTCTCAAATACCTCATGCTGTTTGAACTGGGTGGATGCTTGTTGGAGCTTTTAACGAGCATCGTCTCGCAAACTTATGAAGATTTGGGTCCTTCCTCCACAAAATTTGCTCATTGACTCTTCTTTCACTTAGTTGTCACATCCAAGTAGGTTCGCATCACTTCCGTTTTCGATTGGCATTTCGTTGGGAAATGAAGCAGACAATCTACTCTCAGTAACACTGATCACCATTGGTGAGGATTTGACAACTATTGTTTTCCATTATCTTCGAAGGGTCTTTGAACATATGCAGAGCTCCTCTGCTGGATAGATAAGAGAATTGTGATACTCGGTTTCGCCCATTCTCTTAAGAGTTGAGAAGGCAAAGGTTACTTGACTTCGCCCGCCTCCTCGAGGTTGTACTCCATGCATCGAGCTGGTTATTGGCCTTCGCCTGCTCTTTGCTCACACTTCTAAAGCACTTGAAGTGTTTGCACTCCTTGCGTTGAGTTAGCTACTATGATTCACCTTCTCAATGCCATTGAACTTCTGGAATGCAGGAAGTTTTCACCCTAACTTGGAGTAATTCTCTAATAGATTTGGTCGCCTCTAGGATTGTACCGTCTTCTCCATCAACCCTATCGCCTACTCCCCTCCGTAGCGAAGGTACAGCACCGTGTACTGCCTACTTTGTTCCTTGGTCGTGCACTTTTGCATGACCCGAAGTCCTTCACTTTCGGCTATCTTGATGAGAAACTCATTGACACCGGTCTTACGAAGTTCCTTGGCCTCTGCCCTTTAGCCTTGTCTCGGTACTTGGAGTTTGCCTCTATATGCTCTACCTCCTCGGCCTCTTTCACGACCAAGCGCTCTCCCTTCATGAGAGCAAGGGATCAATGACTTTCACGGAAGTCCCGCCTCTGCGGTACCATGGCGCTATCATGCCCATGGCACTACTATCCATCGCCTCGCATCTGCATCCCTTTTCTTCACAATCAGTAGATATGCCTCTGTGGTACTCCTCTGAGTCCACCTCCATTCTAACTGATGCTTGATTTTGGGTAGCTAAGTCCTTTTAGACTCGTCGTTGCTTCCTCACCCCTTTCGACCCCCTGCTTCAACACCTCTGTGTTCTCCAAGCAGCTCCTATTGGTCGATGGAAAGATAGACTGCAACTCCCATGCATTGCCTCTGCCATCACGTTGTAGGGTTTGCACTGATTCTGTTCTCCTTAGCTTCCTTGGTAGCACCGTTCGCTTACTCGACCTTGTCCTCTGACTTATCGGGCTTCCTTAAGCGAATATGAGCTCTGGAGCAGTCCAACTCTCCAACTGCTTCGATCATACCGCTGTATGATCAAGTCCCTCCCATGGGACTCACTGGTACTTGCATTCGAACTTTTCCCTTGGTGGAACACAGCCCCTATATGCTGATGACCAAGGCTTTTATCCGATGCAAAATTCGATGCACGCACGGAAGACCCGCCTCTGCGGTACCATGGCCTTCACTCCTTGAATCCATAGCCCTTCTTGCCATCGTGTTATTCACCGAAGTGGAGCTTCCAGTAGCTCCCGATCATACCTCCGTATGATCTAGTCCCTCACGGGGCAAGGTTGTGTGTATCGCATTGCCACGAATTGTTCCACCATGATCCGCTGCACCATGTCGCCTCCCGGCGACATGTCTATTGCATTCTGATCCTTGTGGGATGAACTCGAATTGTGAACCCTTCATGTGTGGCCTTTGTTAAAACATCGCAGGGTCTCTTCCACCTTCGATTTTGTTCGCTCCTTTGGCAATAGACCTTCATCCACCCACTCTTGGGTCACACATAGATGAAACACCGCTCTAGGACAGTCCGTCGCCTAGTAGCTCCCGAAGTCCCCCGACTTCGCTGCAATTAGTGCACAGTTGTATGGATCCTGGGCCTCTACTCCTATCAGCACAATCTTCGCTGCGCACTGCCTCCTTTATAGCAACTTGAATGACAACACTGTGGCATATTCTTCAAGAGTACCCGCCTCTACGTCCTCTTGCCCCATGCTAAGGCCTTCTGAACCCAACTTCGCCTTTGCAAATTGAGTCGCCTTAGTCCCTCCATCAAATGCTCCTCCAAGATAAAGTGCATGTGCCCAGAAGCTCCCTTCGTCTTTGGCACCATACAAGATGAGTCTGCTCCGTCAGAATGAATGACCCATGGAACAACATGATCCTGCTCTTGCCTCTGCAAGAGTTCATGTCCTTGACCTCTGTCCAAGGAAAGCACTATGCCTCCGCTCCATGTTCCATCTTCTATGCTGGCTCCCTTCATGCGGCTTGGGTACTTCGCCAAGTTACACCCAAGTTGCTCCACTCCTCGTTTTTGCATTGAGTTGATGGTGGCCCTCGCGCCCACCATTCCACGGGTCAGCCCTCCCTTGAGTCCGATCTCCATATGACTCCAAGTGTGCCTTCATTTGTGTTGCTTTGGGTTGCTCCCTCACTTGATCTCACAATGCATCCACCAATGCATTCTCTCAAGCGAGATTATGCGACGACTCCTCGCCGATTTCTCAGTCTGTTGAGCTTTGTGGAGTTGTTATTTGTTGAGATACTCCTCCTCAACTTGTGAGATCCGTCCCACATGATTCTCCCTCTGGAGAGCCGGAACTTATCCCTCATGGATAACTATCCCATTGGAGCAACATCTCTCTTCGTTTCGGAGACCACCATCCCCTTGGACTACTCCGATCTGCTGAACAAATTGTGCATTGTTCTGCCTCCTGCAAACACACTTGCTAGATTGCGACTCCACGTCAATACAGCCCCCGCTGCACCCCTCAAGGCCTAGCAACATGCTGAACTAGTTGCACCCTTTAGCCTCCTACGGACGTATCCTTCACATGCCGAAGAGAAAGTTTCAATGCTCCATGGCGCCGAGTTTCGGTCGCCTTGGGATGGCCACGAACATTCCATCGTCCGCATATAAGCCCATTCTTCGAGCTAGCAATTCCCCTCACCTCTGTGAGCTTTGCATAACTCTTTTGGTCGTTGAGCAACTAATTCCACCTTGCATGGTCTCATCCTTTACCAAGCGCCGCACTTGCCTTGAGCACCATCAAGTATGGTTGTCAACGTTGAGCCGTAACTCAAACTCAGCCATCCCAACCTTTGTGTGCTTTGCATTCTTCCAAGCTTGTCTGTTCTCGTGGTGCCTTTTGCGCGAAGGGTTGGCCATTCCTCTGAATACCAATCTTAATGCCCGCTCCTCCGAGCGACTCCTTTTCCCTACATCTCCATGCTCGTTTTCCCCCAAACGGTCGCGCATGTGCTAACTGCCCTCAACGCAGCCCCGCTAGGTCCCCCACGTTTGCATGCTAAGTGTTTCTATGAGTGCTTGTCCCGCTCTGATACCATATGTCACAGACTTAGTTGGTTTTGCCTAAGTCGTGCGGCACCCTTGCGTGTCCGTCCGCAAGGGTCAGCCTCCCCGAAGCCTCCCATGGTCCCTTAGGACCCACAAAAGAGAGAACAGGATAGAGAAAACGCTTCACTCAGGATCCACAAGCAAACATCTCCGAAAAATACTTCATAGACAATGCAAATTACAAACAGACTTTACAAGCTCTGAACAGTTGCACAACAAAGGGTAAAATGGTCCATTACAGACCGAACTAAAATGGGACTATTAAGCCTTCGATTGTCCCTATACATGCTAGTCAAAGTATGAACATTCCAAAAGACACGGGCATATATAAGCATTACATCAAACATCCTGTTTAAAAGTTTGTCCGTGACAGAACGTTCGGACTTCCGACGAACTCTCGAACTCCCAATGAAATCTTGTTCTTGACTCCGAGACTTCATTTTGCTTTATGCCTTACTATCATATTTAATCCTGCACACATAAAAATCTACTTCGATCTAGACAATTAATACTAAGCTAATCAGATATTTTCTGGCATGTCATTAGTTCATCGACGCCTCGTTCGATTGTTCGGCGCATCGTCCTCTCTTGCGACCTATTGCCCAATCGACCAGTTGACTTCCACAGCTCTAATTTTCTTAGCGCAATATATGTTCTTCTTGGCCTGATGCCCGAACTCATGGCCCGAAGCCTTCTATCGATACGTCGACCGATCCTTCGGCGTGATATCCAATCTTTTAATATGTTTTTCTCTGGCCCAACATGATTCTTCCTACTTTAATTGTCTCTCCTTGATCGAAGAATCCTGCATCACTCAAAACGCTCAAATCATAAATACTATCAATTGGTTTCATTATCAAAATCCGAGATTCAACAATCTCTCCCTTTGTGATGATGATAACCAATTGATGACAGAGTTAACCTTAACTCCCCCTATCAATATGTCATATTGATAGAACTCTTGGATTCAAAAATCTAAGCAACATGTTATCATAAATTTATGCATAACATACTTCTCCCTCTTTGTCATCAACAAAGAGGAGAAGTTCAACTATCAAGTGTTTAGATATACAAGTTCAAATCATTGCATAATCTCCAGTTTTATCATCATGCAAGTTTTATAACATACAGCTAGCAAATAATTTTGAGTTTTGCAAGTTTGTAAATTTTGCTAGATATGCAAGTTAGCATGTTTTGTTTCTTGAGATAGGCAAGATAACACTTCTACTTCTCTAAGCTAGCAATTCTTGTTTATGTTCAATATTGTAAGTTCTTTTTCTCTTTTGAGAAGTGCAAGCTATCAATTTTGCTTTCTAGCAAGTTATGCTCCCCCTTTATCATTGTCAAATAGAAGAGAAGAATACAAAGTTATAATTCTTTTCTCTTTACATCAATTTTCAAATCACGATAAAGGTAACCAATAAAAATGAATGTCAAAAGATCATATATCATTTTTGACAAGTTTCTTTTTTTTGTAAATAGAAAGCATGATAGGAAACAATCTTGAATCATAAAGAAAACTCAAGTTATAATTCAAGAATTTACAAAAAAAATCATGATTCATTTGACAAAAAGATAGTTGATTCATATATTTAAACCAACATTACTTCAACTCATCATGCATAATTTCAAAATATAAAATTATCAAACATGATATAAACATTTGTGTTCAAAACCTTCATCATTACTCCCGTGTATGATAATAAAGGATTCATAATACCAAACATTAAATTAATATTTTTAAGCATTTATCACTTCATAATTGTTGGTACCAAATATTCATTATTAAATTAATATTTTAATCATTTATTTTCTCTTTAGCAATTGGCCAAAAGAAATATAGGAGAAAAAATGATATAATATCTTGATTGATGCATAAGAAATCTCTAGTTATAAATCTCAAAAAATCAAGATAAAGCTCATTCAAATTCAAATCATCAAATCAAAATTATTTTCAAGAGATTCATAAAAAGGACATAAATAGATTCATTAATCTCTCCTTTTAGAAAAATGGTAAGAAGAAATATAGGAGTTCAAAACCAAGATCTTGATTCATAGAGAAATCTCATGTATCAAATATCAAGAAATCAAGATGATGATTCATATAAAAAAAAATATCACAAGTTATAATCAAGAGAAAAATCATCATTTATCTTAAAATCATTCAACTTGTTAAATCAACAAAATCACTTTTAAGAGATTCATATAAATGATGCAAATAGATTCATCAAAATAAATAAGATAGAGAAAAATAATTTAAAAAAAAAAAAAATTCCTCGTTTTAGTTGTTTCAATTTAAGTGATTGATTTCATATAAACATGCTTAAGTTTTTCGTATAAAAACTATATATCATGGTTTAAAATCGAAAGAGTAAATCTCATCATTGAAATCATCAAGATCAATAAACCATAATTACCTAAAAATCATCATGCATAATTTTAAAATATAAACTTATTAAGCATGATCATTATGCATTACTTCAAATCAAACATGATTTCATTAATCATAGAGCATCTTCAATCAAAATCGAGAAACAATATGGAAATCAACATGAGACACATTAATACTTCTTAAAAACATACATAGGATTTATCTTAAGCATTAGATTTAAGTCTAACATTTTGTTCCTTTATCATAAAGCATATACTTTTTATTATCATTTTCAAAATTACTAGCATGATCATAATTTTTGTATTTTCATTATATTATTAAACATATAATTTTTAAGACAAATATTTTTTTAAACTAAATTAAAAATAACTAATGAAAAAATATCAAGTAATTTCAAAGTAAACTAAGGGGATTTTGATTACCCCATCGTCGAAAGTCGTTAAGGCGTAGTTTGCCACCTCGCCTTTGTTGATTTTCTTCTCATCTTCGGATGAGCTCAATTTGTCCCAAAGTGCTTTCTTCTTCTTGTGTTCATAGTAAGTAGTTACATTCTTTTTAAGTTTAATTTTTTTCTTTGATTCTTGTTTCATGAACTTTTTAAATTTCATAGCGAGGAGTTCAAGTTCACCATCACTTGAGCTTATGCTCGAGTGGTCTTCAATTGTTCTAAGTCTGAAATCTTTCTTGCTCTTTGGAAGGTTGTCATCAAGTTCGTTTTGTGCCACATTGGTCGTTTCGTAGGTCATTAAAGATCTAATTAGTTTTTCGAGTGGAAGCTTGTTTAAGTCTTTTGCCTCTTGTATGACAGTTACTTTTGAATCCCAGTTCTTATGAAGAGAATGTAAACTTTTGTTTACAAGTTCAAAATCTAAAAAAATTTTACCAAGTACTTTTAAACCATTGATGACATCCGTAAAACGGGTGTACATATCAACAATGGTTTCGCTCAGCTTCATTAGAAATAATTCAAAATCATGCATTAAAAGATTGACTTTAGAATCTTTTACTCTACTCGTGCCTTCGTGTGTGATTTCGAGAGTGTGCCATATATTTAAAATTGTTTCGCAAGTAGAAACCCGATTAAACTTAGTTTTATCTAAAGCGTTCATAGCTCTAGCATTTAAGGAAAAAAATTTTTTCTTCAAATCATTCCATTCTTTCATTGGAGTAGAAGATATTTGAAAATCATTTTTAATAATATTCCTTAAATCAAGGTTCAAGGAAAGTAAGAAAACTCTCATACGAGTTTTTCAATATGTGTAGCCCATCCCATTGAACATGGGAAGACGAATGAGAGAGTGACCCTCTTGAATGCCGAAAAGAGCCATTTCTCTTTGAGTGTTAAACCAAATGAGAAAAATGTGGCTTTGAAGTCAACTGTTAGGAATGAGTCGGTACTAAGAGGGGGGGGGGGGGGGGGAGGTGAATTAGTGCAACGGTAAAAACGTCGGTTTCGAAAAATTTGAAACCGAGTTTATAGTGGTCGGTCGTCATGACCTACATCCACTCTCGATTCCTCCTCCCACCAGCATCCACTATCGGCCTTCCTTCAATAAGCGAAGACCAACCACCTTTTATAGCTTTTTCTCCTTTCACTGGGTTTAGGAGATAACCCTTACTCCCCCACTTACTCCTTTCTCAAACTATTCTAACACTTAGAAGAAGAAGAGGAGTTCACATAAGATTACAACAGCGTTTTATTTCTTTTTCACTCTCAATTCTTATATAGTTTAACCAGGGATGAAAGGGGTATTTATAGGCCTCAAGTTGATTTATACTTAGAGCCTAAAAATGTCTCATCCCTAGTATTCGAGGTCATAGTGGTACCACCGTTTGCAGCACTAACACTGGGCGGTACCACCGCCTGACACCCTACACTGGGTGGTACCACTACCCAGACTAGCGGTACCATCGCTTGACAGCCTCTCAGAGACTATGTCTGGATGGTACCACCGCCTGACATAGTCTCAAAGATTGTGCCATGACTGTGCCACTTATTGAGTCACTGTTTGGGCCTTTCACTTGGCCCAACATAGTCCATACATGGGCCAACTAGCCCCTAATTGGGTTGCCCAATTCCAATCACAATTATGTATTAACTATGAAATCTAAAATATTTACTAAGCTAAACAAGTCCATAAGTTTAGGTTTCTTCGGCGATCTTCCGATGATCTCTCAGCAATGTTCCAGCGGACTCCCGGCAAGCTCCTGGACTTCACGATGATCTTTTTAGTGAGTTCGAATGAGCTTCTTTAGCAAGCTCCTAGACTTCTTGGCCAATTTTGGCAGAACTTCTGACAAACGTCCTGACTTTCGATGAACTCTCGAACTCCCAACGAAATCACGTTCTTGACTCCGAGACTTCATTTTGCTTTATGCCTTGCTATCATAGTTAATCCTGCACACATAAAAATCTACTTTGATCTAGAAAATTAATACTAAGCTAATCAGATATTGTCTGGTATGTCATTGATTCATCGACGCCTCTTCTGATTGTTCGACGCATCGTCCTCTCTTGTGGCCTATTGCCCAATCGGTTAGTTGACTTCTGTAATTTCGATTTTTTTAGCGTAATATTTGCTCTTCTTGCCCGATGCCCGAACTCATGGCCCGAAGCCTTTTGTTGATACGTCGATCGATCCTTCGCCATGATGTCCAATCATCTGACATGTTTTTCTCCGGCCCAACATGATTCTTCATGTTTTAATTATCTCTCCCTAATCGAAGCATCCTGCGTCACTCAAAACGTAGATCAAATCATAAATACCATCAATTAGTTTTATCATCAAAATTTGAGATTCAACAAACTTATGATTTAACTACGATAATTAAGACATTTAACTAAGCAATCTTTGTCCGGTATGTCAATTGTTCTCTCGGTGAACTTCTGGCGAACTTCCGACAAACTCTTAGCGAACTCCCGGCGAACTCTCGGTAAGCTCTCGACAAACTCTCGACGAGCTTCCGACAAACTTCTGGTACATCGTTGGAATCTTCGACGTATCGTTCGATCTTTAACTTCGGCCCAACATATGCTTTATGCCTTACCTTTATCGTATTTAGTCATACATACTTATCTCAACATATAGATTAGATCAAACAATTTACCAATTGATTTCATCATCAAAATCTCAGATTCAATAGAAAACCCTAAAAATTTTATTATATTTAGGAAGTTATCAAAATATCTTATAAAAATAATAAAATTTATAATTATATTAATAAATATCTAGTAAAGTATAATAAAATAAATTATATCAATATCTAGATTTTATGTATATATCGGAAGTATTGGGTCGGTTTTATGCTTTGTTTGGTAGAGTGATCTAATTATTCCGATTTTTTTTTTTTTTTTTTATGATAGTTGCAAGTTATTATGGCATAACGTATGGGAAAAAGGATGAGAGAGATTATCAATCATGAAAAAATTGATAGAGAAAAAGTTGACTCTCAGAGTCAAACCAATGACCATCACATTAGACATATAATGTTGTAACATGTAAGCTATACGGTAACATAATATGACAAAAATAATATATAAGAAGTGAGGAAACTACTAGATTTTAGCTACTAAAATGTTAAGGAAATCCTAGTCTTTTTCCTTCTTATAAATCTACTAATTACTCTCATCTTTTAAAAATAGATAGAGGAGCTCACTGTCATTGTAACATTAAATATTTTTAAGTCAACAAAGTTAAATTCTTATCTTCTTCCTTTATTATCTTTCTTCCATAACTCGCATTTTCTATCATAGCCAAGTTTCTCAAAATAACTATCAATATTTTATTTCCTATCCTTCATCTTATCAACAACTATAAAAATTGAAGCATCTAAATAAAGACCTTACTTGCATCATTAGATGAACGAGAGCTGGTAAAGAAGAGCTACAAGCCCAAGATTTACTTTTATGATAAGTCAAAAGCAACTTGGAGAGATACAAGAAAGGGAGAAAAAAAAAAAATCTTATGCTAGATGAAGGAACTATGCTAGATGAAGGAACATTTGAGTAGATCATTATTTCCATTAATTCCAAATAAGCATAGGAGATCCTCTAAAATTCTTATAAAGGAGTAGAGAGAGACAATTAAAGTAAAAATAATCATGTTGGGTCAGAGTAGAATATGTCAGAAGATTAGACGTCGAGCCAGAGGATCGATTAACGTATCGACAGAAGACTTCGAACCATGAGTTCAGGCATCAGGCCAAGAAGAGCGAAAATTGCGCCAAGGAAATCAGAGTTACAAAGGACAATTAGCCGATTGGGCAATAGGCTGCAAGAGAGGACGATGCGCCGAAGAATTGGAAAAAGCATCGATGAATCAATGACATGCCAAATAACATTTGATTCAAGCTTTGTAATAATTGTCTAGATCGAAATAGGTTTTAGGCATAATTTGGTTGGAATTGGGCCAACTAAAATAGGGGCTAGTTGGGCCCATGTTTGGGCTGTGTTTGGCCAAATGAAAGGCCCAAACAACGACCCAACAGATGGAACCATCAGTGGCACAGTCTCCGAGATTAAGTTAGGCGGTGGTACCGCCAGGCTTGGTAGTGATACTACCCAGACTCAATCTCCAAGATTGTCAAACGATGGTACCATCAGTCTAAGCGGTGGTACCACACAGTGTCAGCGTTGTAACCACTACCCAGACTCAATCTCCAAGATTGTCAAGTGGTGGTACCACCAATCTGGGCGGTGGTACTGCACAGTGTCAGCGCTGCAAGCAGTGGAACCGCCTAGCACTAGCGGTGGTACTGCTAGTACCCAAAAATCGAGGATGAGACACTTTTAGGCTCCAAGTTTGAATCCACTTGAGGCCTATAAATACCCCTCTCATCCCTGGTTAACAAACACAAGCATATAGAACTTAAAACTGAGAAAACATTATAGAAATCACTTGAGAGATCCCCTCCTTTAGTTCTAAAATTTACAATTCTGTTTAGGGAGGAGTGAGTGCTTGTAAAAGATTGTCTCATAAACCTATGAAATGGAGAAGAGGGGTGTAAAAGGATTGTTGATCTTTGCCCATTGAAAGAATATCGTTAGTGGATACTGGTGGCCTCGACGGAAGAGGAATCGGCGGAGTGGATGTAGGTCACGACGACCGAACCACTATAAAAATCTGGTTTATATTTATTTTTTGCTATTTACCTTTATTGCAAACGGAATTCTTACTTTCACCACACTTCCACATGCTTTCAAGTTAAGCATTTTCAATATCGATTTTCATCGAATAAAAAGATCTTTAGAATTGACGTCGTTTTTATCCGCTGCACTAATTCACCCCCCACCCCCCTCTTAGTGCCGACTCGATCCTAACAGTTTGTATCAAAGTCATGTTTTTTCTCTTTTTATTTAACAACCAAGAGAAATATCTCTTTCGGATTTCAAGAGGGTCATTCTATAATTCGTCTTCTCATATTCAATGGGATGGACTAAACATATTGGAAAACTCGATGAGAGTTTTCTTGATTTTTTTTATATTTCAATATATGGAATATCATTGAAAATGACTTTCAAAAGTCTTCTAATCCAATGAATGAATATAATAATTTGGAGAAATTTTTTTTTTCTTTGAATGCTCTATTTTGTGCCTTAGAAAAAAAATGAATTTAATCATGTGTCTATTTACGAAACTGCTTTCGATATTTAGCACACTATTAAAACCACATTCGAAGGCACTAGTAGAGTAAAAAAATTTAAAATAAATCTTTTGATGTATGATTTTGAATTGTTTCATATGAAACCAAAAGAAACCGTTGGAGATATGTACACCTGTTTTACGGATTTCGTCAATGGTTTAAAAGTACTTGGTAAAAATTTTTCGAATCTTGAACTTGTTAATAAAGTTTTACGATCTTTTTCTAAAAATTGGGATTTGAAAGTAATGGTAATACAAAAATCAAAGGACTTAACTATTTTTCGATTGAAGAACTTATCGGGTCTTTGCTAACCAATGAAATGACTTGTATTGAACATGAGAACTACCTTCCAAAGAACATGAAGGATTTGGCATTTTGAACAATAGAATACTACTTGAGTGATGACTCAAGTGATGATGATGAAGACCTTGAACTCCTCACAATAAAGCTTAAAAAATTCTTAAAATAAGAATCAAATAACAAAAATAAACCTAAAAAGAAGAAGCTATAAAAGAAGAAGAAAACAGTCAAGGTGGCTTGGGATGAATCAAATTCGTCTAAAGATGAAGAACAAACCAACAAAGGCGAGGTGGCAAACTATGCTTTAACGACTTTCGACGACGAGGTAACCAAAACCTCTTTGCTTTATTTTGAAATTACTTGATGCATTTCATGAGTTGTTTTTAAATTAGTTTGGCAAAATTATATGTAAATTGTTAAAAAAAAATGGAATCATGCTTATCCTTCTAGTAATTTTGAAAATGATAATGAAAATTACATATTTTATGATAAAGAAACAAAATGTTAGACTTAAATCTAATGCTTAAGATAAATCCTATATATGTTTTTAAGAAAATATAATGTGTGTCTTGATGATTTAATGATGCATAATGATTGTTTTGGAATTACGTATTACACTTTTGATCTTATATCTTTCATGACATGATTTATTTCTATTTATAATTTGTATATTTCATGATTGAATCATTGATGCAAAGAAGGAAAATGCATTATTAAAACAAATAAAATGATTTTGATTAAAAATGCTTTATGAAATTATGCTTGATGAAAAAATAAAATGATGATTTGAAATCATGCTTATTGAGTTTATATTTTGAAATTATCCATTATGATTTATATGATTTATGGTTTATTGATCTTTCACATAATGAAAGTTACTTTTTCAATTTTAAATGATGATATATGTTTTTATTTGGTATAAAAGACAAAGGCATGCTTGCATGAAATAAAAAGGGAATATTTTTTTCTCGAAAACTTCTCAATCCCTATCTTCCAGTTTTCAAAAAGAGATTAATAAATCTATTTGTATGAATCTCTTGGACTATAAAAAAGATTTTTATGATTTGAATCTAAATGAGATTTTTCCATTTGAATCATGAACTTTCTCTTGAGATATCTTCTTTTTTATGTGAATCAAGATCTTTTCTTTATTCTTCTATGTTTCTTCTTACCATTTACTAAAGAGGAGATTTTCTATATGAATCATAATATTTCTTATACATGAATTGAAATCTTTTTCTCCTATGTTTCTTTTTACGATTTACTAAAGAGAAAATAAATGATGAATATTTGGTACCAACAATCATGAAGTGATAAATGCTTAAAACTGACGATTTAATGTTTGGTATCATAAATGCTTTAGTATCATATATGAGAAAATAAATGATGAATGTTTAGTATCATGATCAAATTTTTGATTTAATTCATGAAGTGATAAATGCTTAAAAAAATTTTAATGTCTTGACATCATGAATGTTATGCCCAAAATGATATATCATGAATGCTTGAGTATTATGTATGATATGCCCATAGTGATAATTGTTAGGAATGAGTCAGCACTATGGGGGGTTAGGAATGAGTCAGCACTAGGGGGAGGGGGTGTGAATTAGTGTAGCGGTAAAATCACCGATTCAAATCCTTTCGTTTCGATTAACATCGATTCCGAAGAAAACCATTTCGTAAAGATCTTAGCTTGAAACACGTTCGTATATATAGTGAAAGTAGTAGGAAAGTAAAGTAGTTTGCAGTAAAGGTAAATTACTCAAATATAAATGCAAATCAAGTTTTATAGTGGTTCGATCGTCGTGACTTACATCCACTCCCGATTCCTCTTCCGTCGAGGCCATCGGTATCCACTAACGGTCTTCCTTCAATAGGCGAAGACCAACCACCTTCTTATAACTTTTTCTCCTTTTTCCGAGTTTAGGAGATAACCCTTATACCCCCACTTACTCCTCTCTCAAACTATTCTAACACTTAGATTTTTTAGGGGAGTTCACACAAGATTACAGTAGCATTTCTTTCTTTTTCACTCTCAATAATTGTGTATGTTAACCAGGGATGAGAGGGGTATTTATAGGCCTCAAGTTGATTCAAACTTGGAATCTAAAAATATTTCATCCCGGGTTTCCGAGGTATGAGCGGTAGCACCACCTAGTCTAGCAGTACCATCGCCTGATAGTCTCTCGGAGACTATGTCTAGACGGTACCACCACCTGACAAAGTCTTGGAGACTGTGCCATGATAGTACTACCTATTGGGTCACTATTTGGGCCTTTCATTGGGCCCAACACAGTGCATATATGGGCCCAACTGGCCTTTAATTATGTTGGCCCAATTTCAATCCTAATTATGTGCTAACTACGAAATTTAAGACATTTACTAAGCTAAACAAGTCTGTAAGTCTAGGTTTCTTCCGGCGAACTTCCGACGATCTCTCGGTAATATTCCAGCGGACTCCCGATAAGCTCCTGGACTTCACGACGATCTTCTTGGCGAGTTCTAATGAGCTTCTTTGGCAAGCTCCTAGACTTCTTGGTCAATTCTAATAAAATGTCTAGACTTCCGACGAACTCTCAAACTCCCAATGAAATCACGTTCTTGACTCCGGAACTTCATTTTGCTTTATGTCTTGTTATCGTAGTTAATCCTACACAGTTAAAACCCACTTCGATCTAGACAATTATTACTAAGCTAATCAAATATTGTCTGGCATGTCATTGGTTCATCGACGCTTCGTCCAATTGTTCGGTGCATTGTCCTCTCTTGTGGCCTATTGCCCAATCGGTCAGTTGACCTCCATAACTCCGATTTCCTTCATGTAATATCCGCTCTTCTTGGCCTAATGCCCGAACTCATGGCTCGAAGCCTTCTATCGATACGTCGACCGATTCTTCGGCTCGATGTCTAATCTTCTGACATGCTTTTCTTCGACCCAACATGATTCTTCCTTCTTTAATTGTCTCCCTAATCGGAGCATCCTATGTCACCCAACATAGATTAAATCATAAACACTATCAATTGGTTTCATCATCAAAATCCAAGATTTAACAATCTCCCCCTTTTTGATGATAACAACTAATTGATGACAGAGTTATCCTTAACTCCTCCCCCTTTCAATATGTCATATTAATATAACTCTTAGATTCAAAAATCTAAACAACACGTTATCATAAAATAAACTTATGCATAATATCATCATACTTCTCCCCCTTTGTTATCAACCAAAAGGAGAAGTACAACTATCAAGTGTTTGAGATATTACAAGTTCAAATAATTGCATAATAATTATAATCTTAGGTTTTATCATCATGCAAGCAAGTAATTTTTTTTCTTTTCTTTTGAGAAATGTAATTTTTTTCTTCCTTGACAAAGCGCAAGCTAACAAAATTTTACATCATTTTACATGCAAACTAATAAAAAATTTAAGTTTCGCAAGTTTATAAATTTTGCTAGATGTGCAAGTTAGCATGTTTTGCTTCTTGAGATATGTAAGATAGCACTATTTGGTGATGTTCAAGATAGCAAGTTCTACATCATACAAGCTAATGAAATTTACAATATTTTAGAACATGCAAGCTAGTAAATTTTTACATCATTTTAAAAATGTAAGCTAGTATTATTTGAGATGTTCAATAAAGCAACTTTTGAAATATGCAAGTTAGCAATCTTTGCTTCTCTTTTCAGATGAGCAAACTAACATGTTTTTGCATCTTCTTGAATTATACAAGCTAGACAATATCTTTTTTAAGATATGCACATTAGCAATTTTTTTGCTTCTTCTTTAAGTTTGCAAGCTAGTAAACTTTATCTCCCCCTTTGTCATTGTTAAAGAGAAGAAAAGAATACAATTTTGTATTTCTTTTTTTTCTTTACAATAATTTTTCAAGCATGACAAAGATAGATAATCATTTTAGAGTATCATTTCAGAAAATGATAATTATTGACTTTCACATCATTTCATAAAAAAATCATATGCATCATTCCAAATCATAAATATTTTAAATCATGAGTATTTCATGCATAATTTCATATCATCACATGAAGAATATCAAGAAAAATTAGTTGGGTGATGAGATAAAAATTTCATGAATACAAGGAATTATACATAAAAAATCATATCATGAAAGATAAAATATCAAAGATTATAAAGAATTAAGTCATGAATACTAAATGGCATGATTTATTTTGACAAATCTCCCTTTTAGTAAATAATAAAAAGAAACATGGGAGTTCAAAAATAAGATCTTGATTTATAGAAAAAAATCAAGTATCAATATCGAGAATTTAAGATTATGATATAGATAAAGGTATTCCTATAGCAAAAAGGTGTCATGAGAGAACGCATAAACGATCATGATTCATGTATAATATCTCTCAATTCATTATGAATTATGAAAATTATAATTCTAAAAAATCATGATTCATTTGGATAGTAGATAGCAAAAAGAAATATCAAAGATAAAAGATCTCGATTTATATATGGTAAATCTCAAGTTATAAATCTTGAAAAATCAAGATAAAGCTCATTCAAATTCAAATCGTCAAATCAAAATCATTTTCAAGAGATTCACATAAGCATAATATACATGGATTCATTAATTTTTTATCAAAAAATCAATAAGATAGAGATGAAAAATGTATTCCTTTTTTATTTCATACAAGCATGCCTTTGTCATTATGCCCACTCAAAACATGCATCATGTTTAAAACCGAAAAAGCAATTATCATTACGGTAAAGATCGATAAGGTGTAAATTGCAAGAATCATCATGCATAATTTTAAAAGATAAACTCATTAAGTATGATATTAAACCTCTTAGCATTTTCATTAAAACATCAAGTATGGTTTCATAAGACATCAATCAAAATCGAAAAGCAATACAGAAATCAACATGATACATATTATTGCTTCTTAAACATAAGATTAATCTTACTAGGTGTACATGCATCATTTTGTTGTATTTTCATAAAACATGCAATTGTCAAGAAAAATAATTTTTCTAAACTAAATTAAAAATAACTCATGAAAAACATCATGTAATTTTGAAATAAATTAAGGGGATTTTGGTTACCTTGTTGTCGAAAGCTGTTAAGGCGTAGTTTGTCACCTCGACTTTGTTGATTTGTTCTTCATCTTCGGATGAACTCAATTCGTTCCAAGCCGCCTTAGTGCTCTCTTCTTCTTTGGTAACTTCTTTTGAAGTTTATTTTTATTCTTTAATTCTTGTTTAATGAACCTTTTAAATTTTATAGTGACAAGTTTGAGTTTATCATCACAGCTTTTGCTCGAGTGGTCTTCATTTGTTCTAAGTGTCAAATCCTTTCTATTCTTTGGAAGGTTGTTTTTGAGTTCTTCACATGCATTGCATGTCATTTCATAGGTCATCAAAGACTATATAAGTTCTTCAATTGGAAAATGGTTCAAATATTTTGATTCTTGTATTGTCGTTACTTTCGAATCTCAATTTTTAGAAAGAAATCATAAAACTTTATTAACAAGTTCAAGATTCGAAAAACATTTGCCAAGTGCTTTTAGGCCATTGACGACATCCGTAAGACAGATGTACATGTCAACAATGGTTTTGCATGGCTTCATTCAAAATAGTTCAAAATCATGCATCAAAAGATTTATCTTAGAATCATTTACTCTACTAGTCCCTTCGTGTGTGATTTCAAGAGTGTGCCAAATATCGAAAGCCATTTCGCAAGTAGAAATCTGATTAAACTCATTTTTATCTATGGCGTAAAATAGAGCATTCATAGATCTAGCATTTAAAGAAAAAATCTTCTTCTCCAAATCATTCCAATGGTTCATTGGAAGAGAAGACCTTTAAAAATCACTTTCAATAATATTCTATAAATTCAAATCCAAAGAAAGCAAGAAAACTCTCATTTGATTTTTTTAATATGTGTAGTCCGTCCCATTAAACATGAGAGAACGAATGAGAGAGTGGTCCTCTTGAAAGATGAAAAGAGCCATTTCTCTTGGGTGTTAAACCAAATGAGAAAAATCAGGCTCTGATACCAACTGTTAGGAACGAGTCAGCACTAAGAGGGGGGGGGGGTGAATTAGTAAAGTAGAAAAATCATCGATTCAAATCCTTTCGTTTCGATTAAAACCGATTACGACGAAAACTGTTTCGTAAATATCTTAACTTCAAACACATTCGTATATATAGTGAAAGTAATAGGCAAGAAAAGTAATTTGCAGTAAAGGTAAATTGCTCAAATATAAATACAAACCGAGTTTTATAGTGGTTTGGTTGTCGTGACTTATATCCACTCCCAATTCCTTTTCCGCCGAGGCCACCAGCATCCACTAACGGTTTTCCTTCAATAGGCAAAGACCAACCACCTTCTAACAACTCTTTCTCCTTTTACTGATTTTAGAAGATAACCCTTACACCCCCACTTACTCTTCTCTCAAACTATTCTAACACTTAGATTTTTTAGAGGAGTTTACATAAGATTACAGCAACGTTTCTTTCTTTTTTACTCTCAATACTTATGTATATTAACTAAGGATGAGAGGGTATTTATAGGCCTCAAGTTGATTCAAACTTGGAGCCTAAAAATATCTCATCCTGAGTTTTTGGTGTACGGGCGGTACCACCGTCTAGTCTGGCGGTACCATTGCTTAACGGTCTCTCGGAGATTGTGTCTGGGAGGTACCACCACCCAGATTGGTAGTACCACCACTTACACTGACATTGGGCAGTACTACCGCCTGAACTGGCAGTACCATCGCCTGACACAATCTCGGAGACTATGCCATGACGGTGCCACCTATTGGGTTATTGTTTGGGCCTTTCATTGGGTCCAACACATTTTATACATGGGCCCAACTGGCCCCTAATTGGGTTGGCCCAATTCCAATCTCAATTATGTGCTAATTATGAAATTTAAGACTTTTACTAGCGATCTTCCGATGAACTTCCGATGATCTCTTGATAATGTTCCAGCGGTCTCCTAGCAAGCTCCTGGACTTTATGACGATCTTTTTAGCAAGTTCCGATAAGCTTCTTTGGTAAGCTCCTGGACTTCTCGATCAATTCCGGTAGAACATCCGGACTTCCGACAAACTCTCGAACTCCCAATAAAATTACGTTCTTAACTCCGGGACTTCATTTTGCTTTATGCCTCGTTATCGTAGTTAATCTTGCATAGTTAAAACCCACTTCAATCTAGACAATTATTACTAAGCTAATCAAATGTTGTCCGGCATGTCATTGGTTCATCGACGCTTTGTCCGATTATTCGGTGCATCGTCCTCTCTTGCGGCCTATTGCCCAATCAGCTAGTTAACCTCTGCAACTTTGATTTCCTTGGCGTAATATCTGCTCTTCTTGGCCCGATGCCCGAACTCATGGCTCGAAGCCTTATGTCAATATGTCGATCGATTCTTCGGCTCGACATCCAATCTTCTGACATGTTTTTCTTTGGCCCAACATAATTCTTCTTACTTTAATTGTCTCTCCCTAATCGAAGCATCCTGCATCACTCAACATAGATTAAATCATAAACACTATCAATTGGTTTCATCATCAAAATTCAAGATTCAACAATAATTGATTTATTTGTATCATGCATGGAATAATGAAGCAAATGTAAGGTTTTAAAATTGTGCATGTTTCAATTTGAAACTATAATTATGCACAAACATATTGAAATAAGAATGATACTTTATCTTTGTCGTGATTTGAAAATTGATGTAAAGGGAAAAAAATTATAACATTGTATTCTTCCTTTCTTTTTTACAATGACAAAGGGGGAGAAAAATCGCCAGCTTGCACGTTTCAAAAGGAAGTAAAAATTGCTAACTTACACATCGTAAAGAGAGACAAATCTTGCTAGCTTGCTCATCTCAAAAGATGCCAAAGTTTTACCAACTTTCATATATGAAAATCTTGCTAGCTTGCTCATCTCAAAAGATGCAAAAATTTTGCCAACTTTCATATGAAAAACTTGCTAGCTTGCATGTTCTAAACTTGCTATTTACTATCTTACATTCTTTTTCAAAAACTTGCTAGTTTGAACCTCGTAAAGAAAAGCAAACATGCTAACTTGCACATCTAGCAAAATTTATAAACTTGCAAAACTTAAAAGTGTTGCTAGCTTATAAATTATAAAATGATGTAAAATTTTGCTGGCTTACGTTTTGCAAAGGAAGCAAAAATTACACTTCTCAAAAGAGAAGAAAGAAAATTACTAGCTTGCATGATGATAAAACTTGAGATTATCTTTATAATATAATGATTTGAAATTATATATCAAACACTTGCTAGTTGCACTTCTTTTTGTTGATGACAAAGGGGGAGAAGTTATAACGATGATCATACATGGAATGATGTATTGAAAATTTAATTATGTATGATTTTATGATGATATGTTGCTTGGATTTTTGAATTCAAGGTTCTATCAATATGACATATTGATAGGGGAAGTTTAGTTTAAATTTCGTCATCAATTGGTTGGATTTTTGAATTCAAGGTTCTATCAATATGACATATTGATACGAGGAGTTAGTTTAAACTCTATCATCAATTGGATATCATCATCAAAAAGGGAAAGATTATTGAATCTCGAATTTTGATGATGAAATCAATTGATATGTTTGTGATCTAATCTGCGTTTTGAGTGACACAAGAAGCTTCGACTAGGGAGAGACAATTAAAGCAGGAAGAATCATGTTGAGCCAGAGTGGAACATGTCAGAAGATTGGACATCGAGCCGAAGGATCGATCGACGTATCGATAGAAGGCTTCAGGACATGGGTTCGGGCATCGGGCCAAGAAGAGCGGAAATTACGCCAAGGAAATCGGAGTTACAGAGGTTAATTGGCCGATTGGGTAATAGGCCATAAGAGATGACGATGCGCTAAAGAATCGAACAAAGCGTCGATGAACTAATGACATGCCAGATAATATTTGATTCAAGCTTTGTAATAATTATCTAGATCAAAGTAGGTTTTAGGAGTAATTGGGTTGGAATTGGGCCAAATTAATTAGGAGTCAGTTGGGCTTAAGTTTGGGCTATATTGGGCCAAGTGAAAGGCCCAAACAGTGACCCAACACATGGAACTATTGGTGGCACAGTATCCGAGACTATGTCAGACGATGGTACTGTTGGTCTGGGCGGTGGTACCGCCTAAACTCAATCTTTGAGACTATCAGGTGGTGGTATCGCCAAACTGGGCGGTGGTACTGCCTAGTCTCAACTCTGCAAGAGATGGTATCGCCCAGTACTAGCGGTGGTACCGCCAGTACCTCGAAAACTAGGGATAAGATATTTTTAGGCTTCAAGTTTAAATCCATTTGAGGCTTATAAATACCTCTCTCATCCCTGGTTAACAAACACAAGCATAGATAACTTCAAAGTGGGAAAACGTTGTAGAAATCACTTAAGAGATCCCCTCCTCTAGTTCTAAAGTTTAGAATTTTGTTTAAGGAGGAGTGAGTGCTTATTTAAGGTTGTCTACTAAACCTATGAAAAGGAGAAGAGGGGTATAAAAGGGTAGTTGATCTTCACCCGTTGAAAGAAGATCGTTAGTAGATGTCGGTGGCCTCGACGAAAGAGGAATCAGCGGAGTGGATGTAGGTCACGATGATCGAACCACTATAAAAATATAGTTTTTATTTATTTCTTGCTATTTAATTTTATTACAAACAAAATTCTTACTTTTACTATGCTTCCACATGCTTTCAAGTTAAGCATTTCTGATATCAGTTTTCATCGGAAAATATTTACAAAATCGATGTCATTTTTATCTACTATACTAATTCATCCCTTATTCTTAGTGTCGACTCGATCCTAACACTCGAGAGGGGGAGTTTGACTTACTAAAGATGAAAGATACAAAGTCTATATCAAACTACTTTTAAAAAGTTTTAGTCACTGCACAACAGAATGTTGAAAAAATCCTATGATCATTGAATGAAAATTTTGATTATATTATAATGGTTATTGTAAAATCCATATTGATGAGCTTATGGATCGTTACAAGCACATAAACAAAGAATACTAAAGAACAACTAAGAATATATGGAGCAAGCTCTCAAAAACAAGATTTTTATCGAAGACAAAAATAAAAAAGCTGGAGAAGAAAGAAGCTAAGGAGGTCATGGTCACGGTCAAAGTTGTGATAGAGACCATAAAAAAAGTCGAGAATAAGTACAGTATAACAATATAAATGATGATTTTTTAAGAGGAATAAGGTATGATATATTTAAATTTTGTTATTATTCTTACAAAAAGATTAGACATTATTTATCAGAATGTTGGTATAATGATTCTAAGTTGATGATAAAACTAACTATTAAAAAAAAGAAAAAAAAGATAATATTAGTTTATTACTAGCGTAAAAAGATAGAGAGATTTACAATTAAGATGTTTGTTATTTGGATTGTTGAACAAGTAATCACATATGTGGACAAAAATATATATTTATGGAGTTAGATGAAGAGATCAATGGTTAATATTTTGACCTTTTAAAAATAAAAGTGAAAGGAAAAGATAAAATACTCATTCGGCAAAAGATTGAAAAGATCAATTTGCTTATAATATTTATTATGTGCATGAAGATAAACATTTTAAACTTGAGGTAACTTTTGAAGAAAAAATATAATATACACATGAAAAATAAAAATATCACATAAAAGAAATCAAAGTATAAAGATAATTTCTCTAATGCAAATGATTGAAATGTTTGTATTAAATATAAAACATGATGTTTTTTATACATAAATATTAGTGCAAAAGATATCTCTTGAATATGACAGATGAGGTTTCTCAGTTTTGTGTGATTTTACTGGTAAAAATGTATATTTGAACACGTTGCACTGCATTGTGATCACTCATTACGCCGGGTTGAACTATTCAAAACAGTTTCATTTTCGCATGTCATGACTTATTTTCTGTAAACCACAGCTACATACGAAACATCAGCCATCTCAGCACCCTGGAACTCCCCAGGTGGCACAGGGCTAGATGGGGCTTCGGTATATTATTCGGCGTTGAAAAATCTTCACAAGTTCGCACATTAACTTGACAGGAACTTGCCTTCGTGCCCGGCACTCTGTCACGGACTTAGCTGGTTTTGCCTAAGTCGTGCGGCACCCTTGTTTGTCCGTCCGCAAAGGTCAGCCTCCCCAAAGCCTCCCATGGTCCCTTAGGTCCTACAAAAGAGAAAACAGGACAGAGAAAAGGCCTCACCCGGGATCCACAAGCAAACATCTCCGAAAAATACTTTATAGACAATGCAAATTACAAACAGACTTTACAAGCTCTGAACAGTTGCACAACAAAGAATAAAATGGTCCATTACAGACCGAAAATCTCTCACACGTGTCCACATGACACAACCTTTATTTACAAGCCTAAAGCGGCCACCAACCCAACTAAAATGGGACTATTAAGCCTTCGGTCGTCCCTCAACATGCTGTACAAAGCATGAACATACCAAAAGACACGGACATACATAAGCATTAAATCAAACATCCTGTTTAGAAGTTTGTCTGTGACATTCTCCCCCACTTATTCCTTCGACGTCCTCGTCGAAGCCTTTGTCGACACTGCAACTCCTCGCTTCTACTGAGTCTTCAATCTTCTGCTCTAGCTGCAATGCGTCTCTTGGCTCCCAACTGCTCTCCGCTGCTGTTTTTGAGTAGTCAAACCTTTGATCCGCCTTGTTGCTTCAACTCGCCAATGACTCTGACTCTAGTATGGGGTTGGTTGAGTTGTGTTGATCCCTGTTGGTTCCTGCGGATCCTCTAGATGAAGGAAAAGACCATCCTTACTACGCCAATCTCTCAAATGCCTCATGCTGTTTGAACTGGGTGGATGCTTGTTGGAGCTTTTAACGAGCATCGTCTCGCAAACTTCTGAAGATTTGGGTCCTTCCTCCACAAAATTTGCTCATTGACTCTTCTTTCACTTAGTTGTCACATCCAAGTAGGTTCGCATCACTTCCTCTTTCGATTGGCATTTCATTGGGAAATGAAGCGGACAATCTACTCTCAGTAACACTGATCACCATTGGTGAGGATTTGATAACTATTGTCTTCCATTATCTTCGAAGGGTCTTTGAACTTATGCAGAGCTCCTTTGCTAGATAGATAAGAGAATTTGGGTACTCGGTTTCACCCATTCTCTTAAGGGTTGAGAAGGCAAAGGTTACTTGACTTCGCTCGCCTCCTCGAGGTTGTACTCCATGCATCGAGCTGGTTATTAGCCTTCGCCTGCTCTTTGCTCACACTTCTGAAGCACTTGAAGTGTTTGCACTCCTTGCGTTGAGTTAGCTACTGTGATTCACCTTCTCAATGCCATCGAACTTCTGGAATGCAGGAAGTTTTCACCCCAACTTGGAGTAATTCTCAAATAGATTTGGTCGCCTCTAGGATTGTACCGTCTTCTCCATCAACCCTGCCCCTACTCCCCTGAGTAGCGAAGGTACAACACCGCGTACTGACTACTTCGTTCCTTGGTCGTGCACTCTTACATAACCCGAAGTCCTTCACTTTCGGCTATCTTGATGAGAAACTCATTAACACCGGTCTTACGAAGTTCCTTGGCCTCTGCCCTTCAGCCTTGTCTCGGTACTTGGAGTTTTCCTTTGCATGCTCCACCTCCTCGGCCCCTTTCACGACCAAGCGCTCTCCCTCCATGAGAGCAAGGGATCAATGACTTTCACGGAAGTCCCGCCTCTGCGGTACCATGGCGCTGCCATGCCCATGACACTACTATCCGTCGCCTCGCATCTGCATCCCTCTCTTCACAATCAGTAGATATGCCTCTGTGGTACTCCTCCGAGTCCACCTCCATTCTATCTGATGCTTGATTTTGGGTAGCTAAGTCCCTCTGGACTCGTCGCCGCTTCCTCGCCCCTTTCGACCCCAGCCAACAACACCTCGTGTTCTCCAAGCAGCACCCTTTGGTCGATGGAAAGACAGACTGCAACTCCCATGCACGGCTTCCGCCATCCGCGTTGTAGGGTTTGCAATGATTCGATTCGTTCTCCTTAGCTTCCTTGGTAGCAACGTTAAAACCTCGACCTTGTCCTCGACTTGTCGGGCTCCCTTAAGCGAATATGAGCTCGGAGTAGTCCAACTCTCAATTTGCTTCAATCATACCGTTGTATGATCAAGTCCCTCCCATTGGACTCACTGGTACTTGCATTCGAACTTTTCCCTTGGTGGAACCACGACCCCCATATCTTCGATGACCAAGGCTTTCATCCGATTGCAAAATTCGATGCAACGCATACGGAAGACCGCCTCAAGGGCGGTACCATGGCCTTCAATCCTTGAATCCATAGCCCTTCTTGCCGTCGTGTTGTTCACCGAAGTGGAGCTTCCAGTAGCTCCCGATCATACCTCCGTATGATCTAGTCCCTCACGGGGCTAGGTTGTGTGAATCGCATTACCACGAACTGTTCCACCACGATCTGCTGCACCATGTCGCCTCCTGGTGACATCTCTATTGCATTCTGATCCTTGTGGGATGAACTCGAATTGTGAACCCTTCATGTGTGGCCTCTATCAATACATCGCAATCGACCTTCATCCACCCACTCTTGGGTCACACCACGATGAAGCACCGCTCTAGGACAGTCCATCGCCTAGTAGCTCCCAAAGTCCCCCGACTTCGCTGCAATTAGTGCACCATTGTTTGGATCCTGGGCCTCTACCCCTACCAGTACAATCTTCGCTGCGCACCGCCTCCTTTATAGCAACTTGAATGACAACACTGTGGCATATTCTTCAAGAGTACCCGCCTCTGCATCCTCTTGCCCCATGCTAAGGCCTTCTGAACCCAGCTTCACCTCCGCAAATTGAGTTGCCTTAGTTCCTCTATCAAATGCTCCTCCGAGATAAAGTGCATGTGCCCAGAAGCTCCCTTCGTCTTTGGCACCATGCAAGATGAGTCTGCTCCATCAGAATGAATGACCCATGGAACAACATGATCCTGCTCTTGCCTCTACAAGAGTTCATGTCCTTGACCTCTGTCCAAGGAAAGCACTATGCCTCTGGTCCATGTTCCATCTTCTATGCTGGCTCCCTTCATGCGGCTTGGGTACTTCGCCAAGTTACACCCAAGTTGCTCCGCTCCTCGTTTTTGCATTGAGTTGATGGTGGCCCTCGCGCCCACCATTCCACGGGTCAGCCCTCCCTTGAGTCTGATCTCCGTATCGACTCCAAGTGTGCCTTCATTTGTGTTGCTTTGGGTCACTCCCCCACTTGATCTCGCAATGCATCCACCAATGCATTCTCTCAAGCGAGATCATGCGACGACTCCTCACCGCTTACTCAGTCCATTGAGCTTTATGGAGTTGTTATTTGTTGAGGTACTCCTCCTCAACTTATGAGGTCCGTCCCACATGATTTTCCCTCTGGAGAGCCGGGACTTATCCCTCTTGGATAACTGTCCCATTGGAGCAACATCTCTCTTCGTTTCAGAAACCACCATCCCCTTGGACTACTCCAATCTGCTGAACAAACTATGCATTGTTCTGCCTCCTGCAAACACACTTGCTAGATTGCGACTCCACATCAATACAGCTCTTGCTACACCCCTCAAGGCCTAGCAACATGTTGAACTAGTTGCATCCTTCAGCCTCCTACGGACGTATCCTTCATATGCCGAAGAGAAAGTTTCAATGCTCCATGGCGCCGAGTTTCGATCGCCTTGGGATGGTCACGAACATTCCATCGTCCGCATACAAGCCCATATATGAGTACCAAATTCTTCGAGCTAGGAATTCCCCTCACCTCTATGAGCTTTGCATAACTCTTTTGGTCATTGAGCAACTCATTCCACCTTGCATGGTCTCATCCTTTACCAAGCGCCTCGCTTGCCTTGAGCACCATCAAGTATAGTTGTCAACGTTGAGCCGTAGCTTAAACTCAGCCATCCCAACCTTTGTGCACTTCACATTCTTCCAAGTTTGTCTGTTCTCATGGTGCCTCTTACGCGAAGGGTTGGCCATTCCTCTGAATGCCAATCTCAGATGCCCGCTCCTCCGAGCGATTCCTTTTTCCTACATCTCCATGCCTGTTTTCCCCCAAACGGTCGCGCGTGTGCTGACTGCCCTCAATGCAGCCCTGCTAGGTCCCCCACGTTTGCATGCTAAGTGTTTCTATGAGTGCTTGTCCCGCTCTGATACTATCTGTCATGGACTTAGCTGGTTTTGCCTAAGTCATGCGGCACTCTTGCGTGTCCGTCCGCAAAGGTCAGCCTCCCCGAAGTCTCCCATGGTCCCTTAGGTCCCACAAAAGAGAGAACAGGACAGAGAAAATGCCTCACTTTAACTAAGTCTATCACATAGTATAAAGAACAAAATATGACATTTGAATATGACACCTCATTCTTTTAAACAAAATGATGTGACGAGAGAAAGAATAGAATTTCTTTCAATATGATCAAAAACATACTACAAAGCAAGAAAATACCAACTCAAATTGTAGCTTATGCAGTCTCCTTGATTAATAGGTGCCTTATAATAAACTTAGAAGACATAACACTATAGAAAAAAATGGAGCAATAAGAACTCTAATATCACTTAAAGATTTTTGGAATCATAGCCTATTGTTGAGTTCTGGATTGAAGAATAATAAACTTAGATAGCAAATGCTTTAAATAACATCTTAATTAAGTACAATCTTGATCCAAAGCATACAAGCTACTTGATCCCAAAGAACACAAAGTGTTTGCAATTATAAATATAGATTTTCATAAAGATGAAGCATTCAATTGAAGCATACATACAAGGAATTTTGAGATAAAAATAAAAAAAAAGTTATAAATGAAGAGGATACACTGGTCTGTTAAATAAAACTCATCTCTCGAAGAAAGTTCACCAAAAAGAATAATAAGCATACAAAAATTATATGAGATGACAAACTAATTTAATATTATTTTCCTTTATATTAATGATGAATTTATATTCTTTGAAGATGCAAACAAAGACAATAAGTATAGGAATGTTAGATGAAATTAAAAAAAAAAGTTTAAAAGATCAATACAACAAAGAAGAATAATACATGCGAGATCACAATTCTATCTAAAGGTCATTAATTCATAGGATTCATGTAAGTTCTTAAGATGAAGAAGAATCCTTAAGGAGTCGAAAATTTTAAAGTAAAACAAGTGGTAAAAGGATACAAATAATAAGTTAGCATTGATTATGATGAGGTATATGCTCATGTTGCTTGAATGGTTTCAATTACTCATCTCTTTAGTCACTTTAAACAAATTATAAATTTATCAATTAGATACGATTTGTAAATGATTTTTTAAAGAAGAAACCTATACTGAATAACCTATGATGTTACGAGAATAAAGTCCTAAAATTGAAGAAGGTTTTATATGGCTTAAAGTAACCTCCAAGAATATGAAATGCTAAAATTAATATCTATTTTAAGTTAATGACTTCATATGATGTCTTTATCAGTATTCCTTATACTTTAATAAAGTAGAAAATGAAAGTGTTATATATATTTGGTTATATGTAAATGATCTAGAAACTTTATCAGAGACAATTCTCATATATTTAAAGACTTCAAGAAAGTCATGAAAAAAATATTTCTATATGATCAATATAAGATTGATATATTATTTTTTTTGGGTATAAAAGTGAAAAAAAATAAAGAAGACATCTTTATTTTGTAAAAAGTATATGTAAGACAAGTTCTCAAGAGATTTAAGATGGAAAAACTTATTAACATACCATTGGATTGTAACACTAAGCTATCAATAAAATGATGAAGGCAAAATAATGTATGCAACCCTTTATAAGAATGTGGTTGGAAGTTTGAGATATTTGACATGTTCAAGACTAAACATTTTGTATGGTGCTTGATTTGTAAGCCAATTTATAGAGGAGCCTAAATCAACTTATTATTAAAAGACTGTTAAAAGAATTTTACGTTAACATCTAAGGTACTCTCTCATAGTTTATCTTATTCAAGTTTTAACAATTTTTTATATTTTAAATATTTTGATAGCGATCGTGTTTATCTTGATGATTAATAGAAGAAGCATTATTAGATTTGCATTCTATTTAGGAGATACTATAGTCTCTTGGACACAAAAAGAAAAAAAACCAATCACACTCTTCACTTGTGAAGGTGAATATGTTGCAATATCTTTGTGTGTGTGCTATGTTATATGATTAAGAAGCTTAGCAATAAGATACATACCAACAAAACGTGAGACAAATTTGTATTGACAATATGTCTGTTATTGCACTAGCAAAGAACCTAATGAATCATGAAAGAAGCAAACATATCGATTTCATTTTGTACAGGAGCATGTGAAGATAAATCGGGTTGAACTCATTCGTGTCAAAGCTCAAGATCAAATAATTATTATTTTTACTAAACTATTTGAATTATTTATTTATTTATTTATTAAGCATAAGTCACTTCTTAGTATGATGGATGGAAAGAAAATTAGATGGTCTTGTTATGACCATCTTGAATGAAAAAAAGATTTTGATATGGCACATTAAGAGAGATTAGAATCTCTCAAAAGTTGATCCAATCTAGGAAGTTATCATGTGAAGAAAAACATTATTCTCATCTCCTATAAATAAATAAGAGCAGCTCACTAGAATTGTACTAATGTATATTTGACTTTAATAAAGTTAAATTATTATTTTATTCCTCCACCATTTTTCTTCTACAGTTCAATCGTATTTCTATTGTTTCTTCCTGCAAAGGATGTTGACTGCCATTAAGTGGGGACTTGGGAAAACAAAGTTCAGTAGTTGATGAATCACTGAGGACAAATATATGAATCTCCGAGAGGGGTTTGGAGTAGGGTTTCGATGGGGAGAAGCAGCGAAAAAACACGCCCTTCTCAAGACTTGTTTCGTCTCAGGCAAGAGCACAGTAAGAGGACGAGCTCGTCCTCCTACGGTCACAGATGCCGAGACCGTTTTACCCCTTCGGTAGCACATGAGAGGGAAGAGACAGAAGCGGAAATAAGAGGGAGAAGAACGAGAAAGCGACGGCTGTGTCGTGACGAAACTGATAGAGAACTTTGTGGTCTCACACACACACACACACCCTCTTTCTCTCTCTCTCTCTCTCCATGCCCTTGGTCTGAAACAGATTGCTTTGCTTGCAGTTCAGTGGGGGACCGGAGAGTTGCTTTCTCAACTCCATCACTTTCTTCCATCTCCTACCATCTTCTCTTGCCGCATCTCTTTGTTCGGCTGCCTCTTCCTTTGACTGCGCTCCCATGTAGAACTCGCTTCCCTTTTGCTCTACCGCTTCATTTGAGTTCTCTTTTAGGATCAGATATGACAACTTGGCTTGCTATTTTCGTGTTGTTTCTTTCTTCTTGATTGCAGGCGAGGCGAGGGGACCTCTCTGGACCTCAACAACTTCCCTGAGGAATATGGCCAAGAAGCGTTTGACGGGAGCTCCCCCTCCACAGAAGCAAAGAGTAAGTCTTGCGTGTGTGTGTGTGTGAGAGAGAGAGAGAGAGAGAGAGAGAGAGAGAGAGAGAGAGAGAGAGAGAGAGAGACTTACAAATGGAACAGTACAGAAAGAGAAAAGAAAGAGTGGGTTCCTGTTGAGTTCTATATCCATATCTTGAGAGAGAGCTTACAAATGGAACAGTGCAGAAAGAGAAAAGGAAGAGTGGGTTCCTGTAGAGTCGTATATCCATATCTTCTTTTTCCATCGTGAGTAACACAATGAGGTACTGATCGCAGGCTTGAAGAAGCCGAAGAAGAGTGGAGGAAAGGATGATTCTTACAGGGTTTACGAGTGCCGGTTTTGCTCACTCAGGTTCTGCAAGTCTCAAGCACTGGGTGGCCACATGAACCGACATCGTCAAGGCAAGAAGCTGCACTACATATAAGCTTTAGAACAATCCATAGGATCCTGTTAACGTTTTCTTCGTCGTTTTTTATTAGAGAGGGAAGTCGAGACTCTTCATCGTGCCCGGCAGCTCGTGTTCAGCAACGAAGGCCTTGCTGCAGCCGGCGCCTGCGTCCACATGGGGTATGAAGTGCCATCAAAATAAGCACTAGTTTACATGCTTATCACTGAATGATCTTAAGCTTATTAATGGACTATTAATCACAGACACGATGTTAATTACTTGTTGGCTACATTTCTTTTTTGCTTTGTCGGAAAGACCAATACATACATAACCCATTTGTTTATGTCTATATGACAGATTGAGAGATAATTATGGAGTCTCACTCTCACATGCTATCCCCTTGGGATATTTCCAGCATGGAGTCAATACCAACAACGATCCTTGTCTACCGTTGGAACCAGTCTACCGAGTTATGCCAACACATTGCCCATCACTCTCAAACCCCTACATACAAACCCATCCGACTCCTCCTCATCATCCTTACATAGTGGGTAACTTCACTGGCCATGCTGTAAGAGAGCGCAGTCAAAACCAGCTGCACGCTAATGGCAACGTCTTCACCGGCTTTGGTGTCCCTCTGGCCAATACGACGCAAATGGAAGGAGCTAGCGGAGGCACAAAGTTTCAGAGACATTAACGATGCAAGGAAGTGGAGCTGCATGAGTAGGAGGTGAACTCGTCCTCTTCCGTCGACTTAATTAGATCAAGGAGTATTAAAGAGAAGATAAGGGAAAGAATCATTGTGCTCTTCTTGTTCTCGTCTATTTGAACTTGTTTTGTGGTTTGGTTTGAAAGTGGATGATTGATTATAAACATCTATGTGTTTGCTTTTCTCTCGTATCAATCGAATTGGCATCTTATTGAGAGGCAAGAAAAGGGGTATAAGAAACATCTATGTGTTTGCTTCTTTCTCTCTCGTATCAATCAAACTTGGCATCTTACTAAGAGGCAAGAGGAGGGGGCCCTAAGAGAAAGGAAAAAGACTAGGGCTTCGACCCACATCTCAAACATTCTAAGTTTGTGGAGATTGAGTTGGCAAAGCTGATGCTGCTAGTTAGTGTAGTGAATACTACCAAACAGTTCTGAGTACTATCGAACGCTTTGATCAGTAAAGTCTGTGAAGCAAAAGCTTTGCAGTTAAAAAGTGTTACGACAAATGAAGCTACCCAACCAAACCGGTAAGCATATATGGCTAGGATTCATGATTCACTTTTGCATTGCTTTTGACAGGGCCGCGATAACGCCAAACAAAACAAAACAAAGGGAAATAAAGGGGAAGGATATATATATATATATATATATATATATATATATATATATATATATATATATATATATATATATATATCTGCATATATAATTGATCACCTTCTCTTCTTTGGGCTTCCTTAATGACTCTGCTTTGATCACCTTCTAGTGTCACCTTTATGGAGTATCCCTTCGACTGATGGTGGGCAAGGTGATCGAGGAAGAAGCCATGCTAGAGAATGTTTGCAAAAGCAATGACAAATCAAAACACACACACGCGCGCGCGCGCAGAAAATGAGAGGATGCCTCATGATATACAATAGCTGAAAAAATGGTCCTAAAATATATGCCTAAGCACTAGGATTTTGAAGTTTATAATTAAATATTTTATACAATAAAGTATATATATATATATATATATATATATATATATATATATATATATATATATATATATATATATATACTTAAAAACATTATTCTAGCAATAATGTATTTGACTTTCCAAAGAGTGTATCAATACGGGGAGTGTAACATTTGACTTGGAGAACTTAAAAAATAATAGTAATAATAATAGCTACCGTAACAACAATACTAACAGCAGCAAGTGGTAATGTCTCAAAGGGTTAACAATCTCTAAATGAAAATTAATGCCTATATATATATATATATATATATATATATATATATATATATATATATATATATATATATATACACACACACGAACCATTAGACATGTGAACCCACATGTACTCTTTTGGGGAGTATAAGCAACGTAGGGCACGTCCAAATACGGAAAATAAGGGATGATGTCGGCGCTACAGCCTCAGCCTAAATCAAGTCCGTGCTGTCACACCCCAGCACAACAAAATGCCACGAAGCTTAATGGACACAAAGCCAATGCGAAGGAGAAACACCGCCAACTCTTCTGGCCTCACTCTACCTTCTTCCTTCTTAGCTGTAGTGATTGGCTTCTTCTTCTTCCTCCTACCTACCCTCCGCAGTCTGGCATTAATGTACGTATTCTTCGGGAAAGAAGCTTCATGTATTCCTTTCTGGACATGCTCTCGGTGACCAACTACGTCGCGAGGAGGAGGGGGAGAAGGCTTGTGTTTTGTCTTGTGATCCTTTGCAGCATGTGGGTGTTCTTCAAGCTCCAGGATGGAGCAGCAGCAGTTCCGGTGTTACGTCGATCGCTTGGGATCGTATCACGAAAGGAGATGATAATGGTCACTGGAAAAGGAAGAAGACGGTCGGAGCTGCCACCGACGGTCGGAGCTGCCGTCCGCTTCGACGACAGCAAGCGGCCAGCACCAAGCTGCCCTGATCCGCTCCACAACCGGTAGCATTAATGATGCTTTGTACGTTACTCCTTTCTCCCTTGAGATCTGCATTGTCTTCGATTGGGTTGATGAATGATTAATGGGTGAAGGAGATTTTGTTGATGTCTGTTTCTTTCTTTCTTCGAATTGTTCTCCTTTTGGTTGCCGTAGCGTATCAAGTTTCCAAGTGTTGAACCATAAATCTATATATTTCCAAGTTGGAATCCATATAGAAAAATCTTGTACATATAACAACAAAAATTAATTAATGAAACCTTAAAATATAAGGACTCAGGAAGGTTGCTAATACCCCCCACTTGTAATTGTTGCATGGGACTAATTACCACCTTTCCTTCTCTTATAATAATAATAATTATTATTATTGTCATCAGTGTATTAAACCGGCAACGAAGAGGGGAGAAGCTATGAATATTTCGATTCATAATAAATAGAAAACGTCTAATCAGATAGTTTGAAAGCTAGGAAACCCTCAAACAGTAATGCAGAATGCATGGATGTTCTGTTTGAGAGGAAGAAAGGAGAGGACGAAGAGAGGGCGTGAAGCGTTTTGTACAAGTTTGCGTGTCCAAACATTGTTGAGATGCTGCCATTTCATGATTGATTTTGATTGATGGCGGTCATATCGACGTGTCTCGTCTTAGCAGCTCACTGCCTTCGTATCCTTCCATCGTCGACACCATGTGCTCTATCTATCACTGGGCACGTCCCTAAGACCTCACGTACCAATCGAAACAGATGCTTGGTCTTCCGTGGGTATGCTCGTGCTTTTTATATAGACTTCCATCTCTAGTAGATGTCATGTGTTTTTGGATATCTATCACGAATGCCTGAACTAGTAATTTCCTTTTAATCCCTCTCTCTCTCTCTCTCTCTCTCTCGCTCTACAGATTACTACTTACGAGAGTTCAGACGTTCGAAAAACTACAAAGGTGAGGAAATCTCAAAACGGGAGACACCATACCTTCTGGTGTAAAATTCGCCCCACTAAATAAGTATCAAGTAGTGCCAGGAAGGACCAAAACCTTGTAAGTAGGGAGTCATGATGAGAAAAATATCCCGTGTTTACAGTGCAACAGGAATTCGCAGGTCCGCTGCTGCTGATCTCCAAATGATTGGCTAAAAAGAAAAAAAGAATCTCACTTACCACTTACAGGAAGATCAGATGGGGCATACCCCAAAATAAAATGGTACAGAGAGCTGAAACTTACTACAAAGGAGTTGTCAATTCACACTAGTAGCTGTGCTGAAGGCTCGAACTGACATAACAAGATTAGTCATTCATTTATGCCAATTTTCCATCCAGAACAACATTAATTGATTCTTTTGCTTAGCCTCAGTGCAGTGGAATATGATGCATAGGTACAACTCTAAATCAGCGGGTAAAGAATAAACATGTGAAATAAATTCACTTTTTCTAACAGACAAAAGATTTTGAAACATTAATGGAAAAAAAAAGTATCAGAAAATATTTTCTTCATTGACTCAGTTTTGAGGATGCTATATGAACGAATCAGGTCAATATCTATTATATATCTGGTCAATAAGAAAAGGCTTCATCCATAAAGTTAACTCACATGTATATAAAAAATTTGTGACAAAAATCCAGAACTACATATTGTTCATCTTTAGCACAATGATTGCGGGAAATAAAAATAATCATACTCATCTGAGCTGAATCTGATTATCTTTATTTACCTATCCTTCAAAACTGGTAGGTACCGTTGACAAAGTCATGAGAGGATTTGAGATCAAACTTTTAGCCCAAGTTTGAGATGTAGTCTTCCCCAGATCCGTGGAGTGCCCTGCATTCCAGAAATGTCACTTGGAAACCAAACCATCATTCATCCTGTAATAAGCTCATCGAATCATATCGTGGCTAATAATTACAAATTACCAAAACGGGAACAAAAAACTAAAGCCAAGCAAAAATAGCTGCTGCATCGACTGGAGAGAGGAAAGTTGGTCCCTACTATCAATACCAAACTCAGCCTTTTGGAACCTAGTTGCATAAGACTAGCCAAATATTACAAAAACAGACACAAGATGTAGGATCCTTCTGCACTTTCTAACTAGAAGATGGACATCAGCCCCTCGTTCAAGCATAACTAGCCATTCCAACAGTTGAGCTTGCTTTGTTGGTCTTTTGTGCTGACTGACTCGTAGCTTTTGCAAAATACATGTAGTAGTATACATTGAGAATCATGGTGAAGACTACAAAGACAGCTCCTGCAATGAACACTCCTTTTCTCAGAGACTCGCATGTCCAGTTTTGAGCATAGACCATATGGCGGTACTTGGTATGGTATGCATTCTTTGTAGCACCAGCAGTTAGACATGCCTCAGCTATTAAGAAAGTTAGCCTGACAAATGAGAGCAAGTTCATTTAGTAATACATCTCTCATGGATAAAGAGAACAACTTGTAAGAGCACTAATGAAAATATAAACTGTGGCCTCTCTGGAAGGAAGATCACCATGATGAGGCAAAATATATTATTGACCAGGCTCTATTTCCACCTGGAGCTAAAGGTTTGCCAAAGCACATGCATTTCGTGACACCCATAAGTAGCGACTGGCTCGACAGAAGAAACAAGAAAGCACCAACGCCATAACCAGTAGCTACATCTGAATCATAAACACAGTACGTGGCATTCCTGATGTCCGTCACTATAGTTCCCTGTTATGCAGGAAGATGTAAACTTAGACTCTAGAAACCAAAACAATGGTATATTGAATTACAGAAGACAAGAGAGTTAATTTTTACACAAGTTAAGTTTTATACAAGTCATTTGACCCACTTTACTATAAACTGGCACATGCTTGCATACAGAATTTGCAACTTGTACACTATGCTGTGGATGACATCCATAAAGAAGGTAAGAAATTACAAAATCTACTGTGTAAATTCAAAGCCAAAGAGCAACCAAGTGTTGCAGATTCTTAGAGAAAGCATATACAGACTTGCAAGCCTCCACTATATTTGCAACTAAAAGGCAGAAAAACCAGTGATTCTATCAGAAATTTCTCAGCTGGGCCATCGTAATATCAAGCTGCCAAAAGGCATCACATGAAAAAGAAATGTAGAGCACTTTGTATACTTCAGCTAAAAGGTAGAGGTAAAATGTTGGCCAACCCACACATCCCTGAACAAGGGTCCACCTCCAGCAATAGAGGAGAAGTAGGAGAGATCAGATGGAGGAGGGAGCTGAGCAAGAGAAATAGGAGGATGGACGGACCTCTTAATGAATTTATATACGACTAGCATAAGTTGTTAAGACCACATGCCAAATCATGATAATAAATGCATCTTATTTTTGGGCAATAGATATACCTATAAGACAATGTAAATGACACACCATGTGCAAATCAGATATGATAATATAAGTTTAAAGTGCTTCCACAGAACATGACAGATATAACCAAGATCAATGTAACATGTTGTACGATCGGTACAATAATATTAATTTCTTTTTTCCTCGAGTTTACCTCCACCAATATACTTATTTTACAGAAATCAACTTGTTTCTACATAACATTGTTGATTCATACAACCACATAACATGTAACTACCATGTAAAAATTACTAATCATTCCTTCTCCCTAAAAAAAAAAAAAAATACTAATTGTCTCAAGCATGCATGAGAGATGAAAAGAGAGACCAATAAAAAGAATAGTTTCACATTACTAATGATGGATTAGAAGAATAGAGTCGATGATCTGTAATAGTTTAAATTTTTAGTTATATTGGTATCTGATCTCATGCATATTACCATTGACCATTTGGATTCAGACTTGAATTCTTAAAAAAAAATCAACATCATATCAGAATCAGGTTGACAACTAAATGAGTCAAAATTGTAGAACATTTGAATCAGATGGGTTCAGTGATTGAAGCCAAGGTAGGTTAACCAAGTGAGCCAAGTGGGCTAGGAAACCTAGGTCAAGCTAAAGTCTGACCAAATGAAGGAAACTAAGTCAAGCCATGGGCATCTTAATGGGTAGATGTGAATGAGTGAACCATCTCGTAGTATGGAAAAAATGCAAACGAACTTTCAAGAGTAAGGTGAAGATGATCAAAGATCAATTCGCACAGCAAAGAGAAAGATATTGAAATATTCATATGCATGAGATGAAAAAAAAGATGAACTAAAGAATAATTAGACATTCCAAAGGAATGGAAGCGAAGTGACAAAAAATGAGTTTACCCACAACTTAATAGTTTAAACTTTTGCGTTACATTATTGTCCAATCACATGCATATAAAGATTGACTATTTAGACTCAAACCAAATTTTTATAAAAAACGATTTGAACATGGACAAATGAGAAAATCCTGCAATGGTACTTTAGTCTATTAATGCTTCGGGCAACTATTTTTTGTATTAAGAAAATAAACATCCGCAATATCATGAGAAGGCCTTTAATGCATTTAGCACAATAACCCATAACTAGTAGTATCATGGTCATCTAGTTTAGCTTGTGGTTCCTCGTGCAGAAATTTTGCAGATATTGAAGAATCCAGTAGTTGTACGTTTAAGGGCAACAGACATATTCACCATACTAAACTCCAAAAGCATGTTTTGTAATGGGAATTTCCTTCAGTTCATACTATACTATGAAGACCTTCTACAATGGCGTTTGTAATTGTCGAAAGATCAAATATTTTTACTAATGAAAACAAATAACCTTCGAAAAATTTAAGTCTCTTTCTCGGTAATAAAATTAATTTGCATTCTACATATGCTGACGAGCCAAAAGAATAAACTTCATCAAGATTCAAGTCTACGGTCCAGATTATTTAGTTGGGGGTTATGAACACCGCGAAGGAAGGTCCCGTAAATGAACACAGTAAATGGAACCATCAACAGACAAATCGCTATTTGCTGCCCTACATCCTTACTCAATAACTGTCCGGTAACCCTAATCTAAAAGCTAAGTCCTAAAGAACCAAGATCCGGCAAATTTCTCTCATCCCTCAACAAGGAAGCACGAAGGAAAGGCCAGATCAACACCCAATCCAGCTCCATAGCGACAGAGAAGAAAGCGAGGCAGGGGGAGAAGGAAGAGGGGGCCACATGTACGTACGGTGCTCCTGCGGCGTTCGGCGGCGATGGCGAAGCCGAAGGCGGTGAGGCAGAGGGCGACCGCCACGATGTGTACCAGTGTCGATCCCTTCCCTTCTCCCATTTTCCTCGCCAAGGCCCAGAGAAACCAAACGAACAAAAGCCAGAGAGAGAGAGAGAGTGTGTGTGTGTGTGTGTGAGAGTTTAGTGAGACTTTCTCGAGTTCTTATAAAGCGGGAAGCAGAGGGAACAGGGAATAAAGACACGGGAGGGCGCGTCAAGTCCCCAACATAGAACTGGAAAGCCCACCACTTAAAGAGAGCCACGTATTTAGTTGAATGTGGGACCCACCGAGTTTCCACAAAGAGATCCGCCCCATTACTTGGAGGAGCCACGCAGTTACTTATCTTATTAACTCTTTCAATCTAAGCCGTTCATCTATTTCTAATAAAGGATAATATTGGGCCGTTGAGATTATACGGGGAAGCGGAAACGGACGGCTCTAAATTTGGTTCTTTGTCACGGCTAAATGCCGCGTGGTAAGCGTAGCTGAGTTAGGCCCGATAAGCGCAACAGGCAGATGGGCATGCCCTCCACGTGCGGTGGCGATGGGCGGTAGAGATACAGCAGCGAATCCCCTCCCAGCTACTTACCTACCCTGGTGATTGTAATTGGAAGCCACGCTGTTGTGGGACCCATCGCGAGACCCCTCTGTATCCTCCCTTCCTTCACCGCCGTGTCATCCGAACTTAACCTGAAGGTTCGTTCCATTCACTTCTCGCGGCCACTCTCTCTCCCTCTCGCTGCCGATTAAATCTCGTTCACCTCGATGGCGACAACCTTCGGAAGTCTAACCCCCTCTATATCATGTTCCTCCTCTTCTTCCCTTTGCGTCTCGAGGCGCCAGAGGGGACCATGGAATTGGCAGAGAGCCTGCTGCTCCTTCAAGCCTCCATCCGCCGCTCGGAATAGCAGACTGGTGACTCCTCTGCTCTCGCAGGCTCTGCCCACCACACATGATCACCGGACCCCACCTTTGGAGGTCCAATTCAAGGAGGTCGGCTGATTCTTGCCACCGTTTCCTTGTTTCTTCCCTTTGATTTTTCTCTTTGTTCTTAAAGATAGTGTCGCTCAGGTGATCGAGACTCTGATAAATGGAGTCGATCTCTCCGAAGAAGAGGCCGAGGCGAGCCTCAAGCTTTTGATCGATGAGGCGGATGAAGCCCTAATTAGCGCATTCCTTGTGCTTTTGCGTGTGAAAGGAGAGACCTTTGAGGAGGTATGCCTTTCAATCTGAGATTTTGGGCGCTGGAATTTTAAGACGGGTGATTGGGGATAATATTTTGATCGGTGCAGATTGTGGGATTGGCGAGGGCGATGATCGATTGTGCTGTGAAGGTTGAAGGTATCGATGATGCAGTTGACATTGTCGGAACGGGCGGGGATGGGGCCAACACGGTGAACATCTCCACCGGGGCTTCTATTCTCGCTGCGGCGGCCGGTTTGAAGATTGCAAAGGTAGAGCACGTTTGGGTTTCTTAAAGGAGAATGATTTGAAGCAACGTGAAAAGTTATGATGAGCTTCCTTGCTCCTTGCAGCAAGGTAATCGCTCCAGTTCTTCTGCCTGTGGCAGTGCCGATGTGTTAGAGGCATTGGGCGTGAACATCGAACTGGGCCCTGAGGTACTGCAAAAAAAAGTTCCATTTTCCTTGGCTTAAAATATGGTTTTTTATTGTCTTGTTTCGATCTAATAGCATTGCTGAACAGAAATGAAGTAATGAAAGCACAAATACGCCTTCTAGCAAATATAATGAGGTTGCCTCATGAGCATCTCTCTATACCTTCTATGTCTAGAAGGACAGCAGTTATAGGGGCAGAAAGGTTCTCATTTGTTATATGTGGAAAGGGTTTGTTTGAATACATCTTGTTTCTATGCAAATGACAATATGAGTACTTGTATAACCCTATCAGTTGAAGTGGTTTTCTATTTTATGAACATAGTGTCACGGACTTAGCTGGAATTGCCTAAGTAGTGAGGCACCATTGCGGCAAAGTCACGGACTTAGTTGGAGTTGCCCAAGTCGTGAAGCATCCTTACGCCAACTCCTCGGATTTAGCTGGGATTTCTTAAGTCATGAGGCGCCCTTGCGACATACGCGTTCGCAAAGGATCAGCCTAGTTGCAACCTCATACAGGTCCCGAAGGACCTGTAAAACAGAAAGTTGATTAGATTGAAAACGAGCGACGGACAAGTCCCGATGTCTCACGAAGAGAGAAGCTTTACAAGCAATTCAACGAGCATCTTGAGTGCAAGACAGAAAAGAGAGAAAGGAGAAAACAAGGACTTTAAAAGGTAGAACGAATAGTTGCAAGTTCACAAACAACTGCATACCAGGTTGTCACGGACTTAGCTGGTTTTGCCTAAGTCGTGCGGCACCCTTGCGTGTCCGTCCGCCAGGGTCAGCCTCCCCAAAGCCTCCCAAGGTCCCTTAGGTCCCACACAAGAGAGAACAGGACAGAGAAAAGGCCTCACTCGGGATCCACAAGCAAACATCTCCGAAAAACACTTTATAGACAATGCAAATTACAAACAGACTTTACAAGCTCTGAACAGTTGCACAACAAAGGGTAAAATGGTCCATTACAGACCGAAAATCTCTCACACGTGTCCACATGACACAACCTTTATTTACAAGCCTAAAGCGGCCACCGACCCAACTAAAATGGGACTATCATGCCTTCGGCCGTCCCCCTACATGCTGTACAATGCATGAACATACCAAAAGACACGGACATATATAAGCATTACATCAAACACCCTGTTTAGAAGTTTGTCCGTGACAAGGTGTCGGACACGAAGGCAAGTTAACATGCGAACTTGTGAAGATTGTTTAATGTCCGACAATATACTAAAGCCCCATACAACCCTGTGCCACCCGAGGGGTTCCAAGGTGCTTAGATGGCTGACGTTTCACGTGCAGCTATGGTGTGCAGAAAACAAGCCTTGGCACACGAAAATGGAGCTATTTTGGGGAAGTTCAGTCCGGCGCAGCGAGCGATCTCACTACAGCACTGCAAACTATCATTGCTTACATTTTCCAAACAAAAACACACAAAACCAAGGCAAAACATATTGTCATGTCTTTGTACAAGCATGCAAAAGCGACGAATGGTTCGTTGAACGAAGTTGTTGCGAGTGCGCGACGACTGTTCGTGACATTCTCCCCCACTTAAACTGTCGATGCTTGTTGGTAGTTGTTCACTATTGCTTCTTCATGTCGTAAAGCATCTTCGGGCTCCCAACTGGTTTCAGTTCGGGGAAGCTTTGTCACTTCACCAAGTACTCGGTCTGCTCAGCTCCATTGGGTAGTTTTATCTTGTGATCCGCTTAAATGATTTTAACTCGCTTCTCGTAGGAGGCTCTGGTGGGGGGTAGCCGAGTTGAAACACTTCAGAAAGCATCTTGCAGATCTGAATGGTAGGCTTTCAAGTTGTTGGCGTGAAAACATTGTGAATTTTAAGCCATGCCAACAGTTGCAAATTATAGGAGACGTTGCCCACCCTACTGATAATTGGGAAGGGCCCTTCATACTTGCGCACCAATCCTTTATGTGCTTTGTGCTTAAAGAATTGAAGTGATGCTGGTTGGAGCTTCACCAACACCAAATCATTGACTTTGAACTCTTGTGGTCGCCTTCTCAAGTTTGCCCACTTTTTCATCTTTTTAGCCGTCTTCTCCAAGTAAGCCCACGCAATATTTGCATTTCGATGTCATTCTTTTGCAAAGTGATATGCTGACAGACTACTCCCAGTATACCCAATAGCCAAGGTGTGAGGAGTCGACGACTGTTGTCCTGTAATGATCTCGAAGGGCTTTTGTTGGACGTAGAGCTCCGCTGCAAGTTGTAGGAGAATTGAACTATGTCCAACAGCTTCACCCAATCTCGTTGGTTGGCACTCACGTAGTGTCGAAGATATTGCTCAAGGAGCGAGTTTATCCTTTTGGTTTGGCCATCCGTCTAAGGGTGGAGACTTGTGGAGAAGTATAACTTAGACTCCAACAATTTGAATAGCTCGGTCCAGAATCGTCCCAGGAACCAAGTGTCTCGATCATCGACGATATTGTGCAGGACTCCCCAATACTTAACCACATTCTTTATCATTAGCTTGGCTGCCTCCTTTGCTAACAGTGTAGAGGTGTAGCAATGAAAGTTGCATACCTTGAAAATCGATTGACCACCACAAGTATCGATCCGAGTCCCCCCATTACTAGCAAGCTTGATATGAAGTCCAAGGAAATGCTCTCTTACGACCTTTCTGGTACGGGCAACAGCTCCAAAAGTCTCACTGGCTTCCGCTGCTCCACCTTATCTTGTTGGCAATTAAGGCACGTTCGAACATATTCCTCCACATCAGTCCTCATCTTCGGCCAATAGAAGACACTCTCCACAAGAGCCAATGTTCGGTGAATGCCCATATGTCCTGCCCAAAGGGAATCGTGACACTCTCTCAAGAGTTCGCGTCTTAAATTGTCCACTCGAGGAACATAAACCCTATTCTCTTTGGTGTAGACGAGTCCCTCTTGGATCAAAAATTGTTGTGTCTTCCCTTCTTTGATTAGTTACATCAGGGTTACTGCCTGGGGATCACTGTACTGCCTGGGGATCACTGTACAGTCCATCCCTGATTTTGGAAAGGAAGTTGGAGTGTAGCTGACTTACTTGGCCTCTGCCTTCCAACTGCATGGCATTCACCCGCTCCACTTTCCGGCTCAACGCATTGGCTATGACATTTGCTCTTCTGGGCTTGTACTCTATTGACGTATCAAACTCGGTCAGAAAGTCCTGCCATCATGCTTACTGCGAGGAGAGTTTTTTTTTAGTTTGAAAATAACTCAAAGCGATGTTGTCCGTCCTCAACATAAATCGTGGTCCGAGAAGGTAGTGCCGCCAAACTCGTAGGCAATGGACCACCGCTGTCATATCCTTCTCATGCACTGGATACTGTCGCTCAATCTCGTTGAGCTTGCGACTCTCGTAGGCCACCGGGTGACCCTCCTGCATGAGTACTCCCCCAATAGCGAAATCTGAAGCATCTATGTGGACTTCGAAGGGCTCTCCATAGTCTGGCAATTTGAGCTCCAGTTCTTCCAACACAGCAGCCTTTAGATCTTGGAATATAGCTTCGCATTTGTCAGACCATCTTCAAGGCTGCTCCTTCTTCAGCAACTCCGTCAGTGGAGTTGCGCGCTTCGAATACCCAGTTATGAAGCGCCGATAGTAGTTGACGAAATCAAGGAAGGATCTCAGTTCTGACACCTTCTTTGGAGTTCGTCATTCCGCAACAACTTGCACCTTTGATTTGTCTATCTGAATGGAACCATCACCGATTTGATGCCCCAAGAATAAGATCTTCATCTAAGCAAAGTAGCACTTCTCCCTTTTCACGAACAAAATGTTCTCCCTGAGAACCTTGAAAATTGTCCAAAGGTGCTCGACATGCTCCTTGAGCGTTTGGCTGTAGATGACGATATCGTCCAAGTAGACGACCACAAACCTATCCAAATACTCTTTGAATAGTTGGTTCATAAGAGTGCAGAATATGGTCGGAGCGTTAGTTAAGCCGAAAGGCATCACCAAGAACTCAAACGCTCCGTAGTTGGTCACGTATGTAGTCTTTGCTTCGTCGCCTTCAGCAATGCGCACCTGCCAGTACCTTGACCGAAGGTCGAGTTTAGAGAAATACTTTGCTTTGCCCAATTGGTTGAACAAGTCCGTGATGAACGGGATGTGATACTTGTTCTTCACCATTACCTTGTTGAGGGCTTGATAATCGACGCATAGTTGGAGGCTCTCATCTTGTTTCTTTTAGAAGAGAACTGGATCTCCGAATGATGCTTTAGAACTGCGGATGAGACCACCGCTTAGTAGTTCATCTAACTACTTTCTAAGCCCTGCCAACTCTCGGGGGGATATGCAGTAGGGTGGTCTTGCTGGAGGCTTCACTCCCGGCTCCAGCTCGATATGATAATCCACCCCTCTACGTGGTGGCAGAGTTTTTGGCAACTCGGGTGGCATAACATCTGTGAACTCCTTCAGAACGTTCGCCACCACAGTAGGTTCATGAATGACCTCTCTGTTGAGGGGCTCTAGCTTCACAGCAGCTATGAATGTTAATTCGTCTTTTTGTACCCCTTTCTTCAGTTGTAATGCCAATATTTGTTGGGGGTGTTTGGTTCCACTCCGAGAGATAGGAACCACACATGGGTCATCGCCTCCCATCAGACATAGGGAGTTCAGGAACGACATTAGCACCAACTTCACCACGTGCATGAATTCCATTCCGAGAATTACTTGGAAGTCGTACAGTGGCACCGCCATCATGTTTGTGCTCTCGCTCCAAGTCCCGATCTTGATGGGGACTCCCTTTGCCAGCACAGAGATCCACTTGGCCTTCGAGTTCACCGCCTTTATCTAACTTGGGTTCTTCTCCAAGATCAATCTAAGTCGCTTTGCTTCTCGATCGGCAATAAAGTTGTGGGTAGCGCCTGTGTCCACTATTGCACAGGTTGTTTGGATATTGAGCTTGATGTCCACATACATCAACTCACTGCTCTCTGCTTTATGGGACTTTGTCTTCGTGTTCTTCCCCCACTTGACCCCGTAAAGCATTCAACAAACGCATTGCTCCCATCCGGGGTCCTTGTGACTCCTCATCGTTGCTGTTGGATTCTGAACTACTCAAACTAAGAGCGACGACCTTGCCCTTGTCTGATTTGGGGGCATGTATTAAAGTTGTTAAGGCATTGAGTGTTTGTTTCTGTGGGCACTCCTTCACCATGTGCGGTCCTCCGCACAAGAAGCATCCACCAGGTTTTGGGGCCTTGCCTTTTGAGCTTGGCCCTTTGTGGGAACACTTTTCTCTTTGCTCGCCCCCGGGCTCCTTCCCTCAAGAATATTTTATAGAGCAATTTCTTGAAGATTGTTTCCTTTTCCCTAAGTCCTTTAAGGAAACAAAGTCGGTGAGCTTTTCTACGGCAGTAATTGCCCCGATCACATCGGTGACATTCCTTCCATGTAGTTCCTGTTGAGCCCATGGCTTTAAACCATTGAGGAAGCTAAACAGGTTATCCTTGTCGGACATGTCTTGGATGTATAGCATTAGTGCAGAAAATTACTTCACGTAGTCTCGAATAGAAGTACTTTGGCGGAGTTGTCTCAAATTCCTCCTTGCAACGAGAACTCTGTGTTCTCGGGTAGGAACTGAGTTCTCAACTCCTGCTTGAAGTTCTCCCATGTGTCCACTCGACACCGACCTTATTGGATCTCCTCCCAACGGGTTCACCACCAAAGTTTTGCATCCCCATTCAAATACATGGTTGTTATTGAAACTTTGGTATCTTCAGAATCGGGCCTTATAGCTCGAAAGTACTATTCCATGTCAAACAAGAAATTCTCGAGCTCCGTTGCGTCCCTAGCACCTCCATAGCAATGAGGCTCAGGTACCCTCAAGTTTTGTGGCGGCGCAATGTGGTGTTGCTCCCTCCTGTATTTAGTGCTCTTGTGAGCGTTGTCACTCTAGAAGTTCCGCCACGACTTTGTGCAAATGTTGCACGGAGTCTTTAGTATTGTTCGTCAGTCGATCGACTAGGGCTTCAACCTTGTCGATTCGAGATTCAGCTTCGTCTTGCGAGCTCTCTACCCTAAGAAGCCTTCGTTGGCCTTGGTAGAGTTCGTCCAAGCTCTCTTCAAGAACATCTAGGCGGGTTTCCACCGCCGTGAGTCTCTCCTTATTGCTCTTTTTCCCGATTGGTGTTCTAGTTTGCGTCTCCTCCGTTCGCGGAGAGTAGCCAACTTCTCGCTCATCATGTTCGCTACTACGATCTTCCAGAGTGGCTCCACCAGCCTAAGAGCGAGTTTGCACTTGCAGCCCACCTATGGCTGCTTGGGGCAATGGTCCGGCTTGCCCTGCCTTGTTCGATTCTCCACGATGCTTTGTCATGGCAAGATTGCGAAGTTTCTTCGCTGCTTGCTTTAATTGTTTGCCCGCTTTGATACCACAATATCACGGACTTAGCTGGAATTACCTAAGTCGTGAGACACCCTTACGACAAAGTCACGAACTAAGCTGAAGTTGCCTAAGTCGTGAAGTATCCTTGCGCCAACTCCTCGGACTTAGCTGGGATTGCCTAAGTTATGAGGCGCCCTTGCAACATATGCGTCCGCAAAGGGTCAGCCTAGTTGCAACCTCGTACAGGTCCTGAAGGACCTGTAAAACAGAAAGTTGATTAGATTGAAAATGAGCGACGAACAAGTCCCAACGTCTCGCGAAGAATGAAGCTTTACAAACAATTCAGCGAGCACCTTAAGTACAAGACAGAAAAGAGAGGAAGGAGAAAACAAGGACTTTAGAAGGTAGAACGAACAGTTGTAAGTCCACAAACAACTGTTCACTGGGTGCCGGGCGCGAAGGCAAGTTCCCATCAAGTTAACATGCGAACATGTGAAGATTGTTCAACGCTCGACAATATATCAAAGCCCCAACTAGCCCTATGTCACCCGGGGGCTTTCAGAGTGCTGAGATGGTTGACGTTTCGCGTGCAGCTGTGGTGTGCAGAAAACAAGTCGTGTCACGTGAAAACGGAGCCATTTTGGGGCAGTTCAGCCCGGCGCAACGAGCAGTCGCACTGCAGCGCTACGAACTATCGTTGCTTACATTTTCGAAGCAAAAACATACAAAACCAAGGCAAAATATGCTGCCATGTCTCTATACAAGCATGCAAAAGCGACGATCGATTCGTTGAACGAAGTTGTTGCGAGTACGCGACGACCGTTCGTGACAGTAGGGCGTTAAAAGAAGCTGCAATATTCTTCATAAGACAGTCTCACTCCTCTTCCTTCTGTTTTGTTATGATAGAAGAATTCTGAAGTCCTAATCCAATAAAAGAGAAACCTCAATGCAATTATTTGTTGCTATTTAGCTACCAATATTTTCTTAGACTATATATAATATGATGGCAATTGTTTTTGTGTTTTCCTTCTACAGTTGTAGTAGCCTTCTGTAATTGGAATTCTGTGTCATAGATGATCTTATTACCGATGTGTACTGAAGGTAAAGTGGTGTAGCTTACATGCACTTGATGTAGGATTAAATAATTTACAAACAACAAAATAGTTCCTGAATGCAAATCTTGGTGTTAGCTTGGAAGATTAAGAGCTTCAAAATCAAGCAGACGTATATTTCATTGTCAATAACAATAACCCCATGAATATTTCGTTGTCAGGTGACATCCAAAACAACGTTTTTGCCATACTTTTGCAGAAACTAATATGAGTTGATCCCAATTTAAATTTGTTCCTGTATTGTTATTTTACCACTCCATTTTTGGAGTACTCGAGGAAGTTAATGTGAGAAAGCAATAGGTTGTGATTTTCTCTTAGTGTTGGTAGCCATCAAATGCATCATTAATTTAATTTAATCAACGAGGAAACTCTTGATTTCGATGTTTTCTGAAACTAGGAAAGAAAATATTAATAGAAAATGCTTAGGAGTTAAAAAAAAAGAGAATAAAGAGAAGAATATACCCAAATATTTTAAGCTGAAAATTCTGATAGCAACCAAAAATTATGGTTGTTAATTAAGGTGTTAAATCTGCTAATGCAACCAATTCTGATAGACTGAAAAATCATGGTTGTTAATTCATCTTAATTCAGTAACATTCATTCTTTTACTCTTAACAGACAGAACTTCTGAGTTGTGTGTTGGTTAAGATTTTTCAGAAAAAAATGTGGCGTTATGTCCCTTAATTTTGTTCATTCACCATGTCTTACATGTTGAAATATCACTTCCTTTTCATTGTGTATTACATGCTACTTAGATCTTAACTGGTGTATCATCTTTCTCGAAATCATAATATAATTATTATCAGGTGCATTGAAACCCATATAATTTGATGTGCTTTTGAAAAGCTTGAATCCATATGCTTGTTAAATGTTGATTATTGATGCTAACTTCACTTTTGTTGCAAAAGGAGGTAAAAGGTTGTGTGAATGAGACAGGCATAGGGTTCATGATGTCTCCGATATACCACCCAGCAATGAGAATAGTTGGACCTGTGAGGAAAAAGCTTAAAGTGAAGACAGTGTTTAATATTCTTGGCCCAATGTTGAATCCAGCACAAGTACCTTGTGCTGTTGTTGGTGTTTACAATGAAGACATAGTAAGATTTTCTTTGTCCTTATTCTTGTGAATAACTTGAAATGCTTTAATATGATTTCCAATAACAGTGACTGCTTTTGCGTTGCATTTTACATGTGGTTAGAAAAAACTAAAAAATCCTTTCATTCATGAATATCTAGGTATAGCTGCCACAGAGAACATAATAGATATGTAGATATGTTGAGAGGAGAACGTAATAATAGATATTGATAGAGAACATAATAAGGCAGCAACATCTAAAGAGATGTAGATTTGTTGAAAGGAGATCTATAATAGATATTGTGGTTAAATGAGATGAGTCAAGTAGTATTAGTGGTGCAATAGGTTGATGAACAACCAAGAAGACTTTACTAGAAAGCAGAAACACTAAAAAGAGAATAAGGTACTCTTGATGTAGCTACAGAAATTTTCTAAGCAGAGTTCAATGGCGAGGAAACATACATGTGGCTGACCCCACAACTTGTCATCATTGTTGTTGTTAATTGCTATATTTTCTATATGTTTTGAATGGTTGTTGGTTCAGTTACTGCATTATGTTAGTTATGTTTAGTAGCTAGCTCTCTTAGTCAGTGTCTTTTTTAATTGTAAAAACATATATCATTGATCTATGGGTATTTCTCAAGGTCAAAGTATGTAATGAGTGAAACAGATGGAAATTAGATATGGTACAAAGTTACACAGATAATGGAACCTGGGGTGCCCTGAGCTATCTAGAACCTAGAACTGAGTGGTCAAGCCAATGTGAGTGTTATAAACCAATAAGCCTGGATTTTGTTTATTTAGGTATTTCAACTTGTTTTATTTGTTTGTGGTTAATAACTCACATATTAATGATGATTGTTCCCTGTGAATGCTAAGTTGGAACAATTGCTTGATCAGGTACTGAAGATGGCTAAAGCTTTGCAAAGGTTTGGAATGAAAAGAGCATTAGTGGTTCATTCAAAGGGTTTAGATGAAATAAGTCCACTTGGTATGACAATTGCCTCCGTTTCTGATTTCTTGTGCATAATTGACCAGCAATTTTTTATAACATTGTTTGTAGTTTGGACTCTGTTTCCTGAAATTGTTCTCAAACTATTGACTTGTTGCAGGATCTGGATATTTTCTTGATGTCACTCCCAGATCGATTGAGAAATTACACTTCGATCCATGTAGGCAAACTTCTTTGGACATTTCTTTTGAGATATTTTTATAATATTAAAGTTGGTGAATTCAAATATTCATCTGTGCATTTCATGTGACTGGTAGAGTTTGTTTGGCAGAGCCAGCAATAGAATCTAAGATAAAGTTTTCGATAATTTGTATTTTTATGTAATCATTAGGTTTTTACTTGACTTCACGATAATGAACTACACACATGGTGCAGTGGACTTTGGTATTCCTCGCTGTACTGTAGAAGATTTAAAAGGTGGAGACCCACAGTTCAATGCTGAAGTACTTACAAGGGTACTGTCTGGTGAGAAGGGGCCCATTGCTGATGCTCTTGTGAGTCATTTTCTTTTTGCCAGTAGTTTACTAGAGAAGGTTGCTTTTTCAGTCTTTCTGTTTCTATTTTCTAGAGCAGTGCACCTCATTTGTTTCAAGCATGGAGGCTTGAGTTCAAATTTATTAGTCAATTTCTATTTTGCAAAGATCGGATAGCTTAGTTTCTATATGCTGTTTGCACTTTCTGGTTATACTGCTGTTCTACTAGAGGGTTGTTTATTACTTGTGGTCCTATCTTATATATTTTATTCAAAGGCTACATGTTTTACATTAATCCAAGCAGAAGAATCTTGTCAAATAATGTAAAACATCTTAGTCACCACATTGAGAGGGCAAAAAATTAGAGATTATGTTTATCTGTAAAAATCTTCTTTGTTGACTAACCCATCAATTTTGTTACCTTTTTTTTTCTTGTCTTTGCACTGACCATATGCAAATAAGTCCCTTTTCATGTCGATAAATACTTGCATGTGGAATACTTGCCGAAGATATAGTACAAATTGTTACCTTAGTCATCAATTTTGTGATGACTAAGTTGTTATTTCATTATCTATTCTTATGTTCTAGTTTATTTGGGGAAAGCCCTGTTCAATCTAATATGCAAACCGTGCAGCATCATTAAACCTTTCGACTGGTTGCACCCTAGACAGTTTACTGAAACTTGAGTATCAGCTGACATAAAGATGTATTACCTTTCTAATGTCTCAGGGATCGAACCTGATATCTTGTATGATTGCCTCAAAAATTGTAGGTTCTTAATGCTGCAGCTGCTCTTCTTGTCAGTGGTCGTGTGAGCAACTTTTCCGAGGGCGTGGCAGTAGCACAAGAGACCCATCAATGTGGGAAAGCCACTGATACACTTGCTTCATGGATGGCAGTCTCCAATGTTAGTAGATAGGTCCCCTGATGCTTTTTCTTCACTTCCTCTTGTTAGCTAAAGGTTCTGTGGATTATGTGTCACAGAAATGCTGATTCCTGGTCCTTCAAATTCCTCAAATCCATTTTGCTGTATGCAGAGATTGAGAGGAGCAACTGCAAGTTGTATTTGATCGGTTTCGGTTGTGTCTTTTGAAGGGACATCAAGATGCAGCATGCCAACAGCTCTGAGACATAATTGGCTCTCAGCCAAGCAACTTGGGGGCTCTGGCTTGGTATTACATATCCCGAAACTTGAATAACTTCCTTTTCTGTGCCATCTCATATTGAAATAAATCTGGAATGCAGTTTAACTCACATTTTTGTTATCGATAGAGGTTGATAGAGACGAAGGCACTGGTCATCGATGATGCTTATTTGTTATATCCATCTTTTTGTCTTGGAAGCTTTAAGTAACCAAGTTTTAATGAATGTAATGGATGTCCCTGAAATTGATTGTGAGTATTGGCAAAAATGTGGTGTCATCAGACCCCATCCCAATGTGAGAGATACCATAAAAACCCTATTCTTTTACGGAGAGGAACAGGGGTGTTTTGGTCAGTTCACTATCGTGATGCAAGAGGAACCGTAGCACAAGACCCCTTCCCGAGAATCGCGATGCAAGAGGAACCGTAGCACAAGCCTTAAAAGATTCCAGAGACATCGTCGATATAATAATATAAACTACGCTTAGCAAGATAGAGCAACCGCCCGGTACGGTCACCGCAGCTAGGACTCATATTCCTTCAATATTTTTTTTCTTAGAGTAAAAAAAATCGAATCGAATTGATGATCATAATTAATTATAGGAGGTAATATGATTATGTTTTACTATTTTATGCTTCACGGTCGAGCGACTGCCCCAAAATTATAACAGAGGATCTACACCGTTCATCAGTTTACGTGTCCGATCTCAAAATGATGGCAGACTTCAAAATTGGAATCACATTCCATCGTCCATCAGTTCATGTCAAACTGACATTATATTTATGACATGGGGGTAAATCGATCATTTTTATATTTTTAATTAGAAAATTAATCAAAAAAATCTCTAAAAATAGATATTTGCTATTGATCCAAAGCATCATCGTTCAATGATCAATTTTGATCATTGGTTATTTATTTATTTTTATTTGATCAATTCAAATCGAAATCACCGGTTGTGGTTCTAGTTTTGATTTGGATTCTACGTGGTTAAAACTAATTCTTCTGAACCATCTAGACCTTGTTCTAATTTGATTTCAAATTGATGAACCACCTAATCGATTCGATTCTGTTTTTGATCCGATTTTATTTTAGTTCGATTTTGATTTGATTTTAGTAAAATGAAAAATGTCCAAAAACGCATTCTACTATTCTACTAAAAGGGAGGAAAGGAGAAAGAAAGAGAAGGAATATAGCCAAGGGAGAAAAGGGGAAAAGTAGAGAGGGGAGAGGAGAGTGAGAGAGAACTAATGGAGAAGCCATGAGAATATAGGAGAAAAGCGAGAAAGAAAGTATAGAAGAAGAATACAACCGAGAAAGGAATAGAAAAATGAAAAGAAAAGAAAATATGAGAAAAAATGTATCGAGATTACGTTCGTGTGGATTCAGATCAAATTAAAAAAATATATATTAGGTATGATTTTAAGATCTCTTATATTCTTATTACTTAAATTTATATATTGAATTATGGATTGATTAATTTGATAATTAGACTATGAAAGAAGAAAATGATAAGTATGAAAAATAAGAAAAAGAAAATGAAGCATAATGATTGTATAATTATATCAAGGATCTATAACAAGGGTAAGTATACGATGACTTCATCTAGTTTATTCTCACAAATACTAATGCATGTGTCTGGGGTTTATAAATGCATATAATTTATACGATCTAAAAGTCGTTTTAACATTCAAAAGTATTAAAAAATAATTTGAATATTGATTATATATATATATATTAAATAGTTATAAGCATTTATCGATTTATGTTTTCTTATTTATATGAAAATATCTATTCAATATTATATTTGAAAAAAGATAAAAAAATATTATATATGAGTATTGTTAGTTTCTAATGATATATGTGTTAGGATCAAGAGTACTAAGAGAGGGGGGGGTGAATTATTACAGCACAAAACTTTCATCAAATCTCTCATACATTGAAAATCAATTCCGATATAAAAGCAATTATTAGGATCGGAGTCGACACTAAGAGGGGGGGATACATTAGTGCAGCAAACAGATTACATCTCGAATAAAACTTTGTTCGATAAAAACCGTATCCGACAAAAATCTTTTCGTAAATATCTTAATTTGAAACCCATTTATAAATGTATTGAAGACAGTGAGCTATTAAAGATGTTTGTAGTAAAGATAAATTGTTCAAAGTAAAATGCAAACCAAATTTTTAGAGTGGTTCGATCAACGTGACCTACATCCAGTTTCGGCTTCCTTCTCCAACGAGGTCACTGACGTCCACTAGAGGCCTTCCTTTTATAGGCGAAGGTCAATCACCTTTTACACTGCTCTTCTCCTTTTACCGGGTTTAGGAGACAACCCTTATAAGCACTCACTCTCCTCTCTAAACAAAAATCTAAGTTTAAGCTAGAGGAGGGAATACATTTATGATCGCAGTAGCGTTTTCTCTCTTTTAATCTCTCTGTGCTTGTGTGCTTTAACCAGGGATGAGAGGGGTATTTATAGGCTTTAAGTTGATTCAAACTTAGAGCCTAAAACTTTCCCATCCTGGGTTCCCCGGGCATGGGCGGTACCACCGCCTACGTTGGGCGATACCATTGCCCACCGTCAAATCTCACGTAAGTTGAAAACCAATTTCATAAAGAACTTTAACTTAAGATCAAAACGGAAGTATAGTTGATGTAAAGCAACGGAGGCAGTTTGCAGATAAGATAAAGAGCATAATGTAAATGCAAACCGAGATTTAGAGTGGTTCGGTCAATCTTGACCTACATCCACTTTTGGCTTCCTCCTCTGACAAGGTCACCAACGTCCACTAGAGGTCTTCTTTCAATAGGCGAATACCAACTCCTTCTTACACCCCTCTTCTCTTTTTCACGAGTTTAAAAGATAACCCTTACAAACACTCATACTCCTCATACAGAATTCTAAACATAGAGTGGATGAGGGAATTTCTAAAGTGATTTCTATGATATTTCTTTCCTTTTATGTTCTTTGTGCTTGTGTGCTTTAACCAGGGATGAGAGGGGTATTTATAGGCTTCAAGTTGATTCAAACTAGGAGCCTAAAAATATCTCATCCCGGGTTCCCCGAGCACAGGCGGTACCACCGCCCAGTGTCAATCTGGCTGACACTGCCCTAGGCGGTACCATCGCCCAGGTCTGACGATACCACCACCTAGGGGGCAGTGCTAGGCAGTACCACCATCTGGAACCCTACCAGGGGCGGTACAACTACCCAGACAAGTGGTACCATGCCTGACATAGTCTTGAAGATTGTGCCACGACGGTGAGACTTCTTAAGGCACTGTTTGAGCCTCTTATTGGACCCAACACAGTTCTTACATGGGCCTAGCTAGCCCCTAATCGGGTTGGCCCAAATCCAAGCCCAATTACATGCTAACTACGAAATCCTAAGACATTTGCTAAACTAAATAAGTCCCTATATATATTCTTCCTGCGAGCTTCCAATAATCTTCCGGTGAACTTCTGACGATCTCTCGGCAATGTTCCGGTGGACTCCCAGCAAGCTCCTAGACTTCACAATGATCTTCTTGGCGAGTTCCGATGAGCTTCTTTGGAAAGCTCCAAGATTTCTTGGCTGGTTCCTCCAGAACTTCCGACGAACTGTCACGGACAAACTTCTAAACAGGGTGTTTGATGTAATGCTTATATATGTCCGTGTCTTTTGGTATGTCCATGCTTTGTACAGCATGTAGGGGACGACCGAAGGCTTGATAGTCCCATTTTAGTTGGGTCGGTGGCCGCTTTAGGCTTGTAAATAAAGGTTGTGTCATGTGGACACGTGTGAGAGATTGTCGGTCTGTAATGGACCATTTTACCCTTTGTTGTACAAGCTTGTTGAGCTTGTAAAGTCCGCTTTTTGTAATTTACATTGTCTATAAAGTGTTTTTTAGGAGATGTTTGCTTGTGGATCCCAGTGAGGCCTTTTCTACGTCTGTTCTCTCTTTTGTGGGACCTAAGGGACCATGGGAGGCTTCAGGGGAGGTTGACCTTTTTGGACGGACACGCGAAGGGTGCCGCGACGACTTAGGCAGGCAAAACCAGCTAAGTCCAGTGACAGATGGTATCGAGAGCGGGACAAGCACTCATAGAAACACTTAGCATGCAAATGTGGGGACCTAAGCGGGGGGCTGCGTTGAGGGCGGTCGACACCTGCCGCCAGTTTGGGGAAAGCGGGCATGGAGATGTGTCGGTCAGCTAACTGCCCTAAGCGGCGGTACCATCGCCTGTGCGGGCGATACCACCACCTAGGGGGCAGTGCTAGGCAGTACCACCACCTGGAACCCTACCAGGGGCGGTACAACTACCCAGACAGGCGGTACCATGCCTGACATAGTCTTGAAGACTGTGCCACGACGGTGAGACTTCTTAAGGCACTATTTGAGCCTCTTATTGGGCCCAACACAGTTCTTACATGGGCCTAGCTAGCCCCTAATCGGGTTGGCCCAAATCCAAGCCCAATTATATGCTAACTACGAAATCCTAAGACATTTGCTAAACTAAATAAGTCCCTATATATATTCTTCCTGCGAGCTTCCGATAATCTTCCGGTGAACTTCTGACGATCTCTCG